>CM070526.1:50238790-50838790 GCA_036346145.1 Olyra latifolia
TTATTTTTTAAACTTAATGCAAATAGTCAGTTTCTTTTTTATGTTTAAGCATACATGCTCTTACATTTTGTTCCATTTGGATATGTTTGGATGGTGTTCCTCTTCACTGTCATTGTAAAGCATGGAGCTAGATTCCTTGCTGCTTTTGCTCCTGTCAATGTGTCATCGATTTCACTAATATTTTCAGTTGGTATTGCCTTCGGAAAAGGACATGATCCCCTTTGATCTCCTCTAGCTTTGTTTGTCCGTTTCTTGCATTGTTTGCTTCATTACTGTTGTGTCTCGTCCTCCACGCCACCTTCTTCCCTGATGCATCTTCTTCCCTGTTCAATTGCACCCCTCACTAGTTGATAAAAAATGATTAGATGTGTGTGTGTGTTGAATATCTCAATTGCCTCATATTGGTATTTAAATTAGACGTTTGCCACTGGATCTTCAAAAATCCTCCGTCCACTACTGGTTATATAATAGGTAGAAAAAATTGTCACAACCAGTTGATATATATAGTTTACTCATGCTTTTCTAAAATACTTACTCCCTTTTTCTAACAATTAGATGGGAATTAATTTGCCTGCGGCTAGCGGTTGTGTCACATATTGCCAAATTTGCAATTGATAGGTGAAATAAATGTCTTTAGCCCTAAAGGGCATCATGCCTAGGTGGTAAGCATCAATGGCCTCTAACTATGTGGTCGAGTATGGATTTTCCATATTTTTTTAAAATATTAGGACTAAAATCGTACTATATAAATCTTTTATTTTTTTTGTTCTTTACATTCTGTTGAATCATTCTTGATTGAGGTGGATAAGATGAATAAAACTGTAAAATAAAAAAAGATGCATGCATACCTTTCTCCATAACTTACATTCGATAATAACCTCAGCATACATGGAGTCCACACCCTCTTAACCAGAGGCGGTGCCTGCAGCTGCCCCTCGACCAGAGCCGGAGCCTTCAGCCACCCCTGAACTGGATCCGGCACCTGAGAATGCCCCTCAACCTACAACTAGGGTCAGGCGAGGCCCATCCAAGCTGAAGACCGATGTGATCCACATCATCACGAAGGTTGATCGGGCTGGTACACTGGTGCTTACTGCGAAAGCAGCAGCTGCTTATCGGACGATGTGTGGGGTGGTTGCTTGGTCTCGGGTCCCTTGTACCACCGAGGCCTGGAAGGCACTCAATGATCAACCGAAAGATAGTGGGATGAGTTAGGACGGTGTTTCAGGTTCCCCGATGATTCCCTTGACGCCGTGCGGAGAAGTTCATTGAAACGCATGGGGAACGCCTAGAAAACTGCAAGGTCACTCTAAACAACTCTTTCCTGAAGGTGGAAAAGGAACCCTTTGCGAGGTACCCTTTTATAACCAAGGAGGAGTGGGAGGAATACAAAAGGATTAAGATAACTTCTGAGTTCCAGCGGAGGAGTGCCGCGCACAATGCCATTCAGGCCAAGAACTCCTACCGCCACAGACTCAGCACTGGTGGGTACGCGGGCATGATACGGGAGTGGGAGTAGGTGACCACTTCAAGCAAGCAGTCAGATGCTGCAACAAGGCTCACCAACCCCTGTGCCAAACACTGGTACAAGGCCAAGGCTAAAGTCACACCCATGGGTGAAGTGTCTTTCCCAAGGGCCAAAACCGCGGAGGTCGCTAGAAAGCTAGTAACTTATAGTAAACCATTTGAGTTTTTTGCGCCTTTTAATTTTGTAATGTCGTAAGACCCCTAATTGTATTGTGTCTACCTATTGTAGTTTGAATATTATTCCCAGGCTTCGCAAGGCTCATTTCGGGAGAAGAGGGAGCGAGACATCTTGACCGAAGCCCTCGGCAAAAAGGAGCACCCCGGCCACATGTGGGGTGTCGGGGTGTACGTACCATGAAAGGAGGTTTTCCCTGACGACCCAGACTACAAGAGGCGAAAAACTCACGCGTGCGGAATGGGAACCTCGGGTGCGGAAGCTAGAGGCGATCATAAGTACTCGATCTGAAGCCAACCCTCCTCTCAACGCCGACCTTCCGCACGAAGCGGTCGATGCCACCCCCTCTATTTAAAAGTAGTTGCGCTTCTGAACCTACCCCACAAGGTGTAGCCGACACCCAATACCCGGTGGACCAACTCAAGGTACGTGTGTTTATATGTCTGTTCATATGAAAGCAGGTTAGTCCCTATTCTAATGGGAACAAACCTCGATGTAGGTGACTATCTCTTGCAAACTATTCGTGACGTTTAGCGCCACTTTCTCCATTAAGGTAGGTCGGGGGGTGGTATACCCATGCCTTCTGGGGATGAAGTTCATGGTACGGACCTAGCGGCGAGCTACGCGAAGGTAGAAGTGGACTCCGTACTTGACAACGCCAAGAGCATCACCCTGGTGAATCCCCCAAACGATGAAATGACCATAGTAGGGGATGTCGTCCATTTGTTCGTATAGTGGCCCAAGAAGACATTGTACTGGAGACCTTGCCTAAGGGTCCTGAAACCGCCGAAACCCTGGAGCCACCACCACAAGAAGAAAAAGAGATACCTCATAGGAAAGCCATATCAGAGGTGGCCGCTAAACCTTCCAAGTCACAAACAAGCTCACAAGCCTAGAAGCGTGTCATGATCTCCCCGTCCAAGTATTCCACACCTACGAAGAGCAGAGCCAAGGGCAAGGTGGCTTCTATGCTGGCTTTTACGCCTAAGAAATAGTGCATTGGCCATTGAGCAATAAGTGCTTTAAGCTTGGAGTGCCGTTGGTTACGGATAAAGCATTGGCCGACAGGTGTCCTGTCTACCGCAACCTACATGTATATTACCTGCAAAAGTCCTAGTTGCCTGAGAGAGATCGAGAGTCCAGTATCCCGGCTAAGCTAAAGGTCCAGCATTTCGTGGACGAAAAAAGTTATTTTGTGGTGAACTTTTCAGACCTATGGCACATGTACCATCTTGAGGAGCTAGATATCTCAGGTAGTCTTATTTTCAGCTTATAAGCTGTGTTTGCTTATAAGCTGAAAATTTATAACTCCTCGATAAGGACATCCGAGTGATCAAAAAATTATAGAAAAAATGGTTTCTAGAGTTTTGAGAAGAAATAGTAAGACCTACAAAAGTTGGCTATCAGACATCAAAGCATTTGACTTGTACGAAAATAACAAATTTTCAGCTTATAAGCTAAAAAGAACACTACATCACTCCTCCGATGCTTTTCAATGTAAGTGACCACAATCCCCTTTCATATTTCTACCTCCTGGCTAGTTTTATCGATATATATAACAATCACTTTTATCTTTGCAACCTCCTGAAGCTAAATGCCAAACAAACCAACACCTCGGTCGATTTTCTCGATCCAGGAGTTGTGACCTAGGATAATATCAAAAAAACAATCAATCGAGTCAGGAACTACATCAGAAACACAATGCTCAAACAATAAGATAGAATATTTCTTCTTGCCATTTAATAAAGATTTTCATTGGATCTTTGTGGCCATAGTCCCTTACCAGAACAAGGTTTTCCACCTCGACTCAAAAAGAGATAGCCTAATACATGAGTATCAATGATTTGGCAAGGCTAGTCAATATGGTGTTCGAGAAGTACGTTCAAAGAGGGGGGAAGCATCATGTTGATAAGGGCACTGTTCTTTGACACTTTGAGAAAATGCTGGTATGTGCCTGCAAATACTTCTCCAAATTGATTTATTCCTAATTTCTGTCGAACTAATTATTTTGCCTTGTATTTCTACCTGTGTAGTGCCACTAGCAATCCAGAGACCATGCTTGTGGATTTTATGTTGCCTACCACATGCAACAAATTATGAGTCTACGAAGCACAACAGAATTCAACTCCAACGTGAGCAATATCGAGTATAATTTTCTTGTTGACATAGAAAACTGCTAGCTAATTTTATCTTGATACAAATTGTTGATCCATATGGGCATCTAAACTATGGGGCTTAGTGTAACGTTGTAACATGGGTTGTGAACATTGTGACATATGTATAAGGTGATAATATATATCATTTGTTGATAATATGTGAATTGTATGACTTCTGTGAGCTGAATTGGAGGTATAGGATCATGAGGTGATAATATGTGAATTGTATGACTTTTGTGATGTGATAATATGTGAATTATGATTATGTGATCATGTATGACTTCTGTGATGTGACAATATGATTTTGTGAGTATGTATGACTCCCGTGATATGATAATATGTGAATTATGAATTATATGATTTGAATTTCATGGGCTAGCAAATGCAAGCATGAGCTGTAGGAGCTAATACATTCATCACTGGCGGCTCAAATATGGAACCGCCAGTGATATCATACACATCACTGGCGGCTGGTATATGAAAGCACTAGTGATGTGTATGATATCACGGGCGACTGGTATATGGAACTGCTAGTGATGTGTATGGTATCACCGGCGGCTGGTATATGGAACCACTAGTGATAGCTGATATCACGGGCGGTTCTGTAACCGCCAGTGATGACTCATTGGTATCACTGTCAGTTAAGTACTGGCGGTTCAAAAACTGCCAGTGATAATGGTTATAAACCGCCAGTGATAGGTTTTCTGTGCTTATGATCAAAGTGGTCAACCGGGCCAAATATGAACCAGGCCGGCCTGGTTGTTTGTTTTTTTGTCAGAACCAAACTTAGGCTCAGATTCCGGCCCGCTAGCCTATTGGCCTGATTTGTGTAGTAATCAGGCCCAAAACAATGGCCGCCTCTGGTCTTTTCTTGATTATATTGTCAGAACTCTTGCAAAAAAAAGGTAGGTTTTAAGTCAAAAATATACATTTAGATCTGAGCACGGTTTGGGCCTAATCTTTGCGATTTCTTATTTTAGGCCTACTTTTGTTTAGGATAATTTTAGGCATACTTGGGCTTTGAAGATGGGAACTCCAGTCCGTGCTCTTGTCGTTAGGCCTTGAACAGTCTTAACCTTTTGGCGCAAACAACGACGTGACGTCCCACGTGGCCTTACCACAGCGCTTCGCGCCAACCCTGCTCCCGCCAAAATGTTGGCGCCGTCTCCGACCCAGTAACACCCGCAGAAGTATTTCCAGAGAGCTCAGCGTGCCACGTCCGACTCGCTCACGCCGCCGCCACCGTCGCTCCTCCCCAAATCCGCGGCGTCCATCCTCCTTTGCCCTCGCCCTCTCCCTCTCCCTCTCCGATGCCTCCTCCTCCTCGGCTACCGCCGACTCCAACTCGGACTAGCCGCTCCTCCACGCCTCTTTGTGTGGCTCCGGCGTCTTCCCCGAAAACTAGCACTACTCTAATCCCCCGTAGTAATCCCTCATCCAAATCCTCACCGAGATGGCGTGACCATGCCATCCAATAAGGCCAAGACGGACACGGCAGCGGGGCCCGTTACCACGCCGCCCAACGACCTGGGGTCCGGACGCACTAGTGAAAGTGCATCTAGGCCCCTATTTGATTTTGGTGATTAATGACAACTAGATATTGGAACTAATGTTTGGAATAAGTTGTAGACAGGAATTAAGAAAACGGATGCAAGAAGTGGACAAGATTTGGCATGCACCCCTCAAGTCAAAAGGTGAATATTCATGGTTTTTCCTAGGGTAATTGATAGTTTAAATCTTTGAGTCTAAGGATAAAACCGTACTATTAAGAGGGATGCGACGAAATATAGATACTAGACTATTCAAGTGCTCCAAAAATGAATTTTTATAAAGTTGGGAAACCTAATTTTCATTTATATTGAAGTCCTGAAGAAACAGCTAAATTTTAGATCGGAATGTCCCTCGGAGTTTCCGATGTCAGGTCGGAATGTCCTTCGGAGTATCCGATATTTCAAGAAACCAGAGTTTCTGTCTTAAGTCAAAATTAATCGGAATGTCCCTCGGAGTTTCCGATGTCAGGTCGGAATGTCCTTCGGAGTTTCCGATTTTTCGAGAAAAGTGAGTTTCTGGAACAAGTCAAAATTAGTCGGAATGTCCTTCGGAGTTTCCGAAATTTCGAGAAAACTGATTTTCTGTCTCGATTCATATTTAGTCGGAATGTCCTCGGAAACTCCTCGGAATATCCGAACCTGGTCTGCATAGTTCAGACTATCCGAACTTAAACTTCGGAGTGTCCGATGTCTGCAGACAGGCAACGGCTAGATCTGAGCCCAGGGTATTTACTCCACTTCACCAACTACGGGACAACATTCAAAAGAGCATTTACTCCTCTTCAAACCCTAGCTCAAGCTCTAGCTTCCCAAAAACCTCTTCCCACCATAAATCTTCAAATATTTCCATCCTTGGTTGGGTTAGGGGGTAAAATTGAGTGTCTAGCTTTGTGGATTTCATCTTTGAGCACTCGATTTGTCTTCTACTTTCATATTTCGCCGGATTTGTTACTCTTGGAGGTTGAGGACTCCTAAACGGTTAGGAGTCTCCCTTGAGCCACCAAAGCTTGGTGTGGTGGTCGTGGAAAGTTTGTGAAGGTTGGTTCCACCTCCGCAAGGGAAGGAACAAGGAGTTAAACCAAGGGCTTGGAGGTCCTTGGTGAGGAATAGGGTTGAAAGAGACCCGGGCTCAAGTGCGACCGAGCCTACCTCAACGGAGAGTAGGATTCCCTCAAGAATCCGAACTTCGGGAAACAAATCTTGGTCTACTACTCTACATTGTGGTTTGTTCACTTGAACTCTTACATTTGTGAAGTTTGCGGACTTATGCTTTGAGATTCCTTGTGGATCTAATTCTACAGCTAGGTCTACTACTTATCTACCTTGTGTGCAAGTGGCATCACCAGATCTGAAGATTTGACAGGGTTTTGAGCTAACCCTAACTGCTCAGTTCGGATACTCCAAACTTCTGGGTCGGATACTCCGAACTGAATCAGAGTATCTGATCTAATATTTGAAGTATCTGATCTTTAAGGCTTCCGCATATTTCAACTCTGTGTAAAATGAAAAAACGCCTATTCACCCCCCTCTAGGCGCCTTTCCGATCCTCTCAATTGGTATCAGAGCCTAATCTCTTTGTTAAGCTTAACCGCTTGGAGAATCTAAAATGGCGACTAGTGAAGAAGTAGATAAGACTAAAGAAGGTGACATGTCAAGAGTTTCTTATGATTATGGTACTAACCCCTCACCATCTTCATCCTATGTATCCATGCCCTCCGGTCGAGCACCATACTTTGACGGGAGTCACTATGCGGCATGGAAACATAAAATGAAGATGTATTTGAGGTCACTTCATCCTTCTATTTGGCGCATTGTTAAGACAGGATTTGAAGTAAAGGATCCCGACAAACCAACCTTTGAGGAAAATCAAAATCAACACCACAATGATCAAGCTGCAAATGCATTGTTTGGTGCCTTAAGTCCGAGTGAGTTCAATCGAGTTGATGGACTCGAGAATGTCAAAGCTATTTGGGACACACTCAAGGTTGCTCATGAAGAGACTTCAAGTGTGCGAGTCTCTAAGGTGGAGATCATAGTTGGAAAATTGGGAAGATTTGTGATGGAAGAAGGAGAGTCATACAAGGACATGTATGATAGATTGATTTTACTTGTCAATAAAGCTAGAGGACTTAGAAGCAAAGACATGACCGATGCTTATGTGGTCAAACTTATGTTGCGAGCCGTCACTCCGAGGAATCCTACCTTGGTAACACTCATTCGCGAGCGTGACAACTATGATAAACTCACTCCACATGATGTACTTGGAAGGATCTTAGCTCATGAACTAATGCACCAAGAATCCAAGGAGATTGAGGACTTAGTCAATGGCTCTTCCAAGAAAAAGAACATCGCATTGAAGGCTACAAAAGAGATTGAAGCCCACTCAAGTGATGATGATAGCGATGAAGACATTGACATTGAGAAGAGGCTCTTCTTGTAAGAAGATTCAACAAGTTCTTCAAGAAGAACGGCTACTATAAGAAGAGGTCAAGTGGGAGACCTAGTGGAAGACAATCCACTAAGACTTGCTATGAGTGTGGCGAAGCGGGGCACTTCAAAGCTGATTGCCCAAGGAAGAAAGAAAAGGAAGAGAAGAAGAAGAGCAAGCAAAGCAAGAAGGAGAAAGGCAAGAGTGATAAGAAAAAGTATAAGGCACAAGCTCATATTGGAGAGGAATGGGACTCCAATGATTCGTCTTCTAACTCCGATGAAGATGAAGGAGGAATTGCCTCTATTGCCATCTTCGACAATACTACTCCTCCTAAGTCACTCTTTGATGAGATGAGTGACGACGAGACACCATCATGCTTCATGGCCAAAGGGCGAAAGGTATCATCTAAAACTAAGAACTCTACTATAAGAGATCCTTGTAGTGGAGATAGTGATAGTGAAATTGATGTTGATGTTCTTGCATCCATTAAGAAAATTGACATGTAAAATGTAAGTGATATGCTTGAGACTATAGAGTGGCAAGAGGATACTCATGAGCGTCAAGAGGATTTGCTCATCCTTGAAAAGGAGAAAAATCTTGAGCTTGAGAAATATCTAGCCCTCGAGAAGGAAAGGAATGTGAAAATGGCAAAAGAACTTGATCTAGCCAAATCTCAAGTTGCTAATCTTGAGATCACCAATGCTTCACTCGTAGATGATCTTGTTGTTGCAAAGGATGCTCACAAGGCTCTTGATGTGAAGCTTGTTGATCTCTTGAAGAACAACGCCTTAACTTCAAAAGAGAGCACTTGCACCTCTCTAGCCTCAACTAGCAATGGTTGTAGTAGATGTTACAAAATTGATGTTAAAGCTTTTGCCGCTAACTTTGAAACAATGCAAGCTTTAGCATGTGAAAATGAGAAACTTAAGGAGTTACTTGAAGGAGGACTTCAAAAATCTTATAAGGCTAGTAAGGGCCTTGATGAGATGCTTTGCAAAAGGAGAGGAAACTACAAGAAGGAAGGTCTCGGTTACACACCACCAAAGGGCAAAAAGGGACATATTGTGATAACTCCAATAACAAAACCCATTCACTTCGTAAAGTCAAAAGATTCTATCTCTCATACTTCCCATACTAACTTTAATGCTTCCTATATACTTAGGAAAGATGAGTTTGGTAGAATTAGTGCTAAATATGTTGGTGCTAAAAATATGAACATCTTTGTTCACAAGGCCATTTGGGTGCCTAAAGTACTTGTCACTAACTTGAGAGGATCCAAACAAGTTTAGGTACCTAAGACCAAGACCTAATTATTTTGTAGGAATATTCTTCCGGTGGATTTTGTTGGGTAATAGATAGCGGATGCACGGATCACATGACCGGAGAAAGATCAATGTTCTCCTCCTTTAATGTTGGTGCATCCACACCGGAGAATATCACATTTGGTGACAATGGCAAAGGTGAAGTAATGGGAATAGGTAAGATTACATTATCCAACCATCTCACTCTCTCAAATGTACTTCTAGTTGATTCACTAAGTTATAATTTGCTATCGGTTTCACAACTATGTTCAATGGGTCTTGATTGCAAATTCTCTAACATTGATGTTGTTGTAACCAAAAGAAGTGATTCATCTTTAATAATCAAAGGCTATGTTAAAGGCAAGCTTTATCTTGTGTATTTCTCTTCGGAGAGAGCAAATCTTAATACTTTCCTTATAGCCAAGTCAAGTACAGGATGGCTATGGCATCGAAGACTAGCTCATGTGGGGATGAGAAACCTACAAAAGCTTCTTAAAGGTGAGCACATATTAGGATTAACAAATATCTCCTTTGAGAAAAACAGGGTTTGTAGTGCATGTCAAGCCGGTAAACAAGTTGGGGCAACACATCCTGCAAAGAACATCATGACTACCACAAGACCATTGGAATTACTTCATATGGACCTCTTCGGACCAATTGCCTATCTAAGCATTAGAGATAAGAAGTATGGTCTTATTATTGTTGATGATTATTCTCATTTCACTTGGGTATTTTTCTTGGTCGACAAAAGTGAAGCTCAAGGAATATTGAAGAAATTCATGAGGGGAGCCTAAAATGAATTCAACGTTAAGATAAAGAAGATAAGGAGCGATAATGGAACTGCGTTCAAGAATACCGGAGTAGAAGAATTTCTTGATGATGAGGGCATCAAACATGAGTTCTCAGCACCCTATTCTCCTCAACAGAATGGGGTGGTTGAGAGGAAGAATAGAACTCTCATCGAGATGTCAAGAACCATGCTAGATGAATACAAAGTCTCCGATGTATTCTGGGCAGAAGCCGTGAATACTGCATGTCATGCAGCAAATCGACTTTATCTTCATAAGATCTTGAAAAGTACTCCTTATGAACTCCTCACCGGTTCCAAGCCCAACGTATCCTATTTTAGGGTATTTGGTAGTAAGTGCTATATTCTTAACAAGAAACCTAAATCATCTAAATTTGCCTCTAAAGTAGATGAAGGATTTTTACTTGGATATGGATCTAATGCTCATGCATATCGGGTTTTCAACAAAACCACCGGTATTGTTGAAATCTCATGTGACGTAACTTTTGATAAAACTAATGGCTCTCAAGTAGAGCAAGTTGATTCATGTGTGCTAGATGAAGAAGAGATTCCTAGTGAAGCCATAAAGAAAATGACGATTGGAGAAATCAAGCCACAAGAGGGCAAAGAGGAAGTAATTGAACCACCAACATCAACTCAAGTGGAACCTCCACTTCAATCAAGGACCTTGATGATAACAAGCTTCAAGAGGAAGAAGAAGGAGATTCCACACCCAAAGCGACATCAACAAGGATTCATCAAAGCATTCAAAGAGATCACCCCATCGATAATATTCTAGGTGATATCAACAAGGGAGTCTCTACCCGATCTCGAGTTGCTAACTTTTGTGAACATTACTCCTTGTCTCTATGCTCGAGCCTTTGAATGTAGATCAAGCACTCAAAGATCTAAGTTGGATTTTGGCAATGCAAGAAGAACTAAACAACTTCACTCGAAATGAAGTTTGGGAGTTGGTGGAGAGGCCAAATCAAAATATAATTGGGACAAAATGGATCTTCCGCAATAAACAAGACGAGAATGGAATTGTGACAAAGAACAAGGCCTGATTGGTTGCTCAAGGCTTCACGCAAATTAAAGGTTTGGATTGTGGTGAGACTTATGCCCCTGTTGCTAGAGTAGACTCTATTAGAATATTACTTGCATATGCTACTCACCATGGTTTCAAGCTATATCAAATGGACGTGAAAAGTGCCTTTCTAAATGGACCAATCTCTGAGTTGGTCTATGTGGAACAACCACCGGGGTTCGAAGATCCAAAATATCCCAATCATATGTACAAGCTCCGAAAAGCGCTCTACCGGCTTAAACAAGCACCTAGAGCATGTGGACGCCGGAGGAACACCGCCGCGGAGGGCGCGCAACAGCAGCGTGGCGTTCTCCGTCAAGGAGGTCCGGCGGGAGGTGCTCGGGCTTTGGCGGCCAGAAAAGGGCCTAGCTGCGGCGCCGGCGGAGGCAGCCGAGGAGGATGAGCTCGAGTCCATCGAGCGGGAGCTTGGCGTTGGTGCCGGAGCCGGTCGATGTCCGGTCAAGCGCAAGGCTGAGGTCAAGCTGCCGGAAAGGTAAGATCCAGGTGCCCTAAAATCATTTTTGTATGTTTCAGACCATCATTCTGGTAATGTCTACTTGCAAATTTTGTTTCTGTAGTTGTGCCAGTTTCTATGCCCAAAATTAGATTGGTTTTGCCGATGCAAACAATCTTGTGAGTAGTTATGGGTGATGCTAATTTACGATTGGTGTTATGTGGTTGTTGTTTGTGGTCAGCTATGAAATGCTCTGCGAGTTCTTCAATTGCTTTGAGAGTTCTACCCGACTTCTCCGCTTGAAGGGATCCAAGGCAACGTTCCCCAACATCTGAACTAGCATTCAGCAATTGTCGGAAAGGTACTAATATCTTTCGATAAATAGTCAGAGAATTGCTGCTGTGTTGAATTGTCATAATTCAATCTCGTAATTTTTATTATTATGTTGCAGGAGGTTTACCTATAGTCATCTTGCGCAGCTCAAATACAGAATGCCCGAGGCCATTGTTATCAATAAAATCCTTTTGCATGACGAAAAGATCTGCTGCATGAAGCCAGATCTTCAGGTGAACCTCCTGGTGGATGCAGTTGAGGGTAATGCAAAGCAAAAAGGGGAAACTGGGTATGCGGCCCTGAGAAGGATCTTCCAACAGAGGCTTGTAGATTTCTTTAGATACCATCCTGTGGTATTTATCTTGGATCCTTCAGCCCTGCTATTTTTTTTAGCTCCAGTAGTTATGCTGATTTATGAGGGAAATGAATATAGAATAAAAATAAGTATGACTAGTGCTAGCTCTTGCTGTGACAATATGCAATTTTTGGCATTCATAGTTGAAACTAAGGATTCATGGTGCTACTGTTATTTATCATTCAGGGAGATGACATTCCAGAGCATGAGCTACCGCATCCATTTAATCAAACAGATTCAAGGGTGGCTTAGATAATACCAGGAGATGTTATTGAAGGTGCACCTGCAGTACCATCGTCAAGTCTCACTGAACAGCATGTTAGAAAACTAGGCATGAATTTAATTCCATATTTAATTGTGAGACAAATCACATTAATAATTATCATAGATAATAGTAGGCTACTCATGATCATAAAACAATAAACCCTAGCCGCGCACAATGATCCAGTAGGTTAACAAATTAAGAACCAGCAGCGACTTACTTAGGGATTGGCGAACAACAGCAAAGAACAGGGACGGGCGGCCGTAGAAGTAGTGGAAAGTAGACGACCTCGAGGTTCACGAGCGGACGCGCGGATGTACTGCCCAAAAACTTGATTGCCGCTCTCCTGTGCAGGTCTTACAGTGGTAACCGGAACGGAGATCCCGCTCTCTCTCCTCTAGGTGCACACAAAGTAGAGGGTAGATGAGGAACAGTTGCGCGAGGACTCAACTCAGCGAACGGAGAAAGAAGGCGAGTGAAGAAGAAAACCGCCTAGACGTCTCCAGGAGACTTATCTCCAACTCGTAACCGACCCTACACGAATGGACGCATGTTGCGAGTCTCACGCATGCACATTGCGAGCCGTTTCCGATCCACAAAAATCGGATGCTGGCAATTAACAGGAAAAGCCAAAAAAAAAAGAAGATTAATGTGCCATGAGTTAACCCACGGCACGGTGACGTCGCAAGTCTCAAGTTACGTGAGAAGAACATGCAGAATATGTGGTAATTCGCCAAAACACGCTCACGCTCACGTGACTTTAGCATATAGCTTTCTCATCCCTATGTGCCTCATTGCAAAGTGGGATAAGAGCTTTTCCTTATAAATTGGTATATTTCCCTCTCTACTAGCAAGATGGTACTAAACTTTGCTAACTTTGGCATTTTCAGGATGGGCCTCATGGGCCTAATCCAACACAGCAGCCTGTTGCGATGTCACACATGTGACATTCCTTCAAGAGAAGGTTTTCACAGATTTCTAATACTTGCCCTGCAACTGCCAGCACAACCAGTCCGTTGGCAAAAGTTAAGCCCACTGCTCCATCTCTTTTGAGCAGGAAGTCGGTGTTCAGTTCTCCTGTTTCTGGTAGCATTGGCCTAGATAATGAAGACCAAGTGCAAAGGACGAGTGGCAAGGATGTATTTGAGTCTTATGTTTTAGAAGGGACTCCTGCGAAGTTTGCTCCTACACCGGTGAGATTAATGGCAGCTACACCGGGCCTTCACACCTCCAAAAGGCCAATCATTGCTACTGGCTATAATACGCCACCTCTTTAGATGGGTAAGCGATCAGCTAGGACTAAATTGTTCACGACACCGACGAAGGATGCAAGCAGTCTGCATGAAGAGAACTAATGCATGAGTAAGTCATCCATTGATGGTGTTGATGGACTACTCAGTTTTCTTCCACAGTGCCTCTTGCAATCGGTAAGCTTTTGCTGACTGTGACAATGATTTTCTCAGTTTGCACTATGAGCAAAGGATAACATAATTGTTTCTTGCAGGTAAAGGAGAAGGAAACGAGAGCTTTGGAGGAGAAGCAAATGAGCTTTGCTGATCAGTGATCAGGTTAAAAGGCAAAAGCTGATAGCATCCTTGCCAAGCACCTTTGACCTTATCTTACTTATTTATCAGTCGAGGCAGCGCTCAGTAATGACAAAGCAGGAACTCATCCTCAAGATAATTGCATGTAATCCAAAAATTGTTGACAGAGGTAAGTCTGAGATGTGCTTTCTGTCTTTGTTGCTTTGTCTGCGGGTTGCAATGTCATTCCTGATGTTGAAGTGCTACACCTGTAGGTGAAGTTGAAGAGCAATTGAGATTGTTGGAAGAGTTCATTCCAAATTGGATCTCTGAGAAGACCACACGAACTGGAGATGTTCCTTTGTTGGTAATCATTCTTACCAAATGCATAAATGTTTTTTATTGTACTATTGAAATAGACAGCAAGTACATCTTGAAATATATTCACAGCCAACAAACTTCACAACTATTCTCTTCTAACAGACATGCTAATTTGTGGTATTATTCATTTTGCAGTGTTGATACAACATTAGGTCAGGCAGAGATTCGGCAAAGGCTGTATGCCGCTGAGTAGGGTGAACTACAAAATCAGCGCACCTTGTTTAGAAGTGTAGGAATGGTTATCACAAGGTAGTTTGTGCATACAGGCTAGAAGAAATCAAGATAGCGATATATATCAACTGATACAGTCTTTACTTCTCTTGAAGTTCAGACACAACATTCCATTCCATAGAAATACCATTCTAACAGCTGATAATGCTGTCTTTTTCCTTCATAATGTGAAAATTCCATTCTGTAAATTGCGATGATCTACAGAGCATCATTTTTGAAGAAATGCTGTCTATGCTTTCTTGATCTGTGTCTGAACTCCAAGCCCTAAACTGCATATATGCACTTTGTGTTTTCTTCCTAATTGTAATTTAGGGCTTGTTCTTCCCAGTTTATTTGACTTATTTCTCATTTGCTTATGTAACTTATCTCGTAACTTCGAGAATTTTTCGAGGTGGCCTCGAAAGCCAGATGCCCTTGGTGTTTAGGGTTTAGAAAGCCTTTAGACACGCCTACGAGATAAAAAAAGATTCAAAAAGTAATTAAAAAGTCAAATAAATCAAAATAAGTCACGTCTTATCTGACTTATTTCGTGTCTTATTTGACTTATTTCGATTTATTTGACTTTTTCATATCTTTTTAAATTCATTATAATTTATCTTTTAGGCATGTGTAAAAGCTCCCTAAACATAAAGAACACCCGGCTCTCAAGGCCACCTCGAAAAATTCTCAAAGTTACGAGATAAGTCAAATAAGTAAATAAGAAATAAGTCAAATAAACTAGGGAGAACAGGCCCCTAACTCTCCTTAAAGTTATGACACCAATACAGTGCATGCAATGCACATCTTGTATGAATGAGTTGCATGATAATATTCTAGCCTGATGCAGTAAAAATTGGGGGGGTTTTTTTTCTCACAAGGAAACTGACAACACTATTGTTGCATGATAATTTCGTTTGATTTTTCTCTTTTCCTGAAATTTTCAACCGTTTCTTTTTGAATTTTGTATTTACCCTTTCCATTTTAGCTTCCAGGGCATATAAGATGGAAAGTCCTACAATCTAGCTTTGTATGTTAGATCAGCGTGCGCTGCAGAATTGACTGTTTCACTAACAAGGTCTGATGGGTTGCAAGGATTTAAATTTCTCTATCTCAAAAGCAGGAAGGGTGGAATCCAAACTCAGTGCTCACTTTGTGTGGTGAGTCACCAATCAAGTAGACCCAATTCCTCTCAACTAATTGTTTCCTACACATTTGACATTGTAGTACTGAATTTATATGTTGCCCAGGACTTTGATAATTGCTCTTTTCATTGGATGTTATGACGACCTTTTGTTATAACATATGGATTGGACAAATTATCTCAGGAATTTTCTGTTAAGAAAATATTTTTATAATATTTGATATATCTTGGTAGTTCCTAATCATAATTATTGTGCTTGAATTTATCTGAGTACTGAACTATCTTTTTCTATTTTAATATATATAAGGACACGGTTTTCACATAGAACTTGTATCCATGCTTTTGGCTTTGAAACCACAATTCTTGATATTTCTGATATGGCTGTATGTGTCTTGTCTGCTTTGTGCTCAGCCTTATTGATGGTTTCAGTTTTGACACGAAGTGCTTGGACAAGTTCAAGATAAGTGACTATATTGGAGGAGATATATTCTCTTCTATCCAGAACTCCAATACATTGAGATGAGGAAGAAACTAGTGAGTTAGCTAAACTAAAACCTAATTTTGCCTAGTCACAGATACTCACTAGATCCATTAATGACAGTTCCTAGTGACAGTTCATTTAAGATTTGATATAATGAAATGCCACTATTTCCCTAGCTTAGTTAACAGTACTAAATGAAAAATTACATCATGATCTTTTTTTTGGAAAAATAAAAGTTACATTGTGCTGATTAAGTTTTATATGTCCTCTGACCATTTTATTGTTACAGTTTGCTGCAGTTGTGTGTTCATAGTAACTTTTTGTGAAATATATTCTTCTATTTTGTAACATGTTCCTTTAACTATTGTAACATTTCATTGAAATGAACCCAACACATCCCAAACTAGGTTTATAAAGACATCTTAAATTTAGTAATTGCCTTACTTTTACCTGATTTTCATGGAACATATTATAGGGGGCTGCTTTATACAAGGCGACATAGTTAAGAAATGCATTCAGGTGGAGAGAATCTATTGATCCATGGGAAGAGAGGCCTGGACATATACGTGGAAGTCAAAGTTTTAAAATCTAAATCATAATATATTTTTAAATATTTAGATTGGGTACATAAAAATCATGTGTAGATTCGTCTTGAAAAATACTTCTATAACATTACAATTTTATTGTGTTTTATAAATAAATTGTAATAGTAATTAGTGGTCATTGGTCTAAGTTGTGTTTTGGGGACCATGTGATGTCCAAAGGATATTTTTAGATGCACATAAACTATTGTGGACCATTCATTTTGCTTGATCCAATGGCCTCGTGACCTCTTACTTTCTAGGGGATTAGATGATAAGTACATCTAAACTATGTATGTTTGATCCAATGGTGTAAAGGACTCTTACCCCCCTGGTGTACCATAGGAGTGCTCTAAATCCAAAACATTAGCCAATGCTATTTCATACTTTACATGTTATATTATCGCTTTTAATCATATATTGGGCCATCAGGCTTTGTCAGAATGATATTGTTTTTGGTGAAAGCCAATATGCAACTTTTCTACAAGTTATTTTCATAGGAGCATATTGGTTGCGATATTGACCATTGCTGCAAAAGGAGGATAAAAGAGAGGAGTCACTCCGGGCATGCCAATTGCTAGAAGTCATCGACGATGGTCTTCTTTAACAATCATGGGTGAAGATTTAATAGTATAATTTGCACTGATCGAGTTGTATTTCAACCTATGTGAGGGTTATTTTCTCTTTTTTTCAGCTATCTTGTGGTTAGGACTGTGTACATCTTATGATATAGAGGTCAGAACTTTTTTCCATTATGTATAAAACCTCCAATCATATATTGCCTCTCAAATCTATATCAAAGCTTCCTGAAGACCTAGGTGCTGCTCCAATCTTGATATTCCACAATGTTAATTATTTTTATGATATCAATGATCTGTTAGCCTCCTTGATCACTTGAATGTTCTACCAGGAATCAGCCACAATTTTGTTCATCACACCTTATAAGATCAAAAAGATATGCTAGTCAGAAAACACAGCCTATTCTTACCTTTGCTATTTGTTTACAATTTTCATTCTATCCATATCTTCAGATACCCCTATACTTTTAAATTTAGTGCCCCCTCTTTTTACTCCATTTTTGCAGATAGAAACACAGGGAAAAAGATAATGTGACGCCACTGAATTGTATGCGACTATAATTCATTTTACATGGATGTCATCCACTTGAAAGATTGTCATGACTGATATGAGTGTGGGATGGAAAGTGAAAAAAAGTGAGTTAAGTCATAGACTGCAAAATTCAGAACAAATTGGCATATCCTGCTAATCCTATAGATTCACCATTCAAAGTCTACTTCATATTTAGGCACCGTTTCTTTTGGCGTTTGGCGGCGGTCGGCGGTTTGCTACAGTAAATTTGAAAAATTTTAATTATTTTTGTAGGCTCATTATACTTTTTTTTCAAAGACTTATAAATTTGCTATAGTAAAACCGCCAACCGTCAGAAACCGCTGAAAGAAACAGAGCCTTAATGACACTTGAAATTCATCTCCAGGTTTGTGGACTTCAAGAGGCATATCACTCATATAGTTTTTTATGTTTAGTGGGGGGTGTAGGGGCTCTTTGGTACTAATAATGGGATGAATTCCCTTAAGTACAAGAGCCTAGCTTAGTTTCAGTACGTTTGATTTTTCTGCTGCCATGGTTGGCTGCCTGCTCACACCTACAATGACCATCTTGGCAGAGTGCCTGCTGCATGGATATATACATGTTTAGCAGGTAAGCAAAAGATCTTGTATGTGACAAGTGCATTTTTTATTTGTTATTTGAATCTTGGATCTCCCCCATGCAGACCAAGCTAATCCCCATTTATCCTCTATAAGAAATGGATACCTTAGAAATTTTGCACCTTGCATATGGAATCACTTTATTCTGTCACTCTACTCCCCATTTATTCTTCTTACAAGTATGCAGCTTGATATTTTCAACTTTAAATCCTTCCATGGTATTGCTACAGAATAGTTTGTATTAACTCATTATCTCCCATAGTGTGCAAACATGATATGAAGTAACTGTGGCTGATGGTCTTGTCCAAGCGGTAGAGTGGTCCTACCGAAGCAAACGTAGGCACAGGCTGGTTCAGAGTTCAACTGTTCTGTTGTTGCACATAGTAGCAGCCCTGTGGTTGTCGTCGGTCCCTTATCTCTCGCAATCAAGGGTCCAGGCCCCATTGGAATCTGAAGCTCTTGGCTGGTTACTGACGCTGTTGCATCCACTCGCCGATATATTCACATCTGGAGCTCGATCGCACCTGCAGAAGCAACAATATCAGATAATTTTATTCTCCTAATCCCCTCTCAGTCTCAGATCTGTCGTCTGCACAATGATTATCGATTCTTCATTCATGCTTGTAGAATGTCTAATATATTTGATGAGGTGGCCGGTGATTTCCGGTTTGCGCCATGATGGTGCCACTGCCGTTGCTAATGCTTGTTGGCTTGTTGTTTGTCATTGCCGATGATGTTCAGCTTGTTGAAATAGATAGAATATCTCTCCTTGCAATCAGGAAGAGATTAACTCTGCTGATCCAGCCGTGCCGGATGGCACTGTAGCGCCTCATGTTGTCGCCCGATCCTGTACCTGCGCAGTCAAGATCTGATCGGCGGCTATGGATGTGTTTGGTTCTAGCGTGGTAGTCCATCCTAGATGGAATCATGAAGGTGATCAAATTGTACGGGACGAACCCGTTCCAACCTCATGTTTGGTTTGTTTTTCATTGTCAGATCAGATCATCCCATATCATCCCATTTCCTGTTTGATTAAGCAGATGCATGGACTGGATGCTACACTTCAGACTTCTGACTTCAAAGTAGCAGTTACACGTTACAGTTAAACTAAGTGGCAGTTACATGTTGCACATAAAAGCTTAATGATGTTCAAAACCACAAAATGGCAGTATTAAAATTGTTGCAAGATGACCCGAAATGATCCTGGCATTCAATACCGAATACACATTCAAGCAATTAGTCTGCTTCTCACAGCAATACACATTCAAGCAATTACCAACGGCATTAACAATCTGTGAGGCCATACATTGGATTAGTGTTAGATTGCTCGGCTGCTGCATTGAACTACTCAATACACATTCAAGCAGATCAAAAATTAAGTCAAAACATTTCGGTCTGTCTCAATATCCCCAATCCATACATTCAAGCAGGTACAAATTCAAGCAAATAAGTGTTGTGGGTATCACCCCACAAACAGAAAACGGGGCTGCTCCTGATGCGCGATCCCGCGCACCCAAGACAGCTCAGTGAAACTCTCGTGCTCTCGCTAGCAACGCTCGTAGATGGAAGGAACGCTACGCTGGAGAAGAAAGAGTTCGTTCATTATCTGTGTCGTCCTCCCCCTTTTATAGGGGCGAGATTATATAGCGCCATGCAATGGCGATCTCTCATCTCACCGGCCCCGACCGGGGGCCTGCGAGTCATTTCCTTACTACTTCACATGTTTTACCCCACCTGCCCTCATGCAGGGGGCGCCGAGGTCATTTCATAATATATTAGCCATGCCCTTTATGGTTATACCCTCCTAATCGGTCCCTACGCCGGGTTACATGGGGAATTACGCTGCAGACGACGATTCTTCGCCACCGCCTAACTTGACACCTACTCGAGTGCTCTGACATGGCGGCGAGCTCGGCCGTCTGGCTTATGCCTTAGCCCGCTATGGGTGGGGTGTCGCTCGTCGCCTCTGGTTATTCCGATCTTTCTTTGGTTCGTCGGATTTTAGCTCCGCTTGGGTTATGCTATGCTTCGTGTTGGTTTCCCTTTTCGTGCTTGCTCCGCGACCTGCTCCCCTTTGCTCCGCCAGGCCTTACATACACTCCGTGCTCTGCCCGTGTCCTTATCATGGTTCGCATCCTTCATCGCTTGTCTCAGACTTTTTGCTCCGCTTTTAGCCCGTAGTGCTTCGCTCCATCGCATCCGGCCTCCGTACTTCCTTCCCAATGTTTTCTTCGGCTGGCCTGGAAAATAGGGAAAAGGGGCGGAGGTGCGGAAAAGACAGACCCTACCTTCGCTCCAAAGTCCGAGGGGGTACCTATCTCTGGCCTACAATAGGAGCCCCTCATGGTTAAGGGCTTGCTTCACCATGCCCTCGGTCATGTCACAAGGAGGCCTGAGTCCTTGTGCCCCCTTGGACATGTGGAGCGAGATCTTCCTAGTACTTGGCTTCGGATGGTGCGACGGTTGCGCTTCCCAAAATCTTAGGGTGCACTCCCCGCCGCGGCGCGCGCGCATTGGCCCATTGCTGAGTCATGTCGCCTTTTCTTTTCGCTTGGCTGCAGTGACTCATTATGACTTTTAGGGTTCTGCGCTATTTCAAGCCGTCCACCAGCCCACGCCGCGCATGCCTCCCCCCTTTCGCGGGATTGACGCCAGGTGTATCCATCAAGGGCTGGGCTGAGCCGCGCTTCCCCGTTATAACCGCAGGATCCTGGGAGTGAGGGGCTTTACCCTTCTTTCATTTCCCTGGTTCATGACGCTACCTAGCTTCCGTCCCCATCTCTCATTGCTCGCCCTTTCCTCTTCTGCCGTGTAAACGTCTTGCTCGTGGTTTTTTCCTCCTCGATGGCTCCTCGCCGTGCACCCCTGGTGAAGCCGGTTCTGAGTGAGGAGGATGCCGCCGGGCTGAGCCCGGCCTTGGGGCCCTCGTCCTTGGGCTCAGACGACCTGGACGCCCTGTCGGTCGAGTTCGGCGTGTGCCGTTCTTCCATGCGGGCTCCGGGTCGGGAGGAGACGCCTCGCCCCCGGGCTGACGAGGCGGTGGTGTTCACCGCTTTCGAGGCGGGCTCGATTCCCCGCCGTTGTGGTGGTGGATGTGTTGCAATTCTTGAGCGGATGAGTCTCGCGATTGACGCCAATGCCATCGTCGCGTGGCGGTCTTGGATCGGGCCTTCCGCCCCGCCAAAGACATCTTGTTGGCGCTGTTTTCTCTCATCGAGATGCCTTCGCGCCAAGCAGCGAAGGGGCGGCGACGGGCAGCGGTCTGCTTCACTCACTGAACTTTCAAGCAAGCGGCGGCGGTGAAGAGATCCCGTTACTACCGCCAAGGAAAATGGGGCCATTTGGATGCATCGTTGGTAATACCAGATGCTCGACGGCCCAGATTCCCATCTCTGTACCTCCATGGGCCCTGTTCGGGCTATTCGGTCGCCTAACCTGGAGGCGACGGCTGAGGAGATGGAGCTCCTCGCGTACCTGAAGGCTCTTCGCCACCAGAGCACCATGCGCGACTTGGCGGAGGAATTCTGCCTTTGCCGTTTCGAGCCCCTGGCGAGGAATCCCCTCATCACCTTGGAGTGGTCCGAGGGTGGATCTTTGACCGTCTACCGGCTGCAAGAGACCCGTAATCTCGGGCGTGTGCGGAGAAGGGGCTCGTGGGCTTTTGGCCCTTGCCGTCTGCAATCTGAAAGTACGAGGAGGCAGAGACGGCCATTGTGTATAGAACGCTCGTCACCGAGTGGGGGGCCATGAGGCCACGACCTCGGCGCCGGGGCTCCCTGTCGGGATGTGGGCAGGATAACCCCGCTTCGCCGTGCAGTGTGCCTCCTCGGACGAGAGCGGTGACGCGAGCGAGGACGATGACAACTTGACACTGATGAGGAGGAAGAGGAGGAGGAGAAGGAAGGGCGAGACTCCTCCGCCTCCGCCGCAGCGATGTCGTCTGCTCCGTCGCGAGCGAGTGGCCTCTCCTGCCTGGCCCGTCTCGAGTCGCGCTCACTGGGCTTTCCTTCTGAACATCCGGGGTAGAGCTTGTGGACCTCGGCGATGTGAGCGAGTAGCCGCTCGGAGGCGGCGCGACCCTTCAGAGTGGGCGGCCTCGAAGGTCGGGTATGTGAACCTCCCGGCAGGCGGCGCTGCCGCAATGGGAGGCGTCGTCTTCACGTGAGCTCCATTCCGACTCTCGGCGTGAAGGTCGACTCGAAACCTTTCTAGTAAGCTCCCTAGGTGGCGTAGATCTTTCTGGGCTTGATCTAGAGGTGCACACACTTGCCGAAGCTGGTGGCATCGGGGCCCCTGCTCCGGCTACCGATGATGCTCCTCCCGCGGCCGGAGCTTCCACGGATGCAGGCGAGGGGGTCTCTTCCTCCGGAGCGCCGGCCCTTGGGGGCATGTCGGGGGCTCTCCTAGCTTCCCCGCCGCTTCCCCCGACGTCGATGCCTTCGGGCTCCTCGGCCTCGCTCCAGGGCCCTGCCGGAGCTCAAGGTCGCCCGAGGCCCGCTCCTGGACTCGATACTTCGGGGCTTTCCTCCCTGGATTTCCCCAGCCGGCCTACGACAGCCTCGGCACTGAGGAAGATGCGCGGGGCCTTCCACTCCGAAGCCAAATCCTGGGGCCTCTTCGGTAGTCTCGATGACTTCGCGCTGTGCGACGCCTCCACGGATCTCTTCATGAAGGTTCCCCATACCTGCGGCTTCCTCCGCGCGCCCTTTCGCGGAGCCTTACTCTTACTCATGCTTTTTACGTTCGCTTCTGTCCGCAGGGGCCTCTGAGTCATGGAGGTGGTGGCTGGTTCGGGCGAGCACTCGCGATTTTACCCAAATGCATCAGGCGCTCGTCGAGAAACAGAAGCGCGCGGAGGAGCTGGACGCGGAGAAGGTTCGCCTGGAGGGGGCCCTGCGAACTTCCACCGAGACCTTGGCAAAGGTCTAGGAGGAGCTGAGCTAGAGCCGAGGTCTGGCTATGTGGAACGCGGAGCTGGAGGACCTCGTTTCCTCGATGAAAACTAGCCTCATGCCATGAGCAGCTCGCATGGCAGTGTGAGCGGAGCAACGAAGGATGCCGTATCGAGGAGTTGAAGGACCTCCTGAAGGTGGCGGAGCTCGCCAAGGAGATGCTTAAGAAGGACGCGAAGGAGCATCCGCCAGACTTGCTTGCTTGAAGAGGCGAGGCTCAGATGAGTCTTGTCAACGCAAGACCGAAGCGGAGGAAAGGCGCGAGACCGCTCGAAGCTGTTAGAGACCCTAACCTCCCAGATCAAGGGCGACCGAGCGCCTTCCCACCGCTCCTCGGCTTGGCATTGATGCCTCGGGCCACACCCCTGCTCCCGGCCGTGAGAGGCCATCAGCTCTTCAGAACTCATTGGGCTCTTGGGGAGCTCCGTCGTCGCCAGCGACCATTGCGCCCGCTGGGGTCTTTGAAGATGGCTCACTCCTCGAAAAAGGTTGCGCGATGTCGGGATCACTTTGGTGCTACCTCCATGTTCTTGGCTCACGGGGTTTTCCGATATTGCGTCGGCGGGGAGAGCTTCTCCCTCCGCAACCCGCTTGGCCTCCCGCTTCATCTCCGACTTTTGGAATCATCATGGCGAGGCAGCGGCGGGGGAGTCCGTGCGGCGAGCTCGAGCGGCGTTGAGCGCTCCGAAGACCGCGGCCAAGGCGGGGTCGTCTGGCGAGGCAAAGGGCAAGGAGAAGCAGCCTTCTTCGTAACTTGTATCATCTTTTCTCCCCCCTTTTTTGTAAACCTTTTGTTTGTTATTGGGCCTGTTTAGAAGGCCTATTGCACCCCGCGTCGTTTGTTCCGCCTCTTTACATTCTCCCTCTTTAATCGCTTCGCTTGAAATCCGCCGGCTAACCCTTTGCCTTCGGGCTCCTCGGGCCAATGGAGGCTCCCGCGAGCTAGTGTAGTGCTCGCGCGACGCTTCGATTTTGTTTACTATTTATGATCATGCGTGTAGCTGCGGCGCTTGGGGTTCTGTGTCCCGCCTTTCCTCAGCGAGACTCACCTCCGTTTCCGAGGTTCTTTATGGTGAGCGCCTGGCCCGATTAGCCCGCCTTGCCATATATATGTGTGGGGCCTCAAATTTCGCTTACCCGTGAAGCCCACCTATGTACACAGCACTAGTCCCTGGACCAGTACGCTAGTGCATCAGATTACATAGCCGGGTCATTTCATACAAGCGGAAGACTTATAATACATTTAGTACCTAAATTAAGCCCGAGGGCTATTAAATATTACAACGGCGCATTGGCCCAAAATTAGTCCAAGATCAACAAAAAATCAGAGTGCGATACAAAATCCGGAAGAGCCTCTTGCCGGCTATGCCTAAGCAATCGACTGGAGAGATGCCCTAAGCCTCGTCTTGATCGTCAGCGAACTCCTGAGCACCATCCTCATGGCAGGCGTAGTGGTCTTGCTCATACTTCAACACCTAAAAGAGTGAGTGTGTGCGAGGTCAGTGTCATCCAAACATCGGCGAGTTAACTCCTGTCCTTAGATGCATCGTAGTGATACAGGCTATTTGGTGGGGGCTAAGGTCTTTTTATTTGCTTAAAGCCAGTTTTGAAATAGAGAAGTATAGAAGAACCTATACCTAGCCAATTTTAGAAAACTGTATCTCAAAAAAGATGTGTAGAATGTTGATAATTTAGAGATTTCATATTTTTCGGAGCTATCCGGCTCTATTATCCACTTTAATTCTCCAGACACTTTGCCACACAACACAAATTCCCCATTCAACTCTTCCCCAACCAAACCCACCAACCACACCGCCATCTTGTCAGGAATTGGCGGTTCCGTTCTATGAACCTTCATTGCTAGGTTATTAGCTGCGCGCCATGTCGGTCTAGATCACCTCGGTATTGATGCGCGCCATTACCGCATGTTCTCTAGGCGGTGGCATTTCCGTAGCTTTACTATCGGAGTCCCCATACCCGCGCTCCGTGCGATGGCCACGCGTTGTGTCGGAACCACCCCGTCAGTGGCGGCGCCAGCCGATTCTGGCGTGTTACTCATGCTCCTCCTGGACCGTCATCCAACACCATATTTCCTTACCGAGTACCGTGCGACCACCTTAGGTCACGCGTTGTATTGGAACCACCACGTGGGTGGCAGCGCCCCGCCGCTACGCGTGTTACTCCGCGCTCCTCCTGGGCCATCGCCCAACACTATCTCACCCACAACCACTTAATTCATTTATTAAGAAGAATGTGTCAACTGATGAGTTTTGGCTCATCGGGCGGGCATTGATATGCCCGACTAAATTCTGTTTATGACCTAAGCATGTCTAAGCAAATTTTACCCAGGACTACAAAGTCTAAAATTCAAGTTGTTTAGTGGACTAACAAGGATTATGATTAACAAGGCAATCATATTGACCGATAAACAGTCATCAACAGGACATGATACATCATGATTAGCAACATAGGAATTTAGAAATCATAGAGCATGCATGTTAGTAATTTAAACAACATAATTTTTTTGGAACACTAGGAATTGAAGCATGAACTAGGGAGATTAACTCGCCTTGGACCGTGAAGGTGTGAGTCTCAGTCTTGTTCTTAAGCGTAGAGTTGATCCTCGAACTGTTCCTCGGGCTTCTCGGCGTATAATAAAGTTGACATGGAACTAACTTTCGTATCAAGGAAGTTCCATGAGCCTAATAAGGTTCATGAAGTTCTACTAGGATAACGGAGGTGATCGATAATAATAAAAATGAAATATGATGATGGTGATGATTACTCAATAATTTCTGTACTCAGTTACCCGTAGTTTTAGTAAATAATTGTATAAAGAAAATAGTATCGCCCAAAGTATTTTCTTCATCAACTCAACGCAATATATTTATTGTTAACGTAAGTGGGTTGCTATCAATACTACTATTGATCATTGATTAGGCCTTTATTTAGTGTTAAAAGTATATAATTATAGTGTGATGAATACTTACTTAAGGATGGAATATTAATGTGCTATAATTTAATATTTTTATTTAGTCCAGAATGACTTTCTATTTTTACTATAATTTTCTTGAATTTTTATTAAGTAATTGACTAGTTTAAAAAAACATTAACCCTTTTTAGGATTAAATTCTTCAAAGGAAATCTTCATGCTTGGGCTATTTGACTTAAACAGGGGCTATAATCTATGTTACTGTTCACATAGATATTTTTATTAAAGTCAATGGGCCGTCTAGTATTTAACATAGTTTTTATAGAATTTTTGGGGTTGTCTAGATATTTTTAATAATTCCATTACATTTCCTGTTATTATCTAAATAGTAAAAAGGCTGTAAATCCTATTACGCATTGTTGGGCCAGCCACTGACTTACGGCCCACGCGGCCAGCCGGCTAGCGCTTTTGGAAACGCGCGAGGTTCTAACTGAAGGCGTAAAATGAAGCTTTACGCCTTTGCAACATGACATGCGGGGCCTGGGGCCCACATGGCAGCCTCATAGCGTCGGCCTCAGAGGAGGCGTTGTCTTGTTCGGGTTGGGGCTGGGCGTGGCGAACAGGCGTGGCCGAGGTTGGGTCGCCGTCGGCTAGGGTCACTGATGGCGGAGGCAGTAGTCAAACGGAGTCTCCACGGCCCACAAGACTGAGGCGGCGGCTACATATGGCGGCTCTTTATGGCGGCGGCGGGTTCTTAGCGGTGACCGGTGACGGCAAAGGTGGCGATGAGGGGAAGCGGTCCGTTGTGGCCTAGAGCATAGGTAAAAGAGCTTCTAGTGGTTGCGTGGAGGGTACCTAGGGTAGTAGGGACGCCGGAGGTGTCTTGGAGGTGGCCGGCGACGAGAAAGGTGGCGGCGGGCGCAGGTCACCGTGGTGGGGGTGCTCCGGCGGGCTCCTTGTCAAATCGAGGGTGGGGTAGGGTTAGTGACGGTCCGTAGACGCTCTAGGTACAAGGAATCGAAGGGGGACTTACCGGCGAGGGGGAAATCCGAAAAGGGAAAAATGGGGGAAGAGCGCGGTTCGTGGCGGAGGACCTTGTCGCCGGCGAGTTTCACAGGGTTTTGGGTCAATTCCGGCAAGGGCGTCCAGGGTGAGGGAGTGAGGAAGCTATGGCTAGGAGCTCACAGACGATTCTGTGAGGAGGGCAATTTAGAGGTCAAGGGCAAGGCGTGGAGAGAAGAATGGCGGAGAAAAATCCAAGCCGTGGGGGGGGCGGTGTAGCGGGAGTGGGGGAGTGGCAGGGGCATGGGCAAGCTCTGGGGCATAGTGGGCGTAGCTTGCACGCAGCGAGGGCACGAAGGCAGTGAGAAAGGGCAAGGCGGTGACGGGCGGCAAGGCATAGGGGCAGGCCGATGCACGGGCGGCGAGGTGGCCATGCTCGCCGATTAGAAGCTTGATGGCGTCGCCAGCCAGGCCACTTGTCATGAAAGCGTGACAGTGACATGATATGTATGCACGGGGAGAGCAGAGAGGGTTGGCGCGCGTGCTAGCTCCACCGGGAAGGAGAGTTGCAGATGGGGAGGGAGAGAGCAGTGAGCGAGCATGGAAGTGAGAGGGAAAACAGAGGGTACGAGGAAGGTGGGACCCACTGCTCAATTTATCATTTTCAAGATTAAATTGCAAAAACGGGTTCAAGGATTTTAGGGGAATTTCAAGGTGTACTTGTATATGCACATATGTATGTGTTAATATATATAGGTGTATGGATGTTCATGTATATCCATATATATATACACACCCCCCTATATGTATGTAAGTATATATACGAGTTCATAAACTTTTATGTGCATTGGTTTGGGGTGGCGTGGTTTGGTGAATTCTTAAACCCTATTCCATAATTAGATCAACTAGGTTTTTAATTTGATGGTATTCACTATAGGCATAATTTCTAAATTGGGTTTCAGGACCAGGTTAATTATGGGTGAATTTCTAATTGAGCTAGTAATTTCTAGGTTTAGACAGACGGGTAGAATCATCATTTCACCTAGGCTGTTTGGTCTTGTAAGCAAAGTTGGTTATTTGGTTTATTACTGTTCAAAATCCAAGGATAGATGAACTTATATAAAATACAAGCCCGTTAAATAGGCTCGAATATTTCTGAAATAGGAAAAATGCATGACGAAATTTTGCGTTTTGCATTTTTAGCAAGAAAATATTTTCTTGCACACAAAACTTTAATAGTTTTTAAAAATTTGTTCAAATTGGGCTGTTACAATATGTCTCCGCCGGTGTCTCCAGCGGTGTCACCGATCCCTGTTTTTAAGTGCGTCGCCATGTCTCAGCTTTCCGGCTTTTAGTCCTTTCTATGGTCTCCTTCCCGATCTCGGTGACCAATACCGTCGATGCCCTGATGCAAGGCTCGCCACGAGGTGAGAACAGGAGGGCCTTATCAACGATAAATTTGGCAGCGACGCGGCCACCACCGTCGGCCTATCCTTCCAGGGGCCGACGCTTTGCACCCGATCGTCGTCTCCGAAGGGGAGGATAATGACATCGACCCTCCGGCGCCGCCGCCTTCTCCTGCCAGCTCCATCGGGGGCAACGACGTGCCGGTGGTGAAGCCGGCCCGTCTCGGGCGTGCCCGCTTTCGTCGAGTGCCTGGCGGGAGAAAGGCTCGCTGACCTTTGAACGAGCCAAACTAGATGATGCCCTCGGCAGCCCCTAGTGCTTGGTCGGGTTTAGCGTAGGCTTTCATGGTGATTAAGGCTTGTAATCGCCCCTCCTCCATCAAGTCGTGTGTGATATCCGCCGCTCAGTCGGGCCTTGATGATGCGAAGGATTTGGCTTGAATCTCCGCGGGTGAAGCGGCCTCTTCTCCGAAGATTAGCTCGAACAGGGAGAAACCCGCGAAGCGCGGCGTGGAAGTCTGGCCCAGAGAACCTTAGGCGGCTCGTCAGACGCCACGCACTTTTGTATTCTGAAGCCTTTTCTTGATGCCGCCCAAAGAAGAATCCATTAGCTCTTTCTACGCGCCATTCGCTGCGGTGTGCGACCGACGCGAAGCGAGATCTTTGTGCCGATACCCTCGCAATATTCCTGGAACCTCTTGGACTCGAATTGGGATCCGTTATCTGTGACGATTTCGTAGGGAACCCCATACCGACAGACGATTGTTTTCCAGAGGAACTTCGTTGTGGCTTCGGCTATTATCTTTGCTACCGGTTCCGCTTCGATCCAACGGGAGTAGTCGATTGCGACGATTACAAATTGTAGGCTTCCTCGGGCTTTGGCGATCGGACCAACAATGTCGATTCCCCACTTGGCGAAAGGCCAGACCGAGGGCACTGGGTGTAGCTCGCTAGGCGGGGCTTTCTTCTGCTTAGTCATCCACTGGCAGGCGTGACAATGTTTGACTAAGTGCTCCGCATCCTGCAATGCTGTTGGCCAGTAGAGGCCCATTCTGAACACTTTGCCTGCGAGGTTCCTTGGGGCTTGGTGTGCTCATGAGTTCCTCGTCGCCGCCGCAGGCTTCGATTCCTTCTTCCCGAGATATGCAACGGCCACGGTGCCTGAGTCCTCCATGAACAGAGCCCTCGATTATGGCGCATTTCTTCGCCGGGCTTCAATCGCTCGCTGCTGCCGTCTTGCGGATGGGGGTGCGTCGAGGAGGTAGCTGTGTATCTCGTCTCGCCAGTCGTTGCCGGCCGCTGGGGTTATAAGATTCACCTGGGAGGAGATTGAAGGAACCCAGAGCACTTTGAATTCGAAGAATACGGTCGGGGGTAAAGCGCTTCCGGACCCCACCGCCTTTGCCAGCTCATCCACCCGTGGTATCGCTCGTATGGAGAATCCGACGAAGGTTTTTTCCATCGCCCTGACCATTTTGACGTACTTCTAAAGTTGTTCGTCCTTGACCTGATATTCCTTAGAAACGTGTCATTCGATGAGCTTTGAGTCGGTCCTTAGGATAGCGCGCCTGGCGCCCATGGCCTTGGCTTTACGGAGCCCCAGGAGAAGCGCCAGATTTGGCAGATTGTTTGTCGAAGAATTCCACCGCCCGAATTATTGGTTTCTCCACGGGGAGCGTGGACGATGGTCGCTATTCTGCGTTATGTACGCCCATGATCCGTCGGAATTGACGAGCCATACGTCCGCATCGTTTTTGTCCTCGGGCGCCGGCGAAGTCCATTCCGCGACGAAGTCAGCCAAAACCTGGCTCTTGATTGCCGTGCACGGTACAATGGATAACTCGAAGGGGGCGAGCTCGACCGCCCACTTGCTGACGCGCCCCGAGCTTTCTTTGTTTGATAGCATGGAGCTTAGTGGATATGCCGTGGGCACTTTGATTCGGTTTCCCTGGAAGTAGTGCCGGAGCTTCCTTGATGCCATCAACAATGCGTACGCTAGCTTTTCCATCTCGGTGTAGCGCAGCTTCGCTCCCTGTAAAGCTTCAGAGACGAAATATACCGGTTCTTTGTTTTGGAGCTTTTCTCAGACGAGGACAAGATCGATTGCGGAGGACTGCAGCGGAGTAAAGGAGCAGCTCCTCGCCTTGCTTCGGGCTTTGTAGCGTGTGCAGCTTCATGAGACTCTGCTTCAGGTCCTCAAACGCAGCCTGGCATTCGTTTGTCCAAGAGAAAGCTTCGCTTGCCCGCAGGGCCCTGAAGAATGGGAGGCTTCGCTCTGCAAACTTGGGCAGGAACCTGCTGAGCGCTGCGAGCCGCCCCGCAAGCCTCTGGACGTCCTTAATGTTCTTTGGCAGGGCCATGTCTTGGATTGCTTTGATCTTTTCAGGGTTCGCTTCAATGCCTCGCTCAGAGACAAGGAACCCTAGTAGCTTTCCTGCTCTTACATCAAAAACACATTTTTCAGGGTTAAACTTCACCTTTTCTTCCAACAGGCTGTTGAAGGTTTCGCGCAGGTCGTCAACGTAGTCTTCCTTCTTTTCTCTCTTCACGTCAATGTCATCGACATAAGCTTCTATGTTTCGCCCGAGCTGCTTAGTGAAGATTTTGGCGATTAGCCTGGAAAAAGTGGCCCCGGCGTTTTTCAGGCCAAATGGCATCCGCACAAAACAGTACGTGCCGAAGGGTGTGATAAATGCCGTTTTGCCTTCGTCTTCCTTGCACATGTACACCTGATGGTATCCCGAGTACGCATCGAGAAAGCTCATCATTTCCGATCCTGAGGTAGAGTCAACGAGCTGGTCGATGCGAGGCAGAGGGAAGTCGTCCTTCGGGCATGCCTTGTTAAGGTCAGTGAAATCAATGCACATTCTCCATGCTCTGCTGGACTTTTTGACGAGGACCATGTTGGCGAGCCACTCAGTATGGATGGCCTCGCGTATAATCCTAGCCTGGAGTAACTTGGCCACTTCTGCCCTCGCTGCGTCTTGCCTTTCTATGGCGAGCTTCCTAAGCTTTTGCTTCTTTGGCTTTCGTCGACCGATGGCAAAGACGTGCTCAATCGTGCCACAAGACACCGAATGTCTCCCGGACCCCACGTGAATACATTTTCGTACTCTTGGAGAATTTGCAACAGGGCTTACTCTTCCGCGGGGGTGAGGGCGGCATTCAGGGTAACCATTCATCACGGTTGGAACGCAGCCACCTCTTCGCTTTCTCCCCGAGGCGTGGTTTGGGGAGCCATTTGCTGCGTTGCTCGGGGGGAAGATCTTCCTCCGTCATGTAGACATGCTTGACCTGAGGAGGTCCCTCCAAATCTATCTTTTGACCGAGCGTTTGGTCCCCTCGGACTGTAATTGTGCCGCCAGGCGAAGGCATCTTCATGCAAAGGAAACCATGGTGTATGATGGCTCCAAATGTGGTCAGCGACCCTCGTCCCATTATGGCGTTATACTGAAAAGGCATATCGATGACATCGAATGTTACGGGCGAGCGACGCTTAGATCACTCTGTTGTGAAGGTCACCTCCACTCGATCGCCTAATAGTGCGATGGCGTTTCCGGCTTCACCAATGCACCTCCGATCTCCTCAGTCGGTCATAGGGAATCATCATTTGTTTGAAAGCTTCGGCAGAGATGATGTCTGCCGCACTCCCTCCATCGATTAGTATCCTGCGCACTTCGCAGCCGGCGATCATGGCAGTGATTACCAAGGAATCCTGGTGGGGGAAATGCACTCCCCGCGCGTCTTCGTCGGTGAACACGATAGGCTCAAGTTCTTGCTGAGGGGTGAACGATGGGTTGACTCCGACATGATTGATCTGCCTGGCATATGCCTTGCGCTGCCTTTTGGAGGACATATGCAGGAAGGACCCTCCGGCGATGGTATTGATGACTCGATGCATGTGGTTTATCGCTCCGTGGAGTGGGGGTCGCTGATGTTCCGGGGGTGGCGGGGGTTGCGGCGGGAGAGGGAGTGCTTCGCCTTCTCTTCTCTTAGCTTTGAATCACCGGTACCCTTCGATCACTTTGCAGTGGATCGAATCGTGCGTGCCATTTTCGCCGTGGTACTCGCAGTGGTACCTTCTCCTGGCTGCTTCCTCTCATTTGGGTGCCGGTCGATCACCGTCTCGCTTATCGTGCCAGCGAGGTGGGCTCGTCTCTGTTGCTCTCGGGTGCCTCACGTAAATCACGCCTTCGGTCCGCTCATCAATGTAGTGGATCCTTTTTCCTTTGTCTGTTCTCTCGCGTTCCTGGGCGCGAGTCCTTTCCTTTCCCCTTAGTGTGGACTCTTTTCCTGATCCCTCCTATGAGGGGATCGCTTCGATGGTTCATCCCATGGCTTGTCCTCCCTCCGGGAGTTATCCTCCTCTCCGGCGCACTCTTCATTTTGGCGATCAGCCTCCACGATCTGGACCTCCTTAGGCGACCTTTTCCACCAACCGTAGCCAGAGTCCACATTTGTGTTGATGATGGTAGTATCACCGACTTCGAATCGGCACTTGATCTTGGAGAAGTTACCGAAATAACTCGTGAGAGATTCCTCGCCGCCTTACAACGAACAAGTCATTCTCTCTTTCATCCCGTCCGGTTCCTCGTAAGTTGCTTCCATCTTGGCGCTGAAGTTGGGGCGACTTCGATGGAACTGGCTCGAGGAAGAGTACCACGAGAGGCAATACCCTCGGCGCTAGCGAGAGCCCTTGGCCTTGATGTCGTCATCTCACGTAGATTCTCTGGCGATGTAGATATCTGTGGAGGAACTCTCTAGGTCCGCCTTGCCATTGTACGGCTTGATGGTGGGGAGCTTGAAGTTTCCTGGGGAAGGCCACCTCTTCGCGCGAAGCCTGGAGCAAAGCGGGTTGGGGTCGTCGTCGTTCTTGGTTGTCCTTGCGCGTGTCGGAGAGCACTTCCTGGTCCGAGCTTTCGTCTTGAGACACCGTGAGGCCTTGGTTCATCTGTCCCTGCAGACGCTGCACTTCCGCCATCCGCTTTTCGTTGGCCTCCATCAGCGCCCGTACGTTGGGGTCGGCGCCTCAGATCCCTTCTCTCCGGAGGCGGTTCCGCGTGGCCGCCGACCCACGGCCGGTGATTCGATGCCTCCTGCGTCCTCTCCGGTCTTGCCGTCGGTTTCCTCTGCTTCGCGCCCGCGCTGGGCGTGCTTGCGTGTTCTGCATGACGGGCGGCGGCGAAGCGCTCCGGGGCGTCTCCGTGGCATGGGGGCTGGCCTTCTCGTCTTGCACTCGCAAGCGATCGCATCTGGCTCCTCGGTGACCTCACGACGACTCGCAGTAGCTCTGTGGTAGCCACTGGGATGTAGTCGCGGTCCTCTCTTTGGTGGCATGATCGTCGGCGATTCTTCATCAAATCATCTCTAAGCGATGGCTTTCTCCAAAGAATCACTCCGCGGGCGGTGCCACCGTTGTGGGTATCACCCCAAAACAAAACGGATCGCTTCGATCGCGATCCCGCGCACCCAAGACATTTCGATGAAAGTCTCGCGGTCTCGCCGCAACGCCGTAGATGGAAGGAACGCTACGCTGAGAAGAAAGAGTTCGTTCATTATCGTGGTCGCCCTCGCTTTTATAGGCGAGATTATCAAAGACCATGCAATGGCAATCTCCCATCTCACCGTACGACCGGGCTCATGAAGTCATTTCTTACTACTTTACATGTTTTGGCGGTAGGGGTCATTTCATAATATATTAGCCATGCCCTTTACGGTTATATTCTCCTAATCGGCCCACGCCGGGTTACATAGTGGTGAATTACGCCAGACGATTCTTGGCCGCCTAACGACGACACCCACTCGAGTGCTCTGACAGGGCGGCAGGCTCGACCGTACGGCTTGTCTGCTTAGCCCCGCTATGGGCGGGGGTGTCCGCTTCATCGCCCTCCTGGTTATTCCAATCTTTCTTTGGTTCGTCGGATTTTAGCTCCGCTTGGGTCATGCTATGCTTCGTGTTGGTTTCCCTTTTCGTGCTTGCTCCGCGACCTACTCCCCTTTGCTCCGCCAGGCCTTACATACGCTCTGTGATCTGCCCGCGTCCTTTACTTCTTCGCCTCAAGATCCTTCATTGGTTCGCTCTGACCTTCGTTGTTCGCTTTTAACCACGAGAGGTTAGCGTGCTTCGCTCCATCGTGATCCGACCTCAGATTTCTTCCCAATGTTTTCTTCGGCTGGCCTGGAAAACAGGGAAAAGGGGCGGAGGTGCGGAAAAGACAGACCCTACCTTCGCTCCAAAATCCGAGGGGTACCTATCTCTAGCCTAAAACAATATGTCAAAACATTTCTGTCCGGCTCAATATCCACTCAATACACATTCCAGCAGATCAGATGTCCAAATTGCCCAATATCCCCTTAGCTCACATTTCAGTCTGGCATCCTAGGAAGCCCATAACCAAACATAAATTTAAAACCTAGGTCCAAAACAAATATCACAAGTTCCAAATACCAAAATGATATAAGTAGTGCGATTTGACATACTCCTGAACTATGTTAAGGCCTTCTGACTCCTCACCGTAGTCCTGGTAAATGAAAAGAGAATAGCCAAAGGTTATGTACAGATATGAGGGCATTTGAACATAGATGTACAGAGCAGAATCTATTTAGCACTTTAAACTATGTTTTGGACATCTATGTTCAATTGCTAATCTATGTTCTTCAGAACATAGATTGGATTATCAATCTATGTTCAATAACTGACAAACATCATCTATTTAGCACTCACATCAATTAGCAATTGAACATAGATGTACAGAGCAGAATCTGAAGAACATAGATGTACAGAGAAGAATCTGAAGAACAATCTATTAAGCAATTCTAATGAAGTCCTATAACAAGCTTCCATGCGCCCAGATCCCATGCAGTACTGCATGTGCAGTAACTACTGGCTGCACCAGATATCTGTGTAGCTTCCTTTAAATTTGTCCCAAGCAGTAGCTCAGTCAATAGAATAATATCTAGTTCAATTAAAGATACTTAAACTATAGAGCTAAAAACAGCTTTATATTTTTAGCAGACATCACATACAACAAATGAAGCTTTTGCCAAAGGTAAATTGCTAATCAAGTCTGGTTCAGCCAGCCAAGTGAATAATAGCTCAGATATGTGGAATAAATATCCTTTAAAAACAAAATCTTTACCAGTCACAAGGATTAGATAATGGGTATGCCCCATTAAACTCATCCCAAGATTCAGCTCTAGAAAAAGGACATAACACAAGAAGTCCTAGTTTTTTAATCCTAATTACAAGTAATTTCTGTATGCCCTGGAAATGATATAATTGCTATTGGCTTGTAGTATTCAGTGTATCTATTAGGAGCCTATTCTTTGCATAAGTTAACAATGGATAAGGAGGCACGAAGCACATTGAAAAAAAATGTAAGCTTCAAGCTGACTTCTCTCCTTAGGTGCCAAAAAAATATGCACAACAATGAAGTAGCTGGGCCACAACAAAAACTAATCTACAAGATTTTAACTCCATGTGTTGAGTATTGTGAGGAGCACAATGAAAGCATCAGGCTATGACTGTGAACAATGGAAGTTGGTCAAAACTTGAGGTCTGCCACCGCGTGATATGACCTGCAAATCATCAATTTCTTGCCATCAATTTACAAGAAATCCCGGTGAGCCAGACCAGGTGGAGAGGTTGGCGTCCAAAGTGGCAAAGGCGTGCTGGATGGAGTCCCTAATTGCGTCGAGGTTCTTGGTGCTCAGCACGGAGCCACCGTCGAATGCAGCAGTGCATTCCTTGTATAGCTCATCCCTGCAACGGCAAGAGGATTGCAGGTCAAGCGGCGGTGGATGGTGTGGATCGATGGGTGCCTGAGGAATTGGATGGATCGGTGGGTGCCTGAGGAATTGGACAGCGGAGAAGCCGGCGTGGCAGTTGAGGACAGTGGCAAAGGAGAAGCTGTGGAGGAGGGAGGTAGGGTGGAGAACGACCTCGTCCTCCATCTCGTCGCGGGCGCCCTGAAGCTTGGTGCTGCCCCAGCGGATGAGCTCCAGTCTAGCGTCGTCGAGCTGCCGGCTAGCTTCCCGGGGGGATCTGAGGCCAGCTTCCTGGGCGGATCGAGCTCTTTTGTTATGGCAACGCCACGGCGGAGCCTTGACGTGGGCGGCCTGGGATCTGGCGGGATCTGGACCTCAAAGATCTGGCGGGGGGAGGGAGGCGGCGTGAGGACTGAGAAAGAAGGCGTTGTAGTCCACAGGAGGGCGATCCTCTCGACCCGGACGAAACGATTTTACCTTATCACAATGGATGGAGAGGGATAGGTGGCAAAGCTACGGTGGGATGTATAGGGCCGGGACGAGCGCATCCTATCTGTCCTAACCAAACAAAAAACTGGCCTGTACTAAATCAGACGGTGCGAGGCAGCTCAACCAAACACATCCTACGTTGATGGCACGATCCGGAAGCCAGCTCAGTTCAACTCTGTAACAGTCGAGGGAGAGACTCGCCAGATCCTCAATCCAGCATACAAGATCTGGTACCCGCAAGATCAATTTTTGTTGAGCGCTCTGCTTTCATCAAATGACCGAGAGCATCCTTGGACAGGTGCTTTTCCTCCCCACGGCTGCAGATGTATGAAGGGATCTAGAGGACATGTTTGCCTCGCAGTCAAAAGGAAGGACGATGCAGATTCGCCTCCAACTCGATCGCCAACCTCCAGAAGAAGGATATGGCGATGTCAGTCTATTTCCAGAAGGTAAAGGGCTTAGCAGATCAGCTTGCCTCTGCTGGTTCCTCAATCCTCACTAGACTTGAGAACGAATATGATGCTGTTGTGACCTCCCTGTCCACCAGACCAAATACCATCGGCATGACTGAGCTATTTGCTCAACTGGTCAATTTTGAAGCTCATCGTGGACTCAGCACACCGCATTGTTTCATCAGCAAATAATACAGCTCGGCAAGATGGAGGCCACGGTTTTCAGAATAGAGGCCGCAGACAAGGCGGTCAAGGACAAGGAAGAGGTGGTCGATACAACAAAGAGCTCCCAGTCCAATGTGTCAAATCTATGGCAAGATGGGACACAATGCCCTTCGGTGCTACCACATATATGATCAAGCATACCAGGAGGAGGATCAACCCAAGTCGGTGGTACAACAGATATGATCAAGCATACTAGGGCCGAAGGAGGCTTCTATGCCTTACCCCATGGCGTCCCAGGACAATCAACATACTTCACACTCTGGTTGTACAAGTACTTGTCCTTTGGAACTTATTCATACCGATACTTGGGGTCCTGCTAGAACCACGAGTAGAGGCTTTCGTTTCTATGGTATCTTTATGGATGATTATAGCCGATACTCTAGGATCTATTTGCTGAAATATAAGTTCGATGTTGAGCATGCCTTTCATCAATTCCAAACTCTAGTTGAACATCAATTCAACTCCAAAATTCAGGCTGTCCAGCCTGATAGAGGGGGTCGGTTTCTTAAGCTTCATGAGCACTTTCATCAAGTAGGGATCACCCATCACATCTCCTGTCCTCACACCCAGCAGCAAAATGGGATAGCTGAACGTAAACATCTCATTTAGCTGAAACAGGACTAGCCTTGCTAGCCCAAGCATCCATGCCCCTTACTTACTGGGATGAGGCATTTCTCTCTGCTTTCTACCTAATCAATAGATTGCCTAGCCAAGTGCTCAAGCATGCCACGCCCTTCACAAGACTGTTCAATGCTCAACCAGACTACTCGATGCTTCATATCTTTGGATGTGTCTGCTTTCCAAACTTATTGTTGGGCTGTTTGCGTTGATGGTTTGTTAGTTTGTATAGCCTACGCCCATGGCCATGTAGATGTGTGTACATATAAGTAACAGCAATAGAGAAGGAGAGTGAGATTTCCAGAAAATTCCTCGTAATACCGCATGGTATCAGAGCAGAGGCTCACGGCGAGGTGGCTGAGCTCAGGCTGGACAGCGGCAAGGAAGGTGTGGAGCTCAAGAGGAGGAGCTCAAAAGGGAAGAGATAGGGGAGCTGCACCTAATTGGAGCCAGCGGCAGCAAACCCTAGCAAGACGGGAGGCGCAGTTGCTGCTGAAGGGAGAGCCCAACGGGTGCTGCAGGAGAAGTTCTAGGATGTCCTGGAGCTTGGAGAGGTGAGGACCTGCGGGTGCCGGTGGTCGACGAGTGAACAGCTGCAGGGCGCAGCGTGGCGGAGCAGAAGAAAGAGAGCAGTGGCGGCCGTCAGTGTGGCGTAGCCAGGATTTTAGGTTTGGTTGGGCCGATATTTAGAAAACTATAGAACTTACATGATAACATATAATGATATAAATATAGAATGTATGCAAAATCAAATAAGCAAAAATACGAAGATAATTATAAACTTTGAAAATAGTTTAGAGAATATTACCATACTACTACTACTTCTTCTTTTTGGGTTTACGCCTTCTAATAGCCATGAATGTGTTGATTATGTCACCTTCGTCCACTTTAGAGAACATATCTCGCTCAATGAAGGTGACTAGACAATCATCCAAAAGACTATCACCCATTCTATTTCTCAATTTGTTCTTGACAAACTTCATTGCAAAAAATGCCCTTTCAACGCTTGCCGTAGCCACCGGTAGAACCAATGTCAATTTGATAAGTAAGTACACCAAGTCATGAACATTATGTCTCTTTGTTTCAACAAGCTTCATCGAGAGTTCAGCTAGACTGTTTAGACCTTTGAATGCATCATCTTTTCTCATATCGTCAATATAGTTATCAAGTTGCATTTCAAGTCTTAACAAGTCGACGTTTGATATATCATCGGGGTAAAACTCAGCAAGTCTGCGTACCTTTGGTGAATAAAAAAGAAATGAGTCGGTGGAATTACAAGCCCACATACAAAAAAAGCAAAAAAATTAGCAAGTATATGTACCTTTTGTGCATCAAAAGAAACAAATGAGTTGGCGGGATTCAAAGCCCACATATAAGAAAGCAACTCCATATTAACCTCATCAAATCTGTTGTCAAGTTTTTGGCTAATTTTGTCAATTACCCCAATATACACTTCTCTTCTAAAGTGATCATCATTGGTTTGATTTCTAGCAAACCGTGTTGATCTTCCATGAGGCACATAATTACCTTCCATTATAGGAACTTGGACACCATGTTTATTGCAAAACAAGGTGACCTTTTGAAGGAAATCCATCCATCCATCAGATCTCAACTGTTGCAATCTATCTTTTGACAAACTGACAAGTGATATTGCATTTAGTATATCTTGCTCTCTTCTTTGTAAACACTCGGATAGATCATTTGTGTATCCAAGAATTACAATCATCAAGTGTGCATTAAAAATAAAGGGAAATGACTCGAATGCTCCAACCATGGCATGAATTTTTGGCCAATCACCCTTTTGTGAGGTATCTTTGCCAAGACTTATGAGTATATCACGGATCATGGGATACATAGCAATGAGGTTGAGAACAGTTTTGTAATGAGAACCATATCGAGTATCAGCGGGCCTAACTAACCCCATCTCTTGATTTAATCCACTTCCAGTTTCTAACTCACCACATTTAATTGCTTCCATTACATGTTGAAGTCTAACATTTCTAAGCATGTCATGACGTTTACAAGAAACTCCAACAATATTTAGTAAGAGGGATACTTGATCAAAAAACCATACAATATCATCATTTCCCTTAGCAACAACAACAAGAACTAGTTGTAGTTGATGTGCAAAGCAATGGACATAATAAGCAGAAGGCGACTCTTTCATGATTAGTGTTTTCAGCCCTTTAATTTCCCCTTTCATGTTGCTAGCCCCATCATAACCTTGACCACGAATGTGACTTATACACAAATGGTGATTAGCAAGCAATGCTTCAATTGCTTCCTTGAGTGATAAAGATGTGGTTCCAGAAACATGAACAACTCCAAGAAAGTGTTCACATGGTCTTCCCAGTGTATCAACATAACGCAAACAAAGAGCTAGTTGTTCCTTATGTGATATGTCACTAGACTCATTAGCTATAATCGCAAAATGTTCATTATCAAGATCTCCAAGAATTTGTTTTCTGGTCTCTATAGCACAACACTGAATAATTTGCTTTTGTATGTCTGGAGAGGTTAAGGTGCAATTACCTGGTGCTTTCTTCAAAACACATTTATCAATCTCTTCACTATTTCCTGCAAGCCACTTTAAAAGTTCAAGAAAGTTCCCTCTGTTACTGGACTCTTCACTTTCATCATGACCACGAAATTCCAATCCTTGTCGCAAAAGGAACTGCTAACATCTAATTGAGTAAGTCAATCGGATCTTATAAAGACGTAGATCCTCATTGCTCACCTTCTCAATTTGGGCATTAATTGCTGTCTTGGGATTCAAATATAAATTGTATCTCTCTTGAGCTGCATTGTGAGCACTTCTTACCTTACCAATATGTTTGGTAAGTGCACCTTCCCCCATGATGCCAGTTTCTCCAACCATCTATACTAAATGTCGGATCAGACCCCTTGCCAAACAAGTAGCATACAAAGCAAAAGGCAGCTTCCTTCATGATACTATATTCAAGCCACTCATATTTATGTAAATGTAAGATACTGAATTGGCGGTCCCTAGTTCCAATTCTCCTCCTCTCAAACTCATGTGTATAAGGTATGAAGGGACCTTTAAGAATATATGCCCTTCGAACAGCATCTTGCTCATTGACCGGATAACTTGTAATTGGAAGCCTTCCCCCTGGATCGTGTGGAAGACGACTGATATCAAAAACTGGTGCCAGTGGTGGTGGCGGCGGCGGTGGTGCCAGTGGCGGCACTGAAGGCGAAGAAGATGGCATTGGATTAACAATTTCTTCGGTTATTCTCTCTTGCTCTAATGTGACTTCTTGTTCTTGATTTTAATCTTCCACCACAGCCACAGCCGGTGTTGGGGAAGAAGTAGCGGTTTTTTTTTGCTTCATGCCTCCGCCAAAGAGATGCAATATCTCCCGTCCTCTTCATGTTACAGTAATTATTTATTCCTATGACATTACGTATAATTTCATCCATTACCATTAAAATAATTAAATGAACAATTACTAATATATGTGATCATAATTTCATCTAAAAATACAATTTTCAATGGTCGGCTTGACATTCGGGAAAGAACAAATAATAGGTTGATATATATTTTTTAATATTCATCATTCATATGATCTAAATATTTAATTTGCCAATTTGATAGAGCAATAGAGATATGAGAGATTAATTGAACAATTACCAATTTTATTTGGGGATTTGGGATAGAGCAATCAGCAATAGAGGGCTGGACGGTGGGCAACCGGAAGAATGCATAGTTCGCTGTTCACCGCCTGCAATTGCAATTGCATGGGAATCAATATTAACTGAAGCGCCGGCCGTCATGAAACCTAATTACCAACCCTAACCAACGATTTTATAAGTGAGATTGGCTGATTCCTGATTGGAATCTTGGATGATGCATGACCGTCACGCATACCTGGAGGCTGGAGCAGCTTGATTGCTTGATGTAGCTGCTAGCTGGAGTGCTGGACGCGACGACGACCTGACCTGGGGTGCGTTGCGACTTGCGATTGCCAATCAGCCGGCCATCGATCCGTATGGGGAGTCCAGGAGACGAGCTCACGCACGAGTAGACGAGGAGTCAGGCACGCCGTGCTGCCCGTGCAGCCCGTGCATGTGATTTCTGCTTGTTTGGACCGGCAAAATGTTAGTTGGGCCACGGCACAACGGGTACAACCTGTAGCTCCGCCCCTGGCGGCCGTAGCTAGCAGTAGAGAGAGAGAAAGGAAGGGAGAGCATGCAGCAGAGACAGCAGCAACAGTGGCTTGACTGCAAGTACGTATACTTAGTTTCAGAAAATGCAAGTAAGGGGATTGTTGGTGGTGTTGATTGTAGCTGCAGCTTGTGAAGTGGAGTTTGTGACAGCTGCAGTAGGAGTTCTTTTTTAGCTCCTCGGAAGTAGGAGGAAGAAGGGGAGCAGAAGCTGAGAACATTGCAGATTGTAGGGACTTATGTGATTTGGCTAAGGAGGAGATGGTGTGAGAGTAAGGAGAGGTCATTCAGAATAAGGAATTAGAGGAAAAGGTGATGTGTGTTGTTGGGATGCAGGGGAGATGCAAGGAGCTGCCAAGGAAAATGCAGAATTGGAAGTGATGAAGGAACATCACAGGTGGGAGCTTGAATCTATAATTGCTAGGACGATTGGGGAGATTGAGGTGCATGCCAAGTAGTGCAAGCAAGCCCTCAAGGAGTTGAAGCTTGCTGAAACTAAATCAATTAAAGAGGAGACAAAGGAACATTACTTGGATAATGTTGAGAACATTGCCAACAGTGTTCATTCGAATGTTCGGTCCAATTGGATTTTGGATTCAGATGCTTCTCGCCATGTCACGGGTTTGTCTGGTGAATTCAAATCATACATACCTTACCCACATACACATCGTGAAACGATTCAAACTGTTGATGGAACATCTTGCCTTGTCAAGGGTATTGGTACTGTTCAGTACACTCTTTCTATTACATTGTTATTTTTTTATATGTTCCATCATTTCTGGTTAATCTAATCTCGATAAGTGCTTTGGTTGATACTGAAAGAGAAACGAGGAGGAGAATAGAAGAATCGTTGGATAATCGATTCGTCAGAGTATCGATCATTCAAATAGCACCGCTAGAAAAACGGGCTTTAGTCCCGGTTGGGAACGGGCTTTAGTCCCGGTTCCCGAACCGGGACAGGCCATCCGGGACTAAAGGTCACGTACCTTTAGTCCCGGTTCCCCTAACCGGTACTAAATCGTAGAAAATATCTAAAAAATAAGGCGAACCCAAGACTCGAACCTAGGACCTCATACCACCACGTGACTCTCCACTCACTCTTCTAACCAACCCACCCACCCGTGTATTTAATAGACTAGGATATGCATTCCTTTTGAAGTATCTGAAATGAGCCTTTATCTGGGTTAAGTAATACGAACCGAGACTAAAACCTACCTTTAGTACTAGTTCGTGTTCTTAAGGACTAATTTGTGCATGCCAACTAGCATGTACCCACTTGCCAAAACCACCTTTAATACCGGTTAGTATTACGAACCGAGATTAATGTGAGCCACTTAACAGGACTAATCGTGTTTTTAGCCTCGTAGCCACTAAGCAGGACTATTGCTACATCAGTCGGTTTGCCAGGCCAATCGACCGATGTACCGGTATGGAAGGTCATTTCTCTAGTAGTGTAGTACAGAGCATGCATGGCATGCAACGCATGCAAGCTAATCATGGGAGCTAATCACAGGCAAGGCATAATTAGCCGGACAACTAATGAGCTAATCTAGGAGGTTACCAAATATACAAGGAATATGCTTATGTGCCACAGTATATTCTAACAGCCTCCCATAGTGTCAACCGAGAAGAGCACGGGCGTTGAGACTGGACCGAAAATCTGTGAAGACAGTAGTTGGCAGTCCCTTGGTGAAGATGTCGACATACTGCATGGTTGTGGGAATGTGGAGAACTCGGATGTCTCCAAAAACGACGCGCTCGCGGACAAAGTGAAGGTCGATCTCCACATGTTTGGTGCGTTAGTGCTGGACCGAATTGGTGGAGAGATAGACCAGTAGACGACGGTGGTCTTATGTAGTGGTTGATGTAGCTCAAGAAGAAGTTGACGAAGCCAACATGCTTCAGCAACACTGTTGGCCACTCCTCGGTACTCGGCTTCGGCGCTTGAGCGGGACACGGTGTGTTGCCACTTGGAGGACCAGGAGATGAGATTATCACCAAGAAAAATACAGTAGCCAGAGGTGGACCGGCGTGTGTCTAGGCAACCAGCCCAGTCGGCGTCGGAGTAGACAATGAGGTCGCAAGAAGAACTGCGACTGAGATGAAGGCCAAAGCTTATAGTACCCCTGACATATCGTAGGATCCTCTTAATTAGCGGAAAGTGCTGGTCGTGAGGGTCATGCATATGAAGACACACTTGTTGAACAGCATGGGTGATGTCCGGGCAGGTGAAGGTGAGATATTACAAAGCACAAGTGAGACTCCAATACAGAGTTGGGTTGGTGACAGGATTGCCAGCTGATGCAGAGAGCTTTGACTGAGCTTCAATGGGTGCAGCGCAAGGATTGCACTGTGTGATGCGGACATGTTGAAAGATTTTAGCCACGTACTTCTCTCGGGAGAGGAAGATTCCACTGTCAGTACGGGTAGCTGAAATACCAAGAAAATAGTGCAAGGATCCCAAGTCTTTCATAGCGAACTCGCGTTGGAGAGAAGTGATGATCCGCTGAAGTAGTGTAGGAGTCGATGCTGTGAGAAGGATATCATCCACATATAATAAGAGATATATAGGCGATCTCGTGGCCGTTGTTGTAGATGAAGAGAGAAGGACCGAATTTGCACCCACTAAACTCGGCGGATAGTTTGAAGGAGTTTAATCGACCGAACCATGGCTGAGGAGCCTGCTTGAGTCCGTATAGAGATTTGTTGAGGCAATAGACGTGGTGATACTTGTTAGAGCCGACGAAGTCGGAGTCGGATGGCTGTTAGCAGTATAGTGTCTCGGAGAGAGTGCCATTAAGGAAGGTATTCTTGACATCCAGTTGACGAACGAGCCAGTTGTTGCAGACGGCGTTGGAGAGGACCACGCGAATGGTGGTGGGCTTGATGACGGGACTGAATGTCTTATCATAGTCGAGTCCGGGTTGCTGGGAGGACCCTCGTAAGACCTAACACGCCTTGTACCGAGCAAGAGAGTCGTCGGAGTTGAACTTGTGATGATAAATCCACTTGCCAGTGACAATATTGGCGCCGACAGGAGCCAGCACAAGATCCCATGTGTTGTTGGCGCACGGTGAGGTCGCCGAATTCATCAACCATGGCGGCATGCCAATTCGGATTGTTGAGGGCACCACGGTAGGCCTTTGGGAGAGGAGAGACCAGGACGGTGGTGGAGGTGTGGAGGTCGAAAATTTGCTTGGGCATGTGAATGCCATCCTTTCCGCGTGTTGTCATAGGGTGATCATTTGTGACCGGCTGGATGGGAACAGTCCGAGTTCCATCAGCGGTGGAGCCCACAGTGTTAGTGGCCGGCGTTGCATGCCTATGTGCCGCATCGCTGGTGCAATCAACGAAAGGGCAAGCCGTAGGTGAGCCGAACGGGACCGGGTTTTCATGCGGTCCGCAATCTGCTCGACCTGTTGGTGCATAATCCCCAGGGGATGCGAGCTGGACCGAGTCATCACACGTCGCGGAATCAGCGCCTCTGCGCGCCCCACCATCTTTGGCCATCGGTATAGCAGACCTCCGCGCCCGCCATCGATGGGCCGGTCTTGCGGAGGTCGAGCGAGCCTCCACCAGGGTTCGCAAACCCGTTGGGAACCCGGAAAAACCGACGGGTTCTCGGCGACCAGTCTTGGGCAACCGGGACCATGGGTTTTGCGAGGAAATCGGAGTTTCAAATTTGAATTTGTAAAATGTGAAAATTCAGAAAAAAAATTGTAAAAAAACTAAGAGTTTTTTAAAACCACTTGTACAAAGCAAAATTTCAAATCTACATCATTTTCATGCTTAAATTTCAAATCAAATATGATGTGTTCATGTATAATATATGTGTTTCATGGAAACATTGTCTAATTTCTAAATATTTGTATTGCAATATATGTATGTATGAATCATACCGGTTTTGAGACATATATTTCTATGTTTAATGTCTAAATATTTGTATTGCAATATATGTTATGTATAATATGTCATATGTATATATGTTCCAAATATCAATTTTAGCATAGGTCATGCCAAATTTTTTTTACATTTATACAAATTACCATGACATATATCCTAGGCATATATGATTTTTCATATTTTTCCAAAATTTTTCCTGCATCTTTTAATTTTTCCAATTTCTAGTTTTTCTCTTGGTTTCTCACAAACCCATCGGGAAACCGGTCAACCGCTTCGAACCCGGTCAAACCCGCCGCCGGCCAGTTCATTCGGATTTAAATTTGTCGGGTTTTTCGGTTTGGCGGGTTCCATCGGGTTTACGGTTTCGCCCGGTGAGTAGGCGGGTTCGGGACCTAAACCGGGATTTTGAACCCTGGCCTCCACACGCCCCACCACGCAGCCAATCGGGCGCTCCCGTCGTGTCGCACAAGTCTTCAAGCAGCGACGGAGCCAGGGGCACATGACGCGTCGCGCTTTCTACTGCCGCCGAATCGGCATCTCCACGCGCCGTGCGATCCACACGGATCGAGTCACGCAACGTGCCTCCACGTGGACCGAGTCACGTAACAGCGCACTGTCGGCGTTTGAGCCCGCTGGGATCTCCACGCCGCCTGTGCTCGCTGTTGCATGCGGTATGGGATACGGCTGCGTGGCGTGATTGCCAGACCAATTCGCTGCGCGCGGGAGATGGCCATCTTTCTGTATGGGATCGTACACAACCACGGGATCCTCTGCATCAAGAAAAGAGTATGTGTTTGCAGAAGCTGGAGAACAACGTGCCGAGAGATGATGATACAGTTTGTGGATATAGGTCTAAACAGCGATAGCCTTTGTGATTGTCGGGTAAGCGACGAAGATGCATTGCACAGAACGAGGTGTGAGTTTGTGTGGCATAGTGGCTACGGTGTTAGGATAACAACGACAACCGAAAACACGAAGATTTGTGTAGGAGGGTGGAGAACCAAAAATGGATTGAAAGGAAGTGTTGTGGTTAAGGGTCTTGGTAGGATGGTGATTTAGGAGCACTACTATAAAAATGGTCATCTGTGCCCCCTAATCACTGCCGGTTAGACCAAAACCGGCTGTGATAACTTATCACTGCCGGTTCGTAAGCCTCAGTGGCTTGTGCAGTGATAAGACCTATCATTGTTGGTTCGTTGCTCAAAACCAACAGTGAAATATTACTGCCGGTTTGAGAAAAGAACCGGCAGTGATAAGTCCTATCACTGCCGGTTCTTTAGACCTCCCGCCCTCAATTTTCAACCCACTACCAGCGAACCAGCTACTACAACCGGTTCGAAACAGGTTTTAGAACCGGTTTTGGAACCGGTTGTAGACAACCACGAGTGATACCCTTCGGGTAACACTCAGGGTAACACTCGCGGTTCCCCCAACCGCTTGTGGTACGACACCACAAGCGGTTCGGAACGCTCCCTGGCAGGCTTGTGGAGACCCTCTCAGTCAGCGAGGGGAGACGCCACGTGTGCTCTCTCCACAAGCGGTTGGACTTACGAACCGCTTGTGGAGAGCCTCGGAGGCAGCAAGGGGGAGCGCCACGTGTGGCCTCTCCAGATGTGGTTGGAGTTACCAACCGCTTGTGAAGAGGCTGAGTGTAAATTATATTCAATATAGAATATGTTCTGAGGGGGTTTTCAATATGAATTTTGACAATAAAATTAAATACAACTACAATATTTTTTCACAATTAAAAATATAATATGTGTACTCGATCATTCACACAACCACAATTAAGTTCATTTACACAATAATACGAATGAATTAAAAATGTGTACATACATGAAATAAGGAGCACACTGAAGCAATGTTTATACATTTCAAGAGTACAAGGGTGAATCTTGAGGTCATTTGTTGCTGCATCGCTATGTGTGGCCTTCGATGATTCCGATATTTCACCTGCCCTAGAGAAGGACAATCTCTCCATCCTTTGTGTGGAACTCGCCTTTGGTGGATATAATCTCATCGACAATGAAGCCGATAATTTGTTCTTGGATTCTTGCAACTTCGGTGGCGGGATCACACCTTGCACATCGAGGTAAGGCCGCCAAAACAGAAATAAATAAATCTCTGAACACGAGATTGTAAGTACTAAGAAATTGAGATGCATCATTAATTTCGATGCATCATTACTTTGGTACTTTTGACATACACAACCTAAATGCTTATTTTGGGCACATCGCCGTGGCAAATATTTTGCATGTAGTGGCACACATAATAGCCACATAAGTTGTTTCTGCCGCTTGTTTGATAACCTATGATGAAATTTAAAAAGAATACAAGTATTGAGATGAAAAACTATCACTAAAGAATATGAATTAATTAGTATGCTTTATTACGTACTCGAGTGCTTAATTGGACTGTGAATTCGTTCTTGAAAGCTCCTTTATACTTCTTTTGGAACTTTGCGAATGCCCTGTGATGCGATAATATATGAATAGTAATTATTAGAGTTTGAATTAATTAAATAGCTAGGCATTTCAATAGAATAAGGAAACCATCTTATAAATTAATATATGCCATACCAATTTGGCGCGTCAATGATATATTGATATTTTTCCTGTGGTTTCCTTTTTGAGTCTTGAACAATGATCTTGCTATTTTCAAGCATAATAACAAGAAGGACCCAGTGAAACCTATTAATATATTTAACAAATATATGTAATTAGTCATATTATGTATGCTTTAAAAAGCTAGGAATGAGAGGTTGTGAGGAACGGATATATACGTACTCGAAGTTGAAGGGCAGAAGTATGTATGGTTTGTAGTGCTGTCCTAAGAGTGCATCCAGAATGTACTCCTCAACAACCTTTGGGTTGTATCCGATGACAGCCTCGTTGACAATCTTTGGGTCTATGAAGCCAATGTTGAAGTCACCCTGTCTTTTCAATCGTTGTATCTCCATTCTACATAGAAATGGAAAAACTATTAGAGTTGCAACTTTTCGCACGAGGAAGCACATGGTAAACTTATCACCGACACTTACAGACACCAAAGAAACTCATGAGAGACACGCGTTGATGGCCTCGATGGTAAAACTGGTAGAAGTCTTCGAATTCTAGCCATATTTGGTTGTCCCCGCGATAGAAATGTTCGTTTGTGATACGGAGGGGAACATATTTCTTTCTTGAGCGGACTCTACCATGTACCATTCATGAAATTGCCGCATCTTGGTTGGTAAATCCTTTATGGTTTTAGGGTTAACCAACTCCCGGCCCAACTTATATTGCCATCTCACTTCTGCCATTGGGATATCATCCGTTAATCCAAGAGCTTCACCGCAGTAACCGAGGTTTGCCTCTTTCATGAATTGTTCAAGTTGTTCTTGCTCTTTCTTCTTCTTTGCTGCCTCTGCCTTAGCCCGTTTAGACTTCTGTGTAGCCTTTACTATTGTCCGGTCGTGGTCTAACGTCGTAGGCAGTGGCGCTGCATGGGATGTCGCGAAGTGTTTTGAAGCTTTTCGGTCAATTGCTTGCTTCGGCGCTGGCACCTTAGGTGCGAAGTGTGCAACAACCTGCAGCAACAACTTTGCTTGTCTCCTCGTCCGTCATATCATATGCCCTTTTTGAAGGTTCCTTTGACCTTGTTGATCGGCCGGTGGGCCTTACGGGAGGAGGATGGCTCCTTCTTATTTGAAGCTTTTTCGCGGAGGAGATGGTGGGCGTGCTTTTCCTTGGGGGTTTGTTTTTGTTGGAGGTCTTTGGTGGAGTTGGGCCTGCGTGGGCGGTGGTGGAGCAGAGTACTCAGTATTGGCGAGGCATTGCGTGGAGGTGACATTGGAGGAGGCATGGTTTGTTGTTGTGGAGGCGGGCTTCCTCAAACGGCTCAATTGTTCGATGTCTCATGGTGGAGATGACACCTCCACGCCATCTGCAAACATGATGTACCGTTTTTTAGCCAGAGGATGATACAGTGGAGGGCTGTCCAAGCTTGGCCACCTCATCGCCTCCGGCAATATCGAGCATAAGATCTTCAAATCCGCTAAACACCTCCTCTGGCGACTTTCGAGTAACCGGGGTATCTCGTTGCAATGAAATGTCTGCCCGGCTCTATTGGGAACGCCATGCCGTAAGCCACCTTTATGGAGAGGTTTGGCTACCGACATGTAGCTCACATCGGGCGGCGAACCTTGATGTCGTCCACTGGAAAATGGCCGAGGTCATCCCCATCAGGTGCCGCGGTGGACGCACAGCTGCTCCGTCGCGTGGAGGCCTGCGGGCTGATCATGGCATCTGGCAGATTGCTCGGACCTGTTCCCTGAAGCTTGCTGAGGGCTATCTGCACTTGTTGAGCAACTATGTCGCCGATGCTAGCCTGGGTAGCTCTTAGCTCCCTTTCCAATTGGTTGTATTTGCATAGCTCTCTGGTTTTGCTTCTTGCTCGGCTCCTGGACGTTTGGGAATCCTTTGTGAATCCGTGCTTCCATGGCGTCGACGAACCAATACCTCTTGTCCGTCCCGGGTGCTCCGGGTTTTGGAGGGCATGTGTCAACTCGTCATTCTCCCTATCTGTCACTAAGGAACTTGACTGAGACTGTTGAACGGCTTTTACGATCCTTTGCCCAACATCATGCACTCCCGGTGCCATCACCAAGCCGCCATCATCCGCAAGGGCCCCAGTGAGCCATGAACCAATTTCGCAGCGAAATTCGATCAGCGATGGCAGGTGGTACATCCTTGGCCAATAATTCTTCCTCCCGCTTCTCCCATTTTGGTATAGCCTTGATGTAACCACCGGTGCCGAGATGGTGGTGGTACTTCTTCTTCTGTGCATTTATCTTGTTCTTTTGGCTCGCGGTTTGGCCTTGAGCTGATAGCTTGTATTCCTCAAACGCTTCCCAGTGATCGGCCAGCTTAGGAAATAGATTGAAGTCAGGCCTTTCTCCTTTCTCCGCATACTTGGCATTTAGAGACGTCTTCCAAGATCGAATCGGTTGCCATCTTTTTCAAAGTGTATTTCTTTACTTTGTCTTGAACCCTTCAGAGAATTTGAAATTGTCCTTAATATCATCCTGATAGCTCCTTGCTAGCTTGAGGGACTTGACCCATTCTGGATGCTAATTGGGGCGTGGTCCCTTACATGGAAACCACAAGCGTTGTTGAATGGCCCAATTCTTTGAAAGAGGGCAATCGGCATCCTTCGGAGTTAACATCGGTAAATACATGCTTTGCCGACGGCTTCTTGTTAGGTCCTCGCTCGATTGGTTGCTCGATGTACCTGCTTAAATTACGTAGAAAAATATGAGCGTGTTAAGATTGTTTTATATTGCTCGAAGGCGGCGTGTACCAAGGCATTATTGTGGCATTACCTCGTGGCCCTAGTGTCCACGGCATCACCGAACACAAGGTAGTAGCATTAGCGTCGCCTTGGTTCCTGACCTCCTCGGCGGCGGCGTTAAGCGCCACCTTCATCGTATCCTCTCGATGCTACCCTCCGCGATCGAGTCTAGCATGAACTGAGTCTCATCGAAAATATCGTTGGCATTGCCTGGTTGCTCCATCTATATATCATAATTGCGAAACAATGTTAAATTAGTATCGCCACTTGTGCACATGATAAAAGAAGAGAGGGGGAGGAGAGAGAGTGACAGGGAGGCGAGACAAGCAGAAGGAAAGTGACAAAGCTAAAAAGAAAGGATAGATAAAAGAAGGATTAACCAATGCTTTGCAGATCAGGCCACTAATCTCTCATCCAAGTCATGCCATATTCGTGTGAAATTTGATGGTTTTTTTCGTTGTGAGATACTACCTGCGGTTCTTAAAAGTTACGTGATGTCTATTGACACGGTTTTTGAAATACAATTTTGATCACCAATTATATTTGTAATTTTTTGATAAATGGCATAAAATATGATATTATAGAAGTGCTTCTCGAAACGAATCTATATGTATGGTTTTAATGTATCCAATTCAAATAATTTAAAAGATTTTTATATATAAAGTTTTAAATTTTGATTTATAACATGTCCAAAGTGCTCCCTATTTCTCTCAGCTCTCTCTCCCTATCTCTCTCTAGCTCTCTCCCTATCTCTCTCTAGCTCTCTCCCTATTTCTCTCAGCTCTCTCTCCCTATCTCTCCCAATCTCTCTCTAGCTCTCTCTCACTATCTCTCTCTAGCTCTCCCTCCCTATCTCTCTCTAGCTCTCTCCCTATCTCTCTCTAGCTCTCTCCCTATTTCTCTCAGCTCTCTCTCCCTATCTCTCTCTAGCTCTCTCCCTATCTCTCTCTAGCTCTCTCCCTATTTCTCTCAGCTCTCTCTCCCTATCTCTCCCTATCTCTCTCTAGCTCTCTCCCTATTTCTCTCAGCTCTCTCTCCCTATCTCTCCCTATCTTTCTCTAGCTCTCTCTCCCTAGGTCTCTCTCTCTTAGTTTCTCTCAGCTTCCCGTTGGGACGTTTCATCGAACACCCTATGTGCACACATGAAACAAAGGCAGAGTGCGGCGTAGGAGTGGGCAACCTAGGTCCTCCGGGGGATTGGGGGGCGCGGGGCCTTGTCGAGAGGTCGACGCGCGATGGAGGTCCGACGGTGAGGCGACGACGCCGACAGCAAGACGGCGGTGGCGAGGCGCGTCGAGAGGGCAAGACGGCGGTGAAGAGCGGCGCGGCGTGGGATCTCGGCGGAGATCTGGCGACAAGGGCGCTACAAGCGTTGGAGGCGAGCGGCGCGCGGGGCTCGGCGGAGATCTGACGGAGCGACAGAGGAGTGCAACAGAGACGGCTCGGGACTTAGAAAAATTTTGGGGAGAGTGAAGCCGAGGAAGACGAGCTAAAATATATAGGATACCCCTCTAGAAGCGGTTAATGTCTGAACCCTTAGAATCGACCTCTACAAGCGGTTGAGTCCCAACCCCTTGTAGAGGTCTCTTCTAAGGGGTTAGTATTAACCGCTTGTAGAAGGGGGTATCTAGATTGTCTTATGTTTGCTTGGTCCCTTCACGAGGGTTTGTATTCTTAACCGCTTGTAGAGGTTCCCTTCTACAAGGCGTTTGTATTACAAACCGCTTGTAGAGGTCGCTTCTATAAGGGGTTCGTATTACGAACCGCTTGTAGAGGTGGTATCCAGATTGTTTTACTTGCGCGCTTGTAGAGGTCCCCTTCTACAAGGGGTTCGTAATACAAACCGCTTGTAGAGGTTATCTTCTGTAAGGGTTTGTATAACCAACCGCTTCTAGAGGGGCTTTTCTCCTTTTTTATTTAACTGACTTTTGAGATGTTTAAAATTTCAGTACTTCTGTTTCATATTTCAGTATAATGTTTAAATTTTCAGTACTTGTGTTTCATATTTTTTAAAAATGTTTAAAATTTCAGTAATTGTGTTTCATATTTTTAAAAAATGTTTAAAATTTCAGTAATTGTTTTTCATATTTTTTAATAATGTTTAAAATTTCAGTATTTGTGTTTCGGTTACGGACATACCTCTTTAGGACACTCATGTACCTCTCGAAAGGAAACATGTTGTGTAGAAACACGGGTCCAAGAATACCTATCTCCTTGACAATGTGAACAGTGAGATGAACCATAATATCAAAGAATGCAGGAGAAAAGATCATCTCAAGGCTAACCACAGTTTGTACCACGTCATCCTGCAGCTTACTTAGTTTATCTGGATCAATAACCTTTTGCGAAACCGCATTGAAAAAGGAACACAGCTTTGTGATTGTCCCCCGGACCCACTCGGGCAAAATACCTCTCACAGCCACTGGGAGCAACTGTGTCATCAACACAAGACAGTCATGAGATTTTAGGCGGACGATTTTATTCTCTTTCATGTTTATGAGTCTCTTTATATTCGAGGAGTATCCGGAAGGGACCTTCACACTGTTCAAGCACTCTATCATGCTTTTTTTCTCTTCTTTGCTTAGAGTGTAGCTCGCGGGATGTAGATAATGTTGTCGTTTGTCTGTCTTTTCTGGATGTAGATCGTTCCTCAGTTCCAAATGTTTTAGATCCCTCCGACTTTGCAGTGTATCTTTCGATTTGCCGTATATATCTAAGTATCCTAACAGGTTCACACAAACATTCTTCGTGATGTGCATGAAGTCAAGTGAGTGACGGACCTCCAAAACTTCCCAATAAGGTAAGTCCCAAAATATTGACTTCTTCTTCCACATGGGTGCCCGACCTTCCTCATTCGGTATAGATTTTCTCGCAGGACTCTTTCCAAAAACTACTTTCAGATCCTTTACCATAGCAAACACACGCGGCCCACTTCGATGCTCAGGCTTAGCACGAAGGTCTGGTTTCCCGTTAAAATTCCTGCCTCTCTTCCGCAACGGATGCCTTGTAAGAAGAAACCTACGGTGGCCCATGTACACAACCTTCCGAGAGTTTTTGAGGTACATGCTGTCCGTTTCATCTAAGAACTGCACGCAGACTCTATATCCTTTTATAGTTAGGTCGGACAGGTTACCAAGCGCAGACCAGTCATTGATGGTAACAAACAGCAACGCACGTAGGGTGAAATACTATCTTTTGTGCTCATCCCATACCCGTACACCATCCTCCCACAATGTTACGAGATCTTCAACCAATGGTTTCAGATAGACATCGATGTCGTTCCCGGGTTGCTTGGGCCCTTGGATCAACAACGGCATCAATATGTACTTCCGCTTCATACACAACCAAGGAGGAATGTTATAGATACATAGTGTAACAGTCGGGTGCTATGGGCTGCCGCTCAACTCGCCAAGCAGTTCATACCATCCGTACTCAACCCAAACCTTATGTTTCTCGCCTCATCGCAAAGTGCGGGTTGTTCGATCGACTTTCCTCCTTTGGGAGCCATCACGGATGTCTAAGCATCCCGTCGTCCCCACGCTCTTCTTTGTGCCAACGCATCATCGGGCATGCGCTTTGTTAGCAAGCAGACGCTTCAATCGGGATGACAGGAAATACCACACCACCTTAGCGGAGGTCTCTTCTTCATCGCCCCCATCTATTTCACAGGTAAATCACGCTTCGCCTTGTAACGCGATTCTTTGCGACTTGGACAAACATCAAAATCCTCGTACTCATTGCGTCTGAGGATACAATCGTTAGGACATCGTGTATCTTACGTACTTCTAATCCCAAAGGACATACGACTTGCTTGGCTTCATATGTTGATTCAGCAGAGTGTTATCTTAGGAAGCAACTTCTTTATGAGTGATAACAACTCATCGAATCCCTTATCCGAGACACCATTCGTGGGCTTCCATTGCATTAGTTCCATGTGGTGCGCTGACTTTTTGTGGCCCCGCGCACAGTTTGGGTACAAAGGAGTCTGTGGTCCTCTAACATGCGCCGAACTTGTCGAATTGTCTTTCATCTGTGTAGTCTCCTCTCCGAATCACGCAAAGATCCGTCCAGCTCATCATCACCAAACTCTCCGAGTGTATCTTCCTGAAACGAAGATTACTGGCGTCTAGGATCTTGTTCAAACCTGTTCTTCTTCCTCGTCATCTTCATCATCTACCCGCTAATCCCTCAACTTCGCCATGGTTGATCCAACAGTATAGTTTGGCATGAATCCTCTCATGATCAAATGGTTCATAACACGCCATCGGTGGGAGTGCTCCTTCTCATTCTGCGGTCTACACACGGGCAACATATGTAGTCACTGCGCAGCAAGAAGGCAACACCAGATCGAAAAACCCCGCGACGCCATCAATGAACTCTCTCGAGCGGCGGTCCGCATTGTACATCCATTGTCGGTTCATCTACACCAAGTTATTTTTATTAAAAAATATAGTTACATTTCAAAATCTAAAGCTCACAAGCACTTAGATCTACCTTTCTAATTACTTTTTGTTCTTCTTGGTCTACAATTAAAGACAATATTTTTTTTGCAACAAAAAATCCACCTACACTAATTCTTTTTGTCCTTCTACATTTATTGAACTAAAACTAACTAATTGTTACATTTTTAAAATTATTTTTTATCCTTCTACAATTTTGAACCTATTTATTTTTCCCTTTCTACCTTTGTAATTTTTTTTATCCTTATACATTTTTAACTAAACCTAACTAAAAATTTTTTACGCTTCACATTTATTGCACAAATAAATAATTACTTCCTAAAATTAGGGTGATCAAGCTAGCTAGCAAATTTATCGTTAAATTTTGGATCCTAAAGCAAACAACTTCATTTTGAGATCAACTCCCTAAAATTAGATGATCAAGCTAAGCAAACAGGTTAGGTAGCTAGCAAACAAGCAAAGAAACTTCTCACTGGTGAAGCTAGCTAGCAAACAAAACACACACTTTTCAACAAAGAACAAATCAATATTTCTCCACATCCAATGCAAAAAAAACAACAATACTTAGGTGAGAAGGATGTTAACATGACGTTACTAACCTTGAACCACTTAATTTGCAACTAAATCACCTCAATTGAAAAATTAGGCAGCACCTCCCCTTGAACAGTACCTCGGCCTTTCCTGTTAACACTTCCCGTTCATCTCTGCACCCTCGGGGAGGCAGAAGATGTTTTAAATGCACTGGGCGGGATGGTTCTACAACCGGTTTGAGACCCAAACCGCTTGTAGAGCTTGCCTTTTACAATCAGTTTGTGTCTCAAACCGGTTTTGGAAACCCACAACCGGTTTGGGACACAAACCGGTTGTAGAGGTGGGACTTTACACGCGGTTCGTGTTTCAAACCGCTTCTGGAAGCCCTCTCCCGCCCTTGCGCATGAACCGGTTCTAGTACGAAGATTACAACGGGTTCGCACCAAACCGCTTCTGATGGACCGGTTGTGATGCCCAGTTCTGCAGTAGTGACCGGTAGTAAAAGAACTTATCACTGCCGGTTCTTGTCAAGAACCAAACGCGATAATGAGTTCCGCCCCAATTTTCAAACTGGCGGTGAAAAACTTATCACTTGCGGTTCTTGTCAAGAAAAGACCGATCGATAATGAGTTCCGCCCCAATTTTCAAAGCTGGCGTTGAAAAACTTATCACCGCCGGTTCTTGTAAAAAACCGGCAAGTTCTTATAAAAAACCGGGACTGATAAGTAAAGGTTAAAAGGTATGCATATCCTTTATAAGTAAGAACGTGAGGTTGGGTGGGCTGGTTAGAAGGGTGAGGGTAGAGTGGAGAGGTTGCAGGTTCGAGTCCTGGGTAACGCAACATTTGTATTTCACGCGAAAATGTGTCCTACTAACCTATAGTAGGTGGTAGATGATTAGTGTATAGATTCCGGGCCAAAAAAAAAATTTCTATTATTTTATACAGTTCGGCAGGGACTATCACTGTCGGTTTTTACTCGAGAACCTGCAGTGATAAGGCTATCACCGCTTGGCTCTAAATGGCAAGGATAACCTATCACCGGTTATCATCGCCGCCACGATCTTGGGTTCAAAAGCGGCACTAATGCCGATTCGAACCCAGCGATGTGGTGTTTTGTAGTAGTGGAGATAGGTGGCGGTGTGAAGGGCCTTAGCCTAGTAAGGAGGGGGAACGGAGGCTTGAAACATGAGAGAGCGCATGATGTTGTTGGTGGTGCAAATGACACATTCAGCTTTGTCGTTCTGTGGTGAAGTGTGCGGACAGGATAGACGTGGCAGAATACCATTCGCAAGGAAGAAAGAACGAGCAGCGGTATTATCAAATTCGCGACCATTTTCGCATTGGAAGTATTTGATTTGAGTGGAAAATTAGGTTTGGACATAAGCACGAAAGTGCATAATATGAGAGAAGGTGTCAGATCTGAGCTTGAGTGGATATATCCATAAGTAATGAGTAAAATCATCAATACATACAAGATAATACTTGAAACTTGAAATGCTAGGTATGGGGGAAGTCCACAAGTTGCAATGAATTATTTCAAAAGGTTTGGTGGTTTTTTACATAGAATTTGAAAAAGGAAGATGAATGTGGCGGCCCCTTCTAAATCACATTCAACCCAATAGAGATATGACATGCTGCCCGGAATGGTTGAAAACCAACATAGGAGCTGCCCACGCAAGTTGTCGAGCAAGCCACACATATTAGTCCCCAACCCGATCAACAATTAACCCGTTCGGGCAATCTCTATTGAATCGAAGGTAATCCGGGTGCCCGGATATGTGCCCGGTGATGACTCCCAAGATCAACTACCATCACACACATATCCTCACAATGATCGATAACATAACACATACACCTTCGGGCATAATTTACATCCAACCGGGCAACATGGACTGCTGCCCGAACAATAAGTTCAACATAATCAGAGTTTGTTGCAGCGGAAAACATAAGTCTGTTCAACAAAACAGCAGTGGAAGAACATCATGAATAAACAAAGGATCAGCGTGGACCCTATGGGCAGTCGATTAGAAATTAGAACTCCGCTTGCCCGCTAGTGTCACCATGCTCGGCTTGGTAGTAGTACTCAAGCACAGGTCGTCTTCACCTGAAATTGCAACACATCGGTTGAGTACAGATGTGTCGGCGACCGGGAGGCGAGCCTCGGCGGGCCGATGAGCAAGAGGAAGGTGGGAGTGAGGCGCAAGGGTGGCCTTGTTCCCTTGGACCGAGGCCCGGCCGCTAGCCGGGCACCGCCGAGGGAAAGGAGTTGGTCCGACGTGGTCAGACGCACCGGGACCGGGTAGTAACATGAGGATTTTTATCCTGGTTCGGGCCTCCACTGTCGGATAACAGCCCTACGTCCATTCTTCGTTCAATGCCATGCTTAAACGAGTACAAGGGGGTGAAGGTCGGGCTTCAGGAAGCCCGGGCTTGAGTACAATAAGTGCTCAAGGCACTGTGTGTGTTCCTACCGTTACCTGTGTGCGGAGAACTACCGCCGGGAACTAGAGCTCCTACGCATGTGCCAGTGCTCCTGTTCTACCGTGCCTGTCTTACGGGTGAAGTGTTGAGTCCGAGGGGTGGAACCTCTTGTTGTTGTGGCCTGTACGCCCCTTTTATAGGCGATGCCTGGCCACTGTAGCTTGCCCTTGGTCCGTTGAATAGTCGTTGTCTTGCCGTGCCAGGGGGCACAAAATCTACCGGGTAATCGAGTGTATCTCTTGACTACTGTGTCGGACCGCTACCGGTCAACACGTGTCTTTCCTTATGCGGGCGTCTGTCAGGACCTGCCGCCAACTTGCCGGTAGCCCTTGCTAGGCGCTTCCTCGGTACTGTGCTTGCATTTAATTCTCGGTGACCTTTGGGACCCGAAGCATATCCTGTGCGCGGCGCGGCGCAATCTGCCTTGGGTCCTGAACCCTGAGCTTCGGAAACCCGGGAGGAGTGAGCGGCCCGTGCTTTCGGGCGAAATGTTTGCCCTTCGCGCGCGCGGGGCCCCCCGGCTTCGGTGGGAATCCCAAATGGGCGCGGTTATACGCTTCGTTGTTTTCCCTCTTGGTTTCCATGTCTTTGGGCGGACAGGCGACGGTTCGTCTCCCCGCGGCGGTTTATAGCAGGCGGTTTACCCTTCGTTGTTTGTTTCACGCTTTCTTGTGCTATTGCCTTCTTGCCTTTCTCATCCCTTCGCTCTTCTGCCGCTTCCACCTCCCGACTTTTCTCTACCGATGGCGCACTTCACGTGGAGTCTCCTTTCCGAGGACGACCTGGAGGAGTTAGCCGCCGCCGGCTTCATTGAGGTTGGCGGTTGGAGGGCAGCGGGCGAGGAGACGGTTCCTGCGCCCGAGAGCAAAGAGTTTTTCTGCTTCGAGCTTTTCGCCATTCACGGGCTCCGGGTTCCGAAGTCTGACTTCTTTGCCGAGGTCCTCGCCTAGTGTGGGATCGAGTTGGTGAATCTCAATCCCAACTCGATCCTATTCCTTACGATCTTCGCGCATCTTTGCAAGGCGTTCGTCGGGGTGGAGCTGACGGTCAGCCTATTTCTCAACTTCTATGAGCTCACCACGACCAGCGGGAACAATGCGGTGGGGTGCGTCTAATTCAAGCTCCGCCGTGACATGAAGCCTGTGTACCCGGTGATCAAGGCTAAGGAGAACGTCGGGGGATGGGCATCGCAGTGGTACTATGCCAAGGTGCTCAGCGACTACGGGCTATTGTTCGCGAATGCGAGCCCTGGGAAGCTGACGTTGCCCCGACCTTCGCTGGATCCGGCGGAGGTAGTCTCGGCAGCCAAAATCCGGGATTTGGCCAGCCGGGGGCTTAATGGATATAACATCTTGGCCGACTTCATCAGGCACCGGGTGAGCCCGCTGCGGAAGCGGGTTCACCCCTTCTTCATGATCCACGGGTGGGAGGATCTCACCCGCGAAGGTACCTCCGTTAAGTTTCTTTCTTCGGCCTTACAGTCCTTTGCCCGATCTTCCCTCGGGCATGTTTTTGACGTTCCCGTCCTTTACTTCGTAGCCCTGCCCCAGGATGACGTGGTCCGGGCTGTGAAGCTTCTGCTGCCCGCGAACCATAACGAGCCATCAGGCTCGGGCATCCGTAACATCCTTGACGAGGTACGTATCCCCGTGAGCTAAGCGCCCCTGGAGGCGGTTCTCGTGGGCGTGGGCTGATGCTCCCTGGCTTGCCTTGCAGGGGAAAACAGGCGAGGAGGTCGGGCCCACCACTCTTGCGGTGGTGGCAGCCCCCGAGGCTGTGAGTTTGGCGGCCGGTGGTAGCGCGGGCTCGGTTCTGGCACGGAAAGAGCGGGCCGCGAGCACGAGACCGCCCCTAAAGAAGCTGGCCGGGCGCTCCCGCCGGGACAAAGCCGCTAGCGCGGGGCGGCTGGCGCCCCGGGCTCCTACCTCCGTCCCCGACCCAGCTCTGGTTAGAGGTTCTCGGGACCGGGACTCAACCAGCGCGCGGGATGCTCAGCCGGCGTCGAAGAGGCGTCGGTTGGTGCTAGATGATGATGATGATTCGGATGATGGGTTGGCCCGGACGGACACGAGCTCGCACGTAAGTCACCGTAATTTCTCCCCTTTCTCCACTCATCATGGCTCCTGGGCTGATCGGTCGTGCTTTGACCGCTTCTTTTTCGTCTTCAGTCTCTATGTCCGCCGGGGCGGGGAAGCTCATCCCGGTGCGGCTGGAGGAGGTAGCCCGGGAGAACAATCCTGTTAAGGATCAACAAGGATGTCGAGGCTCGGGGCCCTTCTTCCTCCCATTGGTGGCGCGCAGTGATGTGCGCTACCAGGCCATGACCGTAGAGGTGGAGACGGACGAGAGGACATCGATCCTGGTGCCGCTCCGTGTCGAGGAGCGGACCTTGACCGGGTGGCGCCCAATCGACTTCGGCGGTTTGTCGGAGCTCTTCATGGGGTGCGATCTGCCCATCCCACAGCTGGACATGAGCGACATGCTCTCTTTCGGTGAAAGCGGCGGTCCGGGTTATTACGGTGGCGAGATCGTCGTGGCAAGGCGTCGTGGGCGTGGCCCCGCTGGTTGCTACGGGGTGGATCATGGCGACGCCGGCGTGGGTTGAGCACCAGCTCTCGCTCGCCGGGATGCGTCAGCAAGAGTCCATTCGGCTTCGGCCCGTTCCCGGCTAGTCCCTTGCGGAGTGGCTGGCGATCATAGGGACGGTCCGACCTAAGGCGGATGCCGGGGTGCAAACTGACTTTGCCCCCGAGCCATGCCTTGAGGTGGCTGGGCCTTCGAGAGGAATGGTCGAGCTTGTTAGAGGAGTGGCCGAGGCTGCGGAGGGGTACCCGAGGCTACAGGAGAAGCGGCCGAGCCTGCGGGAGGCTCGGCCGAGTCTGCAGAGGGAGCACCCGAGGCTGCAGGAGAAGCGGCCGAGCCTGCGGGAGGCTTGGTCAAACCTGCGGAGAGAGCGCCTGAGGAACCAAACGGCTCGAGCGATAACTCGGAAGACCTGGTTGAGGCGTTGCCGGCGCCTAGGCGTGCTACCCGGCCTCGATACGAGTCCGTGACTGCGGTGGCCATGAGGCGGGTAAGTGCCCTCAAGCTTGGCTTTTGAGGTCTTATGCCGACCCTGTTTTGGTTCTTTCTTTTTCCTTAGCCTGCCTTCTTGGTGCAGATCTACCACAAGGTCGTCGGCATTGCGTGCTCGTTCGGGGCTGAGCACGAGGCCGAGCAGGAGGCCTTGAAGGCGGACGGCGTACGTTGGCGACAGTAGGCCGAAGCTGCGTGCACCGAGCTAGAAGAAGCTCGCTCAAGCTCGGTCCAGGCAGTGACTCTGGAAGCTCGAGTTGCGGCGGCGGAAGTTGCCCTAGTCGTGGCGCGGGAAGACGCCGGGGAGGTCTCCCGTCGGTCGTAGGAGGCCCTCTAGGGCGAACGCGACTGTTCCACCGAGCTCGAGGAGCCCCTTCGATCGGTGGAATCATGCCACGCCGCCGAGGTTGCCCATGCAGCGGAGGAGCGCGATCTCCTTCTTTGCATGAGCTTTCAGGTGAAGTTGGCCTGGCCATGACGGAGGATCTGCTGAAGACCCATCGGGATACTGTCGCGGGACTTGAGGCGCTAATGAAGTCTGTGGTGATATCTGAATTGCCGGGATAGGGAGAAAACCTTCCTTGAGCTTCAGAGCCAACATGACGAAGTACTGGCCGAGCTTTGTAAACTTAGGTGCCAGCCCAAGTCGTAGGCTTTTTTGTATTTTTCCTTTTTCTTGGGCGGTAATCTTTTGCAATCTACTTGTTTTGACCTTTTTCCTCCGTTACCTCTTCGGTCCACCTTCTCCCTGGAATGCCGATCATCGATTTGACTGTTGTCTCATGTCCCGAGAGACATCCGCGTCAAATTTTGAAAACAGTTCCTTGTCGGAGTTGCTTCCCGATACTATTTACTCCTGGGATTGGTTTGGCTTCCCGAACTTTGGCTATAAAAAGAGACCGATGCGGCGGCCGCTTTTCATTCCAAACTTCCTTCTCCAGTACCTCCTTCTCCTCCTACTCCCATGGATCATGAAGAGTTCTTGGCGGTTCTGTGGGCGGAGTACGATCTCGCCCTTGCTGAGGTCGCGGAGGAAGAGGCCCGTGCCCACGACGTCGCCACCGTCGAGGTGCTGATCGAGGTCGTCTCGGCGCTTGCCGAGGTAGCTGATGTGATCGTCGAGGCGCTAGTCCGTGCTCGCCGAGGTTCCCTGTAAATGGCTTGTAAGCCTACCTCGAAGTTTTAATAAAGTCGCTTGTTGGTTGCCTCCTTCTTTTGCCGTCTTTTCCTGTATGCAAACGAACACAAGTAGTTGTATAGGCAAGAAGGATTCGAAAACCGCAATGTAGTCCTATCGATCCTAGCCCCCAAGCCATGGCCGAGCTTCTGAAGAGAAGCTCGGGCGTGCCTCTGAGAAGATCGAAAGTCCTTGTTCGGATAATCGGCTTCGAAAAATCAACTTTTAAGAAATCGACCATTAAAAAATCGACCCTTAAAAAATCGACCCTAGCCCCCGAGCCACGGCCGAGCTTCCGGGTTGATAGAAGGTCGGTTGTGGTTTAGACAGATCAATTTTTAAAAAATCGACCCTAGCCCCCAAGCCACGGCCGAGCTTCTGAATTGACAGAAGGTCGGTTGTGGTTTAAAGAGATCAATTTTTGAAAAATCGACCCTAACCCCCAAGCCACGGCCGAGCTTCTGGATTGACAGAAGGTCGGTTGTCATTTAAAGAGATCATGACCTTAGAATCGGAGCTCGTGGCCCTTGCTCTGTTTCTTTGTGAGAGGCAGAGTGTTTGACTCCAGAGTCATCCCGGGCTATAACAATTTTATGCGGGCTTATGACATAGTTCTGGAAAGCGTTTGCCCGTGCGGGATCTTGCATGGTGCGATGGATATCAGCTTATCCGTGTGCAAGGAATCCGGGGTTAACCTGCACAGAGCTTCTACTTGTCGGCGTGTCTTTGAGACGGCCTGCCTTGTCCCAAGCCCGATCATAGGTTTAGGCCTCCGGGGTTTGTTCGAGAGCTCGCTAGGGAGTGGAGAAAATGGAAAAAAAAAGAAAAAAGGGGGTGAGAAAAGAGATTTACGACCTTGGATCAGGCGTAGAACCTTCGGAGTTGAGCGATATTCCAAGTGCTGTTGAGGATTCTACCATCCAAGCATAGCGGTCCCGACCACAGGCGTGTGGTCGATCTGACCGTGTACGGACCTTCCCACCTTGGGGTGAGCTTATTGGCATGGGCTAGGTTCTGAACTCGCCTTAGAACCAGGTCGCCCACTAGCAAGGTCCGGGTCTGTACCTTTTTTGCCGCATGCCGCTGTAGGGTTTGCTGATATGCTGCCACTCGCAGTAGTGCAAGCTCCTCGTCGTCGTCGAATTGACCTGCAAAATCGACGCGAGCGGAACCAAACCTTAGCTCGGCGGGTAAGACCGCTTCTGGGCCGTATACGAGCCTGAACGGGGTTTCTCCAGTAGCCCGATTGGAGGTTGTCCGGGCTGCCCAAAGCACCGAGGGTAACTCTTCTACCCAGTTATGACGCTGTTCGACGAGAGCGTCATACACTCAGCGCTTGACGCCCTGCATGATTTGCCCATTTGCACGTTCGGCTGCGCCGTTGCTCTGTGGGTGAGCTACCGAGGCTAGGGCAACCTTCATGTCGAGCTCTTCGCAGTAGTCCTGAAAAAGCTCGCTTGTGAACTGTGTCCCGTTGTCTGCTATCAGCTTGCTCGGGACGCCGAACCTGGTCACAATGTTGTTCCTCAAAAACCTTTTGGCCGTTTGGGTTGATATGCTCGACACTGGTTCGGCCTCAATCCACTTAGTGAAAGTGTCGATAGCGACGAACAGGTGAGTGCATCCCTTTAGGCCTCTGGGGAATGGACCAAGTATGTCCATCCCCACATCGAGAATGGCCAGGTCAGTGGGATAGTCTGTAGCTCATATGCCGGCTGGTGGGACACTCGAGCGTGGTATTGGCAAGCTGTGCAACGTTTGACTAGTTCTCTTGCGTCGGTCAACGCAGTGGGCCAGTAGTACCCCATGCGGAAGGCTTTTCCTACTATGGTCCTGAAAGAGGCGTGGGCCCCACAGACCTCGTCGTGGATGTCTTGGAGGAGAAATTTGCCTTCCTCCTGGGTCACGCACTTACAAAGTACGCCGTTAGAATCCCTTCAGTACAACAAGCCCCCGAGTAATCGGTAAGGTCGGGCATGTCTTTGGAGCCGGGATTTCTAAGCTATGTCCTGTGGCAGTGTCCCGTGCGTCAAGAACTGGACGAATGGCGTCATCCAGGTGTCATGCTGTACTAGGAACGAAACGGTACCGGTCGTTTGGGTCGAGACAACCGTCTTCTCGGGGGCCTCTTCTCCGGAGGGAATAGAGGGCTTTAGTAGGTCTTTGACGAGCACCCCGGGCGCGGTTTCTTGAGAAGCCGAAGCTTTTGCGCTTATCGGCCAGGCTATTAGCCAGTCTGGGAACATAACACACTTCGAAGTTCGTGAAGTATTTCTCCAGCTTTCTCACTTCTGCCAAGTATCGCGCAATTGAGTCGTCGCAACAATGAAATTCCTTGTTTACCTAGCAGATGACCAACTGTGAATCCCCTTTCGCTGTTAGCCGTTTTATGCCGAGCGCAGTGCATGCTCGTAGGCCTGCTAGGAGGCCTTTGTACTCCACAGCACTGTTCGTTGCGGCAAAATGAAGCTGTACTACATACTGAATTTGTTCTCCTTGGGGAGAGATGAGAACAAATCCGCAACCTGATCGATTGAATTGGCGCGACCCATCAAAGAACTTGGTCCAGTGCGCTTCTTGGCTTGCAAGCTCGGGCGAGCCTCTAGAAGGATCGGCCGGCCCGGTCCATTCAGCCAAAAAGTCGGCCACGACTTAGGACTTTGCGCACTTTGCGACCCGCCCGTTTACGTCGGGATTTCTGATGATGTCCCTTAGTGGGAAACTTGTTGGGATTGTGACTGGATGGGCTTGGAAATAGTGACGCAACTTTCTTGAGGCCATAAGCAAGGTGTACAAGAGTTTCTGAATCTCGGGGTATTGCTCCTTAGGTCCATGCAATACCTCGCTTACGTAGTAGACGGGTTGTTGTTTGCCTCGCGTTATTTGCTAGTATAGCACTCACTGACTGGGGCGCACGACCAAGTAGAGGAGTAGAGCTTCCCCGAGCTTTGGCTGGGCTAGGACGGGAGGCGTGGATAGGTAGCTGTGAGACCATGTGGAGCTGCCTCCCATGTTTGGTGATGAGTATATGTGCTAGTTGGTCAAAGTTTTGAGACATGATTAGTAACTCATTTTAAAAATCAACATGGCTTTGCTTGTGTCCCTTGGTATGTTGGACTTGTGGTGATATGATTGGAACGTTGGACTTACCCCAGGTCGAGGTAGTGACCCTCGGCTTGGTTCTCTTGTTGTTCCCTTTGATCTCTGTGGATCGCAGGTGTGCGGTGGCGGCGGATGCCTTCAGGGCCATCTTGTTGAGCCATGCACCGAGGCCATGCGTTGAGGCCATGTCTTTGAGGTGGCCCGGTGGGACCTGTGGCGCACTAGGCGAGGCTAGGCGAGGCTAGGTGAGACGAGAAGGATTGGAGTCACACGACAGCTGTGGATGCTCAGGATCTGAGGCAGGGTTCAGGTTAACAGGTATCAAAACCCGGTGGCCAGTTCAGGTTAGCCCGAGAAAACCCGGTTAAGGTTGTGGGGTTAGCCTATGTGTGAAAAACCCCAGGTTGGGTTAAGGGTGAACCCATGTGAAGAAAACCCTGGTTAAATGGATGGTTGAGTGGGTTAATCTTAGCCCTCCATGTGTGGATGTGTGGTTGAAGCAATATATCACGATATGGGTCAATATGTCGCGATATATCCTCCCCGGTTTGCCTATATAAAGAGAGGTGGAGGGGATGTCTCCACCAACCTGGATAGTCTGTGTAAACACTTCAAAAATCTGAATACAAATCCTATTCCTCAATCCCTCATGTCTCTCTAGTGTTCTTCACTTGTTCATAATGAGTTTTGGTTTTGGTTTTTGATCTTTTATTTAGTTTCTTGATGTGTTCTTGGTTTACTTGATCTCTTCCTAGTTTGGAACCACACTTGTGATGTCTTGAGGATGTATAAATGGTTCCTAAACTAGTTCATGCATCCTAGGAAATATTTGAAGTGGTTTTGGCATTTAGTTGTTGCTGTCCAGAAACTTTCAGTCTGACCTACGTGAAGTGTTTTATTTTTCTAGAACTTTAGAAAAATCCTTTTTGAGTGCTTTTTATTGGAACTATTTCCTGACTCCATTGCCTATCCACCATAAACATTTCAAGGCAAGGAGACCTCTAGTTTGGGCGCGGTGATCTGTTCTTTGAGCCCCAAACTTTCTGGACGTGGCTGCAGACAGACTATGATTGTTTGATTCTTCCTGATTTTTCCACAAGGAGTTTTGAAGCTAAGATTTGGCATGGATGAACTAGGTTCATGAACCAGCCATGATAAAAATCCTCATGAAGTTTGGAGCCTGAAATATTGGCTTCTTGGTTCATTGAACTTGGTCTATTGCTGCTGGAAATTTCTGGATTACTTTAGCTAAAGTAACTTTTGACCTTTGTCTTGTTTCTCCATAGCTTAAGTGGGATTTCGTGTGGATTAGTTTCAGAGCACCTTGCACCATCTGAGTGATAGGAAACTCCCCATATTTTGGCCATGGTTCATCCATGAATACCGGGTACACTTGATGCAAGAGAGTTCTAATTCTTCTTTGTCGATTTGGCGCTATTGCGGTGCTCGTGTAGTCACTCGTGTGTAGTTTTTATTTGCTGCACCTAAGTTCATCCTTGCCTTGTGGCTTGTGGTGAGTTAGGTGTGTTGTGTTGTGAAGAGAGGCGTTGGGTGCAAAGCAATAGGGCTGAAATCAATTTAGCGCCTATTCACCCCTCTAGTCGCCGAGACCGATTCTTTAAGCGGTATCGGAGCGATGAGGTTGCGCTCTAGATTTGATCTTCATAGGTCTTTGGAGCCTTTCCTTTGGTTCTTGGCAACATGGCGAGTGATAAGTACTCGACCAAGCCCCTGTTTTTGATGGCAAAGATTTTGGGTTTTGGAAGGCCGGATGGAGTCGTGCGTGATCGCCTGAGGATATAACATATGGCTCAAGGTCAAGAATCCTATGAAGTGCTCGATGGCGACAAGATTACAGTTGGAAATCTTGCGATGTTGAGTTGAATGCAAAGGCTAGGAACTATTTGGTTCGGGGTTTGAGTCGGATGAGTATGAGCGAGTTGCTCATATCAAGTCTCGCAAGACACTATCTGGACTACCCTCCTTGCTTACCATGAGGGACGATCAAGGTTAAGACAGTCTGGCAGATCGGTACAAGAGGTTGTACAACAAGTTTGAAATGAGGCCCGGGAATCCTTTGGATGCTTGTTTTAGTCGATTCACCAAGGTGCTCAGCGATCTTCGCTCAGTTGAGACCACGTTCACTGACGCGGAGAATGCTTGTCACTTTCTCTCTGCTTTAGATCTTAAGGTCTGGGGATCAAGGTCACGACTATCCGAGAGGCAGCTGATCTTGACAAGCTGACTCTTGATGGTCTATACTCAAATCTGAAAACACATGAGTTGGAACATCTGTCCAAGGAATCTAGTTCTTCTTCCACTGCTTTGATTGCTGATCCTCTTACGAGGCGTTCTCCTGCTTCTTTACGTGTTGGATTCGAGTTTTCTCTTCTTTGCTTTGGTTGAGTTGCCCGATGAGGAGTTGGATTCTTTGTTCGAGAGAAGCGGTTGTGCTTCTCGCTTGGGAAGTTTAGCAACTCCTCTGAGGAGGGTTCGAGAGAGAAAGAGGGTGGTCTGTGAGATGCTTTGAGTGTGGTGAGTGAACCACATCAAGCTCTCTTGCCCCAAGCTTGGGAGAGGCAAAACGACTACACCAAGCAAAACGCCACGTCAAGCGAACGCCTACATCAACAAGAACCACAACAAGAAGATCTGCGGGTGGCAGCGACAAGAAGGGCGTCAAGTTCTTCAGCGGGAAGAAGTTCTCTCCAAGGTGCTCATGACCTTGGATGGGATGAACCTCGGCGACTTCGGCGAGACATGGAGCGATTGGCGAGGATGATCCGCAAGTCGACAAGAGCAAGAACGGCGGCGGCGACGACGACTACGCGGCATGGCCTTCATGGCGGCGGATGAGAACGACGTCTCCGACTCCGAGCTCTACCACTCAGACTCTGACGACGAGGTACCCTACGACCAGCTCCTAGATGCTCTTACTAAATTGGAGAAAGCTTATGGCATATCTAGGAAGCGTTGCGATAGTCTAGAGTCCGAGGTCGCGAGTCTCTCTAGCAAGTTGCAATCCAAGTCTTGTTCTTGTCCTGCTTTGTTGTTGATTACGATGGTTGGAAAGAATGTGATAAGCTTGTGGATGAATTGAATGCCTTAAGGACTCTGCATGATAGTGTATTTTCTGAGTTTGAGTTACTTAAGGCTAAGCATGCTAGTGTACTGTCCTAGTTAGAAGAGTCTAGGAATGCTTTGATTGAAGCTATTTACGCACCTAGTTCTCTTATTGCTCTTGTTTGTCTGATCATACATGCACCTCACTTCGACACACTTAGGATCCGGTCGGCCAGATTGAGGGTTGTAGAGATCTGTTACACCTAAGGATCTTGTCGATTCAGATAAGGGCTGTAGCTTTCACTCTTGCAATGATTGTTCTCTCATGACACTAAAAAACTTGAACCTGCAAGCTCAAGTGGAGGAACTTAATGATACATTGGCTGCTCTTACTTCTTGTGCTAGATGTGGTGAGATAGATGGTGATTTGGTTAGAATCTATGAGAACATGAGTAAGAGGTTTGAGGGTAGGTTAGCTATGGCTCAAAATGTTGAGTGCCTTTCCTGTTAGTCTCTTAGGAGAGAGGTTGAGTTGCTCGGGGAGCGATCTTAGTAAGTTGAAGGGTAAGGACGGGTAGTGGACACCTGAGTTCTTCTTCGCACCTTCCTCACTGCTTCTTGCGTTCTATCCTCGGCTTCATCAGAGTGTGAGTACCGATGAGCACTCTTGAGAAGTTTGCGGTGGTAAGAAGAAGCAACCCGATCCTTGACGAGTAAGATCTCGGGGTAGAGGTCTAGGTTTTGGTGGCTTGATCATATCAAGCTTCACCCTCCTCGAGTTGTCACCGCTAGTAAGAATGGCGGGATGATAGAGGTGTCTCTGGAGTCCCCGAGAAGACTGTGTTCAAGAGTCTTTGGGTCTTACAAGACAAGCCTACTCGAGAATTTGTGTCCTCTGTTCTTTGTTTCTAGCAAGGGCAAGGGTGTCCTTGTTGAGAAGAAGTCTCCTAAAGTAGGTCCAACCCTAAGAAGCCCAAGGTAGTCCCAGCTCCTATTCCTAGGAAGGCTGAAGTTATACGCCCTATGAAGGTCAAGTACTCTTGCACTCCTTTGTGGCGGGGTAGGCCACATTCTTTGAGTTCTGCTACAACCTAGTTGGTTTCCCTAAGCGAGCACCTAGTCGGTTTGTCCCTCGGGTTTCCGTCGACTGTGTCTTGGATCACAATGAGTTCATTTGTTGTCCCACCTAGGTTTGACCGTCCTCGGTTTCAACGCCGTCCTCGAGAATGTGCCCTTTCTGCTTTGCTCGGGGTAGGCGCTCATGGCGTGCTTCTTCACCTAGTAGAGGTGGTAGGCGGGTTGAGAGGTCTTGTGGTGAGATTCTTTGAGTTTGTGAGAGTTTCTCGTGCTAGTGGTGTTGCTCGGTATTGGGTGCCTAGGTGCGCTCTTGTTTTCCCCAATCTTGATGCACACTCTTCTCGTCGAGTTTGACAGTGCGTGGGCGGGGCAAGAAGGAGGTGTGGATAGTGGACTCTAGGTCTTTGCGAGCACATGACCGGGAGTCTAGGTGGTTCTCCTCTCTTTCCGGGTTCCCAATAGCGAGACCATCACCTTTGGGGATGCTTCTTCAGGCGCGTGCTAACCGTGTTGATTCGAGGTTAGTCCTAGGTTTGTCCTTGGGGCGTTGCCTTAGTCGACAAGCTGAAATACAATTTGCTTTCTGTGTCTCAGCTTGTTGATGAGGGTTTTGAGGTTTCTTTCAAGTCTGGCTCTTGCAAGATTCTCAGTTCCTCTGGGGAGTTTGTTTGTGGGATTTCTCGATTGGGCAGGGTGTTTCAAGCTGATTTTGATTCTTCCTCTGTTGGTTCTTCTCACTGTCTGATTGCTTCTGATTCTCGGGATCTTTCGTTTTGGCATAGGAGATTGGGTCATATTGGTTTGATTACTTGACTCGAGTTAGCAGCCGTGACCTTGTTCACGGTTTGCCCAAACTCAAAATGGTCAAGAATATAGTCTGTGCTCCTTGTTGCCATGGCAAGATGGTTGCCGCCTCTCACCCACCAGTCACCCTTGTGATGACTAATGCACCAGGACAGTTGCTGCATATGGATACTATTGGTCCTGCTCGTGTGCAGTCTGTGGGTAGGAAGTGGTATGTGTTAGTGATCATGGATGACTACTCTAAGTATTTATGGGTTTTCTTCATGGTTACCAAGGACGAGTCGTTCAGCCACTGTCAAAGTTTGTAGCATAAGCTTTGATGGAGTTTCGAGTGCTTCGGGGCCATTAAATCGATAATGGCACTGAATTCAAGAACTCTGAGTTTGCAAGTTTCTGTGAGAGGTCAGGTGTTGAGCATCAGTTTTCTTCTCCTCACGTCGCTCAACAAAATGGCGTTGTGGAGAGGAAAAATAGGACCTTGGTAGAAATGGCTCGCACCATGTTGGATGAGTACTCCACCCCTAGGTATACGAAATTTGGTCAGAGTGTTGCTTGTCATGTGTCCAATAGGGTGTTTCTTAGATCCAAGTTGCACAAAACCTCTTTTGAGTTGCGCTATGGTAGGAAGCCTAGTATCTCCCATCTTAGGGTGTTTGGGTGCAAGTGCTTCATCTTGAAGTCTGGTCATTTAGACAAGTTTGAGTCTCGCTCTGCCGATGGGATCTTCTTGGGGTACTCCACTTCAGCCAGAAACTATCGGGTTTGGAGCCTAGAGGGAAAGCGAGTGCTTGAGACGTGTGAGGTTACCTTTGATGAGGCTAGTCCAGGTGCCAGACCAGATATCTCTTCTTCTTACCTTTCTTCTGAAACAATCTTTATAGAAGAGCCTACTCCTGTAGATGATTCTGGTTCTGAGCATGAGTCTGTAGTGCCATCGCCTCCAGATCCTCCAGTTGTTTCTGAGCCTCTAGACTCTTCTCAGCCAATACTGTTTCCTCTGAGTGCAGTGTTTGTTTCGATCCTAGTCCAGCTCGTGGTCCTGTTTCTTCTTCTGAGCAGGAGGTCACTTCTTTGGGTCTGCCTAGGTTTGTTCATAGAGATCACCCTCCTCAGCAGATCATAGGAAACCTAGATGAGAGAGTCACTAGGTCGATGTCTGGTGTTTCTCTGTTCTGTTTTTCTGCTGCTTTTGTTGCTTCTTTTGAGCCCTCAAATGTCACTCAAGCTCTTTCCAGTGAGCCTTGGGTGAATGCAATGCATGAGGAGCTAGAAAATTTTGAGAGAAACAAAGTTTGGAAGCTTGTTGAATATCCCATTGGTCAGAATGTGATTGGCACAAAATGGGTATTCAAAAACAAGTGCAATGAGGATGGAGTTGTTGTGAGGAACAAGGCGGATTAGTGGCCCAAGGCTTCACTCAAGTCGAGGGTATTGATTGTGATGAGACTTTTGCTCCTGTTGCTCGACTTGAGGCTATTCGAATCTTGCTTGCTTTTGCTGCTTCTAAGGGTTTCAAGCTTTTTCAAATGGATGTAAAGAGTGCTTTTCTCAATGGTGTTATTGAGGAGGATGTCTATGTTAAACTGACCCCGGTTTTAAAACCCCAAGTTCCCAAACCATGTCTTCAAGCTTTCCAAAGGTGTGTATGGTCTTAAGCAGGCTCCTAGGGCTTGGTATGAGCGGCTTAAGTCATACTTGCTTGAGAATGGTTTTGAGATAGGGCATGTAGATAAGACTCTCTTCATCCGGTGGGCGGCGAAGACTTCCTCTTGGTTCAGATCTATGTCGATGACATAATCTTTGGTGGCTCCTCGACTTGCTTGTCTCACGTTTTACGAGTTGATGAGTTACGAGTTTGAGATGAGCATGATGGGTGAGCTTAACTTCTTTCTTGGCTTCCAAATCAAGCAATCTTCGATGGGATCTTCCTTCACCAATCCAAGTTCACTCGTGATCTTACGAAAAGATTTGCAATGTCGATGGGAAGCCGGTCTCTACTCCTATGGCGACCACCACCGCTCTTGACCACGACCTTAGTGGTGATCACATCGACCGAGAAGAGTACCGTAGCATGATAGGTTCTCTCCTTTACCTCATCGCTTCTAGGCGGATATACACTTTCTTTGTGTGTCTCGTGCTCGTTTCGAGCCGACCCTCGCGTCTCTCACCTTCAGCGGTGAAGCGCATCTTCGCTATCTCGAGCCACCTTGGACCTAGGAATTTGGTATTCTTCACCTCTTATGCATCCCTTAGAGCCTTTTCAGGATGCTGATTTTGCTGGTTGTAGGATAGATAGGAAGAGCACTTCTAGCACTTGCCAATTTCTTGGCACTTCTCTCGTTTCTTGGTCTTCTAGGAAATAGTCGAGTGTTGCACAGTCCATCGCTGAGGCTGAGTATGTTGCTGCTGCTAGTTGTTGCAGCCAAGTGCTCTGGATTTGCTCAACTCTGCGTGACTTTGGGATTTCCCTCAGGAGTGTGCCACTGTTCTGTGACAACACTTCTGCAATTAATATTGCCAAAAATCCCGTGCAGCACTCTAGGACCAAACACATAGATAGTAGGTATCACTTCCTTAGAGACCATGTGAAGAAGGGTGATATCGAGCTCTGCTTTGTGGATGGTGATCACCAGCTGGCAGATATCTTCACCAAGCCCTTAGATGGCTCTAGATTTGCCACTCTGAGAGGAGACCTTGGCCTTGTGAGTTTGAGTAGCTTGGGCTGAGGGGGAGCTTTGTGCTTGTTCGCTTGTAGTATATGTATATACCTTGTTGTTTTCTGTTTTTTTTGTTTGTGTTTATCTTTCTTTGTTTGGGTTGATGCCTGCTTCCTTCAGTTAGCTTTGGTTCATGCTTAACTTGATAATTGCCAACTTGAACCAAAATAAGCTTAAAATTTGACTCACTTGTTAAGGGGGAGCTTGGTATCATTTTCTACCCATGAGCTTTGTTTATTATGCTTGTGAAGCTCTGCTTGCTATGCTCATGGTGTTCTAGTGCTGAACTTGCTACTATTGTCATATATGTGCTCATGTTTAATCATGCCATGTGCTTCAAATTAAAATTTTGAATGAAAACTTGGTATCACTTGTAGTTTTCACTAGCAAGTCTCTCTACTAGATGTGTGCTAGGCTTGGCATGATGTTGGACACTCTAGTATCCTAGTGCAATCTTAGATTGAGCTACTTATTTATGTTTGGATCCTCATGTTTGTAAAGTTGAAAAATTGACAAAAAAAATGCAGAAACATGATAAAAAAAAAATATGTTTAGTTTGTGAACAAACATGAGGAGGGGAGTTAGAGGAGGCCTTCGTGCGTGGTTACCCTACGGGTTTGCCTTGCTAAACCTTCCCAAAATCTGACGTTCACTAATGATTAAACTTGTGTAATGTTTAAAATTGGGATAAACATGAGGAGAAGGGTAAGAGAAGGCCTTTGTGCGTGGTTACCCTACGGATTGGCTTTACTTGATCCTTTCAAAATCTGAGTTCCTTAGAAAAACACAAAAAGATTTTTGAGGATTCAAGTATACATATGTAGCTCTCTAAGCATTGAACTAGGTTTCTAGTCTTGTTCATTTGGTTCCGTGCCTAGTGTTACCTCTAGTCTAGTGATCTTACTATGTGATGCTCTTGTTGATAGCCTGCTCTTGTTTTGTGCTTCATTTTCCTAGGTATGGCATGATCCCTTTGAGCATTAAATGTGTACGAGGTAGCATGTTTATCTCTAAAGGTAATTGAGTTTGCTTGCTTGGTTCTAAACTTGCATAATTCTCAAAGCTTGTTTATATTGCATCTTTTGGTACCTTGCCGAGAGAGAAGGGGAGTGAAACCATTGCCTTGCTGCCTATATTGCCAAAAGGGGGAGAGAGTTCGACAATTTTGAGAGAGTTTAGAAATTGGTTTGTCTCAAACTTTGTGGCTCTTTAGTTTGGCAATATACTCATCAAGGGGGAGATTGTGAGACCATGTGGAGCTGCCTCCCATGTTTGGTGATGAGTATATGTGCTAGTTGGTCAAAGTTTTGAGACATGATTGGTAACTCATTTTAAAAATCAACATGGCTTTGCTTGTGTCCCTTGGTGTGTTGGGACTTGTGGTGATATGATTGGAATGTTGGACTTACTCCTGTGTCGAGGTAGTGACCCTCGGCTTGGTTCTCTTGTTGTTCCTTTGATCTCTGTGGATCGCAGGTGTGCGGTGGCGGCGGATGCCTTCAGGGCCATCTTGTTGAGCCATGCACTGAGGCCATGCGTTGAGGCCATGTGCTGAGGTGGCCCGGTGGGACCCGTGGCGCACTAGGCGAGCCTAGGTGAGGCTAGGTGAGGCGAAAAGGACTGGAGTCACGCGACAGCTGTGGATGCTCAGGGATCCGAGGCAGGTTCTGGGTTAGCCGGTATCAAAACCCCGGTCAGGTTCTGGGTTAGCCCGAGAAAACCCCGGTGAAGGTTGTGGGGTTAGCCTATGTGTGAAAAACCCCAGGTTGGGTTAAGGGTGAACCCATGTGAAGAAAACCCTAGTTAAATGGATGGTTGAGTGGGTTAATCTCAGCCCTCCATGTGTGGATGAGTGGTTGAGGCAATATATCGCGATATGGGTTAATATGTCGCGATATATCCTCACCGGTTTGCCTATATAAAGAGAGGTGGAGGGGATGTCTCCACCAACCTGGATAGGCTGTGTAAACACTTCAAAAATCTGAATACAAATCCTATTCCTCAATCCCTCATGTCTCTCTAGTGTTCTTTACTTGTTCACGATGAATTTTGGTTTTGGTTTTTGATCTTTTATTTAGTTTCTTGATGTGTTCTTTGTTTACTTGATCTCTTCCTGGTTTGGAACCATACTTGTGATGTCTTGAGGATGTATAAATGGTTCCTAAACTAGTTCATGCATTCTAGGAAAGATTTGAAGTGGTTTTGGCCTTTAGTTGTTGCTGTCCAGAAACTTTCTGTCTGACCTACGTGAAGTTTTTTATTTTTCTAGAAATTTAAAAAAATCCTTTTTGAGTGCTTTTTGTTGGAACTATTTCCTTACTCCATTGCCTATCCACCATAAAAATTTCAAGGCAAGGAGATCTCTAGTTTGGGCGCGGTGATTTGTTCTTTGAGCCCCAAACTTTCTGGACGTGGCTGCAGACAGACTATGATTGTTTGATTTTTCCTGATTTTTCCACAAGGAGTTTGAAGCTAAGATTTGGCATGGATGAACTAGGTTCATGAACCAGCCATGCTAAAAATCCTCATGAAGTTTGGAGCCTGAAATATTGGCTTCTTGGTTCATTGAACTTAGTCTTTTGCTGCTGGAAATTTCTGGATTACTTTAGCTAAAGTAACTTTTGACCTTTGTCTTGTTTCTCAATGGCTTAAGTGGGATTTCGTGTGGATTAGTTTGAGAGCACCTTGCACCATCTGAGTGATAGGAAACTCCCCATATTTTGGCCATGGTTCATCCATGAATACCCGGGGTACACTTGGTGCAAGAGAGTTCTAATTGCTGCTGTCGATTTGAAACTATTGCGGTGCTTGTGTAGTCACTCGTGTGTAGTTTTTCGCTGCTGCACCCTAAGTTCATCCTTGCCTTGTGGCTTGTGGTGAGTTAGGTGTGTTGTGTTGTGAAGAGAGGAGCGTTGGGTGCAAATCAATAGGGCTGAAATCAATTTAGCGCCTATTCACCCCCCTGTAGTCGCCGAGACCGATTCTTCAGTAGCGCTTTAGCTCGCCGAAAGCGGCCTCGGCCTCTTCTATCCATTCGAAACCATCGTGCTTGCGCAGGATCTTACAGAAAGATGCACTGTGCTCGCCGAGACGAGATATGAATCTGCTGAGAGCCGCCATCCGCCCGGTGAAGGCTTGTACCTCTTTGGTGCAGGTTGGCGACCTCATATTCTCGATGGTTTCGATTTTCTCGGGGTTAACCCCGATGCTCGCTTTCCCTATCACATAGCCAAGCAACATCCCAGACCGAACGCTGAAAACGCATTTTTCAGCATTCAATTTGATTTGATGCTTTCTGAGATTAGCAAATGTCTCCTGAAAGTCGGTCACATGGTCTTGTGGGACCTTGCTTTTTACAACGATGTCATCTACGTAAACCTCTACGTTGCGCGCTATGTGATCAGGGACCGTCCTCTCCCGATCGATTGCAGGGACGACCCTGGAACAATGCCATGGAAGGGAATGGCTATGTCCTTGGTCTTAGACCGCGGGACTTGCATCTGCTCAAGAATCTGAGTAGTGATGATGTCCAAGGAGCTTCCGCCGTTCACCAGCACACGATCAACTCGCATGTTGCTGATGGTGGGACAGAGCACCAGCGGCAGGCGTTGAGGCCTTGTCATTCCGGGAGGACAATCGTCCCCAGAGAAGGTGATCATTTGGTGAGACCACCGCATGGGTGCGTCTCCGGGCTTACCCCTATCGAGGTGGTAAACCTCTCGGGCAGCGGCCTTAAGCTCGCGTCACGAGCTATAGGCGGACGCACCGCCAAAAATTACGGCGACATGCATGCAAGCCTCCTGGAAGGCATCGCCATGGCCGCCTTGGGGCGCCCGATGCTCCGACATTCCGTTGTTGGGGAGTTCGGGCATGGGCCCGCGTCCGACGTAGAAGTCCTCCAACCGCGTCGCCCATGTCCTACAATTACGTAGGTCGTGGCCGTACTACCGATGGAGAAGGCATTAGCGGTTGTTCGGAGGGTTCACCGCTTGGGCCGGTCGAGGTCGAGGCTGGGGAGCCCTCCCCTGCCCCAGGCCCGCGCCACGGCCGTTTCCGCCACCTGCCAGGCGGGCTGGCCGTGGAGGCGGTCGCTCAGGGGGAGCGGGCCTCTCGGGCTCTACCGCCACGATGTAGTTCGGGACGGCGGGCTCCTTCTTCTTCTTCTTCTTCTTCTTCTTCTTCTTCTTCTTCTTCTTCTCGGCGTCGCTCTTCTTGGCGTCTGCGCCAGTCCGAGCCGCCGCTTTCTCCTCCGTCCTGCCTCTCTTGCGCTCCACCGCCTCGGAGGCGTTTATGTATCCTTCCGCAACACGAAATAAATCGGGCGCGGTGTGGACCGGATGGAGTTCAAGATCCTCGATAAAACGGGTATTCCGTACCCCCTCCTTGAAGGCCTCGATGATGGCCTCGTCGGAGATCGACGGAATGGTGTTGCGCACCTGGACGAACCTGCGGACATAGTCCTGCAGTCCTTCTCCCACCCTCTGGACCACGAGCTTGAGGTCCTGGGGTTTTCCAGGGCGCGCGTAGCAGCCCTGGAAGTTCGTCCGGAGCGCTTCCTGCATATCGAACCACGGTAGGGAAGTAGTTGACCATGACGGCCTCATTACCGCCTGCAGCTAGGATGGCGGTAGTAAAGACAGCGAGATATTCGTCGGGGTTCTTACTCCCGTCGAACTTCTCGATGTTCCCGGGCTTGAACTTACGGGACCAAGGGGCCTCGCGCAAAGCCCGAGAGAAGGCCGGACATCCTGGGGCGGCCCCGATGTTTCTAACGGGGGGTCTTCTGCCCGGAAGCGGCCTGAGACGGGAAAATACTCCGCCTGGGGTGCGCTAGGGAGCGCCATCCGCTGTGGACGTGGATGCCTGTCGACACGACCGAATGCTCTGGCCGCGCCGCCTTGAGGTGCCGCTGGTGTGCGACTGGGCCTGAAGGTGCTCGCCGAGATCCCCGGCGAGCTCCTCTAGCCCGTCCGCGACTGCAGCGCCTAGGTCGGCCATAGTGAATCCTCGTGTATCCTTCTCCAGGTCACGCATGACCTGGGCAATCGCCTTAACCCGTTGCTGACTACGCAGAACTGGGTTGGTGATAGTAGTGGTAGGCGAGTGTGCGACGGATATCCGCCAAAGTCCGCCCGACCGACCCAGCGAAAAGGCTCCGAGTGGCCTCACGCCGCTGGTGCTCTCCGCTTAGGTCAGCATGCGCCTGGTGCGGGGTCATTCCGCTTGACGTCGCGAAGACGTGGCATGAAGCGGGATCCCGCAAAGGGGACATGTCGGTGTCACCCACGGAGGTGGTGCCGTCGGCACCTTCAACCACCATGGGTATACCTTGGTCCGCTGCCTGCCCTGACGGGCCAAGGCGCCAGTTGCGCGCACAGGACCGATCCTCCTCTTCGGACAAGACCACTCATGCGCGTGGTGCGTCCGGCCAGGCTGCACCGTGGCGGCGCCTCGATCCCTCCATGAGGGTTATTTGATGTGAGTCGCCAAAGCGGCGCTTTGGCGAAAGCAATGCCGGGAGCGAACATCTGCTCCCGAGGTGAGTGACGCCTCTACCTCCATCTCATCAGCCCAAGCTTCGGCGAGGAAACCAGCCTGCCATTTTTCGTACGACTCATCGACGTCGTCGAGGTCGTCGCGGTCGTCGTAGTTGAGGTCTATGGTATCGACGTCATCGTACGATAATAGGGCCATCCTCGACTCGATGGAAGAGAGAAGACCACAATCGGGCCCCACGGTGGGCGCCAGCTGTCGGCGACCGGGAGGCGAGCCTCCGCGGGCCGATGAGCAAGAGGAAGGTGGGAGCGAGGCTCGAGGGCGGCCCTGTCCCCTTGGACCGAGGCCCGGCCGCTGGCCGGGCGCCGCCGAGGGAAAGGAGTTGGTCCAATGCGGTCAGACGCACCGGGACTAGGTGGTAACACGAGGATTTTTATCCTGGTTCGGGCCTCCACTGTCGGATAACAGCCCTACGTCCAGTCTTCATTCAATGCCAAGCTTAAACGAGTACAAGGGGGGTGAAGGCCAGGCTTCGGGAAGCCCGGGCTTGAGTACAATAAGTGCTCAAGGCATTGTGTGTTCCTACAGTTACCTGTATGCGGAGAACTACCACCGGGAACTTGAGCTCCTACGTAAGTGCAAGTGCTCCTGTTCTACAGTGGCTATCTTCCGAGTGGAGTGTTGCATCGGGGGAGAGAGCTCTCTTCTTATTGTGGCCTATACGCTCCTTTTATAGGCGGTGTCTGGCCACTTTAGCTCGCCCTTGGTCCGTTGAATAGTCGTTCCTTTCTGTTCTGCTGTGCCGGGTCGCACAGAATCCACCGGGTAATCGAGCGTATCTCCTAATCACTGTGCCGGACCGCTACCGGTCAACACGTGTCTTTCCTTATGCGCGCGGTTTGACGGGTCCTGCCGCCATCTTCCCAGCAACCCCCGTCAGGCGCTTCCTCGGTACTGTGCTCACATTTAATTCTCGGTGACCTTCGGGACCCTTGGCGTATCTATATGCGGCAGTGCAATCGCCTTGATCTGAGCCCCGAGCCAGAAGCCGGGAGGAGTGAGTAACCCGAGCTTTTGAGGTGGGGAAGCTCGGGCGCGAGCTTGCCAAGCTCGAGCGCGAGCTTGCCAAGCCCGGGTGTTTTTCCTGTGGGGCCAGAGGTAAGTTAGTGGGCCACGTCCCCATGGGCCACATACTTTCCCCAATAGCTAGCCCCCGAGCATCGAGCGGGACGAAGTCATGCTACTCGGAGGTTTATTTGGCAACTGCCCTCGGGCGAAATGCCCGCTCTTCGCGCGCGCGGGGCCCTCGGCTTTGGCGGGAATCCCAATCGGGCGTGGTTATGCGTGCCGCTGTTTTCCCTCTCGGTTTTCATGTCTTCCGGCGTTTCATCCCCCCGTGGTGGTTTATAATAGGCAGTTTACCCTTCGTTGTTTTTTTTACGTTCTCTTGTGGTATTGCCTTTTTGCCTTTCTCATCCCTTCGCTCTTTTGCCGCTTCCGCCCCCCCGACCTTTCTCTACCGATGGCGCCCTTCACTCGGAGTCTCCATTCCGAGGACAACCTGAAGGGGTTACCCGCTGCCGGCTTCATCGAGGTTGACGGTTGGAGGGCGGCCGACGAGGAGGCGATTCCTGCGCCCGAGAGCAATGAGTTCGTCTACTTCGAGCTTTTCGCCATTCACGGGCTCCGGGTTGCAGAGTCTGACTTCTTCGCCGCGGTCCTCGCCTAGTGTGGGTTCGAGTTGGTGAATCTCAATCCCAATTCGATCCTTTTCTTGACGATCTTCGCGCATCTTTGCGAGGCGTTCGTCGGGGTGGAGCCGACGGTCAACCTCTTCCTCAATTTCTACGAGCTAACCACGACCGGCGGAAATAATGCGGCGGGGTGCGCCTACTTCAAGCTCTGCCATGACATAAAGCCCGTCTACCCGGTGTTCAAGGCTAAGGAGAACGTCAGGGGATGGGCGCCGCGGTGGTACTATGCCAAGGTGCTCAGCGACTGCGGGCTATGGTTTGCGAATGCGAGCCCTGGGAAGCTGACGTTGCCTCGACCTTCGCTGGAGCCGGCGGAGGTAGCCTCGGCGGCCAAAATCCAGGATTTGGCCGGCCGGGAGCTTAATGGCTACGACATCGTAGCCGACTTCATCAGGCACCAGGTGAGCCCGCTGCGGAAGCGGGTTCACCCCTTCTTCAAGATCCGTGGGTGGGACGATCTCACCCGCGAAAGCACCTCCCGTAAGCTCCTTTCCCTTGCACACGCCGGCAGAGTAGCGGCTACGCAGAAGCTAACCCCCGGGATTCCCTTGCACACGGATAAGCCGATATCCATCACACCACGCAAGATCCCGCGCGGGCAAACGCTTTCCGGCCCTATATCATAAGCCCACATGAAATTGTTACAGCCCGGGAAAACACTAGAGTCTAATACTCTGCCTCTTGCAAAGAGACTGAGCAAGGACCATGAGCTCCGTTCTAAGGACGCGGTCTCTCTAAACCACAACCGACCTTCTGTCAATCCAGAATCTCGACCGTGGCTTGGGAGCTAGGGTCGATTTTTTAAAAATTGATTTCTCTAAACCATAGCCGACCTGCTGTCAATCTAGAAGCTCGGCCGTGGCTCGGGGGCTAGGGTCGATTTTTTAATGATCGATTTCTTAAAGGACGATTCTTTAAGGGTCGATTTTTTAATGATCAATTTCTTAAAGGTCGATTTTTCAAGGCTGATTATCCAAGCAAGGACTTTCGATCTTCTCTAAGCCACGCCCGAGCTTCTTTTCAGAAGCTCGGCCATGGCTCGGGGGCTAGGATCGATAGGACTACGCTGCAGTTTTTCGCATCCTTCTTGCCTATACGACTACTGGTGTTCGTTTGCATGCAGGGAAAGACGGCACATGAAGGAGGCAACAAACCTCGGCGAGCGCGGACCAGCGCCTCGACGATTGCATCGGCTACCTCGGCGAGCGCCGGGACGACCTCAATCAGCACCCCCACGGTGGGCGCCAGCTGTCGGCGACCGGGAGGCGAGCCTCCAGGGGCCGATGAGCAAGAGGAAGGTGGGAGCGAGGCCCGAGGGCGGCCCTGTCCCCTTGGACCGAGGCCCGGCCGCTGGCCGGGCGCCGCCGAGGGAAAGGAGTTGGTTCGACGCGGTTAGACACGCCGGGACCGGGTGGTAACACGAGGATTTTTATCCTACTTCGGGCCTCCACTGTCGGATAACAGCCCTACGTCCAGTCTTCGTTTAATGCCAAGCTTAAACGAGTACAAGGGAGGTGAAGGCCGGGCTTCGGGAAGCCCGGGCTTGAGTACAATAAGTGCTCAAGGCACTGTGTGTGTTCCTACCGTTACCTGTGTGCGGAGAACTACCACCGGGAACTAGAACTCCTACGCATGTGCCAGTGCTCCTGTTCTACAGTGACTGTCTTCCGGGTGAAGTGTTGCATCCGGGGGGTGGAACCTCTTGTTGTTGTGGCCTGTACGTCCCTTTTATAGGCGATGCCTGGCCACTGTAGCTTGCCATTGGTCCGTTGAATAGTCGTTGTCTTGCCGTGCCAGGGCGCACAAAATCTACCGGGTAATCGAGTGTATCTCCTGATTACTGTGTCGGACCGCTACCGGTCAACACGTGTCTTTCCTTATGCGGGCGCCTGTCAGGACCTGCCGCCAACTTGCCGGTAGCCCTTGCTAGGCGCTTCCACGGTACTGTGCTCGCATTTAATTCTCGGTGACCTTTGGGACTCGAAGCGTATCCTATGCGCGACGCGGCGCAATCTGCCTTGGGTCCTGAACCTTGAGCTTCGGAAACTCGGGAGGAGTGAGCGGCCCGAGCTTTCGAGGCGGGGAAGCTCGGGCGCGAGCTTGCCAAGTCCGGGTGTATTTCCTGTGGGGCCGGAGGTAAGTTAGTGGGCCGTATCCCCATGGGCCACTTACTTTCCCCAACAAGATGATACTCCGCACTAAGAGGTAATGTATATCCTCAATCATGAATATTATGTACTCCAAAGAAGGGCTAGCAGTACTTTTGGTGCAATTTGCATTTTTGCAAGACATATATGTGAGTAGGTTGTAAATTGCATTTGAGGAAAACATTTCAAACAGTAATGCTTGTAGCATCCATCATAATTCATCATTATAAAATGCATCATCATCAATCCATAGGCTCTAACCGCCCTTCGTCTCTATCCGACCATAACCACAACATGCTCGGGCTCTATCCGCCCTTGGCCTCTATAGACTATACACTACGAGCAACCCTGTGCTCGGAAAGACACACGGCTATCCCACCATGCCCAAACCAATACCCAAACTGAACCATAAGCTAACATCAGTGTCTCGTCTCACAAGTTTTCGTCCTTAACCCTGGACGCGGCTGTTCGAACAGTTTAACACTCTGCAGAGGTGTACAACTTTACCCACACGACACAGCAAGCTATGCTGAAGCCTCTTAGATGTACATGCCGGTTCATTGGGTCACTCGGGTTGACTTTATCCACTCCCCACTCCTCGAGTGCAGAAGGGAGTCAACCGTTGCAATGGATTTGTCCAAGGCCCATCATACCCAAGCACAAGGACGCACCACGGATGGTCCACCCTGTCACCCTACCCTCTAACACAAGTTGCCCCACTGGTACCCAACGGCGTGGGCATGCGAAATTGGCCAATTGTTCCCATGATACACGTGTGGTCGTACGTATAGTAACTTGAAGGGATTGGCACCATGTTCGGTCCTTAATCCACTCGAACTGGGCTACGTGTCCGGGATCCGTCCTCCCATCATCCCCTATCACCCGTTCAAGTCCAATTTAGAGCTCACACGTAATCCATCATCATCATCATCAGTATCACATAATAAATCATTCACAATCGAAGTCGTACGACCAACGGAATTACTCCATCGATCGCTTTACCACATTGACTCTAAGCATGGCTAAGCTTCCGCTGACCAAACCCAACTAATACTATCCTCTTAGGCTACAAAGGAATAAGGATATCAAACATAGACCACTAAGTAGGAGATAACTAAGTTCTACCCACCAAGTGACATATATATTTTAACTTAGCATGCAGGCAAGTGATAGAACATAATTGAAATCATGCATTCATAAATAGAGGATCAATATGGTGAGTCAAATGAGGGGAGTATATGTGCCTTGTTGCTGCTGGTCAGGGTATGGAGCTCCTTGCTCAAGTTCGGGATCCTCCGGAACGTTGCTTCCTAATGTTCGGTAGCAAGAACATCAAATAAAATATAAATAAAACACCAAACAAATAGGAAAATCAAATATTTTTAGAGATTCAAAAAATTTCATGATCTAATGCAAATTTTGCAAAAAGAATCACCCAAATCTGAGTTCGGATGAGGGAGATATGACCATTTAAAGTTTGGGTGCAAAACTAGCTCGGGGCTATAAGGACTAAGCTCGGGATTTGACCAAGGTATCTCGGGAATGAGCCTCTTAGCTCGGGAAGGATGTTGTCTTGGTCAAGAGTGGGTTTCCAAGGTCGGATATGGCATAGCTTGGTCGGCTAGGACATGACCAAGGTCGGGCTCAACTAGCTCTAGCTCAGGAAAGTCACTTGGCTTGTATATTACTTAGTACGAGCTATTTTGGGGGGTCCTAATAAGCTCAGCTAAGCTCAGGCTTAACACAAAAGTTGTAGAAAATTTCCTGGCGCACAATTTTCATGTAGAACACTTTTTCATCCGAGCTACGGTTGATGTTATAGAATTTATTTACTAGGCTGCTGTTTAGAGAAAGGCTGAAATAGGCTGTTTTCAGATCTGGGGTTCTAATGCTTCGGTTTCAACCAAAGAAAAGCTTAGCCATGTATGCTAAATAATGAAGAACAGAAATGAGAGGGGTATTGGGTTCTCACCAAGTAAGGAAGGCCTTGCTTAATAATAGAGAGCCCAAAGATGAGGAGATCGAAGTGGTGGACGGTAATCTGTCCAGAACTCGGTTCATCAACTCTTCAACTTGTTCCTTGAGGTCCCTTCAACTCTAGAAGCGTGGATCTACTCCTAGACATTACTTAGCTCGTGCATGAACTCTTCTTGGCCATCTCCAAGCTTTCATGTGAGGGAAAATGACATGCAAGATGAGAAAACTGCAAAGAATCTCACTGCTGTCCAGAACAGTGAAGTAGATGAAGAAAGGCAGCAAGAACTCACCCAAATCCTTGTGAACGTGCAAGGGAGTTGGATGTACTTGAAGCCTAGGAAGTGTGAATATTACTCCTGCTTATTCCATGGCCTGGATTTGAAGAAAGAGGGCATAGATGGGCAGAAAACAAAATCAGCCTTTGCTGTCCCAAAACCGAACAACAAAGAGAAAAGAAAGAGGAATCCATAGCAAACCTTTGTGCATGTGCTTACCATGGAGTGGAATGGATAGCCAACGATTTCAGCTTTCCAACGATATATAACACCCTATATGGATTCTTGGTGGTTTGGGTGAGGTGGAGATGAAGAACAGCTTGCTGTTCTTGCTGCTGTCCAGAACTTGGACGTAGGAAGAATGAGGGTAAGGGCTGGTTGAAGTGGGTGGAGAGAGGTTTAAATAGAGGTATACTTTCCCCTTGACAAGTGGGTCCAGGTCCCATCTGTAATAGAGAGGCTACGGGTAAGATTCCGGGTAAGGAAAGATGAGGGTCTGGGCTGCCTGCATTACCGCCCAAATCAACCAGTGAATGGAAGATTCGGCTGATACTGTCGGAGGGCAAAAAGAATAAAGAATATATGTGGTGGCTGGGTGGTTTGAATAGGTACGAGCTTACTCCAGCTTTTCCTAGCCCGGTCAGGTCTCTCGTTGCACAGTTCGACCGTCTATAGCTCAGGCGGCTTCCTCCGGACATCTTCTATCTCGGACAAATAATAACCAGCTCGAGTAGAGCTCGGTGAGGTCTGGCACAGTCACTACCTTGCTTTATAGAGCTCGGGTGGACTCTACCTTGCTCGGGCAAGTTACAGCTAGCTCAGGCGTTTAGGGAACATGCCCAACGGGCTAGGTCTCACTACTCTAGTTGCTTGGCCAGAGGGTTTTTAAAGTTAAAAGCCTTATGTTCCACCATAGAGCATGGTGGTTGAATGCAAAACTTTTGTAAAACAACATAAAGACAAATGAACATGCTAATGATATGCATAGCTATACGCAATTTAACAAGTGGGCTGTTACAATGAATGTGTCGTCCTAATTGACACACGTGACAAAGGGGCGTGTCAATTTTATTTTTGTCTGAGGAAATACCATATGAAGAACATAAATGAGAAAAAACATGGTCGCCAATGTGGCCAAGACGTCGGTGCCAGGTTGTCTTGGAGCAAGCGAACGTCAAGAGGGCATGTGGAGATGGTGCAGTGGCTAGGAAGAATGGGTAGAGATCGCCCGAGCTATTGCACCTGTGAATCATGGTTCTGGTCTGGAGATCCTTCACAGAAAAACCAAATGGATCAAACTCGATGGAGCATAGATTATCCCTGGTAAATTTGTGAACAGAAATAAGATTAGTAATAATTTTGGGTGAGACCAAAATATTGGAGAGAAAAAGAGGACGAGTGGTAGAAGGAAAATTAGTGTGGCCGATGGCAGTGACAGGGAGAGTGGAGCTATTGCCGACCACGACTTGGGTGGAGGGTGTGGCATTAGAGTGAAAAGAGGAGAGGGTACCAGTGTCGATGGTAAGGTGGGAGGAAGCGCTTGAGTCCATGTACCAATTTGAGGCAGGCGGCTGCAAAGACATGGTGTTCATCGCCTGGATGAGGGGCATCTGGTCCCATTAGAGAGAATTGTTGTAGGGGGCCGGGGACGCCATGGCAAGATGAGCCTGTGGCACGCCCGGACGGGCGCCAAGAATGCCGGACCCTCCTGTCCCTCCTGGACGTGGAGCCGAGCCACGACCGGTTGGCCACATTTGAAAAGTTCCCATCCACAGGCTGTAGAGGGGCGCAGCAGCGGGGGGATGGCCGTAGCCATTATTGTTGCGGTTCTTATTCTTGGACTTGTTGCGCCCGTTGTTGTAGTTGTTGAAGGAGGAGGACTCGGAGGTGGGGGGTTTGGTGTTGGAGTTAGTGGAGACGACGAAGGTCGTCATGGCGCCAGGCTTGGTGATCTTGAGATCGACTTCCTCCTGGCGAAGCATGGAGTGAGCGTGGAGGAAGATGGGAGCGGCGACCTCGTCTTGATGATGGTGGCGATGTTGCAGTAGTTGTTGTTGCGGCCGCAGAGGAGGGAGAGGACAAGAGTGTCCTCAGTGACCGGTTGGTTGATGTCGGCGAGAGCATCCATGTAGGTCTTCAACTTTTGAGAGTAGGTGAGGATGGAGAGGTCGCCTTGCATCAAATTGCGAAACTCGGCCTCAAGGGACAGGGCATGAAATGCCCTATTGTCGTGAAACAGACTCTCGAGGCTTTGCCATATGATGCGAGCTTGAGCACCACGGGAGAAGACGATGCTGAGTTTCTCCTTAGAGATGGAGGCGTAGAGGAGGGAGAGGACGGCGTAGTCGGTGGCCACCCAAGCGGCTGTTGGCTAGGCGGGGGCATTGGTGATGAGGTGCTGCATCACACCAAATTTGCTGACGAGGATGAGGAAGAGTTCACGCCACCGTGTGTAGTTGGGAGGATGAAGCTCTAGTGAGAAGGGGACGTGCATGTGCACGTTGATAGTGGAGAGAGCGGAAGCAGTAGCAGGGGGCCGGGATGATGCATGGGGCCGGTGTTGGCAGCCACAGCATTGGCAGCCTGGGCAGCCGCAGCAGCATCGATCGTCGGCCATGGAGTAGTAGGGAGGATCGAGGTTAGTCTGGTACCATGAAAGAGTGAAACGAGAGGAGATTAGAAGAATCGCTGGATAATCGATTCGTCAAAGTATCAGTGATACAAATAGTACAGAGCATGCATGGCATGCAACGCATGCGAGGCATGCGAGCTAATCATGGGAGCTAACCACGGCAAGACAAAATTAGCCAAACAGCTAATGAGCTAATCTAGGAGGTTGAATGTGCTTATGTGCCACAGTATATTCTAACAGATACTATGGACTGCCGAGTATCACTTGATCGTGATAATTGTTTGATCCAGGAGAGTGAGACAAGAAGAAAACCTGGAATTGGAATTAGGCGTGAAGACCTTTGGTATTTAGATCGAAGGGAAATAAGCAAGACGGTTTGTCTTACATTATCGGCCATTACAAGTAAGGAGGCTAAATTAATACTTATGCATTGTCAGCTAGGACATCCATCTTTTGGGATCATGACAAAAATGTTTCCTAATAAATTGAGAGAAGTGGACGAGTAAATTAGTTTGTGATGCATGTGAATTTGAAAAGCATATGAGAACATCTTATGTGAGAAAGGGGCTTCGAAGTGTTTCACCAGCTTTACTCTAATTCATTTTCATATATAGACTTCTCCGGTCATATTTGTGAGTGGAGCGAAATATTTTGTTACATTCATTGGTTGCTATTCACGTATGATTCATATCTAATAAAACATAAAAATGAGGCCCTTAAATGTTTTCAGGACTTCTATGCTTTATTAGAAATCAGTTCAATGCCCACGTTTATGTCACCAGAACTGACAATGGGAAAGAGTATGTGAACAATGAATTTGGTAGCTTTCTTTCGGCTGAAGGAATACTATATCAAACTTCGTGTCCTGACACTTCTCCTCAAAATGGAGTGGCTAAAAGAAAGAATCACCATCTGTTGAAAGTGGCTAGGTCACTTATACATGCAATGAATGTGCAAAAATTTTTGTGGAGTGAAGCTGTGATGACAGCTATTTATCTTATTAATCGCACACCAACACATGTACTTGGGATGAAGATCCCACATCAAATGCTATTAGGAAAGAATGAGTTTGTTGTGCTAGAAGACTTTTAAGAATTAACCCTAGAGCTAGATCATAGAGAGCAAGTCCTCTTATAGTCAAAAAGGCATAGTCGACTTAGAGTGGTAAGCTTATTCTCTACTCTCAATAGAAAGAGTAGTATGCCTTAGCTTGGATACCGCTTTTAATTGAATTTCTGTTTTCTGAAATAGGATTTACCAAATTTTTCATGAATCTGAGGCCCAACCCAATCCATTCCATCTTTTCTTTTGTTTTCTTTCCCATACTAAAAAAATGGGGCGTAGGCCTCCCAAAAGGTAATGGAGGTGTGCAAATGTTTCCTCGGGCCAGATGGACATAAGCCCCAAAGGGGATACCAAAAAGCCATCCTGTCGATTTGAGTTTCAATGAGATCGCCTTCCTGCGTGGGCAATCAATCGAATGGTGCTTTCTTTATAGCCTTGTCTCAACTCAGCAACTTGAAGTATTAATCTTCTATTTAGGGATACCAAATCGCATCAGATCATAATATATATCAATACCCTCTAATATATATCAATATTTCCTAGACAAAACAAAAAGAAAAGTAAGTGATCCTATAAATTTAGCGGTTGTTCAAGAATTAACTATTCTTTTTAATCAACAATTTCAAGTGTTTGGGTGTACTTGTTTTGTTAGGGATCATAGACCTTTAGTCGGAAAATGAGATCCACAAGCAATCAAGTGCATTTTTATTGGTTATTCATCTAGGCAGAAAGGGTACAAATGCTAGAGTCCATCTGAAGGCGCACATTTGTTAGTATGGATGTGACCTTTAGAGAGTCCATTCCCTTATATAAAGAAAGGACATATCTTAGTATGTTATTTGCTGAGCTTGATGCGACTGAAGCATGTGAAGATCTTGAGCAGAATGGAGATGAGATTGAATCGAGGTAGGTTATGACAGGATTAATTCCATGCTCTGTGGATGAGCCTTCATGTGAAAGGAGAGGGCAAAACCGAATGAAGAACATAATTTGTAGGTTTATACAAGAAGTCAAATTTGCAGGTTTATACAAGAAGAAAGTCAAGAGCTACACTTGTGCCTCAGCCTGTGGAGCAACAATCATCTCAAACTGTTATAGATTGAAGGTTAGTCATGTGACTCTCCAAACCTTGTGGAAGTATCTTCTGATACAGAGGAAAAGGAGTCAGAAATAGGGGGGGAGGAACATTTACCAATTGCAATGAGAAGGGAAATAAGGAGTACGACAGGAAAACCACCATCATGATATGGCTTTGAATATGCTTATATTAATGGTGGTGATGAGAATGATACAACTAATTATGTTTCATGTGAAACATTGTCCCCAACCTATAGAGGTTTCATTGCATCTCTCCAATCGGTGGTGATTCCAAAAGGATGGGGAGAAGCAAAGCAAGATTCAAGGTGGAATGAGGCCATGAAAAAAGAGCTAGCAACACTTGAAAAAAAGACTTGGGATTCTAGCGGGGAAGAAAGTGGTTGGCTATAAGTGGGTATATACTGTGAAGCAGAATCCTAATGGGAAGATTGAGAGGTACAAGGCAAGGCTTGTGGCGAAGAGTTATGGTCAAACTTATGGGATTGATTATAATGAGATCTTTGCTCCCAGTAGCAAAGATGAGTACGGTGTGAACTCTAATATCTTGTGCTGCTAATTTTGACAGGCCATTGTATCAATTGGATGTGAAGAATGAGTTTCTACAAAAATATCTTCAGAAGGAGGTATACATGGAAATCCCACCTGGATTTGCCATCTCACAAACTAAGGGAAAGGCATTGCGGTTAAAAAAGTCCTTATATAGTTTAAAACAATCACCAAGAGCATGGTTTGATCGATTCAGACGTTCAATATGTGGTTTGGGGTATAAGCAAGGAAATGGTGATCACACCATGTTTTATTGTCATTCTGAAGGTCATGTCACTATCCTTGTAGTGTACGTAGATGATATGATTATCATAGGCCATGATGCCCAAGAGATAGCTCAATTAAAGGAGAATCTAATGAAGGAGTTTGAAGTCAAGGATCTAGGCTAATTGAGGTATTTCTTGGGTATTGAGATTGCAAAATGACAAAAGGGATAATGTTATCACAACAAAAATATGCATTAGACCTTCTAATTGAGACAGGTATGCTTAGATGTCGCCCTACCTCAAATCCTATTGATCCAAACCAAAAGTTGTGTGCGCAGTCAGGTGATCTAGTGGATAAAGAGAGATGCCAATGACTTGTGGCTTGGTTAATCTACTTGTGTCACACTAGGCTAGATATAGCCTATGCCGTGAGTATGATAAGTCGATACATGCATGCTCCTAGGAGTGGTCATCTGGAAGCTGCATATAAAATCTAAAGATATTTGAAAGGAAGCCCAGGAAAGGGGTTGTGGTTCAGGAGAAGTGGACACATGAAGGTGGAAGGATTTTGTGATGCTGACTAGGCCAATTGTCCAGATGATAGAAAATCAACTTCGGGCTATTGTGTATTTGTAGGTGGCAATCTGGTATCCTAGAGGAGCAAGAAGCAACCAGTGGTATCCCGTTTTACCGCTGAAGCTGAATATAGAGCTTTGATTGTAAGCTTAAGTGAGATGTTGTGGATAAAGAATCTTCTATCAGAGCTAAGGTTGATGGAATCTACACCCATGAAGCTGTGGCATGATAACAAATCGGCAATAAACATTGCCAACAATTCACTTCAGCATGATTGAACAAAGTGTTTGGAGATAGACTGGTTCTTTATCAAGGAAAGACTAGATGAAGGAGTACCAACTTTGGGATTTGTAACCTCTAGATAACAACTAGCTGACTGTTTAACATAAGGATTAGGCAATAGAGAGTCTGTTTTAGCTCGTAACAAGATGGGGATAATAGATATCTATCACCCATCTTGAGGGGGGGGTGTTGGGCTGTTTGTGTTGATGGTTTGTATAGTCTAGGCCCATGGCCCATGTAGATGTATATATATAAAGAAGAGAAATAGAGAAAGAGAGTGAGATTTCTAGAAAATTCCTCGTAATACCACACTTATGACCCTTTACAACTAATAAGCTGTCTTCCAGATCAAGCTAGTGTGTTTTTCTTGGCTATACACCTGGTTACAAGGGCTATAAGTGTCTTAACAAGTCCACTGGGGGCTTCTATGTCTCAAGGGATGTGATATTTAATGAGTCACGGTTTCCCTTTGCTTCTGTACCTTCAGCTGAATCCAAGTCCACATATACTGAAATAGCCGTCCTAGCGCCTATTGTCGTCCCAACCTCCAACCCTTCACCAGAGCATGTGGTAACAGTTGATCAAAGTGTGGGGTGTGATGATACTAATGCCAATGCTACTAACCCCACTTGCAGATTCAGTTGAAGCTCAATCTTTAGGTGCCGATATTCAGCTGAATAATACAGGAGATTCTCAGGCTGGGAAGTCATCCCTACTCATCCTATGCAGACACGCTTGCGAAGCAATATCACACGACCGAAGAACTTCACTGACGGAACGGTGAGAAATCAAGCTATGGAGGAAGAGATTGGAGCACTTCACACCAACCGGACATGGACACTTGTACCCAATACAGGTGGTCATAGTCTGGTAGACTGTAAATGGATTTTCCAAGTCAAACAGAAACGTGACGGTACTGTGGACAGATAAAAGGCACGCATCGTTACTAGGGGGTTCAGTCAACAACATGGCATCGACTACACAGACACTTCTAGCCCGGTTGTCAAACCAACTACCGTGCGTGCAGTGATGTCCATTGCTGTCTTCAGGGGGTGGGATCTCATACTACTCGACGTCTCCAATGCATTCCTTCATGGCAATCTGGAAGTTGTTTATATGAAGCGACCGCTTGGCTTTAAAGATCCTCAACGGCCTGGTTATGTATGCAAACTTCAGAAGGCCTTATATGGTCTACAATAGGCACCACGTGCGTGGTACTCAAGGCTCTCAGTCAAGCTACAAACACTCAGTTTCAAACCCTGACATATCTCTTTTTGTGTTCAGTCAAGCCGGCAATACCATGTATATGTTACTTTATGTAGATGATCTTATAGTAGTGAGCTCATCATCTAATGCCACGGCCAAGCTGATAGCAAATCTTCAAGAAGAGTTTCCTATTAAAGATCTAGGTGATCCTAGCTACTTCCTAGGCATAGATGATCATAAGCATCAGCAGGGCATCAATCTAACACAACATAAATACATGCTGGATATACTCAGCCGAGTCAAGATGGAACAATGTCAACCAGTCAACTCCTATGAGCAGCACAGAAAAACTATCCAAAGAGACAGGAAGGAGATTGTCAGAGGAGGAAACCTACATGTAGCGCAATACAGTAGGAGCACTCCAGTACCTTACAAGACGGGATATATCATTTGCAGTCAACCGAGTATGCCAATTTATACAAGCACCAACTGATCAGCAGTGGGCAGCAGTAAAACGTATAGTCAGATATGTGAAAGGAACTTGCATGACAGGGTTAAATATCCAGAGAACAAGGTCACTGTTGCTCAGCGCCTTCTCAGATGCTGACTGGGCAGATGATAGGCGCTCTACCAACGGATTTGCAGTGTTTCGTCTGGGGCTGAACCTAATATCTTGGAGTTCTAGGAAACAACAAACTGTGTCTAGGTCCAGCAGAGAGAGGCAGAATAAAAATCACTTGCCAATGCAACTACAGAGATGATCTGGTTACAGTCCTTAATGAAAGAGCTTGGAGTGCCTCAGTCCAGGTCACCTGTTCTATGGTGTGACAGTCTTGGTGCAACTTACTAATCAGCAAACCCAGTGTTTCATGTCCGAACAAAGCATATAGAGATAGACTTTCATTTTGTTTGTGAAAGAGTTGCCACAAAGAAGCTTGATGTTCGGTTTATATCATCCTCAAATTAAGTTCTCTGTCATGTACCTAACTTGTATCTACCCCTACTGATTAGGGATTAGTTGTAACCTCTCTTGCGGTGAGTATATATAAGGGAATCACGCCTATAGACGTTCTCTACGGCAGCCTAATATCTTTTTTATTAGTTTCCAGGGCCAGAGATCAATCTGTTCGCTCCGTGCGAACACGCCGAAACAAGCACACGACAAGCCAACGTACGTATACGACTCAGCTCGTATTTCTCCTGTACGCAAGTATTTGGTGCCGCGTTAACTTTGCAGCGGGGGGTTTCTTCTTTATATAGATGAAGGGTTACAAAGAGATAAACTTCCTAACTATTTTATCTTATCTCTAAGTACATTGCATCTATAACTTTCTTTCGGATATACACGTACTCTTATCTTGACGTATAATCCTGTACATGCTCTTAACTTATCGCATGCTATCAACTAGCTTATCTAACATTCACCTCCCTAAGCTAGTTGGTTAACATCGACGTGCCGCCGATGCCATCTTCGACGTGCTGCCGACGTCGACCAAGCCGAGCTTGTCTCTGAGTTCCACAAACTTGTTCCTACCCAGTGGCTTGGTTAGGATATCGGCAAGCTGTTCGTTAGTGCTGACATGATTGACAACAATCTTCCCTTCCTTCACACATTCCCTGATGAAGTGAAATCTAGTATCAATGTACTTACTTCTCTCATGATACACTGGGTTCTTGCATAATGCAACTGCAGATTTGTTGTCAATCTTCAGTTCAACTTCTCCTGGACTTCGATTCAGTAGATCGCCCAAGAGACGTTCTAGCCATACCCCTTGACATGCACCCGATGCTGCTGCGATATATTCTGCTTCACAAGATGACAAAGCAACTACCTTCTGCTTCTGTGATAGCCAACTGATCAGGCCATCACCCAAGAAAAATACAACACCGGTTGTACTTCTACGATCATCTTCATCTCCTGCGACGTCATTGTCACTGTAGCCAACGAGCTGTGGTGGTCTGCCATCTCCTTTCTTGTAGATGCAACCAAGTGACAGTGTTCCTTCCGCGTATCTCAAGATGTGCTTTACCGCAGCCAAGTGCTCCGTTGTAGGGTGCTCCATATAGAGACTCACAATCCCGACAGAGTATGTAAGGTCAGGTCTTGTGTTCACTAAATACCTCAAACTGCCCACAATGCTCCTGTACATCGTCTGATCAACTGGTGGCGCCACGCTCTTCTTCCTCAACTTGAGTTTGGCTTCCATCGGTGTTTTGGTTGGATTGCAATCAGCCAAACCGCAGTCTTTGAGAATTTTTTCAGCATATGTCCTCTGACTTATCAAGATACTATCAGGCATTTGTTGAACTTCAATGCCCAAATAATAACTTAATAGGCCTAGGTCACTCATTTGAAATTTCTCCATCATCTGCTTCTTAAACTTTGCAATCTCAACTTCACTTGCACCCGTCACCACCAGATCATCTACATAAACACCCACCAAGATACTATGTTTTCCTTTGCCCTTCTTGTAGACAGCATGTTCCAACAAACTTCTTTCAAAACCAAGTGACACCAAGGTCGCATCAAGTTTCATATTCCAGGCTCGGGGAGCTTGACGTAACCCATATAATGCCTTATGAAGCTTCAACACCTTGTGCTCACTTCCTGGTTCAATGAAACCAAGTGGTTGTCCCACATACACCTCCTCCTCAAGATCGCCATTCAAGAATGCCGATTTCACATCGAGGTGATGTAATTTCCAACCATCATGAGCTGCAATTGCGATTAGCAGTCTTATGGTTTCAATTCTTGCCACCGGTGCAAATACTTCGTCGTAGTCAATTCCTTGCTGCTGGACGTATCCCTTTGCAACTAGTCTTGCTTTATATTTGATCACAGCTCCCTTCGAGTCCTTTTTTACTTTAAAGACCCACTTCAGCCCAATCACCTTCTGTCCAGCAGGAAGATCTACGAGACTCCATGTTTTATTCTTCACAGTGGAGTCCATCTCCTCTTGCATCGCTCTTTGCCAGTAAGGCTCGTTCTGAGCTTCCTGGAAAGTGGCAGGTTCCTCAGCGCTCAGCAAACACACACCGGAGTAGTGAAGCAGTCCTGGTTGTGTTTCATCATATACAGCATGCACGGACTTGTATTTGATCGGAGCTCCTGGAGACACATCGGTGCTGTCCCCTGGAATGTTCCCAGGCGGTGGCGTATTAGGGGACCCGTGCATGTCCGCATCTTCACTAGATTCAGGCGCATCATCATCTGATTCAGGTTCGGACAGCGTGCCGCCGCCCTCGTCATCATCTCCTCCTGATGCGCCTTCACCTCCCTGGACCCAGCTCTCTCCTAACACAGCAGGTGTCAAGGGAGCCGATCCAGCTGCCGACAGTGGCGCCTGCTGCTCATCGCTTTGCGCAGCATCTAGCACTCCATCACCGGCATGATCACCTGCAATATCAACACGGTATGTTACTTGGAATACCTCCGCGTCGTCTTCTCTGTTTGCAGCAGCAAGTGTATTCCAATCCTAGGCTGTATCTTCCTCGAATACGGCGTCCCGTGTCACGACAACCCTCCTGGTTGCTGGATCAACCACACGGTATGCCTTTGAGCCTGCTTCGTACCCGATGAACAACATCTTCGAGCTTCTATCATCGAGTTTTGCCTGGTGCCCTCCAACTCTCTTTACATGAGCCACACAACCAAAGGTACGTAGGTGATGTACCGATGGCTTGCGCTTATGCCAAGCTTCGTATGGTGTCATGCCCACCACACTCTTCGTCGGCGCACGGTTGAGAATGTACACCGCAGTTGTGACGGCTTCTCCCCAATACTCCCCTAGTACTCCCATGCTCTTCATCATGCTTCGCGCCATAGCCACCACCGTCTGGTTTCTGCGTTCCACCACGCCATTCTGTTGTGGTGTGTACGGGGTAGTCAGGTATCTTTTGATGCCCCTCTCTTCGCAGTATGAGTTGAACTCTAATGACTGAAACTCTCCACCTCGGTCGGTTCTTAGTGCTTTGAGCTTTGCACTAGCTTCGAGTTCAGCAGTGGCCTTGATCTTCTTGAATGCGACAAACGCTTCATCTTTGGTCTTTAGAAGAGCAACCCACATGAATCTACTATAGTCATCGACTATAAGTAGGAAATACTTGTTGCCCGCCGGTGTTTGTGGTGAGATTGGTCCACACAGATCGCCATGGATCAGTTCCAAAGCCTCCCTTGCTCTGTACTCCGTCTCCCTTGGAAACGGTGCGCGACGCTGCTTCCCCACCATGCATCCGTCACATATTTGCTCAACGTGATCAACCTCCGGCAGTCCTTCGACCATTGCTTGCTATCCAAGCTTTCGTAGCGCGTGGAAATTTAGATGGCCATAGCGTGCATGCCACCTCCATGCATCCACATTGATTGAAGCTAGCAAGCAGATTGGTGCAGCAAGACAGCAAGATTCAAGTTCAACATGTACAATCTATTCTTTGTACGTTGAACTCGAACTAGGAGCTCCCCAAGACGATCCATGATGCGCAACTGGCCATCTTCCAGGATCACCTTGCAGCCCCTCTCCTCCAATTGTCCCAAGCTAATGATGTTACTCGTCAGCTCTAGGATATAGTAGACGTCCGTGAGCACCTTGTGTTCTCCAGTCCGGCCCTCAAACAGGACCGTTCCACGCCCACCTATCGCCACCAATGAGCCATCACCGAACTTCACCGTTCCACACACAGTGGTGTCTAGCTTGGTGAATCGTTCTTTGCAGCCCGTCATGTGGTTGCTTGCTCCGGTATCTAGGTACCAGACGCTTCCAACCTTTGCTCCATTCACCCCAAGGTGGAGTTGAACAGATTCCTCCATGAGTGATACTTCCCCGGTCTCCTCATCTCTAGCCTCCATTACTTCGCACGCTTCAAGCATGAGCAAGGCCGGTGTATCATTGCTTTTGTCTGCAACAAAAGCCTTCTCCTTCTTCGGTTTCCTGCACTCGGAGGCAAAGTGACCGAAGATGCCGCAGTTGAAGCACTTGATCTTTTTCTTGTCAAACTTTGGCTTCGGTTCACCATTGCGCTCACGATCTGATTTCTTCTGGTTAGGGCGCGGGTTTGGATTCCCGTTCCCCTTCTTTCCACCGCTGCTTTGGCCTTCCTCGGTCTTGCGGGACTACCCTGACATCGCCTCCCACTGACCGCGGGTGAGCATCAGATGCTCGCCTTCCTTCTGATCTCCAAAAGAACTTCTGATCCTCTCATCATACGCCTTGTAGCGGCCTACTAGATCCTCCAGTGTGAGTGTAGATAGATCTACACATTGCTCTATGGAGGTAACTAGCTGCAAATACCGCGTCGGTGCAGCCCGAAGAAACCGCCGCACGACATCAACCTCCTCGAGCTTCTTCCCGGTCTTTTCATCATCAAGACTGCGAATACCACTGACGAGAGATGAAATCCTAGTGGCAAAGGCTTCAACAGTCTCGTTTTCTTGCATCTTCAAGCTCTCGAAGTCTCTTTTGAGAGTCTGAAGATTAGCTTGCCGGACACGTTCGTGCCCGACGTTTGCCGTCTTGATTGCATCCCACGCTTCCTTTGCCGAATCCTTTCCGGCAATGGACGCCATGAGAGTATCCGGAATCGCCTGATAGATAGCTGATAAGGCCAGCCGATCCTTGCGAAATTCTGCACCACCTTTCTTGAATGCATCTCCGCCGGGATCTACAGCTTCCCACACCTCCTGGGCTTGCATTGCCACACGCATCTTGATTGCCCAGATTGTGTAGTTTGTCTTTGACAGCTGCGGGTACAGAATCGGTGCCGGGCCGTCTCGCCGTAGCTCCGAAGTACCAGCGTCGCTGCCGCCAGACATCTTCTATATGAGTAATCTCAAGGCTCTGATACCAAGTATTAGTTTCCAGGGCTAGAGATCAATCTGTTCGCTCCGTGCGAACACGCCGAAACAAGCACACGACAAGCCAATGTACGTATACGACTCAGCTCGTATTTCTCCTGTACGCAAGTATTTGGTGCCGCGTTAACTTTGCAGCGGGGGTTTCTTCCTTTATATAGATGAAGGGTTACAAAGAGATAAACTTCCTAACTACTTTATCTTATCTCTAAGTACATTGCATCTATAACTTTCTTTCGGATATACACGTACTCTTATCTTGACGTATAATCCTGTACATGCTCTTAACTTATCGCATGCTATCAACTAGCTTACCTAACATTTTTCACATCTAACAGCCGGCTGCCTGCTGCTCACTTTCTGCTGCTCATGTGCTCCTCATTGCATGGCACAGAAATCAATCTACAAAAATATTTTGATTGATTCTGCATCTTCTTTTTATGCATTTACGCCCTTATCCATTATGTGCTCTCTCTTTTTTATGCATCAGCGGTGGATCCATTAGCATGCAGAAAGAAGATTTTCAGCTTTAAGAGTTAAGACAGCTCAAGGTTACCTCGTCTGTGTCTTTGAGCAAACCTCATATGTGTCTTTGATGTACGTTTTCATTTGTTTTGTTTGCTATGCATCACTCTCTATACTTCCTCTACATAGCCTTGTTTAATAAATTTCACGAAAACTGTTATATCTAGACAAATTCCATGTTGGATTTGGGTGGGGGGAGGTAGACGGTAGTAACAAGATCAATATATGTTCCAAGACTCCATGTCTTGTTACACCAAGAAGTGATTTTATTGCTCAACGAACCTATGGAAACACCGAGAAGTGAGTTACTTGCTAAAGGAACCTATGGAAACAAGCGTGATATTGTCAGTCAGAAGTGCGGAGCGATGTCTTGCTCGTTCAGTCTGCTCTGAGTGAGACTGTGTTCAAATGCTGAACCAACTTAATCAACAGTGAAATGCATGCTTAATTATCTTTTTATTTTGTTTTATCGAATCACTACGTATTTCATCTTGCAGAAATACGGCCTGCCGAATTGTTCTACATTCTGTTACTTTTAGGTTGGGAACTACATTCACAAATGATTATAGGTCATGTGATGGAAGGTATTGCAAAATAACATACCAAGAATCAGACCAGGATTTAAGTGTTTTTGGAGAATATCTCATACGAATTTTCAAGCTATGATAGTCGTTCGTTTTTAGGAGTAGCTCTGCACTGATTCTGAAATCTTGTTTCATTCACCTTGCAATCAGTTCTGTAATTGAGCGTTAGTGATGCAAGTGTTAAATCTGTAGTGCACTACTGGTTTTTTTGGTATAGAAAATCACCTGCTATTTTGTAAATGCTGATAAAATGTAATTAAAATCATTAGATGAAAGCATGATACTGATTACTGAGGTTTGCAGTTTGCTTCATGTTGATTGACTTGAGAAGTGTAATGGAAATATTCTTACATCCGTAAATGTATATGGCCTAACACAAATAAAAACAACTCACACCAAACTAAAGAACCCTGTTATTACATCAAATAAAACTAAAACTCAACCAACACCAATTTTATGACGAACATTCCACCATGATTGGGTAAGAAAGACAAATTAAACAGTCTCCAAGAATTGACATGGTGTGGAAATTGCATCCCTATCATCCTCATTCTAAAGCAAGGTCTATTGGCGCAACCAGTTCCTCTCTGCATGAACGATGTAACTTTGCATTTATCGAAAACAATATCATTTCAACGAAACCAAATACTCCAAAGTAATGCTACAATCCCAACCCATATTTACTTATTTTGATGAATATTAAGTTCATGACTTCAATTATAAAAAATGTGAAGGGTATCTAGGAGGGTTTAAACCCAACACAATCTAGACGAACCTCCACACTGACCTAGCGAGTTGACAATCAAAGAAAAAATACTGGATAGTTTCATCACAACAATAGAAGCAACGCTTGTGATTCCCCCTCTAGCCCTTTCAGCAAGGTTAATTATCTTTAGTCAAAAAGCTCTCTTACTTAAATACCACATAAACACTTTAATCTTCAAAGGTATTTTCAGTTTCCACAAAAAATTGTTTGGGAAAAGAATATTATGATTAACTATTCTATGGTACATTGATTGTACAGAAAATTACCCACACATATGAAGATTTCAGGTAAAGGTATCATGACCTCCATCTAACTGGATATCCACTATTTGACTGACTTTAGAAGGGTAAATGATGTGTTGACGAGGCAGCTGTGTTGATGAGTTGAAACTGTTTTTCTTTGCTTCTTGCATGTACTGAACATCTGGTCTGATGCCGTTGCCATTATCACGGTCGTTCTGGATGGCTGGGAAAATGTTTGAGAGCGGCTGCGTAGAGAGGACTGTAACCAAAATATATCTATGCTTGTTTGATCGATGAAAATGTTGTATGTTTTGGTCTAAAATTTTGCACATATTTGTTTCGCGAAAACTCTTAGCTTGCATTCCAATTGTTGTCCTGAATTTTCTCTGCCTGTTTTCTTCCAGTACAGTCCGTCATGGTTCGCCACTCAAGCCCAGCCCGCAGCTTGCGTTTCCAGCCCATCCTTCCATCTCCGTCGGCCCAAATGGGGAGACCTCCACCTAGGCACGACGGGCCAGCCGGCACGGCCTGTATCATTTAGGCCTGCTAAATAAAATACAAAATGAATTAAATATACATTGAGAAATATCAAAAAAATGTGCCTATTTTTCTTATGAGATATAGAATGTTTTTTTTTCTTCAATGTATCTATTAAATTCTATGCATTTTCAATTTTTTTACCATTTTTTTTGCCGATAGTGCTAACGGGCCAAGAGCATGGCCGGCACTACTGCCTTGTGTGCCCATTTGACTGAGTCCATCCTTCGCCTTCCTCAGGCAAGTCGAAGCAGAGAAAGAGGCAAATATTCTGCCGCTGTAGCGTCGCCTCAGTACCTCCCACTACAACGTGCATCATTGTCACACGTAATATCTATGCTTTTAGTACTTTACCAGGTTCCAAGCGGACCAGTCCGATGGCTGAGCAGCACGGTGGGCGGCAAAGTGTGTCCTGTGACACTACACCAAAAAGTATCATATGTACCGGCAGATCAGTATCAGTTCATATACTTAACAATGCTAGTTCTTGGACAGGCAAGCGAGAGAAGCTCATATATGCCTTTTTTTTAAAAAAAAACAACATAAATGTTCAAATTATTAGTGTCGGATCTTATTTAAAACCGGCATAGATGTATATATAACGACTCGTAAATAAGATCAGCACATATAATAAGAATATCAGTGTCAACTTATATATGAAACTGACACAAAAACCGAAAATGAAGCGGGAACCCAAAAAAACTGCACGCGTGGTGGTTAAAAGATTAATATCTTTTTTCTCTATCCTCTCTCTTCCGGTTGTCCTTGTCTCTTTACTCTCTCTCCCCCTTGTCTCTTCCCTTCCCACACCTTTTCCAAAAGCCACGTCCACATACACTCCACCGGCACGGCCCGATAGCGACACGGCCAACGGAGGGCGTGAGCACAGCGCGGCACGTCTCAACGGCGGCACGGGCACGGTGCATCCAGATGGTGGCGCAGGACCAGGTGTGGCCTGCAAGCAGCAGGCATGGCTGCATGACATGTTCAAAGATTGATGCCTTTTTTATTTTTTTTATTATCATTGGTGCCGCTTTTCAAAACCGACACTAATAATTTTTGTTACTTGTGCCAGCCATTTCTGTAGTAGTGTGACTATGTAGCGCATACATGGTATTCTTATTTTGATGTTATTTCATGATAGGCATGGTACGTAGGGATGGCAATCGGTGAGTGCCTCTAGGTCCAACCATCTTGTACTCAGATCCGAGACCCGAAATGGACCTAGACTCAAACACAAAATGGTTTATGGGTACAAACCAAGACCTATACCTAGATCCATTGGGAACTTCCTACCTCTCTGACCATACATCCATACTAGATCAGAGAGGTCACGCCATAGTTGCATTGGGAAGGAGGGTCCACCACCACGCACGAGAGGGGTGTTTCCATACAGGGGAAGGGAGGCTCCGCCACCACACTAGGGAGGAGGGGCTGCCTCGCCGCCATGCGGGGGAGTGCGTGCTGCACTAGGGAGGTGGGCCACCGCCACACCCAAGAGGTGGTGCCATGCTGAGGAGGAGCGGCTATGCATCCGCGCTGCCGTGGTGCCTAAGTGGTGGCGAGTTAGAGAGGCTACTTTGGGGTGGGAGTGGAATGTTGGGCACTTACCAAGGTTCAGAGTCTCATTCTAGGGTCGATTCCCATTCGACGGTAATTTTTTATTTCCTACACGAAATCGATGAAATATCGTAAAATTTGTACATAATTTGAAACCTACAATTTCAAATCGCCGGTTGATTGAAAATGAAATCCAGAGCGAAATCCCAACACATTCAAAACTTGAAATCTTTGATTTCCTGTTCAAAATCTTCGATTTTTTGGGTTGCAAGAGCGTGGCCGGTACGGCCAGTTGGCGCAGGGCACAGGTAGCATGGCTAGAGCGTGCACACAGTGCAGCGTGGTGCAGTCAGAGAGTTTTTTGAAAAACTTTTCGCCAAACTCTTTAAGTATATTAATACTTTTTAAAGATTTTTTTGTGTTTTTACGTAATTATTTTTTTTAAATTTGAAATTGAACCAGTTTTGAGGGATACACTACAGGAAAAAACAGTAATCTCGATAGCCAAAACCGTCCACCCTAAAGTCAAAACCGTCCACCATATATTTGGCCGTGGACAATAAATCCTTTTCCTGCAGTGATACCCACGGATTTGAAACTCTGCACCTACCATACCAGACAAGGCAAGAGTCATAGCAATTGTTTGGTCTTTTCTGACATGCACACATTTCACCGGATTGTGAAAGGTAATGAAAAAGACCTAGACTCTCAGAAGAATCTCGTGCTCGACCAACACCATTCATCTACGCATGCGCAATTAACGGCACGTACGTTTGTATTTTTACTGACACGTATATGATCAGGAAAATTGAAATGGTGAAGAAAATGACGCAAACTCTAGAAGAAAAACCCCAGAAGGCCACAACTCAGAAAATGACGTGAAGCTAGCTAGACCATTCATTCATTCACTCATATCCCCGATTTGACCAACGCAAAAATACTTCTCCCTTCGGTCACGGCAATCGTCATGTTCTCTAAAATATCACTTTGTCCATTCGTTACTATACTTGTTTATTTATGAAACCCGCTATATATCATGACGAAAATATTTCTCCAAATAAATCTGTACATAAAATTTTCGTCGTGTTAGACTCCGGTCAGCCGCGGCTGACGGAGCCTCCCGTCAGCCGCGGCTTTTTTTTGCAAAATCGGTGATCGAATTCGACGATCCGAACCGACCATCTTCTTCATCTCGCCGAAATCTCACTACAGACAAAATTTCACATTTTTTTGATTTTTTTACTATTTTTTCGTATTTTTGAAAATCCACGATCTAATTAGTTTTGGACCGTCCAATAAACCCGGATTTCAAAAATACGAAAAAAATAGTAAAAAAATCAAAAAAATGTGAAACTTTGTCAGTAGTGAGATTTCAGCGAGACGAAAAAGATGGTCGGTTCGGATCGTCAAATTCGATCACTGATTTCGTAAACAAGCCGTGGCTGATGGGACGATCCGTCAGCCGCGGCTGACCTGAGCATTATTTTCGTCAACCCTATCTAAATATTTGAAAAATATATTCATGGATAAAGTTTCAAATTTTGATTTCTTAAACATAGATATTTTTACCTACACCAAAAACAAAAATAAGATACAACTATGTATGTCGGTTCAACTAGAACCAACAGAGATAGTTGTAGTAGTGTTGGTTCTAAAGGAAGGGTTCAGAAAAACAATATTGGAAGGCACGGATAATCAAGTATGTGTGCATATGTACCGATTCCAATTGGGTACTAACACAAATAAGCCGAGTATTTAAGTTAGCTCTAATTAATAATTGGCACAAATGTATCAGTGTTGGTTATTAATTGAAACCAACACAAATACTTGATTATATGTGCCAATTCCATTAACATGTTGACTATATCTAACCGAATTTTCCTTCTTTGGAATTTCATAAATTAATCATGTGAGGTCGGATGGAGATGACATGTATATAAAAATTGTAGCACTGAACAGAATTTGTAGTTTGTAGTTGAGAACTTTTCCATTTGAAGCTATCTTGATGCGTAAATAATGACCACGAATTTAGGAATTTCATAACTTACCCATACGAAGTTAGATAGAGACGACCTTCCTGTGAAAATTGTAGGTTTCAACGAGGTCCACAACCTTCTAGTTAAGAACTTTTTTCTATTTGAAGCAATCTATATGTCTAAATAATTATGAAAATGTTTAGACAAAAGGATCAAAAGGTATAAAACAAGTGTGTTTTACGTAAAAAAAAATTGTGTGACTTGTGACTTGCTACTGTATAGGTAGCAGTTTAGATGCAGGTTTTGGGTCCAAAATTTTTTCCACTTTTAACCCAAAAACTCATGGCCATGATTGGACGATTATTAGTGCTGGCTCCAAATTAGCACAGACACAAATAATTTTATTTGTGCTAGTTCTAAAACTGATACGGATATAATCCCAGATTATCAGTGCTGGTAGATATGTGTCGGGGTTTATAACTGGCACAGGTGTTGATTTTTAGTGTAGTGTGTGCATGACTTGCGGCCATGGCTTATATAATTAGGAATAAGGGTGGGTTCTTTTCAGCTTATCTTATCCAGCTTATTTGACGTATCTTATAACTTAGAGAATTTCCCGAGATAGCCTCAAAAGTCGGTTGGCCTTTGTGTTTAGGGTTTAGAGAGCTTATAGATACACCTACGAGATAAAAAAAAGACTAAAAAATTAATAAAAAGTGAAATAAGTCAAATAAGACATGAGATAAGTCAAATAAGCTGACTTATCTCGTGTCTTATTTGACTTATCTTACTTTTTTTATTAATTTTGGAGTCGTTTTTTAATCTCGTAGACGTGCCTATAAGCTCCCTAAATCCTAAACACAAAGGCTAACCGGCTCTCGAGGCTATCTCGAAAAATTCTCGAAGTTAGGAGATAAGTCAAATAAGCTGAATAAGATAAGATGAAAAGAACCCAACCTAAATTTCCACATGCCATTGCTAATTGCCCCAATCTTGTATATGCCATTGCCTGTGTCTATGACAGGCGGGTCCTAGGCCCGCATATCATGGACACAATGATGATATATGAGATAAAGGGATTTTTCTAGCATGTATGAAATTTTAACAAATATTTATGGCCTCTAGCTAAATTTAATTATTTTTACTTAAGTATTACTTCCTCTATCCAAGTTTATAAGACATATTTCTGTTTTGCACATAGGCCAATGAGACATTCAAAATAACTATACTACCCCTAGTTATTATATCTAAGTACTCTATTCAATGCATCACTAATGTGGAATGGGCCTTCAGTCCCGGTTTGGAACAGGCTTCAATCCCGGTTCCTGAACCGGACAGCCCATGCGGGACTAGCATCAGTCCCGGTTCCAACGAGCCGAGACTAATAGTGCTACAAATATTTAAAAATAACTCGTGGATATATGAGAGTAGTGGAACTCGAACCTAAAACCTCAAGACTACCCACTCACTCTTCTAGCAAATCCACTCCTCTAAGTGCTCTGATATAACTAGGATATGCATTCCTTTTGAACTTTCCTGAAACGAGACATCAGTCCCGGTTAGTGTTACGAACCGGGACTGATGAGCACCCATGCCAGCTGTTTTGTACCCGTCTGCCAAAGGATTTGTTAGTACCGGCTCGTATCACGAACTGGGACTGATATCAGAGTCTAACCGGGATTAAAGCCTTGGAGCCACGAACCGAGACTATGCCACTATCAGTACCGGTTCGTGTCCAACCGGGACTGATGTGCTGATATTAAAGGCCTATTATCTAGTAGTGCATGCATAGAGGGAATACAAGATAAAATAACATATTTATTAGGGATGTTGAGAAAATAACATATTTATTTTGTATTGAAATATGAAATATGCCCTATATTAATGCCTTATATTTTTGGACGAATGGAGTACTCGAATTGAATGATATGATACCATGGTTGAACACGCATTCATGGTGAGTTTGTCATGGAAAGGTAACAGTACCGGTATGTTTGCATGCTTGCCTAGCATGCATGTACGTGGCACAAATCATGTTGAAATATATCAGCTACCTTTCTCCAACAACTTACTCTCTCTGTTTTTTTGTTAGGCGTATTTTGTTATGGCTCTAAGGGCACTCCCAATACAGGTTTCTTGATGGTTTCTACATGTGCCATGTAGGATGAAAGGCTTAGGTGGCAGCAAATTAATGCAGAGAGAGAGGGTTAGAGTTTCTTAAACTAAAAACAGTTTCTTCATTGAATGCTTTAGTTTAAGAAACGGTCAAACTTAGCATTGGCGTACTGATGGTTTCTAAATATGAAGAAAGAGAGGGTGGGATGCTTTGGGTAATAAGAAGGTAGTAGATGGATATTTAATGATGAAACCATGTCAAGAAACATGCATTGTATCTATTGTATTAATTGATGTTTCTTAGTGACATGGCTCCATTTGAAACGAGTTGAAGAAACTTTCCATTGTGAGTGCCCTAAGACCAAGAGCAAGTGATAAGTTATTTCTATACCCTTAATAATTGCATGGTACCTATAATTACTTGTTGAAACAATCACCTCCATTAAATAGCATGCATGTGCATTTGAAGTCCTGTGTGCTCCAACGAAAAACTAGTGGATGCATGGGCGTTAATTAGAACGAAAAATTAGTTGGCGCCTAATGCAAACAAAACCGCTCTGTTGCAAAACGAAATTTAACTGGCGCCCAACGCTGAAAGGAAGAATTTGCTGCCATCCCAAATGAAAATTTACGTGTACTGCTGCCTCCTGATTCCAAATGGAAATTTGGCTACGGTGCCGCTACTGATTCCAAATGGAAAATTTGGTGGTGCCGCCTACTGATTCCAAATGGAAAATTTGGTAGTGCCGCCTACTGATTCCAAATGAAAAATTAGCCGCAAAAGGTATGAGAGCATTTCAGCATCAATAGGTAGCCGGACCTGAATGAGCCTTGGCATGAAGCGCCTTTGCATGAAGCCAATATCAACAGAGGTATACAAGCTACAACTGTTCATGGACTTGTCCTTTCTTTTTGTTCTATGTAAGATTAAATTTTGATTTGTTGCTTCCACGGCTCCATTATCTTGTAGATATTCTAGATCTAAATGTTGGTATAACTGAGCTTAAATATGATGAGTCAACCCAAACTGATGATCATGATAACACCGGTAATTAAGCTTAAAGTATTCTTTATTTTTGGCATTGAATCATGGTTTGTGTTTGTTTTTGTACGTATATATTTATCTAAAGTTCTCTCTCAGTAGATGAGAATGCAAATGATATTGCACAACCATCAAATGATCGGATAAGGAACTTCTTGAGCGATGATATGCGCCGAGCCATCTACTCCATGCTATTGGAAAGAACTTCTCCGGGCAAACTGAAACAAGGAGTGACAAAATCCGTAGCATCAGATTTTGGTGTTCCCTTGAGAGTTGTTTAGCGTATATGGACAACAGGTAAGCGTGGAGGTGGAATTCATGCTGTCGGAAATAAGAGGCATGGCAATTGTGGCCATAAAAGAATTTTCATTGATCCTCAGCAAATCCTTGACGTGCCTCTTAGTGAATGGACAACCGTTTGTGATTTAGCACGCTCTTTGCATGTTCACCCGAGCACCGTGTTCTGACGTTTTAAGGAAGGTGAACTAACACAACAAACAAACGATATAAAGTTCTCTTTAACAAAAGAAAATAAGAAAGCTCGGCTACGTTTTTGCATCTCAATGCTTGATTCTGGTAGCATTCCTCGTGATCCAACATTTAGAGGGTACAACATGGTTTACATAGATGAGAAGTGGTTTTACATGACAAGGAAGTGTCAAAATTAATACTTGGCACAAGATGAAAATAAACCACTTCAGACCATAAAAAACAATAATTTCATTGATAAGGTGATGTTTCTAGTCGCCATAGCTCGACCAAGGTTCGATGAACATGGTAATGAGACATTTTCTGGAAAAATTGGTATTTTTACTTTTACATATAAAGAGCGAGCTCAGAGGAGTAGTGTTAACAGACCTGCAGGTACCATGCTTACTAAAGCAATGACATCGGTTAAGAAAGAAACTATCAAGTCATATCTCATTAACAAAGTCTTGCCTGCCATCAAAGAAAAAGGGCTGAGAGAGGATATCAGACAACCCATTTTTATTCAAAAAGATAATGCAAGAACTCACATTGATTCAACTGATGTAGAGTTTTGCAGGGTAGCAAGGGGAGATGGGTTTGACATTCGTTTGATGTGCCAACCTTCAAGAGTTTTGCAGGGTAGCAAGGGGAGATGGGTTTGACATTCGTTTGATGTGCCAACCTTCAAATTCCCCTGATCTAAATATTTTAGACCTTGGTTTTTTTTGTGATATTCAATCCATACAGCAGAAGAATCCATGCAAGATAGTGGAAGAACTAGTCAGCTCGGTGGCAAATGCATACGAGGAGTATCCAGTGATAAGATCTAATAATGTCTTCCTCACTCGCCAAGGCTGCATGAGGGAAATTATATGATCAAAAGGTAGCCAGAAGTACAATATATATCCCGCATATGAGCAAGCCTGTGTTAGAGAGGAATGATGATCTTCCAAGTCAGCTCAAATGTGACTCTCGTATCCTACAAGAAGCCATTGACTATTTGAATTAGTGCCTTTTCAATTCTACTAATGAACAAGTTGTAGATTGTTTTGGCTGAATAGAGCACAAGTCTGTCTATTGAGATGATGATCTCCTTGCCATCTCTGTAGTTTTGGAATAATTCCATCAAGCGCAATGAGTACTAGATGACATTCATTAACAAATCCATATATTGATGCATATAATGATATGAACAGTAATCAAAAGATAACAAATTCATATGCTGCCACACGCCATTCGAACCATGTCTTCATGCATGTCATCTTTGACTACCATAGACATGAGCAATAACAAAGAACACTACTTCCCCGGCTTAAAATAATAAGAAACATAAATTCTCAAAAAAGTGTTGCGAATCCTTTCCAATCCTTCATCGCTAGAATATGAACTAGCAAAACTCGCATTTCCTTCTCCCTCGTCCTCAGAGTCCTTTGCTATGGGCTCGTCGTCACCATCATCCTCTGAATCTTTCACTATACCGTGGCCATGAGGCCTTCGGCGGTGGTGCCCTTCAAGTCTTCCACCACCTCCCCTCCTAGTTCTTAACCTTCGACATCCTCAAAATCTTTCACTATCATGGCCATGAGGCCTTCGGCGGCGGCGACCTTCAAATCGTCCACCACCTCCACCGCAAGTTCTTCTACTTCGACGTCCTCAGAATCATTCACTATCATGGCCATGAGGCCTTCGGCAGCGGCTTCATTTCAGTAGTTCATCACCTCCACCGTGAGTTCTTCGCCTTCAATGCCCTCGAAATCTTTCACCACCATGGACATGGAGTCTTCTCCATCGTCATCTTGCGGGTCCACCATGCTGACCATGGGTTCTTCACCTCCCTCATCTTCCGAATCCTGAACTATCACTACCATGGGTGTTCGTCGCCGTTATTCTTTGAGCCCTCGACCATGATGTGTTTGTTCGTATTCATGGACTGCTAAATTGGACTGGATAGCATACAAATGGTTGCTTTTATTGCATGCATGCGGCAGCCAAAAAGTTTTGCATGTGGCTGTTGATTTACGAAGGCAATAAATACAAAGCAATCCATTCAAAGGGTAGGACCGGAAGAAATCAAAATCAAACTTCTTGGAACCTGCACCGCGCCTACAATACTGAACAAGCACTAGTAGAAATAGCGCCCAATAAAAAAAAACAGAGGGAGTAACATTTTAGATGAATTAGTCTATGCACCAAATTCAATATGGTATCAACGTCAAGAGGTCTTCATTTTCAAGACCCAGCTAATGTATTATTAAATGTAACAATTGTGACCCACGTTAAGCCCATGTCTGAGGCCTATAGACGTGAGGTGCGATGTTGAAAGTATATTGGATGCCTTTCTCCATTAGCTCTGGTTGGTGCATGCGGTTCAATAAATCGTTACTTAATTCTAAAGTTAGAGGTAATAATTAATTCCCAAATCTTTACACCTAAGAGTGGCATTATTTCTGGGGATTTTACATATAAATTGGACTTCTTCATATTTGCACATTGTCAAGTGCCTTGGCTTCTGACACACAAGTTTGCGAAGAGCTTGAGAAACAATGTATATATATCTACGAACAATAGATGAAATACTATCTAGAGGGCTAGTCTTGGTTCTTGCTTATCTATTATGAAAGGCTCCAAGAACAACTCCCTGATTTGTTTCTTTTTGTGCTCATTTGGTGCCCCAACACCATCTCCTCCTTGGTAAACACAGTGCGAGATTCGGGCCAAATTCATGCAAGTCTTGGCAAATGGTCTAGAAATTTGGGAATGACTGAATACGTCTTCATTAATTGACTTCCAAGTATTCATGGTAATGTCTTGCATGGCCTTGCGAGAGTCTTGCTCATTGGAACCATTTTCAGACATGTGGATAGCTATGGAAGATGGAGCATCACCTCTCTCCAACTCCGCCTGTTATATTCATATTTAAACAAATATCATCAGAGAACTCGTAAAAATATAAATAACGCGACGAACATCATAAAGGAAACGAATGTCCTTACAGAGTGTGTTGCTGAGTCGTTGCACAGACGCATAATTAACGAAGCAGACTGAACTATTCTTGGATAGCTTCGCATTTGGTCAATAGAGTTCGAGGTGACTTCCGTGTTAAGCATGGGAAAAGCATGCTGCAACAATAGTGGCGCAGAGCATGACACAGATCCATTTTCCAAGTATTCTTGGAGGGTTGGTCTGTAGTTTCCATAGTGCCAGTTGGCCTCCACCAAGAATGTCTCCGACATGTCGTGCCACTGCAATATTGTGAGAATTTGAAGTAGCAATTTTTAGGGGAAAAAACTATATTTCTTTTAGCAGTTTAATGGTGTTCCTTTTGAGAGATGACACCTTACCGCTTTCTGAAGAAGAGAATGTACGCTACAACCATGTGTTTTCAGCACATAGTCAGCCATCTCGTTCGACGTGTTGTAGATGACAGAGTAAAGTGCTTGCATGTATTCAGGGAGCATTTGACTAGGACTTGCTTCCCATCTGAGGAGACATGAGGACAAAGAAGTGACATTTCTTACACGTTTTACATGTCATATCATATGAGATGATCATCATTCATTCATGGTACATAGTAAAACTAATTTATTTGTAGTGCTTGCCTGTTACCTTCCAATGGCATCAGTGAAGACAACAAGTTCATCTAGTGTTCCATACACATCGTAAACGTCATCTAGAAGAACGAGTAGTTTGGAAACTTTGGCAAGAACCTCCCGACATGCTCCAAGGTTTGGTTCCCAGACAATGCCATTTGCACAATGAAAACACTCCACTAGCCGATCCCTTGCGAACGCCAATTTCTCGCCAAGGGCAATATCCCTCCACCATCTACGAATCCCTCATAACATGTTAATGTCACTATTTACTAAATATCAACCGCAGGCAGCAATTAGGGTCATAGGTTTTGTTCAAACTTACTTCGTCAACCTTGCAAGATCTTGTTGATGCACACATTGCACGTTGTTGAAATCCAGCTTTGCGAAATGGAGGAGCAGTGGATCAGAACTCGCGTCTGTAGCATAGTGATCTATGAACCATCTTGCATTGAGTCTAGGAGCCCTCCAGTGCGATGGAAGATCTAAAGCATGAGCGATGCCGTGCCTTAAGTGGGGATGCATGGTTGGCACAAGTTCTCTAAGAGCATTAGAAGAAAATGTTCGTGCTTCATCCAATATTTCCTCATCTCCTAATGCGAGATATGAAGCCTCGTAGAGTGAGAGAAGTCCCTTGACATCCTTCTGGAGTGCTGACGTGAGGTGACTATTTCCGAAATCAAGATTCATCAAAGATTCTACAATATTATTATCATAGATAATTCTCGGTTAGATATATATATATATGCTGGTGCATCATGATCAAAAAAGTAAGATTAATCCACATAGAATTAATGACAAATTTTCAATGTTCACAATTATTGTTGTTTTCTCAATTATTCAAAAGTGAAAAACGAAACTGAAATATAAACAGTTAGAGTTGTTCCTTAAACTGTTCTTTTTAACTACCTGCGGAGACATCGAAACCGTTATCCCTGAGCAATGTGAATCTTAAGGCCGTAGAAGCAACATCATCCCTGAGCTGAGCTTTTGAACCCTCCACGTGGATGGAGCTCAGGATATCACCGATTTCATCCACAAAATGGTAGGCGATGCCAAGTCGTTGCAACCTGTGAATGAGCCTGAGCATAGCAGTTTGGTTGCCTTTGTTCACCACCAGTCGGTTCCTTACGCTAGTCTTTAACTTATCAAAGTTTGAAGGACTACCAACCTGTGCCATGCATAAAGATACGTACATTAATCAGATGATAGCTAGGATGGAAGATACAAGGCTATAGCTTTCCTAGCAATTAAAGAATTTTAAAACGAAACATATAGTTCAGTTTCAATAGAAATCACGAAAACTGTGTTTTTTTTTAATTTCCATGTGAAGCCTAAGTAGCTATGTCATGTTTGCAGCTTTAACATGGACACATCTACTTCCTAATTTGGTCCAAGAGTTACAGAATGAGATCCATATATTTGAAATGTTGACGTTTAATGGCTTGTTGTTCTTGTGGTAGCAAGCAATCAACATCCATATAATGCAAAGAATGGCCAGCCAATAAATATGAAAGATGGATATAATTAAGCGTTTAAATTAAAATATTAAGATTCAACTTTTAGCTAATTCCCTTAACATTGATCATATGCATTTCCTGGTTGCCACCGAGCCACGTCAGCACAGAAAATCCTACCCATTGAGCTTCCATTAACAGCTGATGGTTGTCGTCAATGCAAGTTTGCTTAAGCACAGACTACGACAGACATGCAAGCATGCATACATCCACGAACACCACAGGAAACTACATAAATTTCGACCGCCAGCAACCGTTTCGACAGCCACTGACAAGCAGTTGAGAACACTAATGCACTCTCGACGGCCACGTGCGCACCATCGAGTACAAAATACCCACTCGACAGCCAAGCACCAGCCATCGAGAGAGTGGTCGACGCCAGCCCCATGGCAAACGGAGCGGCAAAAGCATGAACTACTCTCGACGAGCACTAATACACCATTAAGAATGTGCTCCGTTAGCACACGCGGTCTTTCAAAAATTGAAAACGTTAAGCGGTAGGTGGACATCTCTCTCAACGGCCTAGGTACATACCATCGGGATAGATAAAAAAAATGAGAAATAGCAAGGCGTGGGCCTAGGCTTGAACCTGCACTCTCGCGAGTAAGCTCCAGCGCCGCAAACCACCTTGCCATTTTGACGCCAGCCCCATGGCAAACGGAGCGGCAAAAGCATGAACTACTCTCGACGAGCACTAATACACCATTAAGAACGTGCTCCGTTAGCACACACGGTCTTTCAAAAATTGAAAACGTTAAGCGGTAGGTGGACATCTCTCTCAACGGCCTAGGTACATACCATCGGGATAGATAAAAAAAATGAGAAATAGCGAGGCGTGGGCCTAGGCTTGAACCTGCACTCTCGCGAGTAAGCTCCAGCGCCGCAAACCACCTTGCCATTTTGATGGCATATACAAATTTGATTAATTAATATGTTTACAAATGATATTCTAATTAGAAAATAACACATAAATCCAGCATGAAATTGAATTTTCAAATTTTCAGGAAAAATAAAATTATTTTTAAATATATGATGACATATTTATAGTTTATATATTTTCTAGAAGCGTATAATTGATTTTTAACGTAAATAGAATATGATTTAATGACTTATAAAATCAAGAAAAATATCCGTAAACGTGCAGGTATGTATAGAATAGTGTGCAACTATCGATAGGTGCTACCGTAGTTGTACAAGATCAAACTGACGCACTAAAAAGTGCGTTTGTCACTTTAAAAATGCAAAAATAATTTAAAATTATAAAAAACCTGAAATGTTGTGATACGTCTGTTTATTCATTTGGCCCATCATGGACTCATTAAAACATGTGTTAGCAGGATAATGAGAGGAAACTCACATAGCTATCCTCGTTGTGCTCATAACATCTCATTAGAACTTCAAGTGATCGTTGACCTGATAAGGGCACTTACATGTGGGTCGACAACTCGGAAAGTTAAAACATGTCAAAAAAAATATGAGCATGTGGTGTGATGTATAGAGCAACATTAATTATTATGCACCGTCAATATCATCACCTAAACAATTTTTAAAAAAGAAAAGAAGGTGTGTTGACCATCGGCCGGGTTTCAAGGTGAAAACCCTCGAGAGAAGCATTACTCTCGACGGCTAGGCATAAAACCGTCAAGACTACGTGCCTATCTCGAAGGTTGTCAAGACAAACCGTCGAGAGGTCTCTCGAAGGTGGCCTCGAGATAATGCTCTCTCGAGATTGGGCATCCTCACTGTCGACATCAAGGACATGGCCGTCGAGAGATAGTACCCGATGTGGTCAACTTTGTCTCACGGCCGACTCCGCCACCACTCTCGACTAGGGCATGATTGGCCATCGAGAATACCATTTCTCTCGACGTGCCTGATCCGACGGTCTTTTCTCAATTGCTTAAGCACAGACTACGACAGACATGCAAGCATGCATACATCCACGAACACCACAGGAAACTACATAAATTTCGACCGCCAAAGAACTGTTTCGACGACCAACGACAAGCGGTTGAGAATACTAATGCACTCTCGACTGCCACGTGCGCACCATCGAGTACAAAATACTCACTCGACAGCCAAGCACCAGCCATCGAGAGAGTGGTCAATGCCAGCCCCACGGCAAACGGAGCGGCAACAGCATGAACTACTCTCGACGACCACTAATACACCATTAAGAACGTACTTCGTTAGCATACACGGTCTTTCAAAAATTTTAAAACGTTAAGCGGAAGGTGGACATCTCTCTCAACGGCCTAGGTACATGCCATCGGGATAGATAAAAAAAAGAGAAATAGCGAGGCGTGGGCCCAGGCTTGAACCCGCAATCTCGCGAGTAAGCTCCAGCGCCGCAAACCACCTTGCCATTTTGATGTTAGTCAACATACATGGCGCGAGCACCTTTTTTGCACTGCAACGAGAGGAGGTCTCTCTAGACGGCCCACCAGCGTCATCGAGAGAGAGGGCCCACCACGCATGGGTTTAAGTGGGCTAGGCCATGCATAGTGGCGGGCGACATTCTCTCTTGATGGCATATTTATAGTTTATATATTTTCTAAAAGCGTATAATTGATTTTTAACATAAATAAAATATGATTTAATGACTTATAAAATCTAGAAAAATATCCGTTAACGTGCAGGTACATATAGAATAGTGTGCAACTATCGATAGGTGCTACCGCAGTTGTACAAGATCAAATTGACGCACTAAAAAGTGCGTTTGCCACTTTAAAAATACAAAAATAATTTAAAAATTATAAAAAACTTAAAATGTTGTGATACGTCTATTTATTCATTTAGCCCAACATGGACTCCTTAAAACATGTGTTAGCAGGATAATGAGAGGAAACTCACACGGCTATCCACCTTGTGCTCATAACATCTCATTAGAACTTCAAGTGATCGTTGACCTGATAAGGGCACTTACATGTGGGTCGACAACTCGAAAAGTTAAAACATGTCAAAAAAAAATATGAGCATGTGGTGTGATGTATAGAGCAACATTAATTGCTGTGCACCGTCAATATCGTCACCTAAACAATTTTTTTAAAAGAAAAGAATGTGTGTTGACCACCGGCCGGGTATCATGGTGAAAACCCTCGAGAGAAGTATTACTCTCGAGGCATAAAACCGTCGAGACTGCATGCCTATCTCAAAGATTGTCAAGACAAACCGTCGAGACAGGTCTCTCTCGAAGGTGGCCTCAGATAATGCTCGAGAGAGAGATTGGACATCCTCACTCTCGACATCTAGGACATGGCCGTCAAGAGATAGTAGCCTGATATGGTCAACCTGTCTCACGGTCGACTCCGCCACCCCACTCTTGACTACGGCATGATTGGCCATCAAGAGTGGCCATTTCTCTTGACGTGGCTGATCTGACGGCCTTTTCTCAACAGCTGGCCATCGAGAGTGACTTCTCCCAACGTTTGTAGACTCTTTCTCGACGGTCTTGGCCGTCGAGATTTGAATCTTTTACTGTAATGGAAGAATTTACTGTAATTACCAGACTGCTGCCTTGGCCAGCATTCCTGAGCGATAGGAAGGAGTCGTAGTCCCAGGAGTTGGGCACGTAGTTTGCCGACCGCCGAGCCGATGACTCCGCCGCCGACGAGCACCGCACCGCCCGGTGCGGCACCGTGCGCCGCGCCGTTGCTGAGGATGGCGTCTGCGCGTACGTATAACTAGCCGCCGGCATGGTTGTTTGCCAAGCCATGGATTTGATACTTACGGGGAGATCGAGCACGTATATAGCTCGCGCACACACCTGTCTAAGTAACCTAGCTGGTTGTGAAGCAATGAGCTTGTGCTTATTAGAGCGTAAGAGGAGTCAGGACTGATCTGCTTCTGCTACTTGTTGTGTGCATGGTTACTACATATGTGTATTTATAGATACAAGAGCTAGCTAGCTAGGCAAATGCACATGCACGTCCGTGTGCGGCAAGCTGGAAACCTAGAGGAAATTGCCAAAATAAGCCGTAATTATACGAAGACGTCATGTTCAGTGTTAATACATGTAGTGTTCAGTTCAGTACGTGGTTAACGTGTGCAAACGACAACCTCAGAATGTGACATCGGATGGGAATCAAGTATGGCAAAGTTGGTCGATGGAGACGTGGTGCATGTGTCCTTTGCACCTGGATCCTGGCGACTTGGTACTGATCCGAACGTGAATAGCATGCAATTGGCACGTGCGTCCGAACCTTAACCTGTTGCTGGAGTGTCTCTTTCCTGTGCAGCCACAGAGACCAAGTTCTCTTTTGCAAAGACTGGGACTGCACATTAGAGAGCCTGCTACCTCGCCTTTCACATGTACTCGTCATAGCATTAGCAGCAGAGTCCCTAAAAAGAAATCTTCTCTATATTTAGAGACTATCAGTTTCTATATCACTATAGCAGAGTTTCTATGTCAGTCCCTCAATTTAGAGATTTTCTCTCCAAGTCTCTGTATCTAGAGATTCTCTCACCTGTTTCAATATCTTTTTGAGGATAGAAACTCTGCTGGACAGGATAGAAATATAGAAAATGAATAGTGATTTAAAGAAAGGAATATAGAGATCTGAATTTATAGACGCTGAGATGCTCCCGTAGGAAATAAGAGTTCTCAGCACCCACTAATATAAAGCACGTCATGGTTACAAACAGTCATCAGTGCCAGTTTTTGATCCGACACAAAACAACATGCACTAATGTGCCTAGTCATCTGTGCCAGTTTTGAACCGGGATAAATGACCCATTCTCTGTGCTGGTTTATTGCTAGAACCATCAGATATATTTCAAATATTTTTATCTACCCTAGCACCATACCAATGCTAGCTAGACTACTACTGTTAAACATACTTTACAACCCAAGCTAACTAGCTATCTATGTGAAGACGGCGGCATCGTTGCCGCTGCTTACCTGCTTGGAGTCAGAGTAGTCGCCGACGTTGTCATCGTGGCCTGCCGTCTCCTCGTCATCCTTGGGGTCTAGCTAGTTTTTAGGGGAGGTGTCCCCATCATCGGACCCTTGGGCCCATCCGCTAGTCGTCTCCTCCTTCAATGACTCCTTTGTCGCCTCGGGGGTAAGCTCCTCGTCACCGTCGATAGACGGCGATGTGGCTCGCCGCTGCTTGGATGCTGGCTCGTCCTCCTTGTGGGGCTTCTGATTGCCTGCAAGCCATGGTGACCATGGTAAGATTGGCCACGGCGGCAAGATAGGTGGAGAGGGCAACCCCTACAATGGCGAGGCGGGTGGCGATTGGACCATGACGGTTGGAGTTCAAGGAAGAAATGTGGGGAAAGGTTGAAATCGAGAGCCGGATAGGAGAGAAAAATGCGAATGGGGGAGATGAGATCGATCGATCGAAATAGATTATATAGATCCTATATGAGGAAAAATTTGCCCGAGAAACACCTTGGGAGACGAAACGATGTGTGTGCCGGTTGCAATTACCAATCAGCACATATGACTTCAAAATGATGCAGCTTTTCGGTGGACACGCGGCAAAAGCTTTATATATGCCGGTGCTAATTATCAACTAGCACAGATATATAGCTTATATGTTCCAGGTGGTTATATGAACTGCCAGTTACTAATCAGAACCAACACATATAATTTGTAATCTGTGCTGGTTGGTAAATAGCACTGGCACATAAAAACTTTTGTCCTATGTCCACTAAGGAACCAACACTAGTAACTAGTGCTGGTTCTAACTGAACCGATATAAATATACAGGTATATACGATAGGTTTTGGTGTAGTGATCGTTGGATGAAGCACAATAAATGACCCACAATAGTTTGGGTTCGTCTTAAAAGTCCCTTCTTTTTATAGTAGAGAATTCTGTCCTTTTAAACCTACACACATATCGATGCTGCAGATTCAACGTCGATCAGTGTCGTCGCCTTTGGTCATATTCGGGACTAGCTTGGTGTGTGGGTGAGGACATCACCACCAAGGGCAAGAGTGCAGCCACGGAGATAAGTGATGCCGCTATATTGGCCCGACACCTTGTGGAGAGGTTGTGGTAGTCGCTATTAGTACTAGTCACAAATGCAGCTGGGTGCCACCACTTCTGCACAAGGTAGTTGTGGGCATGGATATATCGTCCATCCTTTTTAAAGGGAGCCAGCCTATTGGTTATGTTGTTGGTCATTGCTTTGAGAGGAGGTCAAGCTAGACGAGTCTTTCGTGGAGGCTACCGCCTTGGAATTCTTCATCATTGTTGGGTGGAGATTAACAATAGGCTTTCACTAGTATAGATAACCACATTAGTGCCAGTTCGGAACCGGCATCACTGCCGGTTTCTAAACCGGCACTCCGTAAGCGGCAGTGATAACCACCGTTATCACTGCCGGTTATAAAACCGGCACAGATGTCCGGCATCACTGCCGGTTCATGCGTAAAAACCGGCAGTGATAGTTGGGGCGCGCTTGAATACCGAGCATTGCAGCTCCCCCATCAGTGGCGGTTTTGTGTTATTGAACCGGCAGTGATAGTATCTCCAGGTGTTTTTTAAAATAATATTTATGTGCTCGGATTTGTATAAACATCAGTGATATTGTTATTTGGTATATTAGTTTCTATTTTTCATGAACATGTATTATTACGGTATATTAATTATTAGACTAATGAAGTATTCACGGTCACAATTAATATAAAATATAACAAGATATATATGTACATACACTACTGCAGAACGGAACATCACAAGCGGTTCTTAAGGGCCTGTACAAGTGGCTTTTGAACCGCTTGTACGAAACCGCGTGTGATACATTTGGTATCACACGCAGTTCTCAACCGCCAGGCAGGCCTAACAAACCGGTGCGTAGCTCTCCCAAGGCGTCTTGAGTGGCTGCCACCTCGGATAGCTCTGCAAGCGGTTCGTAATTGGAACCGCTTGCGGAGGTATTTCTCTGCAAGCGGTTCCAATTCCGAACCGCTTGCAGAGAAGCAATCTCCACAGGAGATACTGAATCCATTTCAAAATGGTTTTATAGAGTGTTTGTCGATATCGTTTAAAATAATAAAACTAAATACTAGAAGAGGCTTTTTGTCGCAATTTAATATATATATATGCGTACACATGTTGACATGATCACAAGCTGAACAAACATTCACAACTATATTAACATTGTCAAAAATCCACAAGTATATATATGCATGTTACATGTGATAACGAGTGCACGCACGCGACGTTTACAAGCAGTTTGAATGATTGAAAATTGTCTATCGAGTTAATTTCTTCGCCGCGTCACTCTTCTCGGCCTTGCTCGACGTGGTGGTGGATATCGCCACCAGTTCGGCGGTGTTAAAGGAAGGAGAACCGTTAACCCTCATGTGGAACGCGCCTTGAGGGTTTACGATCTCGTCGACAATGAAACCGATGAGTTGTTCTTGAAGTGCGAGCACCCGATGAGGCGGCAGTACTGCAACGTGGCGATCGGTGTTGGGCTGGTAATTAATAAAGCGATAAGTAAATAATTAAATATCGGAACATATATATGCTAGTAATTAAAGCGTATGTTATTCTAGGTAGCTAACTGGTTCAGTAGCACACACGAACCTCTTCGAAAAAATTAGTGGGAACATCGCCGTGGAGAAAATTTTGCATGTAGTGGAACACATAGTAGCCATACAAGTTGTTTACAGTGGTCTGGCGACTAACCTTCATTGGGGTCGAGGATTTTATAAGAATAAACAAATTAAATATTCAGATGACAAATTGATAAGACGCACATATAACAATAATATACAGTCTTTGTAGTACGTACCCAATCGCTTAGCCGGACATCGAATTCTTTCTTGAATTTTCCCTTTTGCTTCTTCTTGAACTCCGTGTACGCGTTTAGGATGTTAATGATCCATTGGTATCCTGCCTTAGGCTTCCTTCTTGAGTCTTGTAATCTAATAATTCCATTGCCAAGCTCAATGACGAGAAGGATCCAGTAAAAGCTATTGACTCATATTGCAACATATATGTAAATAGCTGGTCATATATACTACATATCATTGTCTTAAGAAGTATATAGAGGAAGAAAAGGATTGTGAGAACACGTACTCGTAGTTGAAGGGCAGGAATATGTACAGCTTGTCTTGTTGTTCGAGCATTGCATGGACAATGTATTCCTTGAAATTCTTTCTTTGAGGGAGGTATGAATACACTTTCTCGTTGATAATCGATGGATCGATGAAGCCGTACTTATGCCACATGCCGTCTTTGGCAAGCCGTTGCATCTCCGATCTACGTGAGGGATATATAACTTAGTTAGTTGGAGTCTAAATTTATGATACGGGAGTAAATAACGGTGTAAACTTAGGAGCTCGAGACACTTACAGGCACCAGCAGCTCATGAAAGACACGTTGACGGCGTCTTTGTGGTATATATTGTACAAGTCTTCGAATTCCAGCCATATTTCTGTGTTGTCCCCACGGTGGAAGTGCTCGTCTTTCAAAACTAAGGGAAACATAATCGTTCCTTTCATGGCCTGTTTCATGTACCAGATATGCATCTGTCGCATCTTGGTAGGCAGAGCATCTATCTCAGTTGGGTCCACCAGTGGTTGACCCAGTTGATACTTCCATCTGATCGGTGCCATTGGAAGATTATCCGTCATTCCCAGAGCTGCTCCTTCCATATCGAGCCCTGCCTCTTTCATGAATTTCCGCACCATCTCTGGATCAACAGTGCTGTCCTCATCTCCTGCATTGTTCTTTTTTTTGTTGGCCGCCCTCCGACTTCTAGTAGCATTTGTCTTGCTCTTCACTATTGTCCTTTCGTAGTTGGTCAGCACTGGAGGTGGCGCCGTACCGCCAACTAACTGTCGGAGATATGTTGGATCAATTTTCAGCTTCGGCTCTGGTTTCTTTGGCGCGAATTGCCTAGCCACATCAGCCTTTGCTGTTGCCTCTAGCTCCTCGGGAGTCATGTCATATGCAAGCTTAACCGGCTCCTTTCCCTTTCTCCCTCGGCTGGATCCTGACGTCGTGGTAGGAGATGCCGCCGCCGGATCCCGACGCCCGACAGCGAGCTTCTTTCTCGGAGGAGATGCTAGAGATGTGGTTGCCCTTGGAGGGTTCTTCTTGCTTTGCGGCGGTGGCGACGGAGACGGGCTTTTCGTGGAGTCAGAGGTGGCGGCGGCGATCTTTGTCGCAGCATGCGTTCTCGTTGTGGAGACAAGCTTGGCCTGCGCAAAGATGCTCCAACTCCGAGGCCTCTCCTACCGGTGATTTCGTCTCTACGACAGCTGGAAATATAATGTACTTTTTCCGCCAGAGAATGAATGAGCCGTCGAGGGCCTGTCCAAGGCTGGTCACATCATCGCCCGTAGGATTGTCTAGCGTTAGATCCCCGAAGCCATCGACCACCTCATCTACCGTGACCTTGGAGTAACCCGGTGGTATATCAATGCAGTGGAACCTCTGGCCTGCCTCCACCGGATACGCCATGCCATAAGCCACCTTAAAGGAGAGATTTCTCATCTCGACGTGTAGCTCGCAGGGGCGGCGAACCGTGATGCTGTCCACTGGATGACGAGCTAGCAGATCATCTTGGGGGGCCACGGCCGACGTGCAGCTGCTCCGTCGCGTGGACGGACTTATCACGGCGTCTGTCTGCCCCTGAACATTGACCGAAGTCTCGCTGCCTCTGAAGTGCACGGCTTATCGCCGGCAATCTTGCGCGTAACCATCGATCGATGTTTTCCTCGTGGGCTTTGAGCTGCGCGATCCAATCGAGCCACTCGAAGCTTTCTTCTCTTGTTTCTCTCCGGCTCTGTATGTGCGTGCATCGCCGCAAAGCCGAGCCTCCACGGCTTCTTCCCAAAACCTCATGTTCGTCCCGGGTGCTCCTTGTTTTGGAGGGCATATGTGAGTAGGTCATTCTCCCTGTCCGTCACCAAGGAGCCCGACCGGATATTTTCGATGCCTTCATCAATCCTCTGACGAACTTCTTGCAAGTCCGCTTCCACCACCACGCTGCCGTCATCCTTGAGTTGGCCCCCATGAGCCATGATGTAATTGCGCATGCGGTCATCCCAACCATCGCATTCGGGCACAATATTCTTGGCTTTCAGCTCCTCTTCTCGCTTGTCCCATTTTGGTGCAGCCCTAATGTAGCCAGCGCTCCCGAGATGGTGGTGGTATTTTTTCTTGAGCGCATTCTCCCTATTCTTCTGCCTTGCGGCTTTGCCTTCTTCGGACAGCTTGAAGTTCTTGAATTCTTCCCAATGATCCGCAAGCTAGCAAACTTATTGAAGTCTGGCCTTGTTCCCTTATCGATGTAATCACGGGTGAGCTTCGACTTTCACTGCTGAAATGAAGTTGCCATCTTCTTGGAAGCCCATGCCTTCACCTTCGCTTCGACACCATCTGGAAATCTGAAATTTGCCTTGATATCGTTCCATATGAGATCCTTAGTAGCTGCAGGAACTTTGGGCCATGTCTTAATGCTGATTGGCACATGATCCCTAACGCAGTATCCTATTGCGTTGTTGAACGGTGCATGTGATACTATCAAGGAAAGAAAAAAAAAGAGGGGGCCGGCCAGGCCCATTTGGCCCAGCCGGCCACTGCCCCAAAATAGCCACCGAAGGGGAGGCTTCCAGAGGACAGGTTGCTGCCTCTCTCTCCCATTTCTTGGTCTTTCTTCCTCTCTCTAGAACTATCATCTCCTCTCTATATACCCAAGCAGCAGCAGCGTAGCTGCCTTCTTGGAGCCATTCCTCACCACACCTCGTGGCCGGCCTCTCACCGCGCCTGCTCCTCCACCCGCCGGCCGCCGCGCAGCCACCCGCCGCTGGCGCCCATTGGAGTAGCAACCGGCGGCACCCCCTCACCGAACCGGTTGTCCTCCGGCAGAAACGCCGCCGCCGCCCTCAAGTTCAGGCCGCCGCCCAGCCGCAACACGCCGTCGCCCCCAACCTCTGCAGCCGCCGGTGCCCCATTGTCCAGGCCGCAGCCCTGCCCTCTAATCAGCCATAGCCGCTAGTAGCTGAGCCGGCCAAGGAACAGCAAGGAGCAGGGGCCAGGAAGAGGGAAGAAGGGAGCCGGCCAAAGGAACAAGGAAGAAGGAAGGTAGAAGAAGAGGAAGAAGAAGGGGTTTAGGGTTTGGGACAAAACCTTCATAAAGGTAATCAATTGATAATCTCCTTTGCAAATTGATGTTCAATTTGAGGATTAGGATGGGTAATGGGAGGGGATTAGGAACCCTAGGTCAAGAGATTTCCCCGATTTAGGGTTCGTACCACCGATGCAGTAACTTGCGGTCTAGTTTTGGGGTATTTAGGTCAAGATTCTGAAGAAATGGATATTGTAAGATTCGTAGCTTATGTTTTTATCTTTCCGTATAGTGCTAGAACGCAAAAATCGGCCCAGTGGTTTAGAAGATACGGCCTTCGCAAGCCAGCTGTCCGGATTTGCTCGGGTCGCAGTTTTGGACTGTCGCGGTAGCAGCTTGCAGGTCCAAATTGGGGCTGTTAGGTCGAATTCCGGAGGAAGTTGGTGTTAGAAAGATTGTAGATTATGTTCTCAGCTTTCCATAAAATCTTAGAACGTGTTAATCGGACGAGTGGTTTGGAAACTATCGTTAAAACAGTGCTTTTGACCGGTTTTGAAAACGATGTAGCAGATTGTCTTCTGAAATCTGGAAGTGATAGAAATAGAATTGGAGTTTTTACTCAACATGAAAGTTGTAGATAATTTTCTGTAGATGCTCCAGATGTGTTTATTTGTCATGTTTGGTTCAATGGTTTAAAAGTTATGGCTAGAATAGTGGGAGAGTAGGGTTTTAGCTAGTTTTCAGAAAGTTTGGGTTTTCGGGCGACTAACCGGTATCGTGTGATTTAGTATTGGGGAACCGATGTATAGGCTCGATTACTAATTTATTGTTAGCATAGCCAGTGGTTAATTATACTGAGGGTCTGTTATTGGATATAGGAGTTGTCGTCGCCTCGGGATTTGGAACCGCAATGTTAAAATTGAGCTAGGCGATGGAATCGCATATGCAGTAGGTTGAGGATTATTTACGAGATGCTTACGACAAGAGTCAGAACTCGATCATGTTGTAAGAAAGATAGGTTATGTTTCTAGCTTTTCATAGGATCCTAGGACGAGTGCTTTGGATATACGGTTTGGGAGATATGGCCTTTGGAAACGCTGCTGTCCAGTTTAGGTCGCGATGGGATTTTAAAATATGTAAATGACAATTTTGGTCTAGAAAATGGCTAATTGAGATAAAATATGAGACGAGAATCAACAGGGGGTTAATCTTAAATAACTTAGAAAGATTTAGAGAATGCTTAACACGAAGTTGACCCAGCTAATGAATGATCATGATAAATAATATGGCGATCAAAGAGTCAATCTTATATGGCCTAGAAAGGTAAGGATTAAATAGTATTTGATATGAACGTGTTAGGCAGTAACGGAAGTTTGGAAAATTAAGAAAGATTAGATTGTTGATGCTTGTGTTGCTATTGTATGGTTGTGAATATGGTATGCTTGACGTGTAGGCGGAATCGCTTTGGGGTCGGTGCCGTCTTCGCAACTATTGGCTTCGTCCGGTAAAGAGGCAAGTGCATATTTATTCAAAGTAACTTATTCTGTTTTGTTTTTCACTGTGAAGTTTCCTTAAGACCTTTTGATATATTCATGCATTAATCTCGAATGGATGAATTAAACTTGCTAAAGCTTGATGATAATATGGTATGTGAGTGTGAGTGGGCTTGCATCATTTTGCATTCATGTGCATGGGCCAAGTCGGTGGATGGTCATATGACTAGTCCGGAGTGCCTCGGGCCAGGTCGGTGAGAAAGCCATATGACCTTGACTTGGGGCCCTAAGTCCTACGGGAGTAGCCACTCCACGGAGTGGAGGTTATGTTTGGACCCCGATGAAACAGGGCGGGCAATAAGGGTGTCATCAACGGTGAACCCTTGCTATACCGGTATATGCTACAGAGAAGAGGTGCATTCTGCATTGCATTGCATTCATGGATTTGTGTTCGTATATGGATGATATGATTGGTTCGGGTGTGGATGATATGTGTGCATGACACTTATGGATACACGTTTGGTTATGGTTGACCTGGGTTATTGATTGATGTTCAATATTATTGCTATGACGTTTCTATTTCTATGTGCTCTTTTGATTAGCTATGCATTTATGCTCCTTTAATTAAATATGTGCTTGCTGAGTCACTAGACTCACTCTTGCTCTTTTATGTTTTTAGGTGATCCATGACGTTGTACCGAGCACGGGCGGGAGTAGACACACCACTAGCACCTCACTAAACTTCTACCTACCTACCTAAGCAATAGTTTTAACAATAGTAAAGGAATTGAGAACCTTGGATTAAATGCTATCTAGGCAAGAACTTGTCTTGAGCAAGATGTAATAACGTTAACTTGTGATTCGGTGGTTTCCTGGCAAGATCCAAAGGTTAAGGTAAGCAGTTAAGGCTTGTAACCATCCTGGTTTGGAATCTAAGAGGTGTGGACGTGATGGTCTATGGAAGAACATTTGATAGGATGTTGTAACTTACTTTGATATTATAATCATGCTATTCTGAAACTGCTTCTTTTGTCTGCTGAGTAGATGTCCATATTTTAGGGGAAATGCTGTCAAAATTTTTAAGAAATTAGAGAGTTAGTAGCATCTTAGGCTCAAGAGGAGCCGGGTGTTCTGATGGGGTGTTCTGATTGCAAGTGCCGAGACCGGGCTTTTAGACTACCGTCGTTGCCGTTTAACGGTAATCACATACTTGGACTTCACTTCTTGTTAGGTCCTCGTTGAAGGAACTTTGCGATGGTCAATGTACCGCCTTGATACAAAAACATATAGGATATAAATGAGAACGCGTGTTTTGTGTGAGTTAACTTATATTAATGAACATGCCTACTTGATATATACCTCGGAGTCGCCCACGGTATTCTCATTGTCCTCGCCGGTAGTAGGGTTAGCGACCTCATCGGCAACCGCCCTATTTGGAGCGTTACGGTCGTGATCGACATGCCCACTTATGAGTCTGAGACAATGCGATGGTCTCAAACATGAAGTTCTCCTGGTTATCGAAATCCGGGTCACCACGTCTTGGTGTCGTCATGGACCCGAAACCCTAATTTTGCGATTTATAGAATAAAAACAATTACTTTAACAATCTATCTCAGCACCAAACCAAAAGATAGCATGAGTACATTTCTTTAAGTGATAGTGCACCAAACCAAAATGATGAGACCATGCTCATCATAGATAGAACCAACACCGCATACATATGGTCATTACCAAATGTTGCTGCAATTACTTCGGCTATGTCAGCATCTTTCACTATATCTACGACAAGTGGGCGACAGTTCACGGCATCTTCTACTTCGTCTACGTCTAATATGGTTGCTCCATCAACGTTGCTTCATCGACCTCCACCTTGGCCAGGTCGATCACACAGTTGCCCTCCTCGGCTTTTGGACATGGCGCTATCACCTTCATCAGTTCGGCCACCACCTTGGCCGCCTCCCATGTTTGACGGCGCATTCAAGAAAGGCGTATCTCCACCTCGTCCATTCCCTCAGGTCATACAAGTCACGTCGCTCCAAGGCTGGCCCAAGAGAAAGCCCAATTTGGCCACGAGTCCAGTTCGGCCGTCTGCGCGCAGCACAACTTCAAACGGACGCCCAGACCACATACGAAGTCCGTTGTTGACGTTCTACCACTTCACGGAAAGCTTAGGAGGTAAGCTTTCCAATGAATCTGGTCTCATTGCAAAATGCCTCCTAAAGCGGCGGGAATCATTAAAACAAGGTGCTGCATCATCCAGTTGGGCCAAACCGGGCCTTGTAAGCACATCAGGCCCAAGCCCACATGGTGGACGCCCTAGAAAAACCCTAGGACGTCCAGCACATCCCTCCTAGCCGTCTCCCTCTTATAAATTCAGTAGCCGTCATTGTTTAGACGCGGGTTTTGTTAGATTAAAGTTTAGCCTTTGCTACTTTTCTTGTAATCGCGCGTGTCGGTTAGACCGCCTGTATTACTCGTCTTCGGAACCCCACCTACTCGTTTGTGCCTAATTCATATTTGCAATTTCAGATTGCGTTTATCTTGTTCTTGCTCGTTCTTCGATTGCTTGCAGGAACAAAGACCTTCGTGGTCAGGTTGATCGCGCGCCCGCGAGATCAATAACCCTCTGGAGTTGGTGTATCGGTCGCTAAGCGCAACGCGTCTGGACGGTTGTAGTCGGGCTGTCAACGTCGATTCCTCCACCAATCGATAGTTATCCCTCTCATCGAAAGATCGGGACCCCTGCTGCATATCACAAAAGATAGCATATATGAGTACATCTGGCAATGGGCAAAACGTTTTTTTGTTGAAAAAATTAGGTAGAAATATGTTAATTGAGTTTAATGGACCCAAATGGCATAATAAGGAACTATAATACTTTAGAGTGACAAATAATGGATTACATTCTTTAGAGTGTCAAATCGTATATTGCCATCTTTTTAGGAGAGGCCATGAGCTCAATTCGCTGAGGAGAGAAGAGGGAATCCAGGTTTGAGCCCGAGTGGGTTGGATTTATGAAATTCACATGCAGATATATATGTGAAATCATGTCCGAGAATCATGTGAAATGATTAAATGCTGCTGATGTTTACTGCTGTCCTACAACCATGTCCATAACCACTTACCCCAAATAGTGTTTGATGATTACCAGTGAATGACCAACACATAACATATTAGCAGTAGTATCAGGAAAAATGGACTCTTTTGCCTTTAACTATGGAATAGAAAGGTGGATATGGTGATCAGTGATGGCAATACTCCAACAAAGAAAACCAAGGTGGACAGGAAAGTGGCGATGACAAGGGGCGATGAAGAATCGCACAGTGAATGTAGAAACTGAATCGACAAGATTCTAGCAAGGAAGCATAAGGTGGAAGGGGAAACATTAAATTAGGTGAAAACAAGAATGGAGAAAAGAGATTACTTGAGCATAAAGGGTCACTGGATAATTTATCCAAGAAAGCAAAATCGAAGGTAGTTGAACTGCATGGCACATCTAGTTCTGCAAACAAGAAGCATGGCATGAAGATGCCAAGGAAAGGACCTTGTAACTCAATTAAACAGAAATTGATCTAAGGCATAGGAAAAGCAAAGATTACGAAGATTTTGTTTATGTTTCTCCACAAGGAACGGCTATTGGTCAATAACTAAGGCTTATGCGGTGTTTCACGCATACAGCTTCCCAGTGGCGCTGGCCGCCCTAGCCTGTTGCCCTGCCTTGCACCGAGCCGCCCTAGCTCTTCCCCTGAGCCGGCCACCCCTTAGATTGCCCAGCCAGCGCCGCCTTGCCCCTCGCCGCAGCCCGAGCCGGCCACCCCCGTGACTTCCCTCTCTGTTTCCGTTGGGACATTTCATTGAACATCTGTGGGCAACAACAAGCAGAGGAGGAGGGAGCATGGGAGAGTGGAACCTAGGCCCTCCGGTGTGGCGGGCGGCGCGCGTTGTCGAAAGAGACGAGGAGGCTTGCTACTGTCGGAGGCGACGGGACGGCGGTGCTTGGTTGCGATGGCGGCGCCTTTTGAGTCGGCGGTAGCATGAAGTTCTGGGACATAGAAAAATTTGGGTGTGCAAGGTGCGATATAAGGTAAAGGGCCTCATAAGCGGTTTGTATTAGGAACGCTTGTAGAAATATCATTACAAGCGGTTCAGAGTAACGAACCGCTTATGAGGTCGATCTCTGCAAGCGGTTCATACTACCAACCGCTTGCAAAGGGCCATTCCAGGTGGGCGGCGGGAACCCCCTTCAACAAGCCGTTCCTATTAGGAACCGCTTGCAGAGTCAATCACATTGAAAAGGAAGCCGTGCGGTCTTTGTTGAGATGTAACATTCTCCCCGGCTAGAAGCGGCGTTTAAGCGCTGGCTCACCCGCGTGCTTGCGGGTTCGAGCCCCCCTTGCGCCCCCTTGCCCAAATTTTTTTTGTTTTTCTATTTCTTTTCTTTTATAAATTTGTTTTATCTCTTTCTTTTCTTTTATAAATTTGTTTTATCTCTTTCTTTTCTTTTATCAATTAGTTTTTTTATAAATTAATCTGTTTTATCAATTTCTTTTCTTTTATAAATTTGATTTATCTATTTCTTCTCTTTTGTAAATTTGTTTGATCTATTTCTTTTCTTTTGTAAATTTGTTTTATCTCCTTCTTCTCTTTTATAAATTTGTTTTATCTCTTTCTTATTTGTATAAATTTGTTTTCTCTCCTTTTTCTCTTTTATAAATTTGTTTTATCTCCTTCTTTTCTTTTATAAATTTGTTTTATCTCTTTCTTCTCTTTTGTAAATTTGTTTTATCTATAAATAACATTAAAGAAATAACACAAGTCTAATATGCGTATTTTTAACAGAAGTTGTACACGTTAACTAGGGGCAATATTAGCCTTTACAACCGTTCCTTCGTTATGATCGCGACGTATGTAAGAATCATCGACGTCTCTGTCATTCAGAGCGGTTATGTCGACATCAACCGCAAAAGGAGGTAGCTCGTCGAACTTGCCATACTCTTCCTCGTCGGTGACATCTTCAACTCCAACAATCCTTCGTTTGCCTTGGAGAACCACGTATCGCTTCGGTTTGATCTGCGTCTTGTTCTTTTGCTTCTTTGATTTGTTTGAGTTCATGTCCATCACATAGAATACCTGGTGCACAGCTTGAGCTAGAACAAACGGTTCGCGCCTATAGCCGACTTGTTTGAGATCCACGGTTGTCATGCCATATTTGTCGACCTTCACGCCGCTTGGAGTCAGTTTCACACATTGGCACTTAAATAGAGGGACCTTCAACAATGGTCCATAGTCGAGCTCCCATATTTCTTCTATGAAAGAATAATATGTGTCCACCCTGCCGTTGTTGTCTAAGGCGTCTATACAAACACCGCTGTTCTGATTGGTGCTCTTGTTATCCTGGAATCTGGTGTAGAATGTGTAACCGTTGATCTCGTACCCCTGAAATGTCATGATTTCTTGTGATGGTCCACGGGCCAACCGCTGTAGTACTTCATCGTTTGACCCCTTCTGAAGGATGTAGGTTTGTAGCCAACTTCCAAAAGTTTCCATCTGCTTCAAATCTATCCAGCCATCTGTCTTTTCTGGGAAGCTGAGCTGTAGGGACCTCTTATGTTGAAGGATATAGGGGCTGATGATAATTGATTACTTTAGAACAGTGAAATGTGCTTGCTTAAATGCATTAAGATCATTGCATACAACTCGCTTTCCTTCCTAGTGTGCCTTTCCCGCGGCCTCCCTCGTGGCGTGATATGGGGACGCCGATAGGATCAAGATCACCAATGTAATCAACACAAAACTCGATCACCTCCTCATCACGTAGCCCTCGGCAATGCAGCCTTCCGGACGAGAACGGTTCGGACGTACTTCTTGAGGATACTCATGTACCTCTCAAAAGGAACATGTTGTGCGAGATAAGCGGGTCCGAGAATACCTATCTCCTTCACAAGGTGAGCAGTGAGATGAACCATGATATCAAAGAATGCAGGGCGAAAGATCATCGAGACTAACCAAGCTTTGAAACACATCATCCTGCAACTTATTTAGTTTATTTGGATCGATGACCTTCGTGATATGGCGTTGAAAAATGAACACAAACATTGTGATTGTACCCGAACCCACTCCGCGGTATACCTCGATAGCCAATGGGAACAAGCGTGTCATCATCACAAGACAGTCATGAGATTTTAAGCCTTGGAGTTTGTTCTCTTTCGTGTTTACGAGTCTCCTTACATTCGAGGAGTATCCGGAAGGGACCTTCACACTGTTTAGGCACTCTATCATGCTTTTTTTTCTCTTCTTTGTTTAAAGTGTAGCTCGCAGGATGTAGGTACAGTTGTTCTGTTCCTTCTTTATTTTTTGGATGTAGGTCATTCCTCAACTTCATTTCTTCAAGATCCTTCCTCGCTTGGAGTCCAGTGTTCTGTTCCTTCTTTTTTTCTCTTTTGATTTGTCATACATATCTATGTACCCTAACAGGTTTAGGCACACATTCTTAATGATGTGCATGAAGTCCAGTGAGTGACGAACCTCCAGTACTTCCCAATACGGTAGGTGTCGCGCCCATCCTCGGCTTACCTAGCGAGAACGGTCGGACCTGCACTAGGCCCTGGATCAGTAGGCTAGTGCAAGAGTTACACAGCTGGAAGCATTGCATACATCGATGTCCAAATATTACATAACAGCGATCATCGGATCGCATTAGTAGCAAACGGCATTTAAGCCTTAGTTACAAGCCAAAGTTCATCAGAGTAGCGGAAATCTCCCAAAAAGGCAACTTGCAAGTTCAAAAGAACAACAAAATCACACCAGCAGCTGTGTAACCACACACGACTGGTGGAACGCACCAAACCCTATCTAAAGCATCTACTCCGATCACTGCATCGAGGATCTCCTTCCTCATGACAATCGTAGGCATCTTCCTCGACGGGCTCCTCCATGTCTAAAGATAGATATTTATGCGAGGTCGGTGTCATCCAAACACCGGCGAGCTAACACCAACCCAATGCATTTAGTGATAGAGGTTTCAAAGGAAAATTTGGGTTTATTTATTTGCGAAAAAGCCAGTTTGGAAATCAAAACCTATGACTTAGCAGTTTAACCAAATTCCATATCAAATTGATTATTTATCATATTTCATTTCAAGACACAGACCAAACCCATGGCGCTTCGGGCACTCGCCAAACGTTCTCTTCACACTCCGCCATCATCTTCCGAGTGTGGCGCACTCGTTAGGATCACATTCCCGAAAAAGTACCGGTCTCGTCCTAGCTGGGTTGCCGACCCACGCTAGACTCACGGCTCTCAGAAGAATGGACCTAGATCATCCTCGATGACGACATGAAGCTGTCTTCACCTCAAGCATGGTGGCGGGCAGTACGCCCGCAGTCGTAACTACCCTGAATCCCCAATACTTGCACTACCGCGATGACCGGCGTTGTGGTGTTAGGAACTATCTCCGCAGCAGATAGTCGATGGCGTCTGCTGTGCATCCTCGATGCACCCGTCGGGGAATCCTTGATTCAGCCCAGCCGACCCACTAAGGGCCTCACCCTTATGCACTTCCTTCTTCGCCTAACTCGCACCCTCCGTGTGAATCACACGATGTGGCGGAACCCTCCTTTGGGGCGGCAAGACGGCATTACGCGGATCTCGCCGCGCTCTCTTCCATGCACTACGATGTGGGCGATTATCTCCTCAAATCACGTAGCCCGGCTACTTCTTCTCTTACCCAATGTCGGACCAAAATGCATTGCGAGACATCACAACCATACACACACGGCATGCCAGCCCAAATTCCATTAACCATATTCAATGTGTGATCATGTCGGTGAATGTCGGTTCACCGTTCCGAGGCAATTTTAAGCCTAAAATTAATAGTTGGACTGAGCAATGTCTAAGCAAGATTATAACCAAGACTTAGGAGTCTAAATCAGTTTATTTAAATTAACCAGGCTACCAAGGGTGATCATCAAAGCGATCAATAGTAAACCAAATGACAGATGATTAATTCAAGACAACATCATCATGGTAAATTGATAGCAAGAAGTAAATGGCATGATATATCATGATTGAACAAATAGGCATAAGTACTTAAAAGGGCATGCAGTTTAATACTGTAAAACAAATACTTTAGAAATCTGGGATTCAATATGATATTATTGGATGTTAACTCGCACTAGGGAAAGCGCATACTCTCCCTAGTAAAAGCAACACTATTAAGGTTAAGTATTAACTCGCCTTGGGAATGGAAGCCCGGGTCCTGTGCGGAGTCCTCGAACGGTGCTTCCGGATCCTCTACGTCTAATCGGAGAATCAATAATTCATCATAAACACCATGCGGCGAAGAAAAGAATGATGCATGAAATGCAATCGAGGTCGCTCGTATTTGCTCATTTACGATTCCTATGATTAACTATCTCTATGAATCCATATATATATATATATATACATATCGAGAAAGTTCCATGATCCTTCTTAAATAATGAACCATAGCGAAATGGCCGCGAAGTGCTAGTGAGATGAGGCATATGATACATATATATATATATATATATATGTACATATATATATATAAGTATGTATAATGTAATTATTACCCTAATTAACCCCATAGGACAAAATGTGGGTTTATTGTTTTTAAGGTACTTTAATTAGTTTAACATCTTTGTGTAATAACTTACTTGAGTAGGGTCATAGATTAAATGCGTTAAGCTAGTTATTCATGTATCCTAATTATACCAATATTGAGTTAACAAGTAATTAGGAAACATACCATAGATTATTTTATATTTTCCTAGGTCCGAAAAGTCTTTTATCGGTATCCATGATTTTCTTATGTTTAACTTAATTGTTAATCTCTTTTTAATACACAACATTTTATTTTTGCTTATTTCTACTTGACTTAATACCTAAAATAAGCTTAATGGATTTAATCTAGGAACCGTGTTGATTCTTGTGTGAGGTACTATTTTTATTAAATCCAACACAAGCTCTAGTATTTACCCTAATTTTTCCAGAATTTTTAATGATATCTACCTATTTTAAATAAATCGTTTCTATTTCTTGTCTTTGTTTTATTTATAAAATCTGGGAAAAATGGGTGAAAAGATCTTGGTCGCCCGCTAACTCATGGCCGAGCCAACCACGTCGAGCGACGATTGAAGGCGTAACTTCGCGAGTGAAGGTATTTGGGGTCATAGGCGCCTCATTTACCACGACATGTGGGACCGAGGGCCCACATGTCGGCGACGTGAAGAAGCCGCGGGAGTTTTAAATCCATGAAGGCCGACAATTGGGCCCACTGTCGGCGACCACACACGGTGAAGCCGCACGGATCTTGGCGCAGATCGGACGGCTCGCCGTCATCGTCTTCCTCCGGCGGCCAAGACGCGGCCGAGGCTAGCCGACGGCTAGCCGAGCTAGGTGCACCGTTTGGGGCGTTCTTGGGTGCGGTGGAACCGGTGAGCTAACGCAAGATCTAGGGGTGCCCTCGTCGAGGCGTAAACGGCCGGACGCGGCGAGCCATGCCCGTGGCGGAACCGCTACCGGCGGACATGAGTAAATGACCTAGGGTCGAGCTTATGGAAAAATAGTGCGCGCATGAGCTATGCGGGGTTAGTGGGTGCTACCGAGCACAAAGGTGGTCGGGGCACGGTTGGATCGGCGCCCACGCGGGTCCAGCGAGGAAGGCGGCGCTCACGATCTTTCGGGAAGACCGGCGAAGCCCTGGGCCAAAAGAGGGAGCACGGTGTGAGGGAAGACAGCGGCTCACCGAGCAAGGACTTGCCGCATGAAGCTCACCGAGAGGAAGAAATCGGAAGGGGGAAAACCAGGCGGTTGGCGGTGGCGAGAGCGTTCCGACGAGCTCGGGATGACTGCACCAATTCCTTTGGGCGGGAGCTCCACGAGGTCATGGCGGCAAACGCGAGACAATGTGGAGACTAGGAGGACTGGGTTGGGCTGTCGACGGAGAGTGAAAAGAGGGAGAAAACGGCCGATGTGGTGCGGTGGCATATAAGCTCGGTCCGAGCTCGGCTATTGACCGTGATCGCGAAGATGTGAGACAGTCGCAGAGGAGCTCTAGCGCTCATTGGCTAGGCTGGGCGGTGGCTTGCTCACGCTGGCGAGTGTCTGAGCCGGGCGGCGAGGTGGCTTGCGCGTGGCGGCATTTGCCCGGCCGGAGACGCGGCGGTGCGGGGGCATCGATGGCGCGACCAAGTCGGCCATTGGGCAAGGTGGGCGGTGCTCGCACGCCCGCCACGGCCATCCCGACAAGGTGGCTTGGTCGGCCACTTGCGCCCAGCGGCGGCGAACGATGTGAGTGTCACTTTGGCGCGATTCGGGCCCGCCAGAGCTAAGATGACATGCACAAGCACCAAAGAGCAGATCTCGGGGTGATTTTGCGGCCATGGGCTGGATTTTGCGGCGGGGAGTAGAGCTAGCCGAGGCAAAGACAAATGCTTTCGGCGAAATGCTCACAAGAGCAGGGTAAAAGAAGAGGCGCCAAGTGGGTCCCACCGGTTCCTTTTGGTCAACACTGAGTCAAACTCTCAATTAGAGTTTAAACTAATATATAGAATTTTCTGGGATTTTTAGAGCAATTTATCATTTTGGTTTTATGTGAATATGTGTGTACATATATACATATACATATATTCATATATATATATATATGTGTATGGATGTTTTATGAACATGAAAATATATTCCCATTTAAGATCTATTTGAACTTTTATTCCAACATTTCCTAAATTTTGCTATAAATAATAAATTCCTAAGTAAGATTTGTTAATTAGCTATTTGGTGATTTTAAAATTTTAATTAGAACCAATCAAATTTCTAATGGCCTTTGAAATCTAGAAATTTGTGTTGGTCCCATAGAAATTTAACGGGAATTGCCGTAATAGTACGCATCATTACAAACTTGTTTAAAGATAACAAAAGTACAATTTTGGGCTGTTACAAATCCCTCCCCCCTAAAAACAAATCTCGACCTCGAGATTGATATTTCTATGAAGCGAATAGGTAGGGGAATTCTTGACGCATTTTCTCTTCTGGTTCCCATGAAAGCTGTCCTCCGGATTGATTGCTCCATTGCACCTTGCAAAGTCGAATGGTCTTATTCTTGAGCTTCTTTTCCTGAGTCTCTAATATTTGAATAGGCTTGACTTGATATCCCAAGTTGGGTTGTAGGGTGTCGGCAGGCAGCTGAACTACTTCTCCTTCAGGTTTTCTCAAACACTTTCGGAGTTGGGACACGTGAAACACGTTGTGAACTTCTCCCAACTCCTTGGGAAGGTCAAGTTCGTAAGCGACCATACCCTTACGAGACAAGACTGGATAAGGTCCCACAAACCTTGGGGCCAATTTTCCCTTGACTTGAAATCTTCGTGTTCCCTTGAAGGGTGAGATCTTGAGATACACATAGTCTCCAACTTTGAAAGATAGGTCCCTCCGACGATGGTCAGCATAACTCTTTTGTCGGGATTGGGCAGCAAGCAATTGCTTCCTAATCGTTTTGACCTTTGCTTCGGCTTCTTGCAGGGTGTTCCTTCCAAATACCTGCCCTTCTCCAGACTCGGACCAATAAAGAGGGGTCCTACATTTTCTTCCGTATAGAGCTTCAGAAGGTGACATTTGCATCGCTTTGATAATCTGTTGTTATAAGCAAATTCGCATAAGGTAACCATTTTTCCCATTCTCTTTGAACGCCAAAGCACAAGCTCAAGCATGTCTTCTAGAGTCCGGATAGTCCTTTCCGTTTGTCCGTCTGTTTGAGGGTGGTAGGCTGTGCTAAATGACAATTTGGTGCCCGAGGCACTATGGAGTTCTTCCCAAAACCTTGAGGTAAACTGTGATCCACGATCAGATATAATTCTCTTGGGAACTCCATGAAGGCTCACTATCCAGGGCAATGAATAGTTACGCTAGCTTGCTACCCTTGTGAGTGGTTTTATTTGGAATGAAATGAGCTACCTTGGTCAACCGGTCTACTATTACCCATATAGAGTCATGGCCACTTCGAGACCGGGGAAGTCCTATAATAAAGTCCATGGTCACTTCATCCCACTTCCATTCTGGGATTTTGATTGGTTGCAGTAACCCTGCTGGACGTTGGTGTTCTGCCTTAACTAAACAGCAAATATTACATTTGGCCACATATTCTGCTACATCTCGTTTCATTCGGGGCCACCAGAAGATTGCCTTCAGATCTTGGTACATTTTTGTACATCCTGGGTGCATGGAAAACGGTGACTCGTGTGCTTCTTTTAAGATTTCTTCCTTTAATTCCGGGTCGTGAGGCACAAAGATCCTCTTCTCCATCCAGAGAATTCCTTGTTCGTCCTTAACAATTTTTGTTCCGAAACCCCTATTCATCATCCTTGAGCCTAAGGGTACTAGGATGATCTTGTTGCTTATCTTTGATCGATCGATCAGATCTGGCTGAACCGTGATGTTGGCTAATTCTCCAGATTTTACGAGATTCGGGCATAACTTATTCAATTCTTCCAAAGAGTCTGTTACGAGGAGGTATCTTCCCGAGTATTCATGTCTTCTCTGGGATCACCATCGAAGTTGCATTGGTTCTTTCGCTTAGAGCATCGCCACCATGTTGGCCTTGCAGTGGTATAATATATTTAGGTTGTAATCTTTAATCAACTCTAACCACCTTCTTTGCCTCATATTGAGGTTGGCTTGGGTGAAAACGTATTTTAGGCTTTTGTGATCGTGTAGATGTCACATTGTTTTCCCATCGTAAAATGTCTCCATAGCTTGAGTGCATGAACTACGGCAGCAAGTTCTAGGTCATGGGTTGGGTAATTGTCCTCGTGCTTAGCAAGAATCGCCGTGATGCGACGCCACAACCTTGCCATCTTGCATCAATACACATCCTAATCCTTGTCGGGAAGCGTCACAAGATACTTCAAACTTCTTGGCGATATTAGGTGTGGCCAAAACAGAGTGGTGGTCGAAGGGTTTTGAGCTTCGGCGAGTTCACAATCTTGGTCCATTCAAACTTCCTTTCCTTTTTCAATAGCTGAGTTAGTGGTCGGAAATTTTTGAGAATCCTTCGATGAAACGCCGATAATATCTGCGCACCTAGAAAATCGCGAATTTCCTTTACTGATGGCGTGTGTTTTCCAATTCATGACCGTGTCTATCTTAGATGGGTCCACTTTAATTCCTTGGCGCAGATATAATATGTCCCAAGAAACCGACATCACTAATCCAAAATTCACATTTACTATATTTTGCATATAGCTTATGCTCTCTGAGTTTATCCAACACCGCCTCGTGTGCTTTTCATGCTCTTCGTCCGATTTGGAGTACACAAGGATGTCGTCAATGAAGACGACAACAAACTTGTCAAGGTATTCCATTAGGATTAAATTCATGAGGTTCATGAAATAGGCGGTGCATTGGTTAATCCAAAAGACATGACCAAATATTCAAACAGCCATACCGAGTGGTGAAGGCTGTTTTGGGTATATCGTCCTTCCGCACCTTTACTTGATGGTATCCGGATCGAAGGTCGATCTTGGAAAAACGATGTAGCTCCTTGGAGTTGGTCAAGCAGATCATCGATCCTGGGCAGAGGATACTTATTTTTAATAGTGGCGGCGTTTAACGCCCTATAGTCCACTACTAGTCTTCGTCCACCATCCTTTCTATCCACGAACATGGCGGGGGATCCCCAAGCGGATGAGCTTGGCCGGATCAAACCCTTGCTTAATAAGTCGTCCAGTTGTTTCTTGAGTTCTTCTAATTCTTCCGAGTTCATCTTGAAATATGTTTTGTAGATTGGGGCTGTACTGTGTGTTAACTCTATAACAAACTCTACCTCTCGGTCAGCGGTAGTCCGTAAGTCATCAGGAATACGCCCAAATATTCTTGGACTACCTTTACCTTACTCGGGTTGTCTTCCTTGAGGTACCAGATGGCTCTACCCCATCTGTAGGGTTCATCTACCTTCCATACTCTTTCAAACACACCATCCTTTACAAGCGACTTCGCTTGGCACAATCTAATACTCCCTTATAGAGTCTTAGCCAATCCATGCCGATTATGACATCAACTCCTAATCCGACATGACCATTAGGTCGAAATAGAATCCTACTCTTTCCTTCCTTATTTCTACCCATTTGCAGGACCTATAGGCCTTAAGTATCCCAAGGAGATCTAATGGTGAAGGGCTTATTAAGAGGAAAGGTTTGTAGCTGGTGCTTATCTACGTATTCTTGTGAAATAAAGGAATGTGATGCACCGTAATCAAATAAAACTTGTCTCGGGAGTCGTGAAGTCCAAACGCACCCACAAGTACTCCTTCATCTTCTTGTCTTTCAGCAGCGATGATATTGTTGAGTCTCCCACGCCCCATACCTTGAGCTTGATTCTGCGGTGGGCGACCTCGCCACGACCCCGCACAACATTCCCTTGAGGTTTTGGCGCGATTCGACTAGGGCGGTTGGCGGCATAGTGTCAGTGGTGGCATAGGTAGCGATTGCTGTCATCCTATTTTGGGTGCTCGGTGCATTGCGGGTGCCATTGGTGCTTGGGTGCGAAAACCGGGGTTCTAGCACCGCGCCCACCCTCATATCATATCCACGGTTGATCATGGAAGATTGTTGTCCAGCTCTCGAGGAGGTTGAGGTTTGAATTGTCCCGACGGCTTGACCCGCTAATCGTGACGTTCAGCCATCTTGCGCTTACGCGAGATCCTCGCCCTTCAAGTCCCTTTCTAACACCAAGGCCTTGTTGACTAGCCGGTGGAAGTTTTGGTACTCCAAAATCCTAAGGCGGATTTGTACCGAAAATCCATCCCTTCTAGGAACCAATCTATCTTTTCGCTTTATTGTGGATGTCTTGGGGGCATATCTTGCAAGCTCATTGAACTTAGTAAGATATTCAGAAATTGTCATCGCCCCTTGAGAGAGTCTGCGGAACTTATACTTCTTCATCCCGGTGATTCCTATGGGTATGTGAAAATTTCAAAGCAAGGACAAATTCTTCCCATGGAATGAATCCTTGACTGGGGAACATAAAGGCGGCACTTCAGCATTATCGGCTTGTTGAGCTTCGTCGGCATCTCCATCTTCAACGAGTTCATTTTCTTCCATTTCTTCTTCATCCACACCGGCCGAGTGGCGACATAATTATCCCACCACACGCTGCGCAGTCCTACTAGCGGTGGGAGGCCAAGCGCACTTTTTCCATTTCGGACATCTAATCAACTCTGTGTTCTTGGTTACGGTCGTAACCGGTCTTCGCTTCCATGGGATCGGTAGCTTGAGCGAAGGTAGGGGATTGGTCCGCATAAAGGCAGCATGTTTGGATCCTCATTTCGATTCTGTCTGCTCACGATTGATAAAGACTTGACCCAACATCGTGCTTGATAAGCTAAGACCGGGCCATGGTTGGGTCTCTCTGGGAGGGAGGTAGATTACCTCGGCCTCGACCATGCCACGACCTCTAGCTGCTTGCAAGCACCACGGGCTTGGCTGCTCCTTGGCCACGAAGCGGCACCGCTGCCTAGATCGCCCCTTGGCCACAGGCAGCTCCACGACCACGTACCATCTGCATGACGGTGATCCTTAACATTATAGCTAAATATGCATGCATGAGGCCAATATCAAAGAAATCGAATAAATGCAGCAACGAAACGCTTGTCATTTAAGATACCCAAAAGCGGCAATAGTCAAATCAGTTTTACATCATACCACAAAAGTACAATTATCCTGACAAGGATACAAGTCGCCAATCATCTACTATGGCGAAACAAAAGACACATTTCCGATCTAGGTCAGTCTGTCAAGCTAACTAGCTACTCAAGGGCGGGGACGACGAGTGTAAACTATCACCGGTCTCCCAGCTGGGTAGCGGTTGGAAGTAGCCAGGAAGTCCTCTGGCGACCGCTGAGAAGGCACAGCAGCAACAGCAGGAGGTGGCTCAACTGGGGGAGCAGGTAGGTCCTCGGAGGTCTCCGAGTCAGAAGAGTACTCCTGCAGTGACAAAGAGGTCAGTGGGGAAGCGTCGTGACGAGGAATCCCCACCAAGGCACTAGGAGGAAGACCCCGTTTCCGCATGGTAGTGCGGCGGTTAGGGTACTCAGGTGGAGGAAACTGAGGACCCGGAGGGAAAAGGAAGGGTCCTCGCCATTGCCGCGCTAACCGGGCAAGCTTGAGTCCTTTGGCGTTTACTCATCGCCGATCTAGCGACGTAGTGGTGAAGACGCCGCCCAACCACTCCGCATGCGGTTGTTCATCTTGTCTGAAGAGAGTAGCGGAGGAAGCCGATCTCCTCAAGAGCGCTGTCACGGTCTGTCTCCGCATACTGGAGAAGGCGCGCAACCCTCTCCAAGTGGTCCTCGGTGAAGGCGGGCACCGGTAAAGCTGGGAGAAGTGCGGCGTTGAAAGGAAGGTCGGGCGAAGAAGTGCCCTCCAAGTCGTCGTGGTACCTCTCTGTAGCCCTCAGACGCTAATGCCGCCGCATCATCGATAGCAGAGGTGCAAGTGGTCCCGGCCGTCTCCGCCTCAGAGGCTGTGGGCCATCTTGTGTCCAGTGGTGGTAGTAGACTCGAACCTCTACAATGTACCCTAAGCGGGCAGGTACGAACGAGCCTCCGTAGTAGCAGGCGGTCGTCAAAGCACGTGAAGTCCGGCTAACCTGGCGGAGGACAAGAACCATCTGGTGGCGTGCAAAGGGTCGTCAGAATCAGTAGGTAGCACGCCTCAGAGAAAAGCTGTGGGAAACCCGCTCATCCATCTACAAAACGAAAGAAGAATTCCTTTAAGTAAGAAATAGTATAGTTGTGAAAGTTAAAAGACAAGATATACAAGAGCAGTTTTGGAAAAAATATTTTATATAAACTATACGCAATCCTTAGCTAGCGGCGGGGTTTAGGGTTTCTTACATCGTATGCTCGATATCAGCTCTTGTCGCGCCCATCCTCGGCTTACTGGCGAGAACGGTCGGACTGCACTAGGCCCCGGATCAAGAGGGCTAGTGCAAGAGTTACACAGCTGGAAGCATTGCATACATCGATGTCCAAATATTACATAACAGCGATCATCGGATCGCATTAGTAGCAAACGGCATTTAAGCCTTAGTTACAAGCCAAAGTTCATCAGAGTAGCGGAAATCTCCCAAAAGGCAACTTGCAAGTTCAAAAGAACAACAAAATCACACGGCAATTTGTGTAACCACACACGACGGTGGAACGCACCAAACCCTATCTAAAGCATCTACTCGATCACGGCATCGAGGATCTCCTTCCTCATGACAATCGTAGGCATCTTCCTCGACGGGCTCCTCCATGTCTAAAGATAGATATTTATGCGAGGTCGGTGTCATCCAAACACCGGCGAGCTAACACCCAACCCAATGCATTTAGTGATAGAGGTTTCAAAGGAAAGGCTGGGTTTATTTATTTGCAGAAAAAGCCAGTTTTGGAACTCAAAACCTATGACTTAGCAGTTTAACCAAATTCCATATCAAATTGATTATTTATCATATTTCATTTCAAGACACGACCAAACCCATGGCGCTTCGTGCACTCGCCAAACGTTCTCTTCCCACTCCGCCATCATCTTCCGAGTGTGGCGACTCGTTAAGGATCACATTCCCCACAAAGTACCCGGTCTCGCCCTAGCCGGGTTGCCGACCCACGCTAGACTCACGGCTCTCAGAAGAATGGACCTAGATCATCCTCGATGACGACATGAAACCTATCTTCACCTCAAGCATGGTGGCAGAGTGGCACGCCCGCAGTCGTAACTACCCTGAATCCCCAATACTTGCACTACCGCGATGACCGGGCGTTGTGGTGTTAGGAACTATCTCCGCAGCGGATAGTCGATGACGCCACTGTGCATCCTCGATGCACCCGTGCGGGGAATCCTTGATTCAGCCCACCATCCACTAAGGGCCTCACCCTTATGCACTTCCTTCTTCGCCTAACTCGCACCCTCCGTGTGAATCACACGATGTGGCGGAACCCTCCTTTTGGGGCGGCGCCGCGGCATTACGCGGATCTCGCGCGCCTCTTCCATGCACTACGTATGTGGGCGATTATCTCCTCAAATCACGTAGCCCGGCTACTTCTTCTCTTACCCAATGTCGAGACCCGTGCATTGCAAGACATCACAACCATACACACCGGCATGCCAGCCCAAATTCCAGATTAACCATATTCAATGTGTGATCATGTCCGGTGAATGTCTGTTCACTGTTCCGAGGCAATTTTAAGCCTAAAATTAATAGTTGGACTGAGCAATGTCTAAGCAAGATTATAACCAAGACTTAGGAGTCTAAATCAGTTTATTTAAATTAACCAAAGCTACCAAGGGTGATCATCAAAGCGATCAATAGTAAACCAAATGACAGATGATTAATTCAAGACAACATCATCATGGTAAATTGATAGCAAGAAGTAAATGGCATGATATATCATGATTGAACAAATAGGCATAAGTACTTAAAAGGGCATGCGGTAATATCAGTAAAACAAATACTTTAGAAATCTGGGATTCAATATGATATTATTGGATGTTAACTCAAGACTAGGAAAGCGATACTCTCCTAGTAAAAGCAACACTATTAAGGTTAAGTATTAACTCGCCTTTGGGAATGGAAGCCCGGGTCCTGTGCGGAGTCCTCGAACGGTGCTTCCGGATCCTCTACGTCTAATCGGAGAATCAATAATTCATCATAAACACCATGCGGCGAAGAAAAGAATGATGCATGAAATGCAATCGAGGTCGCTCGTATTTGCTCATTTACGATTCCTATGATTAACTATCTCTATGAATCCATATATATATATATATACATATCGAGAAAGTTCCATGATCCTTCTTAAATAATGAACCATAGCGAAATGGCCGCGAAGTGCTAGTGAGATGAGGCATATGATACATATATATATATATATATATATGTACATATATATATATAAGTATGTATAATGTAATTATTACCCTAATTAACCCCATAGGACAAAATGTGGGTTTATTGTTTTTAAGGTACTTTAATTAGTTTAACATGCTGTGTAATAACTTACTTGAGTAGGGTCATAGATTAAATGCGTTAAGCTAGTTATTCATGTATCCTAATTATACCAATATTGAGTTAACAAGTAATTAGGAAACATACCATAGATTATTTTATATTTTCCTAGGTCCGAAAAGTCTTTTATCGGTATCCATGATTTTCTTATGTTTAACTTAATTGTTAATCTCTTTTTAATACACAACATTTTATTTTTGCTTATTTCTACTTGACTTAATACCCTAAAATAAGCTTAATGGATTTAATCTAGGAACCGTGTTGATTCATTGTGTGAGGTACTATTTTATTAAATCCAACACAAGTTCTAGTATTTACCCTAATTTTTCCAGAATTTTTAATGATATCTACCTATTTTAAATAAATCGTTTCTATTTCTTGTCTTTGTTTTATTTATAAAATCTGGGAAAAATGGGTGAACAAGATCGGGTCGACCCGCTAACTTCATGGCCGAGCCAACCACGTCGAAGACGTGATTGAAGGCGTAACTTCGCGAGTGAAGGCGTTGGGGTCATAGGCGCCTCCGCTTACCTCGACATGTGGGACCGAGGGCCCACATGTCGGCGACGTGAAGAAGCCGCGGGAGTTTTAAATCCCGCGGCGTTGACAACTAGGGCCCACTGTCGGCGACCACACACGGTGAAGCCGCACGGATCTTGGCGCGATCGGACGGCTCGCCGTCATCGTCTTCCTCCGGCCGGCCAAGCCGGCCGAGGCTAGCCGACGGCCAGCCGGAGCTAAAGGGTGCACCGTTTGGGGCGTTCTTGGGTGCGGTGGAACAGTGAGCTAACGCGCATCTAGGGGTGCCTCGTCGAGGCTTAAACGGCGGACGCGGCGAGCCATGCCCGGCGGCGAACCGCTACCGGCGGACATGAGTAAATGACCTAGGGTCGAGCTTATGGAAAAATAGTGCGCGCATGAGCTATGCGGGGTTAGTGGGTGCTACCGAGCACAAAGGTGGTCGGGGCACGGTTGGATCGGCGCGCCCACGTGCGGGTCCGAAAGCAGGAAGGCGGCGCTCACGATCTTTGGGAAGACCGCGAAGCCTGGGCCAAAAGAGGGAGCACGGTGTGAGGGAAGACAGCGGCTCACCGAAAGCAAGGACTTGCCGCTGAAGCTCACCAGAGAGGAAGAAATCGGAAGGGGAAAAAAGGCGGTCGGCGGTGGCGAGAGCGCCCGACGAGCTCGGGATGACTCGGACCAATTTTCGGTAGGAGCTCCACGAGGTCATGGCGAAACGCGAGACAATGTGGAGACTAAGGAGGACTGGGTTGGGCTGCCGACGGAGAGTGAAAAGAGGGAGAAAACGGCCGATGTGGTGCGGTGGCATATAAGCTCGGTCCGAGCTCGGCTATTGACCGCGGTCGCGCGAAGATGTGAGGCGGTCGCAGAGGAGCTCTAGCGCCATTGGCTAGGCTGGGCGGTGGCTTGCTCACGCTGGCGAGTGTCTCGAGCCGGGCGGCGAGGTGGCTTCTTGTGGCGGCATTTGCCCGGCCGAGACGCGGCGGTGTGGGGCATCGATGGCGCGACCAAGTCGGCCATTGGGCAAGGTGGGCGGTGCTCGCACGCCCCGCCACGGCCATCCCGACAAGGTGGCTTGGTAAACCCGGCGCGCAGCGGCGGCGAACCGATGTGAGTGTCACTTTGGCGCGATTCGGGCCCGCCAGAGCCAAGATGACATGCACAAGCACCAAAGAGCAGATCTCGGGGTGATTTTGCGGCCATGGCTGGATTTTGCTTGGGAGTAGAGCTAGCCGAGGCAAAGACTGCTGCTGAAATGCTCACAAGAGCAGGGTAAAAGAAGAGGTTGCCAAGTGGGTCCCACCGGGTTCCTTTTGGTCAACACTGAGTCAAACTCTCAATTAGAGTTTAAACTAATATATAGAATTTTCCTGGGATTTTTAGAGCAATTTATCATTTTTGGTTTTATGTGAATATGTGTGTACATATATACATATACATATATTCATATATATATATATATGTGTATGGATGTTTTATGAACATGAAAATATATTCCCCATTTAAGATCTATTTGAACTTTTATTCCAACATTTCCTAAATTTTGCTATAAATAATAAATTCCTAAGTAAGATTTGTTAATTAGCTATTTGGTGATTTTAAAATTTTAATTAGAACCAATCAAATTTCTAATGGCCTTTGAAATCTAGAAATTTGTGTTGGTCCCATAGAAATTTAACGGGAATTGCCGTAATAGTACGCATCATTACAAACTTGTTTAAAGATAACAAAAGTACAATTTTGGGCTGTTACAGCAGGTCCCAAAATATTGACTTCTTCTTCCATATTGGTGCCTGACCATCCTCGTTCGGTACATGCATGCTTCCAAACCCTTTCCAAATACTACTTTTAGATCTTGTACCATAACAAAAACTAGTCGGCCATTACGATGCTGAGGCTTGCCACGGGTTTCTGGTTGTCCGTTGAATTTTCTGCCTTTCCACCGCAATGCATGATTACTGCCTAAAAACCTGCGATGGCCCATGTACACACACTTTCGAGAGTTTTTCAGGTACATGCAGTCTGTTTCATCCAAGCACTGGGTGCAGCCTTTAAACCATTTGACAGTTTGTTCGGACAGATTACCGAGAGTAGGCCAATCGTTGATTGTTACAAACAACATTGCGCGCAGGCTAAAATACTCTCTTCTGTACTCATCCCAAACCCGTATACCATCCTCCCACAACTTCACAAGATCTTCAACCAATGGTTGTAGGTAGACATCGATGTCGTTTCCAGGTTGCTTGGGTCCTTCGATCAACAGTGGCATCATGATCTACTTTCGCTATATGCAGAGCCATGGAGGAATGTTATAGATGCACAACATCACAGGCCAGGTGCTATGGATGCTGCTCAACTGGTCGAAAGGATTCATCCCATCCGTGTTAAGCCCAAACCTTATGTTCCTGACCTCTTTTGCAAAGTCCGAGTAAGTCCGATCGACTTTTCTCCATTGAGAGCCATCTGCAGGGTGTCTAAACATCCCATCTTCCTTACGCTCTTCTTTGTGTCAACGCATCATCTTGGCATGACATTCGTTAGCAAACATACGCTTCAACCTGGGGATCACGAGAAAATACCACAACACTTTGGCTGGAGTTCTCTTCTTCGTACGCTTCCCATCCACTCCACCTGGGTCGTCACGCTGCACCTTATACCGTGATTTCTCGCACACTGGACAAACCTCCAGATCGGCATACTCATTGCGACACAGGATAAAATTATTAGGGCATGCGTGTATCTTCTGTACTTGCAATCCTAATGGGCAGAGGACTCGCTTCGATTCGTAAGTAGATTCCGGTAGAGTGTTACCTTCCGGAAGCAACTTCTTCACGAGTGCTAACAACTCATCGAATCCCTTGTCCGATACACCGTTTGTGGCCTTCCATTTCATGAGTTCCAGTGTAGTACAGAGCTTTTTTAGGCCCTGCCCACAATCTGGGTACAAAGGAGTTTTGTGGTCCTCTACCATGCGCTGATATTTCCTGTATTGTCTTTCCTCCGTGAACTCTCCCTCTCCGTCACGGAGCATCTAGTCTAGCTCATCGTCACCAAACTCGCCAAGTGCATCTTCCACGGACCCAAATTGAGTGTTCACTTCGTCAACCTCTTCTTCGTCTTCTTCGTATTCTTCATCGTCTTCCTCTAGAATCTCCTCTACTTCGCCGTGGTTTGTCCAATAGATATAGTTTGGCATGAAACCTCTCATGACCAAATGGTTTGTAACCAACCGTCCTTTAGAGTGCTCCTTCTCGTTCTTGCAGTCTACGCATGCACAAGGTATGAAGCTTCCTGGAGGCAATAATGTATTGGCCGCATCGAGAAAAGCCTTCACGCCATCTCTGAACTCTCTTGACCGACGATCCGCATTGTACATTCATTGTCAATTCATCTATAGCAACAAAAAAAATACAAACATCTATTACAATTTTCAAGTAATGCTAACTACGTCTATTAGTTATAATTACTTTCTATTACCTACCACGAAATATTTACTTTCTTTCATTTAATATGTATAGATCTACCAACCAATTTTTTGCATTTCAAACATTTTAAGCTACCATAGCACCTTATGAAACAAGATTTCTCATCATACAATGCATAAAAAAAATCAATATATAGAAGAGAAGAATATGTACAAGATGCTAGTCACCTTTTAAACAATAAATTTGGATCTAAGAGTCTCAAAAGTTCTAAAGTGGATGTAGCAAAATAAACACCTTTCCATGTATAAAACAAAATTTCTCAACATCCAATACATAGAAAACATCAATATCTACAGGAGAAGAATGTGTACAACATGTTACTAACCTTTCAAATAGTTAATTTGGATCACAAATTTTCAATTAAAAATTTGGCAGCACCTCCCCTATAAATGAGCTCGCCCACCATTAACAAAGGCTTTGTCACGTGTGCGAGCTCACGAGGAAGACAGAGTTTAAATGTGCAGAGCGGAAGGAGCTCAATGCAAGCGGTTCGTAATAAGACCCGCCAGAATCCCCTATTCTCGCAGCGTTTCTATTACGAACCGCTAGAATATTGCAAGCGGTTCGTAATAGGAACCGCTTGCACAAGATGGATTCGCAAGCGGTTCTTATTACGAACCGCTGCAGGCGCCTCATCTCGCCCTCCAGACCGTTGGTTTCGAACCGCTTGCGGTTCTCAAACTACAAGCGGGCTGAAGTGAACCGCTTGTAATGGGCCGTTTGTGAAACTCTTATCTGCAGTAGTGAGTCATTGAGGGACTTTCATTTAAATAAATTTCAAATTTTCTTTGAAGAATTCAGTCAAAAAAATAAATCCTATACTCTATATATAAGGGTGTTTGATTTGTATTATTGCTTTAAGATAGTTTCATAGGATAATTTTCGTCCATGTTTTAAAGGAAAACATGTCAATTTGGTCCATGGTGTTTGAGCCAAATTGGTCCATATGGTATAAAACCGAGTGAGATTGGTTCTCAAATTATCAAAACATGCCAATTTGGTATCTCCACCAAGCAAACCCGGTTTTGTGGTTGTTTTCACTAATTAAGAGGTTTTGTGATTAGTTTTCGCTAATTAATGTGGTGTCTATGTGGAAGGTTTTGTGTGACGTGGTAGACGTGTGTGTGCTTTGCATCCATTTGGCATCCATATCACGTGCTCTCTTTCTCCAAATCTCTCTCCCTCTTATATCTTTTTTTTTAAGCCCTCCATCTTTTATCTTAGAGTCATCAAATGTCACCTTGTTGAAAATTGCCACGCAAACGACGCATTAGGGAAAAGCCAAAAACTACTCATAACACTGGGTTTGATTGGTCAAGAAAATAAATTAACACGGTTTCGAAAGTTACGATGTATCGTATATATTTCACCGAACACAGTTCAGTTCCCGCATAAATTTAAAAGAAAAAACATGGCTAGTCACGTGCATGCATATGAATCACTCGTTGAACGTTCAACGCGCTCAGGTGCGTCGATAGATGATTTTATGGAAGCTAGCAAGCAGGGCTGTATTAATTGGTCGCATGGCTTATACTTTTCTCTCTTCATTTCAACATCATTTGTCCATGTGGTACTAGCTCGTCTTACACAAGATATCCATGGCGATTGCAAACAGCATACACTAGCACAGAAAAGCTTATCACCGGCGGTTCATAAATATCATCACTGGCGGTTTTCGAAACGCCAGTGAATAACCACCAGTTTTAGCCACTATCACTGGCGGTTCCATATACCAGCCAACAGTGATATCATACACATCACTGACGGTTCTATATACCAGCCGCCAGTAATGAATGACCTAGCCCCTAGGCCCCGTACAGCTCGTGCCTGCATTTGCTAGCACCACGCAATTCAGATCACATAATTCATAATTCACATATTATCACATTACAAAAGTCATAAATGATCACATAATCATATTATCACATCACAGAAGTCATATATGATCATAGAATCATAATCCACATATTATCGCATCATAGAAGCCATACAATGCACATATTATCACCTCATGATCCTATAGCTTCAATTCACATTACAGAAGTCATACAATTCACATATATATATTATAACCTTATACATATGTCACAATGTTCACAACCCATGTCACAATGTTACACTAAGCCCCAGAGTTTAGACACCCATGTGGATCAATAATTTGTGTCATGATAAAGTTAGCTCGCAGTTCTAATGTCAGAAAGAAAATGATACTCGATATTGCTCACATTGAGGTCGAATTGTGTTGCGCTTCATGACTCATAATCTGTGGCATGTGACGGGCAATATAAAATCCGCAAGCATGGCCTCCGGGATGCTGGTGGCACTACACAGGTAGAGATGCAAGGCAAAATAATTAGTTCGGCAGAAACTAGGAATAACTCAATTTGGAGAAGTATTTGCAAGTATCAGGATTTTCTCACAGTGTCGAAGAACAATGCCCTTATCAACATGATGCTTCCCCCCTTTTTTAAGAACTTCTCGAACACCAAATTGAGTAACCTTGTCAAATCATTGAATTCATGTGTTCGGCTATCTCCTTTTGAGTCGAGGTAGAAAACCTTGCTCTGGTAAGGAACTATGAGTACCAAGATCCAATGAAAATCTTTATTAAATGGCAAGAAGAAATATTCTTTGTCTTGTTGTTTGAGCATTACGTTCTTGATGTAGTTCCCGACTCGATTGATAACTTTTTTGATATTATCTTGCATCACCACTCCTAGATCGAGAAAACCGGCTGAGGTGTAGGTTTGTTTGGCATTTAGCTTCAGGAGGATGCTAAGATATAAGTGATTGTTATATATATCGATGAAACTAGCCAGGAGGTAGAAATATGAAAGATGATTGCGGTCACATAATTGAAAAGCATCGACATCTAGCTTCTCAAGACGGTACATGTGCCATAGGTCTAAGAAGTTCACCACAAAATAACTTTCTTTGTTCACGACATGCTTGGCCTTCAGCTTAGCCGGGATACCGAACTCTTGATCTCTCTCGGGCAACCAGGACTTCTGTAAGTAATATTCATGTAGGTTGCGGTAGGCAGGACCCATGTCGGCCAATGCTTTATTCGTAGGCAACGGCGCTCCAAGCTTAATATGGGTCCTACCAATGCTTTATCCGTAGCCAACGACAATCCAAGGTTAAAGCATTTGTTGCTCGATGGCTAGTGCACTATTTTTTTGGGCGTAGAAGCTGGCATAGAAGCCACCTTGCCCTTGGCTTTGCTATTCGTATGTGTGGAATACTTGGACGGGAAAATCACGGCACGCTTCTGGGCTCGTGAGCTTATTTGTGACTTGGAAGGTTTAGTGGCCACCTCTGATATGGCTTTCCTAGGAGGTATCTCCTTTTCTACTTGTGGTGGTGGCTCTAAGGTTTCGGTGGCTTCAGCACCCATAGGCAAGGTCTCCAGTACAATGTCCTTCTTGGGCCACTGTACGAACGAATGGACAGCATCCCTTACTGTGGTCATTTCATCATTTGGGGGGATTCACCAGGGGATGCTCTTGGTGTTGTCAAGTATGGAGTCCACTTCTACCATTGCGTAGCCCGCCGCCAGATCCGTACCATGAACCTTCATCCCCGAAAGGCATGGGTACACCACCCCCCGCCCTGCCTTGATGGAGAGAGTGGTGTTAAATGTCATGAATAGCTTGCAAGAGGTAGTCACCTACATCGGGGTTTGTTCCTATTAGAATAGGGACTAACCTGCTTTCATATGAACAAACATGTAAACACACATACCTTGAGTTCGTCCACCGGGTATTGGGTGTCGGCTACACCTTCAGGGGTAGGTGCAAAAGCACAACTACTTTTAAATGGAGGGGGTGGCATCGACGGCTTCGTGCGGAGGGTCGGCGTCGGTTGGCTTTAGATCGAGTACTTATGATCGCCTCTAGCTTTTGTACCCGAGGTTCCCATTCCGCACGCATCTTCTTCCTATGATCTGCCTCTAAATCGGTTTGAGTTTTTCTCCTTTTGTAGTCTAGGTCGTCAGGGAAAGCCTCCTTCCATGGTACGTACACCCTGACGCCCCGCGTGCAGCCCGGGTGCTCCTTGTTGCCAAGGGCTTCGGTCAGGATGTCCCGCTCCCTCTTGTCCCGAAATGACCCTTGCGAAGCCTAGGAGTCATATTCAAACTACAATAGTAGACACAATACAATTAGGGGTCTTACGACATTACAAAATTGAAAAGCGCAAAAAATGAAATGGTTGACTATAAATTACCGGCTTTCTGGCGGCCTCCACGGTTTCGGGCCTTGTGAAAGACACTTCACCAGTGGGTGTGATTTTAGCCCTTGCCCTGTACCAGTGTTCGGCATGGGGGTTGGTAAGCCTTGTCGCGGCATCTGACTGCTCACCTGAAGTGGTCGCCTACTCCCACTCCCGTATCTTGCCCACGTACCCGCTAGTGCCAAGTTTGTGGGGGTGGGTGTTCTTGGCCAGAATGGCCTTGTGCGTGGCACTCCTCTACTAGAACTCAAAAGTTGTCTTCACCCTTTTGTATTCCTCCCACTCCTCGGTTATAAAAGGGTACCTCGCGAAGGCTTCTTTTTCCACCTTCAGGAAGGAGTTGTTTAGAGTGACCTTTCAGTTCTTCCAGGCGTTTCCCATGCGTTTCAATGAACTTCTCTGCACGGCGTCAAGGGAATCATCGAGGAATCTAAAACACTTTCGTAACTCGTCCCATAGTTGGCCCTTCTGTTGATCATTGAGTGCCTCCCAGGTCTCGGTGGTGCAAGGGACTCGAGACCTAGCAACCACCCTACACATCATTCAATACGCGGCTGCTGCTTTCACAGGAAGCACCGGTGTACCAGCGCAGTCAACCTCCATGATGATGTGGACCACATCGATCTGCAGCTTGGATGGGCCTCACCTACCCCTAGTCATAGGTTGAGGGGCATCCTCAAGCGCCAGTTCCAGTTCAGGGGCGGCTGAAGGCTTCGGCTCTGGTGGAGGAGCAGCTGCAGGCACCGCATCCGGTTAAGGGGCGGTTGCAGGCACCTCCTCCGGTTGAGGGGGTGTGGACTCCATGTATGCTGAGGTTATTATCGAATGTAAGATGGGAGAAAGGTATGCGCGCTTGTGTAACAACGTACGCTACCCAATTAATTAGGAAATGAAGAGCAAAACCTCATTCCTATGTAGAATATCTTTTAATTTATCAAGAATTACTCTCAGCTTAATATATGTCGGGTTGCTAAAATAGCCGGCAACAAAATGAGTTGGATCACAGATCAGGCTTTGGTAGGTTCAAAGAAAATAAATATGCTGAATAGGAGATCTTCAACCCAATTAAATGAACTTAAAAGATTTTTATTACCTCCGGTTGAGGGGCCGTTGAGGGACATATAAGACAGCTCACGGAATTAAACAACAACCGACAGAGTGATAAGAGGATTCACAGATTCAATTTAATTCGATTTAATCAACTACACAGCAGATTCAATCACATTCATAGAACTGAATCATCATCGAGTATAATAAAACAGACCACAGAAAGTGCACCCTACCAAATCAAAACGAAACAGCCACTTTGCAAAAGCAAAGGTCCTCAGAATTGTTGTGATTGGCCGCAATGCACAGGAACAGAGTAGGGGAGGTTTTAGCTTACCGAGCACCGGATTCAAACCGACGAGAAGAGTACGACAAGTTATGCCAATGTTCCAAATTAACCAAGCAAAAATTACATTAAGACATCAAGATAACTATCCTTTAAGTGTTCATAAACTGTACTAATTTTATTCATAGAATTACAACTAGGGGTGTAATCGGATAGTGGATTTTTTGGATATCCGCTTATCGAATCCGAAAAATAGCAAATTTGATATTGATTCTGGTGTCCGTTTAGTTATTCGGATTGGGATTCGGATAATATGCAAAATTCAAATTTCAGATTCGGATTCGGATGTGATCCAACAATCTGTCGGATAAGTCGGAGTTGGATTTGGATAATCTAAAATAACCAAAATAGCACTGCATGGACTCTAGTCTCCAGTCATCCACCATCTAGCTAAAGCCCAATCAAAAGCCCGTAGGCCATATGGCTCAAAACCGAGCCAAGGCGGGGCTTCCTACCAAGTATTGCCCATAGCCATAGGCTACTGAGTCATTGGTTGTATGAGAAAACTGAGAATGGTTGTCCTTTAAAACTTTAATGTTGGTTGTTGCCTTTTATTTCTATCCATTTAAATTTTCAATCCAGTGAATGAAACTCGATCATGTATAACGGAATTGAGAATCGTGTTTACTATGGATATGTATTTTTGTCCCATTGTTAGTTATGTATTTTTGTCTTATGGAACTTGTGGTATTTTCTTGAGACAGTGAAGGTGTGTAAAAATTTTGAATGTATAAAAATCTGCTTCGAATCCGAGTTCGATTATTATCCGTATCCACTCGATTATATTAATATACGATCCAAGTGAAGGTGTGTAAAAATTTTGAATGTATAAAAATCTGCTTCGAATCCGAGTTCGATTATTATCCGTATCCACTCGATTATATTAATATACGATCCAAGTCCGAGAATTATCCGATCCGAATCAGAATCCGAAAATTATCCGATCCGAATCCGAATCTGAAAAAAGCTAAACGAATCCGGATATGATTTAGGTGATATCCGATCCAAATCTGATCCGATTACACCCCTAATTATAATAAACAGCCATGGAAAGAACAACTGTACTAAGCATTATATATATACACATATATATATAAGCATCATCCGGGAATTGCAAAAAAAGAAATACAATATATGCAGTATATTGGCCCATTCCACCATCATGCATTATATAAGCAGTTTATTAAGAAAATCAAAGTGTACTGCTATGATATATGATATTTGCTGCAATGTGAATATCAAATCTGCTACCTCCTTCCCAAATTAACAAGGTATGCTAAGTCTCATTTATTCAAATTCAAATAAGTAAATTTACAATAGCACATAATTATATTTATATATTATGTGATGATATAAATTATTTGCAAAAGAACTGCAAAAAGGAAAACTACTTGTATAAAACAAACAAACTGAATTTAGCACTATACCTATACTAAAACTATATTTCAGTAATGAGTAATAACCATTTCATCGGCTGGTAAAAAACACAAATGAGCATTCATCGGTCACTTTTTTATAAAACATTACATTGTCATGTTAATATTATACAACATTACATTGACGACCAATACACAGTGATTAAGAGTACACATGACTAGTCATATGATTAGCCCTTCTTTATGATCGATGAGCACATAGCCTACTATATTAGTCGTTTCCTTTAACCCGAGGTGGATGCCATCTCCAAACGGAGGAATCTCATCAAATTGGTTGTACTCCTCCTCATCCTCCACATTCTCGATTCCAACAATTCATCGTTTTTCGCTAAGATCTAGGTGTTTTTTCTTATCAGAGGGGTCAGTGACATAGAAGACCTATAAAACTTGGTTTGCGAGCACAAAAGGGTCATCTCTATATCCCACAAGCTGGAGGTCCACGGTGGTCACACAAAAGTCATCGCATTGCACACTCCCTGGACTAACCCATCTGCATCGAAACAGGGGAATTCTGAAAATTAAGTAGTCCATCTCCCAAATCTCCTCAATGAATCCATAATATGAGCTCATACTCTACGTTATCACCTTTATTGTGCTCCTCCTGAAATGCATCTATACGAACGCTGCTATTCTGTACAGTGCTCTTCCTATCATGATGTATTGTATAGAATGTATATCTGTTTATGTCGTATCCTTGCCATGTCGCGACCATGAATATTGGCCCCTTTTCTAACCATAGGAGTAGATCGGCACACGGTGTTCTCGTGAATCGTAGTTTCAACCAATCATTGAAATGACGATTATGCTCTTTTTTGATCCAACCATCAGTTTGCCTAGATACTGACGGCGTAGAGTTTTCTTGTGCTCATTAACATAAGGGCTCACCTCAGTCATGTGGTTCAGGACAATGAAGTGGGCTTTGCAATACATGTCGATATCGGGAGTGATTGTTTTTCTACCAAGTGTTCTGGTACGTTGCAGCCTACCCTCATGGCGGGATATGGGCACACCAATGAAATCAACTTGAGACATGTAATCGATGCAAAATTCGATCACTTCTTCGGTTGCATAAGCACCAATGATGCTGCCCTCAGGTCGATATCAGTTGCGTATGAAGGACTTCAAAATTCTCATGTACCTCTCGAACGGATACATGTAACGTAGAAATACCAGGCCACATAACTTTATCTCTTTAACAAGGTGAACAATGAGATGTACCATAACATTAAAAAATGATAGGGGAAAGTACATCTCAAGTTCACAAAAAATTTGTACTGCTACAGCCTGCAGCGGATCAAGAACATCGGGATCAATTACCTTCTAAGAGATTGCATTGAAGAAATAGCAGAGCCTAGTGATTGTTTGTCGAACATTACAAGGCAATATATTCCTTATTGCGACGGAAATCATATGAGTCATTAGAACATGGCAGTCATACGACTTCATCCCGGACAGTTTCAAATCATCCATTGAGACAATCCTCTTCATGTTGGCGGAGTAATCGGATGGGTATTTAACACCATGCAAACACTCGCAAAATCGGTTCTCTCGGCCTTGGAAAGAGTATAGCATGTTGGAGGGAGAAATTTTTGGCCTGTACTAGTCTAAACTAGAGCTAACTCACTTCTTATCTTCATATCAACCAAATCGAGCCATTCGTTGAGCCCGTCCTTCGTTTTGTCCTTGATATTCAACAATAACCCGACAAACTATTACAAACATTTAGCTCTACATGCATCACATCAATGCAGTATCAAACGTCCAAGTCTTGCCAATAAGGTAGGTTTCAAAAAGTTAACCTTTTCTTCCATATGCCATTCTGACTAGTTTTCATGTTTTTCCTCTTCTTACGGCCTTTTTCCCATTTTCCAAACTCAACATGGAAATACGTAAGAATATCATGAACTTCTTTTCCACTAACTGGCGGTGGAGCTGAGCCTTGCTCTTTAGTTCCGTCAAACTGCCTGGTCATCTTTCGATATGGATGATGAGTACGAAGAAACCTTTGATGGCGCATATACACAGTCTTCCGAGAGTTCCTCAACCACACACTTGCGGTATCCTCCAAGCAGTGAGGACAAGCTTTGCTACCTTTTATTGTCATGGCCGATAGGTTTCCAAGTGCAGAAAAATCATTGATGGTGTAGAACAACATAGCGCGTAGCGTGAAGGTCTCCCACCGGTCTGCGTCCCATACCTTCACCCCATTGTTCCATAGTGTTTGAAGTTCATCCACCAATGGTGCTAGGTACACATCAATATCATTTATAGGTTGCTTTGGGCATTGGATTAGTATACACATCATAATGTACTTTCTCTTCATGCATAGCTAAGGAGGAAGATTATATATACATAGATTCATAGGCCAAGTGTCGTGCTTGCTGCTCCAGTTGCCAAATGAATTCATACTGTCCATGCTTAATCCAAATCTCAAATTTCTGGGGTCTGCACTGAATTCCAGGAACTTATGGTCAATGTTTCTCTATTGGGGACTGTCTGCAGGGTGTTTGAGCTTGCCATCTTTCTTACGATCCTTCGAGTGTCACCTAAGCAGTCTAGACTCCTTATTTCCAAACCAACATATCAATCGTGGTGTCAACGACAAGAACCATATAACCTTAGTTGGAGGTCCTCGATTTATCTCAACGTCCTGATCACCGTCATCTTAGCCTTTGGCATTTCTTTTGTAGCGGGATGCTCCACAGACCATGCATGAGTGCAAGTCTGCGTACTTTTTACAGTAAAGTATACAGTCATTCCGACAGGCGTGGATTCTCTGCACGTCCATTCCTAGGGCACAAATAACCCTTTTTACGTGGTATGTTGTTTCTGGCAACTCATTACCATCTAGAAGAAGATCCTATAGAAATCCTAAGAGCTCGGTAAAACTCTTATCGCAGCAGCGGTTGCTTTTCTTCAATTGTAGTAGTTTGAGGACAGTCGCCAACATAGTGTGTTTTGGCTTGCAGCCATCAAAGATTGGTTTCTTCGACTCTTCGGATCATTTCTTCAACTTAGCAAACTCTTTTGTAGTCCCATAGTCCATTTCTACGTCGCGCATCATCTTATTGAAATTGTTGTTGTAGGGGCAGCCACCTCATCTCCGAGAAAGGTGGATGTCCACGAAGATGCTGTGAAGACCCTTCATGAAGATCCTTACCCAAAGGGATAAGCGGTGAAGCGCGCCAAAGATACTCAAAATCCATTGGGATGGGAGCAAGAGACTCAGACATCCGCGAAGGGTCAGGAGACGAACGCGAAGGGTAGAACGTTCGCGTGATCCTTGGGGCTTATCCCGAAGGGTGGCGGAGGACAGAGGTCTCACCGAGGACTGCACGAAGACCCTGCGATCGCCGACTTCACGAAGACCCTGCGAAGTGACCGGGGGGAAATCCGACAAGTCCCGGGCTAGAAGACGAAGACCCCACGACAGCTTCTGACATGAGCGAATCGAATCAACTACTTTGTCAGAATATGTCCCCCCGAGGGCACATTAGGAATTAGAGCATCTTGGATTGTAAGAAAGCTAGCCTAGCCGTTGATCTTACGATCGACGATCCATAGATCAGGGCAATTTGGGTATATCCCCTGGGCCAGGGTAATTTGGGTATTTTTCATGTATGTAAACCCTGGCCCTAGAGTTGTATAAATTGTTAAACTCATCAATGAAAGGCACAAGCATTCTGATCATACACATTAGCACTCTAGTTTATTCACTGAGCGCCCGCTCTCTCACCACCAATTCTCTCGGCGTCCTCTCTTGCACCGGGGAGGGGCGCCGGTTCTCACCGTCGGCGGGATTTCCCGGCAACAGTTGGCGCCGTCCGTGGGGAAGAGGCGAGCGATATCGGTGATGGCTAGACCAATGAGAGGTGTCGCAGCGGCCGGAGGCGAGCCGCCGGAGATGGAGCACGATGGAGCATACGCAAGGCGGGAGCGGCAACAAGAGGTCATTGGAGAGACGACGGAGGAAGCGGCCCAAAGGGGCGATCGCCACCGCGCCAACGACTGATCGGCGGCGGGAAGGCGCGGCGGAGCAGGGGCCTGGTGGAAGCATCCCAAGAGCCCCCAGTGTCAACCTGCAGGGCTGGAGGAACCAGAACAAGGATGCCCCGGACGTGGGCGGTGGTAGAATCGACGAGCCAGGACCCAGCAGAGTCGTCAGAGAAGAGATGCAGCAAAACCCACCCACCCATCCCATGCAAGAGCGTCAACATGAAGACCCTACACCTGCTGAAGACATCCTGCGGGATAGAAGAAGACTGTTGGAGGAACAAATCGATCTGCTCCGAAGAGAGCTCATGACAATGCAGCCCCAACAGCACTATGTGCCCCGAAGGACCCCATACCCTAAGGAAAACCAGGACCAACATCGGCAAAACGCAATTGTGGCACAGCCGAGGAAGGCTAACGAAGGGCCTCTGAGCGCGCATCTTCGCGGCAAGAAATGGCCCGAAGGATTCAAAATGCCAAGTATGTTCAAGTTCTCCGGGGACACTGACCCAAATAAATTCTTGGATGTCTATGATACGGCGGTTGAAGCAGCTGGAGGAGATGATGATATGAAGGCGAAGAGTCTGTTGCTGACACTGAAGGGTACCGCATTGTCATGGTACACTTCATTACCACAAGGATCCATACACTCATGGAATCTACTCAAGGATGCCTTCGCTAACAACTTTCAAGGCAATTATGTCGAAAGAATGGTAGAAGGGGATCTCTTTGCCTTGGAACAAGGCAAGAAGGAAAGCATAAGGGACTATTACAAAAGATTTGCTGCTGTAAGATGCCAGATAAGAGATGTCTCTGACTCTTCGGTAATCAATGCATTCCGAAGAGGGCTCCAACCTAGACCCCTTCTACACAAGTTGACTCAAGACCCACCATGTACAGCTGCACTTCTTTATGATGAAGTCGAAGGGTATGCAAAGGGAGAAGAGAAAAATTTGAGGAGACAAGGCCAGCTGAGTACACACAAAGATCGTGATGGCCACAAAGAGAGCAATACAGACAAAAACAAGAGACATCAAAATTCCAACAAAAGGGTAGGCAACATGGAACCCAAGCAAAGTGATGAGCAAAGAGCCATTGATAACAATAGGAGGGGGGACTATCCCCGAAGGGATTACATTTCCCGAAGGGATGAGTATGGCAATCGGAAAGACAACATAAGAAGAGATGATCGAAGGAATGACAATCACCGAAGGGAGAACTACAACAGGAATGATCGAGTCCGAGGAGGAAATCAGGACAACAAGGAGAAGAGGTATTGTGCAATACATGGAGAAAACTACTCACATATAACAGAAGATTGCAGAGATGTCAAAACGCAACGCGAAAACTATCAAAACCAGAAACGACAACGAAGGCAAGACCAACGTCCGAGGGATCAATATCGCAGATCTCCAGAGAGGGTTCATAATATTCAAGAGCCAAACTGAAGGGTTATCCATGTCATCACCGAAGGATCCTCGCTGAATCTCCCATCGAACAGAAAGAGAAAGGAATTCATCCGCGAAGTGTCACACGTCTCCGTATCAAGTAAACCAAAACTAGCTCCGCCGATAACTTTCGATGTGACTGACGCCAAAGGCGTCAAATTCCCACATCAGGATCCCTTTGTGATCACAGCTGAAATCGCAGAATATGATGTCCAAAGGACGTTGGTTGATGGAGAAAGTTCGGCAGACATAATCTTCGCCAGCGCATTCAAACAACTCAATATACCGAAAGATAGATTAACACCATCGCACATGCCTCTCATTGGGTTTGGAGGAGAACCTGTGGCCGCCATAGGCCAGATATCATTGCCAGTAACTTTCCGAGAAGGCAAGAGAAAGATAACAAAGAATATATGCTTCGATGTCGTTGACATAGAATACCGCTACAATGCCATCTTTGGAAGAGGAATCATCAATGCTTTTGGGGCAATCATACACCACAGCTACCTGTGCATTAAAATGCCTGCCGAAGAGGGAGTCATTACCATTCGAGGAAATCAGCAATCAGCAAGAAAAAACGAACTCGAAGGCATACCAAGGCTCAAGCCGGTTCAAACTACAGAAAGAGTTGACTCTCAGTACAGACCGAAGGGTTATAAACCCCAGGTCAGGCCAGAGAGCGAAACGAAGAAGATACAAATATTCCCAGAGGATGAAGAGAGAACAATATCCATCGGAACCGCCCTCTCCGAGGAAGAAGAGACAAACGTCATCAATCTATTTCGGCAAAACAGTGACATCTTTGCCTGGGTGCCGGGAGAGTCTAAGGGGGTCCCCAGAGAGACAATTGAACACTCCCTGAATGTGAAGATAGATGCAAAACCGATCAAACAAAAGCTTAGGAAAATGGGACCCGACAGACAGGAAGCGGCTAAGGTAGAAGTGAAAAAATTGCGTCAAGCCCAAGTCATTCGGGAAGTTGCATTCCCAGAGTGGCTCGCGAATGTCGTGATGGTGAAGAAGTCGAACGGTACCTGGAGATTGTGCGTCGACTTCACAAATCTCAACAAAACATGCCCAAAGGATGATTTTTCCCTACCAAGAATTGACCAACTAGTTGACGCGACAGCAGGTTGTGAGTTGATGAGCTTCCTGAACGCCTACTCAGGCTATCATCAAGTGTACATGAGAAAAGAAGATGAAGAGAAGACGGCATTCATAACACCCTTCGACACATATTGCTTCCGAAGAATGCCTTTTGGTCTAAAAAAATGCAGGTGCAACGTTCGCAAGACTTATTGCGAAGGTTGTTGCAAAACAAATGGGAAGAAATGTGGACGCATATGTCGACGACATTGTCGTCAAAAGCAAGTGGAGAAGGGATCACTACGAGGATATCCAAGAGACCTTCGCAAGCCTGAGAGCAGAAGGCAAAAAATTAAACCCGACGAAATGCGCCTTCGTAGTGGAGACGGGAAAGTTGCTGGGATTCCTAGTATCACACCGAGGGATAGAGGCCAACAAAGAAAAGATTGATGCAATTCAATGTATGAAGGATCCAGAAAACAAGAAGCAAGCACAGAGCCTGCTAGGAAAGCTGGTTGCTCTAGGAAGGTTTCTCCCAAAGGCCGTAGAGAAACACAAACACTTCTTCAACACGATAAAAGGAACAGCACCCTTTGAGTAGGGACCTCAATATAAAGATGCCTTCGCAAGACTGAAGGATCATCTTCAACAACTGTCAAGACTGGCTAGCCTGAAGGGGGCAACACACCTCACTTTGTATTTAGCAGCAGGCCACTTTACAGTCAGCGCAGTCCTCGTCAAAGACGAAGCCGAAGGGGGACAAATGCCCGTATATTATGTATCGGAATCATTGCAAGGAGCAAAGAGGAACTACATTGAACTAGAGAAAATAGCTTATGCATTGCTTATGGCGTCAAGAAAATTGCGGCATTACTTTCAAGAATTCAAGATAAAGGTTCCCATAGGATATCCTCTAAGGTCTATGTTTGAGAACAAAGATGCCACGACAAGGATCGCAAAGTGGGCTGCAGAGCTAGCACCCTTCGACATCACTTTTGAACCAAGGACAGCCATTAAAGCCCAGGCACTTGCCGATTTTATATTTGAGTGGTCGGCGGAAGTTCTAGAAGAAGGCTCAGCTCTGCCTCCCTTGTGGAGCATAAAATCCGATGGTTTTTTCAGAGCAGAAGGAGCAGGAGCATCAGCAATTGTAACTGACCCTGGAGGGCAGAGCATAGAGTATTCTCTCAGACTAAATTTCAAGACAACAAACAACGCAGCTGAATACGAAGGACTTCTGTTGGGCCTTCGCAAAGCAAAATCCCTCGGATCATAAAGAGTCGTCACCTACACCGATTCTAAGTTGATAGGAGGGCATATAACAAAAGACTTTCAAGCCAAAGACGCCGAAATGGCAAAGTATTTGGAAGCAGTAAGAACAATGGAGAAGCATTTCGTCAGGATCTCTATGAATACAATTCCAAGGGGGGAAATGGAAGAGCAGATGAGTTGGCCAAAGCAGCAGCATACTGTACGAGGATACCTGATGGGGTGTTTTACGAAGCAATTTCACGAGCGTCTATATCTCCCGAAGTACAGCTTATAGCAAGATCTTTAGAAGAAGACTGGCGAACAATCATTGTAAAATATCTTCGGGATGGTGAATTACCCGAAGATATCAAGAAGGCGTGTGTAACAAAGCAACGCGCAAGAACATATATCATGATGGATGGCCTCCTCTATAAGTCGGGAATTGGCACACCATGGATGAGGTGTGTTTCAAGAGAAGAGGGAAAGGAAGCACTGGCGGAAACCCACACAGGAGCCTATGGTTCGCATCAAGGCCCAAGGGCCCTTGCAGCAAAGGTTTTGCGCATGGGAATATATTGGCCAACGGCCAACAGCAACGCAGAGGAATTTGTGAAAAGATGCCGAGGATGTCAATGGATGAAAAACCAGCTGAAGGCTCCACCAACAAACTTACAGCCTTCACCACCAGTGTGGCCTTTTGCAAGATGGGGGATTGACATCGTGGGGGAACTCAGGCAAGCTTCAGGAGGATTTAAATGGATCATTGTTGCAGTTGACTACTTCACAAAATGTGTTGAAGCAGAGCCATTGACGAGCATAACAGCTGCGAAGACCCAGCATTTCTTTTGGAAAAATGTGATATGCAGATTTGGCTTACCACAAGAAATAGTGGCTGACAATGGGTCACAGTTCATCGCGTCAAGGTTTAAGTCATTCTGCGAGGACCTTGGCATCAAAATATGCTATGCTTCTGTGGGACACCCTCAAGCGAACGGTGCAGTCGAACGGGCAAATCAAAACATTATGAAGACATTGAAAAGGAGATTGGTAGATGAAGCAAAGGGGAAATGGCCAGATGAGCTAGAGAAGACATTGTGGGCAATTCGCACAACGCCCACCAGACCAACGCCGGCTGAGATCCAAGCTAAGACCCTTCGGGTCATAACAGATGGAACCAAGATTACTGATCAACCGCTGGCCGACACTGTCGAAGAAGACAGGCTTAAAGCGAAACAGGCCTTAGAGAAGTATAATGAGTTGATGACCAAAACCTACAACAAGCGCATAAGACCACGGGAGATCCAAGAAGGGGATATGGTCCTTCGGAAGATGTCACAAAGACCATCAAAACTAGAGCCCACGTGGGACGGACCCTTCATCGTCACCAAACAAACAAGACAAGGATCATTCTACGTCTCCAATCCTGGCGGCTCTTCGGTCCCAAATACATGGAACGCGAAGAGCCTGATCAAGTATTACCCATGAGAATGAATGAAGCGCTGAGTACTCTTTTCTCCGACTCGGTTTTTTCCTAGCGGGTTTTACGAGCGGAGTTTTTAACGAGGCTCAGACGCCCAAAACCGGCTGCGACCGAAAAAATCCTACGGGGATGTAACTACCAGAATGTAATTTCAAATGAAATGAAGAAAAAGAGCATTGCCGTACACACATTTCAAACCAAGGGGCTGGCGCGAGGCCAAGAGCACTCGCGCCAAGCACCCGACATATGACCTTCGCGGGCCATGAGCCTTCGCGAACGTCTAACGCGCTAAAGCGCCTAGGGCTGGCGCGAGGCCAAGAGCACTTGCGCCAAGTACCCAAAATAGGACCTTCGCGGGCCATGAGCCTTCGCAAACGTGTAACGTGCTAAAGCGCCAAGAGGCTGACGCGAGGCCAAGAGCACTCACGCCAAGCACCCGAAAAGCAATCTTCGCGAGCCATAAGCCCTCGCGAACGCTGACTATGCTAAAAATATCACGAGGGGTGCGAGGTATAAAAAACCATGAGCGCATGCCAAATAAAAAACAAAACATCGCGAAGGTGAATAAAATTGAGCACAATACGAGACTTCGAAAGGAAAAATGAAGAAAAGATTATATATTACATTAGCAAAGGGTTACAACCCTAAAACTATTACAAATTCTACTCCGCAGGCTTTTTGCCCTTTGGATCTACTGGATCTTTCGGAGCCTCGGCGACAGCAGCAGCCGGAGGATTGCTCGGTACCCTGGGCTCCCCTATCCTTAGTGGAGGCGAGCCGACCGTAGAAGCCGAAGGAGCCATCTTCCTCGCGTGCGCCATGAAAGCGCGGCAGAAGACAGGACCCCCAGCTTTCCAGAACTTCAATAAAAAATCCCGGACAACCTGTCGGGAGCCGCTGTCGAATGAGTTGGGGATGAAGGCCGAAGGGTAAGGCACGCTGGGAAATGTACTACCCAAAAAATGTGTGCACCCAGCGCCCTTTAGCTTTGCTGTAAATGCGAAGATAGAGCTAATAGCGCAATCTGACCCGTAGCACAAAGACCCCTCCACGAAGGTCCCGATGGCCTCCCTCAAATATTTGATGGCCAAAGCCAGATTCTTCGGAGGGGCGCTTACGGCAACAGTCCCGAGTCTAGTAATCTCCTTGGCGAAGACCTGACCCAAAGAGACAAGCTCTACTTGCAGCGCTTCCAATTGTTGCTTAATCTTCTCCATAGAGCTCCGAAGAGTCCCAAGCTCCTCAGCTCCATTTTTCACTTCGTCGCGCAAGCCATTGCATTCCTTGCGCGACGACTCCAGTTCGGTTCGTTGAGCCTCCAACTCAGCACGAAGCCCAGCCAGGGCCTCCTCGGCAGTCTTCGCGTGCTGCTCTGACTGTTCCTTTTTTGACCAAAGGAGGACCACGAGCACCTTCTCCTTCGCACTCACCTCCCGAAGGGTGTGGTTTTCTCGGTCGAGTGTAGCAACCCGACCCTCGAGAACAACACACCTCTCCGAGAGATCCACCATTTGTGCCGATGCGGCACGATTCCAAACCAAACTCTGCAAAATAGGATACAAACGTAAATAACCAAAGACTTTAAACTAAGACAAAATAAATGAATGATAGAAATATATATTACCGAGGCAAGGCTCAACTCGACGTTGCGCATGTTCACCAATAAAGGGAACGCCTCGCAACGATCGAGGACTGATGACAGCACCCCCCGAGGATGGATTCCACATGTTCATCGCGGAGAACGGTGGTAGGCTCCACGAAGAATTCATCAGAAGCGACGGCGGCATTGGGCACAGGTGTAGCGTGCGAAGCTCCACCCTCGATAGTTGTCGCCGCGGCCGAAGAAGTGGTACCGGGCACTGGGGCAGCAGGAAAAACTGACCCAGCAGTGCCGGGCGCTGACGGGGCAGAAGGCGAAGGCCCCCTCTCTGCGGCGGTGGTTGCCACCAATGCCAGAATGGCATCAGTATTGGCACCAAGGGCCCCAGAAATAGGCACCGAAGGTGGCTCTTCGTTGACCCTCTCTGAAAAACAAGCAAACATAAGAAACAAAGCAAAGGTAGAAAGCATACCGAGCTATAGCAACCAACCTTCGGCGGAGGGAGAATCAGCAAGTCAGAGCTCCGCGTCAACAACGAAGCCAGCAGTATAGTCCTCGGCCTCTGTCTGGACATCCACGGAGACTCCTTCGGGAGTAACGGGGCCTCGACCCGAAGGAAGAGACCCGGCTGCATGACTATCCTGGAGCTCGTTGGATCCATGTTCGGGATCTAACGGCCCCGAAGGAGTCTTGCTGACCAGGACGTCCAGTGGGTCTTCACCACCACTGGCGGCACTCTGCGCGTCCGGCGAAGTGCGATCGTCCTCGGCCTCCTCTTCGTCTCCTTCCTCGTCCTCAGCGTCGGCGGCTTGATTCGAAAAATCAGTTAGAAACAACAAACCGAAGGTATATGGCGGAAAGACGAATACTCACCACGGGGCCGCTTCGACGCGCCCGCAGCAGCGCCCTCGGCGGCTTTCCTCTTCCCGCCCCTCTTCGGCTCGGGCTCCGCCCAGGGGGTAACTACCCCGAGGATACGGTTGACGCGCGCGCCCACCCCAGCTTCGCGGGCCCGCGCAACTTCGTCTGGGCGTAGCGGCCCGAACATGCCCTCGGCCCTCTCCACGGCCGCTTCCAACTTCCGGGGTCGGTGGTCCTCATGACTCAGAGCGAGGTGGTCGCCTCCCTCGTCGACGATTACAAATTCTTCCCAGTTGCGCATAAGTGGACCCACCTTGGCTACGAAGAACTCCTCAGCGAGGCAACGCATGGAGAAGCGTTTGCTGATCCTTTGGAGCAGCAACCTTTGCGCCTCTTCGGAGCCGGTGAGCTTCTCCACCGGGAACTTCACACAGTTGGCCGCTCCCAGGGTGTACCTCAGCGGAGAGTCGGCCTCGTCTACCTTCTGGTAAAACCAAAACAGTTTTCAACTTAACCCCGCAGCTCCGTCCCACTTCTTCTTCGTGGCCAAGGACGGGAAATCCACAACATGCGCCGCCTTCACGACGAAGTTGAAACACTCGAAGGCACTGCCGCTTGTCTTCCCCTGCCACCTAGCTTGATGGAGGAAACCGAAGAGTCGGGCGCTTGGTTGTGCGCCATGGCTTCGGAGGGCCCACTCGTACACTGCGAGCCGAGCCACAGCGTTCGGGGAATGGTGCACGAGCTGTGCCCCGTACAGCTCGAGCACCTCCTCGACGAAGCGGGTACAAGGCATCCGAAGATCCGCCTTCACTTGCGAATTGAAGATAACCACCTCGTTGGCATTCGGCCGAGGAGTCGTCTCCTGCCCCGGAAGCCTGAAGTCCTCTTCGTCCGCTGGAGAGCAGCTCGCCACCTTCGCGAGCATGTCCGGCGTCATCCTCGATTGTCCTAGCTCCCAAGACAGCTGTGCCAGGTCCGCAGGACTCAAGATCTTCTTTGGGGCCATCAGAGGTTCCGAGGACTGCACAAAAAAGAAGAAATCGGTACTTCCGATAAGCGGCCCTTCGGGAACATCAAAATAAAAAAAAAGGGGAGGCAAACAAGAACAACCTCCACAGCCATTCAACTGCAAAAACTTTGTAAAATAAAGTACTACTCGTTCGCACAAGAAGAACACAAGTGTAAGTGAATGGCATCGCAACTGGCACAAGAACCTCGCCAGCAAGCTCGCCGGCGTCGACCCCAAGGAAACACCGAAAACCCATAACCCGGACTAAGCAAACAATGTGGGTGAGTGGCGTACCTACAAACTTGGCCGGCGATGAAGAACGGCGGAGAACCCGCGGCGATGATCAACTGACGACGGCGGCGGAAGGAGAGCCCGAAAGCAAGGGAACGACCAGCGGCAGGGGCGCGAAAGGGCAAGCAGATCAGTGGCGGTCGGAAGAAGGCGTAGGAGCGGAAGAACTAGCGGCGGCGGACGAAGTGCGCAAGAGCAAAAGAAACTGACGGCGGGAGGTTGTGAGTTTGAAGAGAGTGAAGTGGAAGAAGAACAGTGACACGGCCCCTTATATAAGAGCCAGTCGGACATGGATGACCGCCACGTGTCCACATCAACGGCCACGATGCACCGCGGAGAAACCGAGCGGACACGAAAATAAAAATCCAAAAGACAAAAGAAAAATTCCAACGGACGCCTACAGATCTGATGACACGTGTGACGATTGACGACCAGGATCGACGCGTTAACTTCAAGGCCACTGACATTGTCAGAACGTCAGGTCCAAGTCACATCAACGGGCGAAGATATCATCGGAAATAAAAAGAAAGAGCATCTTCGGAAACACCACCTCGACGTGGAGAAGGGGGGAGGTGGATATTACGGCCAGACAACACGGAGAGGTGGTGACGTGACCGTAAGGGGCTTCTGTTGTAGGGGCTTCTGTTAGAGGTGGATGTCCACGAACATGTTGTGAAGACCCTTCATGAAGATCCTTACCTGAAGGGATAAGCGGTGAAGCGTGCCAAAGATACTCAAAATCCCTTGGGATGGGAGCAAGAGACTCAGACATCCGCGAAGGGTCAGGAGACGAACGCGAAGGGTAGAACGTTCGCGTGATCCTTGGGGCTTATCCCGAAGGGTGGCGGAGGAGAGAGGTCTCACCGAGGACTGCACGAAGACCCTGCGATCGTCGAAGACTTCACGAAGACCCTGTGAAGTGACCGGGGGGGAAATCCGACGAGTCCCGGGCTAGAAGACGAAGACCCCGCGATAGCTTCTGACATGAGCGAATCGAATCAACTACTTTGTCAGAATATGTCCCCCCGAGGGCACATTAGGAATTAGAGCATCTTGGATTGTAAGAAAGCTAGCCTAGCCGTTGATCTTACGATCGACGATCGATAGATCAGGGCAATTTGGGTATATCCCCTGGGCCGGGGTAATTTGGGTATTTCCCATGTATGTAAACCCTGGCCCTAGAGTTCTATAAATTGTTAAACTCATCAATGAAAGGCACAAACATTCTGATCATACACATTAGTTTTCTAGTTTATTCACTGAGCGCCTGCTCTCTCACCACCAATTCTCTCGGCGTCCTCTCTTGCACCGGGGAGGGGCGCCGGTTCTCACCGTCGGCTGGATTTCCCGGCGACAATTGTACTCATCGCCAGACCATAATTCATCAACATCACACTCCACACCCGCATCATCGTTACTACCTTTGCTGGTGCAATTATCATGTTGTTGTGTAATCTCTTGCTCATCGTGACTCGTCCAACATGAATAACCTTCTTTGAATCTGCGCTTCATGAGATGAAACTCGATCTAATTTGAATTTCTCAATAACTTCATGTTAGCGCCGTCAATACATAGAAAACATATCACATCAACCCCACTCTCCTACATATCCTCCACGACAGCTCTTATAAATCCTTGTATGTTTTTGACATATTCTTCTGTCGTACGATTTCCCGTGTACATCCATGTTCTATCCATTATCTGCACAAATGTAATACGGTGATTTAATTAAGTAAATTTTTCATATATAGTTTTAGTCAAAAATACAAAGATAGAAATGGATATTAATTAATCTCACCCACTTCATACAAGCTACCATGAAAAAATCATGGATATTATTATATGGATAAAAATTAATTATTTTCATCCACCTCAAACTAGCTATTATAAACAAATCATGAATATTAATTAATTATTTACATCCACCACAAACTAGCTATCATAAACAAATCATAGATATTAATTAATTATTTGTATCCACCACAAACTAGCCATCATAAAAAACCATGGATATTAATTATTTATTTTTATCCACCACAAACTAGCTATCATAAATAAACATGGATATTAATTATTTTCAACCACCTCAAACTAGCTAGCTATAATTAAGCACATGCATATCTATGAACAAGATGGATATTAATTATTCTCATCCAACTCAAACTACCAAGCATCAACCAATCACATGAATATTAATTATTCAACACCCAATCCAGATCTAGATCTACACATGCATATCTCTCATCTACCTCACACAAGAAACAAGAGAACAATTAGCAAATGATTGAGGTACCACTAACCTTTAAACAACTAGTGCTCTAGATACTATATCACTGGCGGATAGTCAGGTGAACCGCTAGTGATAGTTTTACTGACGGTTGAGCGGCCGAACTGCCAATGATAGGGTACCATCACTGGCGCTTTTCCATACATGGGCCATTATTGGCGGTTCGTCGGGTCCCTAGCGCAGGCCGGGGAGGGCGTGGGGCACTTCACTGGCGGTTCTAGCCAAAAGTGACAGTGATGAGAGAGCATGGAGGAGCATTTCTATAGTAGTGATACTAGCTCGTACTTGCACGCCAAATTCCTCCGAAGCATGCATTTAACAGATCACATATAGGCACCAGTTTCTCACATGTACCCCTTATATTTTGAACAAGAGCAAGCTTGATCACGTATAGGTGATCCAATCGAGGCAAGGCGAAATCGACTTCATCTTTTCTTCATCTTTTGATTCAAAAACATGACCGGGTTTCATTGGATTCGTTGTTCTTTGTAGCGTCTAGAAGGGAAAAAAACTCATGCACTAACAAATCTCCACAGTCCTGCTTCCTCCGTCCAAGAATATAAGGCATATTTCAATTTTGCATATAGACCAAGGATGCGTTGAAAATAACTATACTATCTCTAGTTATTGTCTTTAAGCACTGTATTCAATACATGCATGCACATAGGAAATCCAAACTAAAGCAAGATATTTATTAGGGGTATTATGGGAATAACACATTTATTTTGTATTGGAATATAAAATATGTCTTATATCGACGGACAAATCCATTCAAAAATACGCCTTATATTCTTGAACTGAAGGAATACTTAAATATACAGTCATGTTTGCCACTCAAAAAATGCACATGTACAGAAAACCACGTGCATGCATGTACCTATATACGTTCAGAAGGCTGGACAGAGCTATATATAAACACACACACTATACTATGTCTATGCGTAGTGTATATAGCTTCTGCTACGCTCGGTCGGTTTAATGCTTCGGCTCGGTTGTTTCCATGCAACCTGGAAATCTTGGGAGGAAACCTACCCAAAACGTGGGAATACAATAATTACTCGATTTTTGAATCTTTTCTTCAGTTTTTTCATTGTAACTTTTGATTGGGACTTTAGATCGACGAACGGTTTTTACCGTTGGATTACTTACATTTTTACAAACAGAAGTAGACCACTCTTGCCATATAAAAAATATATTTTTGCACAGAGTTTCTAACCATCGGTGCTAGTTTTTTAACCATCGTACACTAGGTTTCTAACGATCGTGCGCCGAACTTCTAACTATTGTGTGTGCTGGCTTTATAACCATCGTACGCTGGGTTCTAACCATCGTGTGCCAAACCTTCTAACCACCATATGCTAGGTTTCTAACCATTGTTTTATGGATTTATAACCATCGTGCACCGAACCTTTTAACCACACCATGTGCTAGCTTTCTAACCATCGGGACTAGGTTTCTAACAATCATTCTAAGAATTATAACCATCTTGCGACAAACTTTTCTAACCACCGTGTGCTGACTTTTTCTAACCATCATGCTGTGAACATTTTAACGACCATATGCTAGATTTCTAACCATCATGTCTTAAACTTTCCAACCATCATGCCTCACATTTTTAACCATCATATCATAAATTTCTAACCATTTTATCTTGATATTTCTAACAACAATGTTTTGAATATTCTAACAATTATCTACTATTTTCCAAACCATCCACTTCTTCCGTTGAAAAAAGTACATGCTGCTACCAAAAAATCCAAAACATATTTAGCATCACAGATGATACAAAATCCACACTTTGCACCCTTGAATCAGTAGCAGTGCGGTTGGAATCCACAAACCTAGCGTACAATGGTTAGAAAACCAGGACCGATGGTTAGAAACCTAGCACACGATGGTTAGGAACTCTACAAGGTCTAGTTTTGTTCGTACAAAGTAATCCAACGGTGAAAACCGTTTGTCGACCTGAAGTTCCAATCAAAAGTTACGATGAAAAAATAGAAGAAAAGATTCAAAAATCAATCAATTAATGCGTTCCCACGTATGGGTGGGTTTTCTGCCGAGATTTTCGGGTTGCATGCAAATGGACAAGCTGGTATGGGTAGGTTTGGTTTCCGGAATGGTTAGCTCTGCTCTCCAAAATGGTTATTTCTGCTCGTAGATCAAAAAATTAATGCAAGCATAATTGCCTCTCGCTTTGTTGGGATCGGCTCTAGGTGTGACCGAGTGTAGAATAGGAACTGGTACGCCTAGGTGTAGAATAGCGTGACCGTGTGTGTGTGTCTATATATATATATATATATATATATATAATACATGTTTTTACCCCTGCATATGGATGCATGCATGTCTAACTTCTCGAAAGTGTTTAGGTATTCAGTGATTGGCTTAAATGAGAATTTATGCATGTAAAGTCTGAGGAAGAAGAATAAAAAACTCAGGTACATATAAATCTCTCTAGGTTTAAAGGTCCTTCAAAAATATACATGCATTCAAAACATGTGCGTGTATAGGTTTATTTTAAGAATAGAAATTACATTATGGCATCTACTTCGTGAGATTGATGTACATAACATCAAACTAAAAGCAATGTCCTAGCTATAAAGCTTATAAAAGGGAAAAACCAGCCTTAAAATGAAATTCAGGCAACGCAAACACTGCAACAGAACTACCCTTTGTAACCGCCTCATCTGTGCCGGTTCAAAGAAAATCGGCAGTGATTAGTTATCCTTCTTGGTCCGCAAACCAGGGTAGCAAAAATCGGCGCATGGCGACTAAAGCACAAACCGGCAATGATAGTTTCATTGCGGTTCTATTACAAACCGCAGCGATGTGGAGTATCGGTGCGGTTTTAATGCACTAATATGAACGGCAAAGGAAATCTATTTTCACCTTTGCCGGTTTTATACACCCTTCCCGCCCACAAGCTAGAACCGGCGAGTGATAGTTATTATCTTTGCCGGCCATACATTTCGCCAAACTGGTGAACCGGAAGTGATAATAAATATCACCGCCGGTTTTGTTAAAACCGCGATGATGTATTCTCTATAAATAGGAGCTAAGGTGAAAGGCAAATTTGTCTGCAGATCGATGTGGGCTACGGGTGGAGGCACATTGCGGCTATGAGGCAGATTTGAGCTCCAAATTTTGAAGGCTAAGCGTGGAGATTCCAAATCAAAGCAATTGTGTTAGTTTTTGTTGCTAGGAGGCTCCAAATCCAAGCAATTGTGGTTGTTTTCATCGCGTGGAGGCTCCAAACCCAAGTACAATTATTTGATTTAGTATATTCCAAATAATTTAGTTTGTTTTTATAATTTGAAGTAATTTAGTTGATGTATAAGTACATTTATTTGATTTAGCATATATCAAATAATTTAGTTAGTTTTATAATTTCAAGTAATTTAGTTGAAGTATAAGTACATTTATTTGATTTAGTATATTTCAAATAATTTAGTTGGTTTTATAATTATAAGTAATTTAGTTGAAGTATATTTTCATTCTTAGGTAGGGTGTCAGTATTTATCATAATTTGAGATGACCGAGTTAAATAGAGATACCGTTTCTTTGTGAATTTTTAGTTAAGTATTAAAACCTCCTTAATTAACAAATAAAAAGTAAAAAATATAATAAAAATCTATGGTATATTATTTGTATACATTGAGTAAGAAAAGTTGCATATCTGTACAATACAATATTTGAATGAAAAAATAATGTGCTTCTTTTGGTTACTACGTTGATATAATTCGCTCATGTGTGGGACCGGCTTTAATTATAAGTATGCTATGAGAAAGCATATTTTGTTAAGTACATCTTCGCATGGTGCCTTAGCGGTGGACTCTCTGATCATTTGTATCTAGCGATGAACTGCTTGGTGATAAGTAATTTGGTTTATTTATGTAATTTCCAATAATTTAGTTGATGGAGTGAATAGTGGATTTTGTCTATTAATTTATGTCATTTCAAATATTTTGATTATGTATATATATGTTGTTACAAATGATAAATATATTCATAGGTAGTATAACATTATTAAACTTTTGTTCTTTATTGTAGATGGACAGGAGATGGATGTATTATGCAGACCGTCGTAGCCCGGAGTTCTTCAACGACGTGGATTTGTTTCTGAGGGCTGTTAAGCCGTACAAGTCAAATACCCAGTTGGAGTATATGGGCCCGTTCTTTTCAGCGGACCACCAGCGGTCGGCGGCCGACGGTCCGCTACAGTAAAAAAATTTTTACATTATTTTTTTTAGATTATTTAAATTTTTTTCCAAAAACTTTTAAATTTGCTACAGTAAAACCGCCAACCGCCAACCGCCAGAAACCGCCAAAAGAAACAGAGCCTATATGTTGTCCATGTGTGGATTGCAAGAACGAGAAGCAGTTTTGTAGCGTAGAGCAAATTGGTCCACACTTGCTTCGAAGAGGTTTCAAAGATCAATATACATGTTGGAGCAAGCATGGTGAAGAAGTTGACACTAAACATTAGGACTCACAACACACTGCCGAAGACGCCGGTGGAAGCGAGATGCAGACCGACGATGTTAACGATGTGGTTGTCGACGATCCCAATGATGACCTAGATCGATCTTTGCGTGATGGGGAAGGGCATTCACCACCGAAAGACAGTTTGAAGTTCCAACGTATGGTACATGACTAAAACACCGTTGTATCCGGGATGCAAGAAGGATCACTGCAAGTTGCACATCGTGTTGACATTGCGCTTGAAAGCAAGCAACAGTTGGTCGATAAGAGTTTCGATGAGTTGCTACTTCTCTTGGGTGGCGTGCTTAGGAGAAGCGTTATGCCTCATACCACCTACCATGCCAAGCAAGTTGTTTGCCCATTGGGATTAGAGGTACAGAAAATTCATGTATGTCCAAATGACTGCATCTTGTATCGCAAAGAGCATGAGGAGTTAGATGTGTGTCCAGTGTGTGGAGATTCACGGTACAAGCGGCGCAATGATGCAGTTGGTGCGAAGCAGAACAAGAAGGGACCATTGGCGAAAATAATCTAGTATTTTCCTATAATCCCAAGGCTGAAGCGATGGTTTGTGAACAAAAAGCACGCCCAATGATGCGATGGCACGCCGATGAGCGTAAAAATGACGGAATGCTCAGACACCCAGCTGATGGTGTACAATGGAGAAACATCGACAGAAAATAGAAGAAGACATTTGCATATGACCCGAGGAATATAAGGTTCGTGCTGAGTATGGATGGGATGAATCCATTCAGGAATGTCAGCAGTCGTCATAGCACTTGGCCAGTCACACTATGTATGTACAACCTACCACCTTGGTTGTGTATGAAATGGAAGTATATTATGATGCCCTTATTGATCCAAGGGCCGAAGCAACCGGGAAACGATATAGATGTGTATCTGAAACCATTGGTTGAAGACCTAAAAGTGCTGTGGAACGATGGTGTATGGGTATAGGATGAGTTCAAACGAGAGCACTTCACCCTGCGTGCCACGCTTTTCGTAACAATCCAAGACTGACTTACCCTAGGCAATCTATCTGGGCAGGTTACAAAGGCTACAACGGATGCATGGTGTGTATGGAGGGAACTTCAGGTCGGTATCTAACCAACAGTCGAAAAAAGGTATACACGCGTCACCGTAGGTGGCAACGCCAGGACCACCCATACCGGAAGGATAAGAAATCTTTTGATGGGACTGTCGAGAATGATGTTGCTCCAGAAAGTCGTACTGGTAGACAGTTATTCAACCTAGTAAAGGACATCGAATGTATCTTCAGAAAGGGACGGGGCAACAAAACTACCGCGAAAGAAGGGTTATGGAAAAAGAACTTAGTGTTTTGGGAACTCCTGTATTGGAAGGATTTGGATGTTCGCCACGCGCATGACATCATGCACATAGAGAAGAATGTGTGCGAGAGCATTCTTAGACTCTTAGTAGGCATACCTGGCAAGACTAAAGATACAGAGCAGGCCCGTAAGGACCTCGAAGAAATGGAACTGAGGATAGAGCTACACATAGTACACCATAATGGAAAAAAAACTCCTTTCCCCAGCTTGCTACACACTCAGCAAGAGGGAGAAAATTGACTCGTGCACTTTCTTCCATAGAGTTAAAGTCTCGTCCAGTTACTCTGCCAACATGAAGAGGCTAGTAAGTATAAAAGATTCGAAGATACTTATTGGCATGATGAAGGCCCATGACTGTCATATGATGATGACGCATATGCTCGCAGTTGCACTTAGGGCAATTCTTCCAGAAAAAGTACGAGACACAGTGATAAAGGTGTGTTCTTTCTTTAACGCAATTTCACATAAGGTCATCGATCCGCAAAAACTGGACAAGCTGCGGGAAGATGTGGTCCACACTCTATGCCGGCTTGAGATGCATTTTCCACCAACATTTTTCGATATGATGGTTCACCTCATAGTTCATATCGTCCCCCAGATACGGGTCCTTGGGCCTGTGTTCTTACATCAAATGTACCCTTTCGAGAGGTTCATGGGCTTCTTAAGAAATATGTTCGTAACCGAAATCGGCCAGAAGGCTGCATGGCGGAGGGATGGACATCTGAGGAGGTCATTGAGTTTTGCATTGACTACATGGATCTAAAGCCGATCAGTGTGCCTGTTTCACGTCATGAGGGAAGGCTACAGGGAAAAGGTACCATTGGTCAAAAAACACAGCGTACTAACGAAATAGTATCTTTCGTGCAAGCACATTTCGCAGTTCTTCAACAATCAGTGGTGATTGCTGAGTATTATGATATGCACATGACAATTCTGCAGACGAATAACCCAAAGAAGTCAGATGAATGGATCGAGAGGGAGCACAGAAATAAATTCATGGATCGGTTCTGCTTGAGACATGTCATGGGCATCTGACGGTCTCTCTTGAGTTGGAAGTGTTGGTCCGAGGACCGTCCACTACAATCCTCACTTTCCAAGGATACGAGATCAACGGTTACACATTTTACACGAGAGCACAAGATGACAAGAGCACTAATCAAAATAGTAGTGTCCGTAGAGATGCATCCAACAACAATGGCTCTATGCAGACGTACTATGGGTTCATAGAGGAGATCTGGGAGTTGGACTATGGAGCTTTGAAGGTCCCTCTTTTTCGATGCCAATGGGTCCAACTCCATGCGGTGCTGGAAAATGACAAATATGGCATGACTATCGTGGATTTTAAATGTGTTGGATATAGAGAACAACCATTCGTGTTTGCAAAGGATGTTATGCAAGTATTCTATGTCAGTGACCCGGCCAACAAAGACCGCCACGTGGTTCTGCAAGGAAAAAGAAGAATTGTTGGGGTTGAGAATGTCGTCGATGAGGAAGAGTACAATCAGTACGAAGAGGTAGCTCCGTTTGGAGAGAACGTCGACCTAAGTCTAATGGAAGAGAGTGATAAACCTACTTACATCCGCCGTGATCATAATGAAGGACTAGTAGTTTAATTGTAACTCCGTTGTAAAAAATGTTCAGTAATCTTATATAGTAATTACAATTTTTTTTATCATAAGACCGTAACTCCCAAATTATACTCTTAATTACACGTTAAAATCTAGATAAATCATATTTTCACAAAATTAGTAATCATTAAATAAGACAGAAATAAGATATTTTTTATAACAACAAGAATAATGGTTAAAATTTATCAAAACATGTATATATTATCCTCATGCCTAAAACTAAATTTAAGTAATGAAAAATAGCATATCCACTAAATTCATGCTATCACATTTGCGGGATGTTTTTTTCTTTGCCATTGACAAAAGTTCTCTTTAATGCTTTGTAAGCTATATAAAAATTTTAAAAAATCTAAAAAAAATCACAGTGCTGTCAAATGTAGTACTCTCAATCTAGAATTTTTTGTATTTTTATGATTAAATTTTGGTGTTAATAATATTGATTAACCGTTTATACATTATTTTCGTAACATATTTGTTCGCAAAAATACCAAAAAATCAAGATTGAAAGTATTACTTTTTTTTTGGAAGCACTACATTTCTCTAGAATTTTTTGAAATGTTTATATAGCTTAAAAAAAATATAAGTTTTCTAAATTTGTTTTTCTAATATTAGGCGGAAAAAATTATCGATCTTTGGTTTTTATTAAACCGCCTTTGGTGTTCAAACATCGATCTTGGGTTTGTTAAAACCCAGCGATAATCACTTTGATCTTGGTTTATAAAAAACCGCACTTGATGCTTATATATTAATTCCGACCGGTCCCCCAATCCCTTGTCTCCTTGTGCCCCTGACCCATCCCTAGCTTGGTCCGCGCGCCGCCTCCGGCCCTCTCGCGCCGCCTCCATCCATCGCCCGCGCGCTGCCTGCCCGCCGCCGCCTCCCTGCGCCGCCTACCTCTTCCCCGCCTCCCTCCCCACTGCGCGTCTCCGCCCCCTCCATGGCAATCCCCTGCTGCCGCTCTTCCCCGCAAGTCCCCTGCGTCCCTCCCCCGCGCCGTCTGCCCGCCTGCCTCCTCCCCGCGTCGTCCCCGCCTCCCACGCCCTGCCCCGCGCCCCCGCCACCTCCGCGCCGTCCTCCCCCCGCCGCCCTCCGCCTCCTCCCTCCGCCGCCTCCCCCCGAAGCGCCGCCTCCTCCTCTCGCCTCCCCCTGTTGTCCCCGCCGCCTCCCTCTCCCTTCTGCCCCCGGTGCCTCCCTGTCGGCCTTGCCGCCCCTCCCGGGGCCTTGCCGTCCCCGCCTCCCTGTCTCGGCCTGCCTCCCTCCCCAGACGCCGCCGTCCCCGCCGCCCCCCCGGCCGCCCCCCCCGCGCCGCCTTCCTCCCCCCTCCCCTGTAGTCCCGCCGCCTCCGCCCGTTCTCGCCGCCTCCCTTCCCCCCGCCGCCCTCCCCGCCGCCTCCTCCCGCCTCTTCCCTCCGCCGTCGCCCCCCCCCCCCCGCCTCCTGTCCGGCGCCGCCTTCCTCCCGCCTCCCCTCTTCCCCGCCTCCTCCCGCCGCCTCCTCCCCCGCCTGACCCCGGCCGCCTCCTGTCCCCGCCGCCTCCCTCGCCCCAGTCGTCCCCCACCTCCTGTCCCGAGCACCGCCTCCCTCCCCCGGCGTGCCGTCCCCGCCCTACCCCGGCCGCCTCCCTTCCCAGCGCCGCCTCCCTCTTCCCTTGGGTCCCTCTTCCCAGCGCCTCCCTCTTCCCCTGGCCCCCTCTTCCCCCGCGCCATCATCTCCTCCCCCTTCCTGTGCCGGCCGCCACATCCTCCCGCGCTAGCTGCAAATTGAAGGTAACTTTTGTATTAATTTATATGGTTGGCACAAATTAAAGTAGTCGGGTAAAATTTTTCTTTTGCAATTAGTCTTGATAGTGACTGGAGTTGGGTAAGAATTTTGATATATATATATATATAGCATCAAAATTTCCGTTTTGCAATTAGTCTTGACAGTGACAGAGCATGGGAGATTTATTGTTTATTTATCTTGTTTATTTATGAAATGTGATATCTTGTTTATTTATCTTGTTTATTTATGATAGATGTGGCATAGTGCAAGTGATATCTTGTTTATTTATGATATATGTTTATTTATCTTGTTAGACAAAGGACACCCTCCGCGACGCCCCTTTATCGTCGGCACCTTGAAGCGTACCTGTCGGTGAGGTAATTAATTCCGATCCCCACCGCCTATACGGTCATGCCGAGTTGTATTTGTGTGTGCTATAGTTTTCCGAGGTTTGAATTAGTGGTGGAGGGCACTTTACTTTGTATCACGTGGGTAACAACCAAACTTACTAAATTATTTGTACAGTTGTCACATCAATGGGGTCATACAGATGTGTTGTATTTTCAATTGCCTGATGAAATGTGTCATTTAACTGCATTTGTTCTCCGCAGACCCCCTCGACAAAGACAAAACAAAGCAAAAAACAAAAAAGAGTCCGTGGAGGTAGGATTAAAATTTTAAAAAAGGGAAAACCCAAACAAGAAGGGTCAGCGCATGGTGAACAGTTGGAGGTGCAGGTGTCGAAGAATGGCGTCGGGGTGTCGGTGGTTGGTCTGCATGTGTCGGTGACTTCGGGGTCTCTTGCTGACTGTGAGTCTTCCTCTTCCGACTCATCGGTTGACATTGAGATCGATCTGGATTGACCCCGTGACTCTTTCTTGTTAGACTATGTATGGTTTGAGCAATGTTGTAATATTTTTTATTATTTTTGTTGGAAACTATTTGTACTTGTAACATTGTTGGTACTATTATATTTATCTAATATTGTGAACTATCCAATTTACATTCATGTGTGCATACGGTTTGAATATAGATTGCTCATTTGAATATAATGATTTTAAATATGTTATGTGGCGTGAATTAGTTTGTTAAATATGTAGATACTTTTCTATTTATCAAAGTTATAATGGTATCTCAACAAACCGACGGATCGAATCTTGAGGCAACACCAGAAAGGAGTTGTAGTCCCAGTGATTATCTCAACCTGGACCAACATCGTGACGCCGATGAGATAATTAACACATATAGATACAAATTCAGTTGTATATGTGTTGGCCTAGGGAGATTGAAATTCATTTGTCTTTCCATTTACTTGTCCTAGGCTCAATCGATTGAAACAAATGTTGAATCATCTCGACGTGGTCGTGGCCCTAGCAAGATGCCCAAGGGGCAAACGGTTATCACCTAGATGTCGACAATCGGAGAACCTACCTCCCCCGATGCAGTAGTCAGGCCATACAAAACTGCCTGTGGGGTGGTCGTTAGGAATCATGTCACAATAAACTATCGAAGATGGAGTGGCCGAAGAGATGAGCAATATGTGGTGCCTAGTAAGGTTAAAGACTTCTGTTGGGGCAAGATGAAAGAAAAGTTTGAGTTCCCTAAAGGGACAGAAGGCATAGCGAAGAAACGCGCGATGAATATAATGGGCATCGCGTTCAAGAATTGGAAGGGTAAACTGAATAGAGATTTTGTTCAGAAACGGAGGACGCCAGACTTCAATTTATTTCCACAGTTGAAAGATTTTTGGGATGAATTTGTCGAGTTCAAGACGTCCGAGGACGCAATGCAGTTAAGCAAAGCTAATAAGCTTAACGCGGATAAGAATGTTTACCCTCACACACTCGGCTGACGTGGTTACGTCAAAAAAGTAGCCGCGTGGGAGAAGAGGGAAGAAGAATTAACAACTAGTGGTGTCACACCTGCGACGGCCGAGTGGGTCCCACGTGCAAAGCATTACCTTTATGGAAGGGGGGCTACACTAGCGGATAATGGATCCTTAAACTTTCAAGGCCCACGGGACCAGGAGGTAACAGAAAAGATTGCGGATGGGCATGCTCAGTCATCCCAGGGCGATTTCAAGGCTAGCAGGGAGAAGGATGAACTCACCCTGGCTTTGGGAAACAAGAAACACCCGGGTCGCGCGCGAGGCGTTGGCTTGGTGCCTTGGGTAGCAGCCTTCCCCAGGATGCTTCCATGTATCGCAGTCGGAAGAGGAATGTTAATATCGAGGTGCTGCAATGGAGCTAATGAAAGAAGAATTGAGGAGAAGCATACGAGAGGAGATACAACAAGCTCTCAGCCAGCAACGGGTAGCAGCCGTCGATGTATTTGGCAGCCCCGGGGCTCGAAGGAGTAGTTGTGCCTCCGGAGGGCTTGTGGAGGCCGATCCTAACACCCATCACCCTGTGGATGACATCAAGGAACCGACTGCATGCAAGCTGTACGTGCAGACTCTGAACTTTTCAACAAAGATGGCCACTGGGCTAGCTTTTCCATCAGGGGGAAGGTGTTCAGCTGCACAACCGCCCTATACCGGCTGGCTATGGGAAAGTCTGCATTGACAATATACTTTCCAAGATGTACCGAAGACTTGAGTTGGACTTCCCTGGTGAGGAGGGGAAAAACACTCTAGGAGACAACCTACACGGTTTCGTTGCGTGGAGAAAGCGATACATAGTTTTCGGCTCGGACTTAGAAGAAGATGATGAAGAAGAAGAGCCGCGAAGAGATCCTCCCCCTCATCATGCAGATGAAGCAAGTCCTCCCCTAGCACCGGCAACAAGAAGCGCAAGTCCTCCTACAAAAAGCCCTACTCCCCAACTGCTACTAACAAAAAAAAGGCAGCTGTACCTATCAATCGACCTACTCGCAAACGGCCACCTACAAAAAATTCAGCAGCGTCATCATCTCACAGATCACAGTCTTCACAGAAATCGCAAGCGTTTGATGATTCGCCTACACCCTCAACAAAGGAAAAGGAAATCAGTGGAAGCATAACATCTTTGTTGACTCGTCCAGGTCAGAGTGCCGAGCAATATGAAGTCCCTGAAAAAGCTCGTGAATTTTTCATTTCCATGGCCAGCAGTAAACAGACGGGGTCCTCGGAAAAGCGAAAGTCAGACTACGAGCGTATCTCACAAAAGCGGGACTTACGCCGGCTCAACTTGCAGAACTACAATATGGAGATGATCAAGATTTTCCGCTCGCACCTCTTAGATGGGGGTTTCAGTTAGGCAAGCCATTGGTCCCCCCAACTTGGCTCCCTGGTCTAACAACTAGACTACATCAACTACATGACTGGTACATGGAGTACAGCAACATGGGCTATGAAATGTTCTCCGCTAATGTCAAAGATGAATATTTGCACAACGGGGACTACGCATTCTAGGTGGAACTCGATCAATTGTATCAACTGTACCAGCAAGACGCCCTGGACGTCAGCATGCTTCGGTGTTGGACTCTATAAGTGTGTTGCATATAATTCAATTTTGTTCTGCCATTATATTGCCCTCATAATTACTTAGCTTTTTTTCTTTGTAGAATGGAGGCTCAGAAATGCAAGAGAGAAGGTATTCAAGACATAGGGTTTCTCGATCCCGGGATGGTCAACGAAACGCTCGTCAGGGACAAGTATCAAACAATCGAGGACTATGTAGCTAAATCCTTGATCAAGCAAGAACTAAAGAGTTCGATACTACTGTCCTATGCGTTCAAGTATGTGTCATATACCCTTCTTGTTGTATAATTTATTAGGGATAAGATGTTACTGCTATTTCATTCTCCACATGCGCAGCTTTCACTAGATCGTACTTGTCATCGTGCCATTGGATAGCAAGATAGTTGTCCTCGATTCGAAAAGAAAACCTTAAGAAAGTTACCAACCCATCATAAACTTGCTCGATAAGTAAATTCTATCATCTTTCTAAGTTGCTAAAGTCTTTTCCACGTTTCAAGTAATGTCGAATTTAAAAGCGCTTCGATATCCTTAATTACTCACGCACGGGGCTTTTGAGCGATATTGTCAAAAAAGTAATCGCCACCGTCCTTATCGAAGAAATTCCTTGAAGAATCAACTTTCTGACGCATTTAAATAATATTGTCTCATAATTCCTACTTAATGAGATATGAAAAAGGTTTATAAATATATTATTTCTCTTTCTCGGTGTCACGAGCAACCCCCGCAACAATCTCTGTGGGTACTATGCGGCAAAGTTCATGCACAACTTCCTTTGGGGCGTGTTGGGCACAACTAATATTGAGCCTGCTAAATTTGTCATAAAACACATACAATGTTGCATATATAAATATTCCATGAATGTTACTCAATAAATAACATATGTCTTCGATTCTTTGGATGGCAGCGTTTGCAAATATCCACAAGTTCGCTACTGGCTAATGAACTCCTAACAATTCAAGAACAGCTCACTGGATTCATCGTTACCGAGATTCTCGATCGAGACGGCGAATTTTACAATCATGACTGGCGAGTCCTGGCTAGGGCAGAAAAGGCAAAAACTGACCTATCTAGTGGGGAGAAAAGTGTTGACCCAGCTAGCGGGAGGCAAAGGAAGGTGGACCTAGGTAGTGGGAGCAAAAGTAAGACTCACCTAGCTAGGGGGAGCAAAAACAAGTCTCTACGTTGAACATTTTAGTTGTTTAATTAAAAACTAGCTAGATGTCACCTGTGTGTGCATATCACTACTGCAGATAAGAGTTTCACAAACGGCCCATTACAAGCGGTTCACTTCGGCCCGCTTGTAGTTTGAGAACCGCAAGCGGTTCGAAACCAACGGGCTGGAGGGTGAGATGAGGGGCGCACTGCAAGCGGTTCGTAATAAGAACCACTTGCAAATCCCGTACTGTGCAAGCGGTTCCTATTACGAACCACTTGCAATATTCTACAAGCGGTTCGTAATAGGAACCGCCTGCAGGATAGGGGATTCACAAGCGGGTCTTATTACAAACCGCTTGCAATGTGCTCCCCTCCCGCTCTGCACATTTAAACTCTGTCTTCCTCAGCGAGCTCGCACACAAGACAAAGCTCCTGTTAATGGTGGGCCGAGCTCTGTTCATAGGGGAGGTGCTGCCAAATTTTTAATTCAAAACTTATGGTCCAAATTAACTATTTGAAAGATTAGTAACATGTTGTACACATCCTTCTCCTATAGATATTGATGTTTTCTATGCTTTGGATGTTGAGAAATTTTGTTTTATACATGGAAAGGTGTTTATTTTGCTATATCCACTTTAGAACTTTTGAGGCTCTTAGATCCAAATTTATTGTTTAAAACGTGACTAGCATCTTGTACATATTCTTCTCTTCTATATATTGATTTTTTTATGCATTGTATGATGAGAAATCTTATTTCAAAAGGTGCTATGGTAGCTTAAAATGTTTGAAATGCAAAAAATTGGTTGGTAGATCTATACATATTAAATGAAAGAAAGTAAATATTTTGTGGTAGGTAATAGAAAGTAATTATAACTAATAGACGTAGTTAGCATTACTTGAAAATTGTAATAGATGTTTGTATTTTTTTTGTTGCTATAGATGAATCGACAATGGATGTACAATGCGGATCGTCGGTCAAGAGAGTTCAGGGATAGCGTGAAGGCTTTTCTCGATGCGGCCAATGCATTATTGCCTCCAGGAAGCTTCATACCTTGTCCATCGTAGACCGCAAGAACGAGAAGGAACACTCAGAAGGATGGTTGATTCTGAACCATTTGGTCATGAGAGGTTTCATGCCAAACTATATCTCATTGGACAAACCACGGCTAAGTAGAGGGATTCTAGAGGAAGACGATGAAGAATCGAAGAAGAAGAAGAAGAGGTTGACGAAGTGAACACTCAATTTGGGTCCGTGGAAGATGCACTTGGCGAGTTTGGTGACGATGAGCTAGACCAGATGCTCTGTGACGGAGAGGGAGAGTTCACGGAGGAAAGACAGTACAGGAAGTATCAGCGCATGGTAGAGGACCACAAAACTCCTTTGTACCCAGATTGTGGGCAGGGCCTAAAAAAGCTCCGTACTACACTGGAACTCATGAAATGGAAGGCCACAAACGGTGTATCGAACAAGGGATTCGATGAGTTGTTAGCACTCGTGAAGAAGTTGCTTAGGAAGGTAACACTCTACGGAATCTACTTACGAATCAAGCGAGTCCTCTGCCCATTAGGATTGCAAGTACAGAAGATACACGTATGCCCTAATGATTGTATCCTGTATCGCAATGAGTATGCCGATCTGGAGGTTTGTCCAGTGTGCGAGAAATTACGGTATAAGGTGCAGCGTGACGACCCAGGTGGAGTGGATGGGAAGCGTACGAAGAAGAGAACTCCAGCCAAAGTGTTGTGGTATTTTCTCGTGATCCCAGGTTGAAGCATATGTTTGCTTACGAATGTCATGCCATGATGATGCTTTGGCACAAAGAAGAGCGTAAGGAAGATGGGATGCTTAGACACCCTGCAAATGGCTCTCAGTGGAGAAAAGTCGATCGGACTTACCCAGACTTTGCAAAAGAGGTCAGAAACATAAGGTTTGGGCTTAGCACGGATGGGATGAATCCTTTCGGCCGGTTGAGTAGCATCCATAGCACCTGGCCTGTGATGTTGTGCATCTATAACATTCCTCCATGGCTCTGCATGAAGCGAAAGTACATCATGATGCCACTGTTGATCGAAGGACCCAAGCAACCTGGAAACGACATCGATGTCTACCTACAACCATTGGTTGAAGACCTTGCGAAGTTGTGGGAGGATGGTGTACGGGTTTGGGATGAGTACAGAAGAGAGTATTTCAGCCTGCGCGCAATGTTGTTTGTAACAATCAACGATTGGCCTGCTCTCGATATTTTGTCCGGACAAACTGTCAAAGGGTTTAAAGCCTGCACCCAGTGCTTGGATGAAATGGACTGCATGTACCTGAAAAACTCTCGAAAGTGTGTGTACATGGGCCATCACAGGTTTTAGGCGATAGTCATGCATTGCGGTGGAAAGGCGAAAATTCAGCGGACAACCGAAACCCGTGGCAAGCCTCAGCATCGTAATGGCCGACTAGTTTTTGCTATGGTACAAGATCTAAAAGTAGTATTTGGAAAGGGTTCTGGAAGCATGCATGTACCGAACGAAGATGGTCAGGCACCAATGTGAAAGAAGAAGTCAATATTTTGGGACCTGCCGTATTGGGAAGTGCTGGAGGTTCGTCACTCACCGGACTTCATGCACATCATTAAGAATGTGTGCCTAAACCTGTTAGGGTACATAGATATGTATGGCAAATCAAAAGATACCCTCCAAGCGAGAAAGGATCTTGAAGAAATGAAGTTGAGGAATGACCTACATCCAAAAAATAAAGAAGGAACAGAACAACTGTACCTACATCCTGCGAGCTACACTTTAAACAAAGAAGAGAAAAAAAGCATGATAGAGTGCCTAAACAGTGTGAAGGTCCCTTCCGGATACTCCTCGAATGTAAGGAGACTCGTAAACACGAAAGAGAACAAACTCCAAGGCCTAAAATCTCATGACTGTCTTGTGATGATGACACAGTTGCTCCCATTGGCTATCAGAGGTATACTGCCGGAGTGGGTTCGGGGTACAATCACAATGCTGTGTTCATTTTTCAACGCCATATCACAGAAGGTCATCGATCCAAATAAACTAAATAAGTTGCAGGATGATGTGTTTCAAAGCTTGGTTAGTCTCAGATGATCTTTCGTCCTGCATTCTTTGATATCATGGTTCATCTCACTGTTCACCTTGTGAAGGAGATAGGTATTCTCGGACCCGTTTATCTGCACAACATGTTCCCTTTTGAGAGGTACATGACTATCCTCAAGAAGTACGTTCGGAACCGTTCTCGTCCGGAAGGCTGCATTGCCGAGGGCTACGTGACAGAGGAGGTGATCGAGTTTTGTGTTGATTACATTAGTGATCTTGATCCTATCGGCGTCCCCATATCACGCCACGAGGGGAGGCTGCAGGGGAAAGGCACACTAGGAAGGAAAGCAGTTGTATGCAATGATCTTAATGCATTTAAGCAAGCACATTTCACTGTTCTAAAGTAATCAATTATCATCAGCCCCTATATCCTTCAACATAAGAGGTCCCTACAGCGCAGCTTCCCAGAAAAGACAGATGGCTGGATAGATTTGAAGCAGATGGAAACTTTTGGAAGTTGGCTACAAACCTACATCCTTCAGAAGGGGTCAAACGATGAAGTACTACAGCGGTTGGCCCATGGACCATCACAAGAAATCATGACATTTCAGGGGTACGAGATCAACGGTTACACATTCTACACCAGATTCCAGGATAACAAGAGCACCAATCAGAACAGCGGTGTTTGTATAGACGCCTTAGACAACAACGGCACGGTGGACACATATTATTCTTTCATAGAAGAAATATGGGAGCTCGACTATGGACCATTGTTGAAGGTCCCTCTATTTAAGTGCCAATGTGTGAAACTAACTCCAAGCGGCGTGAAGGTCGACAAATACGGCATGACAACCGTGGATCTCAAACAAGTCGGCTATAGGCGCGAACCGTTTGTTCTAGCTCAAGCTGTGCACCAGGTATTCTATGTGATGGACATGAACTCAAGCAAATGAAAGAAGCAAAAGAACAAGACGCAGATCAAACCGAAGCGATACGTGGTTCTCCAAGGCAAACGAAGGATTGTTGGAGTTGAAGATGTCACCGACGAGGAAGAGTATGGCCAGTTCGACGAGCTACCTCCTTTTGCGGTTGATGTCGACATAACCGCTCTGAATGACAGAGACGTCGATGATTCTTACATACGTCGCGATCATAACGGCGAGCGGTTGTAAAGGCTAATATTGCCCTAGTTAACGTGTACAACTTCTGTTAAAAATACGCATATTAGACTTGTGTTATTTCTTTAATGTTATTTATAGATAAAACAAATTTACAAAAGAGAAGAAAGAGATAAAACAAATTTATAAAAGAAAAGAAGGAGATAAAACAAATTTATAAAAGAGAAAAAGAGAGAAAACAAATTTATACAAATAAGAAAGAGATAAAACAAATTTATAAAAGAGAAGAAGGAGATAAAACAAATTTACAAAAGAAAAGAAATAGATCAAACAAATTTACAAAAGAGAAGAAATAGATAAATCAAATTTATAAAAGAAAAGAAATTGATAAAACAGATTAATTTATAAAAAAACTAATTGATAAAAGAAAAGAAAGAGATAAAACAAATTTATAAAAGAAAAGAAAGAGATAAAACAAATTTATAAAAGAAAAGAAATAGAAAAACAAAAAAAATTTGGGCAAGGGGGCGCAAGGGGGGCTCGAACCCGCAAGCACGCGGGTGAGCCCGCGCCTAAACGCCGCGCTCTAGCCAGGGGGGAGGAATGTTACATCTCAACAAAGACCGGGCACGGCTTCCTTTTCAATGTGATTGACTCTGCAAGCGGTTCCTAATAGGAACGGCTTGTTGAAGGGGGTTCCCGCCGCCCACCTGGAATGGCCCTTTGCAAGCGGTTGATAGTATGAACCGCTTCCAGAGACTGACCTCCGCAAGCGGTTCGTACTACGAACCGCTTGTAATGATACTTCTACAAGCGGTTCCTAATACAAACCGCTATGAGGCCCTTTACCTTATATCGCACCTTACACACCCAAATTTTTTCTAAGTCCCGAACTCGGCGCCTCGCTCGACTCGTCAAGGCCGCCATCGCAACCAAGCACCGCCGTCCCGTCGCCTCCGGCAATGTGGCCGGCCTCCTCGTCTCCTTCGACAACGCGCCGCCGCCGCTGCCACACCGGAGGGCCTAGGTTCCGCTCTCCCATGCTCCCCTCCTCCTCTGTTTGTTGTTGCCCACAGGATGTTCAATGAAATGTCCCAACGGAAACAGAGAGGGAAGTCACGGGGGTGGCCGGCTCGGGCTGCGGCGAGGGGCAAGGCGGCGCTGGCTGGGCAATCTGAGGGGTGGCCGGCTCAGGGGAAGAGCTAGGGCGGCTCGGTGCAAGGCAGGGCAACAGGCTAGGGCGGCCGCGGCCAGCGCTGGGGGAAGCCAGGGCGCATGAAACACTGCATAAGCCTTAGTTATTGACCAATAGCCAGTTCCTTGTGGAGAAACATAAACAAAATCTTCGTAATCTTTGCTTTTCCTATGCCTTAGATCAATTTCTGTTTAATTGAGTTACAAGGTCCTTTCCTTGGCATCTTCATGTCATGCTTCTTGTTTGCAGAACTAGATGTGCCATGCAGTTCAACTACCTTCGATTTTGCTTTCTTGGATAAATTATCCAGTGACCCTTTATGCTCAAGTAATCTCTTTTCTCCATTCTTGTTTTCACCTAATTTAATGTTTCCCCTTCCACCTTATGCTTCCTTGCTAGAATCTTGTCAGTACCAGTTTCTACATTCACTGTGCAGTTCTTCATCAGCCCCTTGTCATCGCCACTTTCCCTGTCCACCTTGGTTTTCTTTGTTGGAGTATTGCCATCACTGATCACCATATCCACCTTTCTATTCCATAGTTAAAGGCAAAAGAGTCCATTTTTCCTGATACTACTGCTAATATGTTATGTGTTGGTCATTCACTGGTAATCATCAAACACTATTTGGGGTAAGTGGTTATGGACATGGTTGTAGGACAGCAGTAAACATCAGCAGCATTTAATCATTTCACATGATTCTGGACATGATTTCACATATATATCTGCATGTGAATTTCATAAATCCAACCCACTCGGGCTCAAACCTGGATTCCCTCTTCTCTCCTCAGCGAATTGAGCTCATGGCCTCTCCTAAAAAGATGGCAATATACGATTTGACACTCTAAAGAATGTAATCCATTATTTGTCACTCTAAAGTATTATAGTTCCTTATTATGCCATTTGGGTCCATTAAACTCAATTAACATATCTCTACCTAATTTTTTCAACAAAAAAACGTTTTGCCCATTGCCAGATGTACTCATATATGCTATCTTTTGTGATATGCAGCAGGGGTCCCGATCTTTCGATGAGAGGGATAACTATCGATTGGTGGAGGAATCGACGTTGACAGCCCGACTACAACCGTCCAGGACGTTGCGCCTTAGCGACCGATACACCAACTCCAGAGGGTTATTGATCTCATGGTAGCGCGATCAACGACCACGAAGGTCTTTGTTCCTGCAAGCAATCGAAGAACGAGCAAGAACAAGATAAACGCAATCTGAAATTGCAAATATGAATTAGGCACAAACGAGTAGGTGGGGTTCCGAAGACGAGTAATACAGGCGGTCTAACCGACACGCGCGATTACAAGAAAAGTAGTAAAGGCTAAACTTTAATCTAACAAAACCCGCGTCTAAACAATGACGGCTACTGAATTTATAAGAGGGAGACGGCTAGGAGGGATGTGCTGGACGTCCTAGGGTTTTTCTAGGGCGTCCACCATGTGGGCTTGGGCCTGATGTGCTTACAAGGCCCGGTTTGGCCCAACTGGATGACGCAGCACCTTGTTTTAATGATTCCCGCCGCTTTAGGAGGAATTTTGCAATGAGACCAGATTCATTGGAAAGCTTATCTCCTAAGCTTTCCGTGAAGTGGTAGAACGTCAACAACGGACTTCGTATGTGGTCTGGGCGTCCGTTTGAAGTTGTGCTGCGCGCAGACGGCCGAACTGGACTCGTGGCCAAATTGGGCTTTCTCTTGGGCCAGCCTTGGAGCGACGTGACTTGTATGACCTGAGGGAATGGACGAGGTGGAGATACGCCTTTCTTGAATGCACCGTCAAACATGGGAGGCGGCCAAGGTGGTGGCCGAACTGATGAAGGTGATAGCGCCATGTCCAAAAGCCGAGGAGGACAACTGTGTGATCGACCTAGACAAGGTGGAGGTCGATGAAGCAACGTTGATGGAGCAACCATATTAGACGTAGACGAAGTAGAAGATGCCGTGAACTGTCGCCCACTTGTCGTAGATATAGTGAAAGATGCTGACATAGCCGAAGTAATTGCAACAACACTTGGTAATGACCATATGTATGCGGTGTTGGTTCTATCTATGATGAGCATGGTCTCATCATTTTGGTTTGGTGCACTATCACTTAAAGAAATGTACTCATGCTATCTTTTGGTTTGGTGTTGAGATAGATTGTTAAAGTAATTGTTTTTATTCTATAAATCGCAAAATTAGGGTTTCGGGTCCATGACGACACCAAGACGTGGTGACCCGGATTTCGATAACCAGGAGAACTTCATGTTTGAGACCATCGCATTGTCTGTACTCATAAGTGGGCATGTCGATGCGACCGGTAACGCTCCAGCCGGCGAAGCTGTCGATGAGGCTGCTAACCCTACTACCGGCGAGGACAATGAGAATACCGTGGACGACTCCGAGGTATATATCAAGTAGGCATGTTCATTAATATAAGTTAACTCACACAAAACACGCGTTCTCATTTATATCCTATATGTTTTTGTATCAAGGCCGGTACATCGACCACTGCAAAGTTCCTTCAGCGAGGACCTAACAAGAAGCTGAAGTCCAAGTATGTGATCACCGAAGTCGGCAACGACGGTAGTCTAAAAGCCCCGGTCTCGGCACTTGCACTGTAACACCCCACTGTAACACCCCAGCTCCTACTGATCCTAAGATGCTACTAACTCTCTAATTTCTTAAAAATTTTCACAGCATTTCCCCTAAAATATGGACATCTACTCAGCAGACAAAAGAAGCAGTTTCAGAATAGCATGATTATAATATCAAAGTAAGTTACAACATCCTATCAAATGTTCTTCCATAGACCATCACGTCCACACCTCTTAGATTCCAAACCAGGACGGTTACAAGCCTTAACTGCTTACCTTAACCTTTGGATCTTGCCAGGAAACCACCGAATCACAAGTTAACGTTATTACATCTTGCTCAAGACAAGTTCTTGCCTAGAAAGCATTTAATCCAAGGTTCTCAATTCCTTTACTATTGTTAAAACTATTGCTTAGGTAGGTAGGTAGAAGTTTAGTGAGGTGCTAGTGGTGTGTCTACTCCCGCCCGTGCTCGGTACAACGTCATGGATCACCTAAAAACATAAAAGAGCAAGAGTGAGTCTAGTGACTCAGCAAGCACATATTTAATTAAAGGAGCATAAATGCATAGCTAATCAAAAGAGCACATAGAAATAGAAACGTCATAGCAATAATATTGAACATCAATCAATAACCCAGGTCAGCCATAACCAAACGTGTATCCATAAGTGTCATGCACACATATCATCCACACCCGAACCAATCATATCATCCATATACGAACACAAATCCATGAATGCAATGCAATGCAGAATGCACCTCTTCTCTGTAGCATATACCGGTATAGAAAGGGTTCACCCGTCGATGACACCCTTATTGCCCCGTCCTGTTTCATACGGGGTCCAAACATAACCTCCACTCCCGTGGAGTGGCTACTCCCGTAGGACTTAGGGCCCCAAGTCAAGGTCATATGGCTTTCTCACCGACCTGACCCGAGGCACTCCGGACTAGTCATATGACCATCCACCGACTTGGCCCATGCACATGAATGCAAAATGATGCAAGCCCACTCACACTCACATACCATATTATCATCAAGCTTTAGCAAGTTTAATTCATCCATTCGAGATTAATGCATGAATATATCAAAAGGTCTTAAGGAAACTTCACAGTGAAAAACAAAAGCAGAATAAGTTACTTTGAATAAATATGCACTTGCCTCTTTTGGGACGAAGCCAATAGTTGCGAAGACGGCACCGACCCCAAAGCGATTCCGCCTACACGTCAAGCATACCATATTCACAACCATACAATAGCAACACAAGCATCAACAATCTAATCTTTCTTAATTTTCCAAACTTCCGTTACTGCCTAACACGTTCATATCAAATACTATTTAATCCTTAGCTTTCTAGGCCATATAAGATTGACTCTTTGATCGCCATATTATTTATCATGATCATTCATTAGCTGGGTCAACTTCGTGTTAAGCATTCTCTAAATCTTTCTAAGTTATTTAAGATTAACCCCCTGTTGATTCTCGTCTCATATTTTATCTCAATTAGCCATTTTCTAGACCAAAATTGTCATTTACATATTTTAAAATCCCATCGCGACCTAAACTGGACAGCAGCGTTTCCAAAGGCCATATCTCCCAAACCGTATATCCAAAGCACTCGTCCTAGGATCCTATGAAAAGCTAGAAACATAACCTATCTTTCTTACAACATGATCGAGTTCTGACTCTTGTCGTAAGCATCTCGTAAATAATCCTCAACCTACTGCATATGCGATTCCATCGCCTAGCTCAATTTTAACATTGCGGTTCCAAATCCCGAGGCGATGACAACTCCTATATCCAATAACAGACCCTCAGTATAATTAACCACTGGCTATGCTAACAATAAATTAGTAATCGAGCCTATACATCGGTTTCCCAATACTAAATCACACGATACCGGTTAGTCGCCCGAAAACCCAAACTTTCTGAAAACTAGCTAAAACCCTACTCTCCCACTATTCTAGCCATAACTTTTAAACCATTGAACCAAACATGACAAATAAACACATCTGGAGCATCTACAGAAAATTATCTACAACTTTCATGTTGAGTAAAAACTCCAATTCTATTTCTATCACTTCCAGATTTCAGAAGACAATCTGCTACATCGTTTTCAAAACCGGTCAAAAGCACTGTTTTAACGATAGTTTCCAAACCACTCGTCCGATTAACACGTTCTAAGATTTTATGGAAAGCTGAGAACATAATCTACAATCTTTCTAACACCAACTTCCTCCGGAATTCGACCTAACAGCCCCAATTTGGACCTGCAAGCTGCTACCGCGACAGTCCAAAACTGCGACCCGAGCAAATCCGGACAGCTGGCTTGCGAAGGCCGTATCTTCTAAACCACTGGGCCGATTTTTGCGTTCTAGCACTATACGGAAAGATAAAAACATAAGCTACGAATCTTACAATATCCATTTCTTCATTTCTTCAGAATCTCGACCTAAATACCCCAAAACTAGGCCGCAAGTTACTGCATCGGTGGTACGAACCCTAAATCGGGGAAATCTCTTGACCTAGGGTTCCTAATCCCCTCCCATTACCCATCCTAATCCTCAAATTGAACATCAATTTGCAAAGGAGATTATCAATTGATTACCTTTATGAAGGTTTTGTCCCAAGCCCTAAACCCCTTCTTCTTCCTCTTCTTCCACCTTCCTTCTTCCTTGTTCCTTTGGCCGGCTCCCTTCTTCCCTCTTCCTAGCCCCTGCTCCTTGCTGTTCCTTGGCCGGCTCAGCTACTAGCGGCTATGGCTGATTAGAGGGCAGGGCTGCGGCCTGGACAATGGGGCACCGGCGGCTGCAGAGGTTGGGGGCGACGGCGTGTTGCGGCTGGGCGGCGGCCTGAACTTGAGGGCGGCGGCGGCGTTTCTGCCGGAGGACAACCGGTTCGGTGAGGGGGTGCCGCCGGTTGCTACTCCAATGGGCGCCAGCGGCGGGTGGCTGCGCGGCGGCCGGCGGGTGGAGGAGCAGGCGCGGTGAGAGGCCGGCCGCGAGGTGTGGTGAGGAATGGCTCCAAGAAGGCAGCTACGTTGCTGCTGCTTGGGTATATAGAGAGGAGATGATAGTTCTAGAGAGAGGAAGAAAGACCAAGAAATGGGAGAGAGAGGCAGCAACCTGTCCTCTGGAAGCCTCCCCTTCGGTGGCTATTTTGGGGCAGTGGCCGGCTGGGCCAAATGGGCCTGGCCGGCCCCCTCTTTTTTTTTCTTTCCTTGATAGTATCACATGCACCGTTCAACAACGCAATAGGATACTGCGTTAGGGATCATGTGCCAATCAGCATTAAGACATGGCCCAAAGTTCCTGCAGCTACCAAGGATCTCATATGGAACGATATCAAGGCAAATTTCAGATTTCCAGATGGTGTCGAAGCGAAGGTGAAGGCATGGGCTTTCAAGAAGATGGCAACTTCATTTCAGCAGTGGAAGTCGAAGCTCACCCGTGATTACATCGACAAGGGAACAAGGCCAGACTTCAATAAGTTTGCTAGCTTGCGGATCATTGGGAAGAATTCAAGAACTTCAAGCTGTCCGAAGAAGGCAAAGCCGCAAGGCAGAAGAATAGGGAGAATGCGCTCAAGAAAAATACCACCACCATCTCGAGCGGCGGCTACGTTAGGGCTGCACCAAAATGGGACAAGCGAGAAGAGGAGCTGAAAGCCAAGAATATTGTGCCCGAATGCGATGGTTGGGATGACGTCATGCGCAATTACATCATGGCTCATGGGGGCCAACTCAAGGATGACGGCAACGTGGTGGTGGAAGCGGACTTGCAAGAAGTTCGTCAGAGGATTGATGAAGGCATCGAAAATATCCGGTCGGGCTCCTTGGTGACGGACAGGGAGAATGACCTACTCACATATGCCCTCCAAAACAAGGAGCACCCGGGACGGACATGAGGTTTTGGGAAGAAGCCGTGGAGGCTCGGCTTTGCGAGCGATGCACAGACATACAAGAGCCGGGAGAGAAACAAGAGAAGAGAAGCTTCCAGAGTGGCTCGATTGGATGCGCAGCTCAAAGCCCACGAGGAAAACATCGATCAGATGGTTACGCGCAAGCTTGCCGAAGCAGTGAGCCAGGCACTTCAGGGGGCAGCAGTACTTCCGGTCAATGTTCAGGGGCAGACAGACGCCGTGATAAGTCCGTCCACGCGACGGAGCAGCTGCGCGTCGGCCGTGGCCCCCCAAGATGATCTGCTAGCTCGTCATCCAGTGGACAGCATCACGGTTCGCCGCCCCTGCGAGCTACACGTCGAGATGAGAAATCTCTCCTTTAAGGTGGCTTATGGCATGGCGTATCCGGTGGAGGCAGGCCAGAGGTTCCACTGCATTGATATACCACCGGGTTACTCCAAGGTCACGGTAGATGAGGTGGTCGATGGCTTCGGGGATCTAACGCTAGACAATCCTACGGGCGATGACGTGACCAGCCTTGGACAGGCCCTCGACGGCTCATTCATTCTCTGGCGGAAAAAGTACATTATATTTCCAGCTGTCGTAGAGACGAAATCACCGGTAGGAGAGGCCTCGGAGTTGGAGCATGCTGCAGGGCCAAGCTTGTCTCCACAACGAGAACGCATGCATGCTCCAGCATCGCCGCCGCCACCTACAGCTCCACAGAAAAGCCCGTCTCGCCGCCACCGCCAAGAAAGCAAGAAGAACCTCCAAGGGCAACCACATCTCCAAAGATCTCCTCCGAGAAAGAAGCTCATTGTCGGGCGTCGGGATCCGGCGGCATCTCCTACCACGACGTCGGGATCCAAATGAGGAGAAAGGAAAGGAGCAGTTAAGGTTGCATATGACATGACTCCCGAGGAGCTAGAGGCAACAGCAAAGGCTGATGTGGCTAGGCAATTCGCGCCAAAGAAACCAGAGCCGAAGCTGAAAATTGATCCAACATATCTCCGACAGTTAGTTGGCGGTACGGCGCCACCTCCAGTGCTGACCAACTACGAAAGGACAATAGTGAAGAGCAAGACAAATGCTACTAGAAGTCGGAGGGCGGCCAACAAAAAAAAGAACAATGCAGGAGATGAGGACTTCATTGTTGATCCAGAGATGGTGCGGAAATTCATGAAAGAGGCAGGGCTCGATACGGAAGGAGCAGCTCTGGGAATGACGGATAATCTTCCAATGGCACCGATCAGATGGAAGTATCAACTGGGTCAACCACTGGTGGACCCAACTGAGATAGATGCTCTGCCTACCAAGATGCGACAGATGCATATCTGGTACATGAAACAGGCCATGAAAGGAACGATTATGTTTCCCTTAGTTTTGAAAGACGAGCACTTCCACCGTGGGGACAACACAGAAATATGGCTGGAATTCGAAGACTTGTACAATATATACCACAAAGACGCCGTCAACGTGTCTTTCATGAGCTGCTGGTGCCTGTAAGTGTCTCGAGCTCCTAAGTTTACACCGTTATTTACTCCCGTATCATAAATTTAGACTCCAACTAACTAAGTTATATATCCCTCACGTAGATCGGAGATGCAACGGCTTGCCAAAGACGGCATGTGGCATAAGTACGGCTTCATCGATCCATCGGTTATCAACGAGAAAGTGTATTCATACCTCCCTCAAAGAAAGAATTTCAAGGAATACATTGTCCATGCAATGCTCGAACAACAAGACAAGCTGTATATATTCCTGCCCTTCAACTACGAGTACGTGTTCTCACAATCCTTTTCTTCCTCTATATACTTCTTAAGACAATGATATGTAGTATAATTGATTTTTAACATAAAAATGAATTAATGGCTTATAAAATCAAGAAAAATGTCTGAAAACATGCATGTACGTATAGAATAGTGTGCAACCATTGATAGATGCTACCATAGTTGTACAAGATCAAATTGACGCACTAAAAAATGCGTTTGTCACTTTAATAATAAAAAATATATTAAAAATTATTTAAAAACCTAAAATATTGTGATATGTTTGTTTATTCATTTTGCCCACCATGGACTCATTAAACCATGTGTTAGTAGGACAATGAGATGAAACTCACACAGCTATCCTCATCGTGCCCATAACATCACATTGGAACATGAGGTGATCGTTGACCTGATAAGGACACTTACATGTGGGTCGACAACTCAGAAAGTAAAAACATGTTAAAAAAATGTGAGCATGTGGTGTGATGTATAGAGCAACATTAGTTGTCGTACACTATCAATCAAAGAAGGTGCATTGACAACCAGCCGAGTCTCAAGATGAAAACCCTCGAGAGAAGCATTACTCTCGACGGCTGGGCATAAAACCATCGAGACTACGTGCCTATCTTTATGGTTATCAGGGCAAACCATCAAGAGATATCTCTCTCGATAGTGGATGCAAATAACACTCTCTCAAGATATTGGGGTCTCTCTTGATGGCCGCTGGTTGAAGCCGTCAAGAGAGTGTCCTGAGGCATAGCTGGCCTTGCCATTAAGTCAATCTCTCTGGATAGCTTAGATTTGGCCATTGAGAGAGATGGATGTGGCAACGTGGGCACGAACTGTTACCCTATCCTCTCTCGACGGTCTTGGTTGGGCGTCGAGAGAGACTAATGTGGGCTGACCATTACCCCATTCTATCTCAATGGCCTGGAGTTGGCCGTCGAGAGAATCTAGTGATTTAGATCCATGCCCACTCGGGACATAGGCATTTTTGCCTAAGTCTTGAAGCATAGCCATCCCGCCGCGCACACCGCCGTCGCAGCCTCCACTGCGACACACCGCCAGCACCGTGCCCCGCCGCCACCGCATCGCCATACCTCGCTGTCTGCCGTTGCCTCATCTCATAGCTCATGCCCTTGCTGCCGCCGTCGCTTCGCCCCGCCGCCTACCGAGGAGGAGGAAAGGAGGAGAGGATTAGGAGAAGGAGGAGGAGGAGGAGGTTGTGCCAGGACCGTGAGGAGGAGCAGGATGCCACCTCGAGTGTTGTACTGTCACCCCACTACCCAGTGCCCTACCCTGTCACCTCGCCGCCACTATCATCGCATCTCGCTCACCGTTGCCTCTACGCTGACCCACCACGGCGCCGCCTCTCCTCGTAGACACCCCTACCGTGGCCGCCCCCACTCTGACCCATTGTCGTGCTGCCTCCTGCACCTCCGCTGCCACGACAAACCGAGGCAATGAAAGGTACGGTGTTTCGTCCCAAATTTTTTTTTGAAAATTTGAGACTAGTCTCGACGGCCTCAATATCCTGTAGAGATTGGGGGTACACTAATTTAGGCTATTAGCCTAATTGATAGCAATTAGATAATAGTAAAAATATAATAAATTGCCAAATAGAAATAATTTAGTTTAATTATAATAAATAGGAATAATTTAATTTAGTTATAATAAATAGGAATTGTTTAATTTAATTAGAATAAGTAGGAATTGTTTAATTTATTTAGAATAAATACGAATAATAAATAGGACTATTATAATTGTAAAATTGGGATAAATGTGAAAAATTTAGGAGTAGTTTAATTAAATTTTGAAATTAGAAGAAATAGGAATAAATAGTAGGAATAATGTTATTAAATTATTAAATTAGAATAAATAGGAATATGGGGGCTAAGGCTCACGGGAGGCTATTGATTGGTAGGGATCATCTATGGTGAGAGTTCTTTCAAATTCTTACTTGTTCACAGCCAGATACATTTTCTAAGTAATCACATCGCTTTCTTGTAGGTTCGAGGCCTACATGCTTGAGGTCAGGGCCGCCTGTAGCACCGCGGAGAGCCGTTTCGAGTTTGAGGCGCAGATCCTTAGGGAGAGGGAGCAGGAGAAGAAGCAGCGCTAGGACCTTCTGCAGGCCCTCTAGGCTAGCTTGAGGAGTGTTGAGGAGTGGGGAGGAGGAGCATCGACAGGAGCATGAGTAGCGCGAGAAGTTTACTTTGATACTCCTAGCCTTGGAGCTTGCAACACGACTCGCTAGGGTACGTACAGTCTCCTTAACATCACAATTCGGTTTTTACATCTCTTTCCATTAACTTCATATTTCGCAAACGCTTAGGTGGGGTCGAGCGGTTGCAGGGGCCAGACTACCTCTCGGGTGTCTTCAAAATTCTACGTCTTTGGACTAGCACCACTCCAAAGACGGTAAGTGTCTTAGTCTAACTTGTTATCCTAAATCGTCGTCCAAACCAAGATTTGAAGCCACATATGTTTAAATGTGCTGCATGGTTCATAGGATTCTGGTTCAGCAGCTCCAGCTATAGCTTAGGTGGACGACAAGCAGCACGCCGACGATGCCCCTGGGGGCCAGCCCATGCCCACACACTTTGTCTTCCAGTTGTTCGACTACCCCCCGCCGAGCTTACCTTGAGTCGTGAGGTGATGAACTCCTTTTGAATATCTATATATGGATGGCTATATATATGGATGTATATATGTGTCGAACGAAAGATTGAATGTTGGTCTTGCATGTGTGTGGACTTCTATATATTTATGGATATGCTTTGTATCTCTCGATGTTTATGTGCATTTTGTATATTACATGTGTGGTGGTGTAGATGGATATGGATATGGAGATGTGATATATATGTGGGATATTATTTGGGTGCGCTGTTTGTAGGTTGCAGCAGCACTGCTGCTGGTCGCAACAGTTGCTGCAAAATTCCCTTTTTTTTTTTTACATTTTTTAGCTTATTTTTATGAAAATTAAGTACTCTCGATGACCTTCTATAGTTTGTGGAGAGTAATGGCCACAGGCTGAAACCCAACCATCTCCTCTAGTAGACTCTCTCTAGACAACCAACTCAGGATTAGCTATCGAGAGAGGCCCCTAGGAGGGCCAATCCAATAACAAACGTCCTTGATGGCCATGTCCTAACCGTTGAGAAAGATAGCAACCAATGTGGGCACAACTTTGGGATAGTCTTACAACTTCTCTTTTATATATGCATAATATATTATCTCCGGACACAAATATATGTCATTTGAAGTACGTACGTGTAAATCAAAGTTTCGAAACTTTGACTATGAATATTATTTGAACCTGAAACTTTGACTATGAATATTATTTGAACTATTTAGATTGAGTACATTGAAATCATGTGAGTAGATTTATTTTGAAGAGTACTTCCATAATATAATAATTTTAATATGTTTTGTAAATAGATTGTGATAGTTATTAGTGATCAAATGTGCATAGTGACCGTCAATATCCAAAACTACAATTATTTGTGACCAAAGGGACTAATATATTACATCTATACTAATATAAAAAGGAGGCGTTTAATAAAACAGCCCATCTAGCTGTTCATCTTGTCCATCCATCCCTTCCATCCTACTGTCCAAATCCTGAGTTAGATTGCAACACTGACCATCCAACTATCCATCTCAGCCATCTATCCATCCAATCCTACGTCCCGCATAGCGAGTGGGATTGCTAGCGCGTCCCCTGATTACGCTGCGCGCGTTCCCGCAGTTTCGTTCACCTGGTCACCCGCCCAAAATCACGTTCTCCTCCCTGCTCTGCCCCTGGTCGCGCCGCCCCTCCCTGCTTTGCCCCTCGCCGCGCCGCCTCCTCTGCGCACAGCGCAACTCTTCCACTCCCCGAAGAACCAACCACCCCGCCTTGCTCCTCCTGCCACGCCATCGTCCGTCCGCGTAGCGGCTCCCAACGCCGACGTCCATCCTCCCCGCGTTGCTCTCCGTCCATCTCACGCTGCCGTCCGCATCCCCACCTCTATTGCGCTGTGAATGCCTCGGCCCCCGGCTAACCCTAGCTCGAGCCAACCCGGCAATCCGCAAAGCCAAGCATCGCTCCAACTCATCCTCTTCCTAGCAGCGGCGCTTGTCCAGCTGCTGGGCGCCTTGGACGGACGGCAGCGGCTCCGCCTGCAAGCAGATGTGGTGCGCACGGTGCACGGTGGCATGGCCACAGCCCACGTGCAGCGCCATGATGCCATCACGGCTGGGCGGCGCTCCTCCTTCCTCGAGACGGCGGAGGTCCTCATCATCTTCTTCACGAGCACTATAGGTGTTCCATGATATTCCCAAGAGTCATATTTTGCATGAATTGTGTTCTTTCAATCTCCTGTATAACAATTTGTGTACAGGGCTAAAACAAGATGTTTCTTGTTATGATTTTCCTAGCAAGATGGCAGTATTGATTTCAAGAGCATGCATGCAGAGCATGGAGAAGACACCGTAAGCACCTACATACCCGCATCTACATTATTGAGGCCAGGATTTAAGGTAGAGATTGGAGTTTTTTCCCCATAATCTTTCTAAGTGTTTTTGGAAAATATCTCATACGAATTTTCAAGCTAAGATGATAGTCGTTCGTTTTTTGGAGCAGCTCTGCACTGATTCTGAAATCTTGTTTCATTCACCTTGCATTCAGTTCTGTAATTGAGCGTTAGTGATGCAAGTGTTAAATCTGTAGTGCTTTACTGGTTTTGCTGGTATAGAAAATCGCCTGCTATTTTGTAAATGCTGACAAAATGTGATTAAAATCATTAATTAGATGAAAGCATGATACTGATTACTGAGGTTTACAGTTTGCTTCATGTTGATTGACTTGAGAAGGGTTTTTTTAGTAGTGGAAATATTCTTATATCTGTAAATGTATATGGCCTAACACAAATAGAAACAAATCACACCGAACTAAAGAACCCTGTTGTTACATCAAATAAAATTAAAACTCAACCAACACCAATTCAATGATGAACATTCCACCATGATTGGCAAAGAAAGACAAAACAGTCTCCAAGAATTGACATAGTGTGAAATTGCATCTCTATCATCCTTATGCTAAAGTAAGGCCTATTGGCGCAACCAGTCAGTTCCTTTGAAGACGACCTCCATGAATGATGTAACTTTGCATTTATCGAAAACAATATCATTTCGACGAAACCAAATAGTGCAAAGTAATTGTGCAATCCCAACCCATATTAACTTATTTTGATGAATATTAAGTGCATGACTTCAATTATCAAAAAGAAGAAGGGTATTTCTAGGAGGGTTTAAACCCAACACAATCTAGACGAACCTCCACAATCAAATAAAAAATGTTGAATAGTTTCATCACAACAACAGAAGCAACACTTGTGACTCCCCTTCTAGCCCTTTTAGCAAGGTTATCTTTAGTCAAAATAACTCCCTTACTTAAATACCACATAAACAACTTAATCTTCAAAGGTATTTTCAGTTTCCACAAAAAATTGTTTGGGAAAGTTATTAGCAAGGTATGAAGATTTCAGGTAAAGGTATCATGACCTCCATCTAACTGGATATCCACTATTTGACTGACTTTAGAAGGGTAAATGATGTGTTGACGAGGCAGCTGTGTTGATGAGTTGAAACTGTTTTTCTTTGCTTCTTGCATGTACTGAACATCTGGTCTGGTGCCGTTGCCATTATCACGGTCGTTCTGGATGGCTGGGAAAATGTTTGAGAACGGCTGCGTAGAGAGGACTGTAACCAAAATATATCTAAGCTTGTTTGATCATGAAAATGTTGTATGTTTTGGTCTGAAATTTTGCATATATTTCTTTCGCGAAAACTCTTAGCTTGCATTCCAAGTGTTGTCCTGAATTTTCTCTGCCTGTTTTCTTCCAGTACAGTCCGTCATGGTTCGCCACTCAAGCCCAGCCCGCAGCTTGCGTTTCCAGCCCATCCTTCCATCTCCGTCGGCCCAAATGGGGAGGCCTCCGCCTAGGCACGGCCTGTATCATTTAGGCCTGCTAATAAAATACAAAATGAATTAAATATACATTGAGAAATATAAAAAAAATGTGCCTATTTTTCTTATGAGATATGGAATGGTTTTTTCTTCAATGTGTCTATTAAATTCTATGCATTTTCAATTTTTTTGCCATTTTTTTTGCTGATAGTGCTAACGGGCCAAGAGCATGGCCGGCACTACTGCCTTGTGTGCCCATTTGATTGAGTCCATCCTTCGCCTTCCTCACGCAAGTCGAAGCAGAGAAAGATGCAAAAATTCTGCCGCTGTACCGTCGCCTCAGTACCTCCCACTACAACGTGCATCATTGTCACACGTAATATCTATGCTTTAGTACTTTACCTGGTTCCAAGCGGACCAGTCCGATGGCTGAGCAGCACGGTGGGGCGCGGCAGAGTGTGTCCTGTTACACTACACCAAAAAGTGTCATATCCACCGGCATATATATCAGTATCAGTTCATATACTTAAGAATGCTAGTTCTTGGACACGTAAGCGAGAGAAGCTTATATATGCCTTTTTTAAAAAAAAAACCAACACAAATGTTCAAATTATTAGTGTCGGATCTTATTTAAAACCAGCATAGATGTATATATACCGACTCGTAAATAAGACCAGCACATATAATAAGAATATCAGTGTCAGTTTATAAACTGATACAAAAACCGAAAATGAAGCGGGAACACAAAAAAACTGCGCACGTGGTGGTTAAAAGATTATTATCTTTTATCTCTATCCTCTCTCTTCCTGTTGTCCACGCCCACATACACTCCACCGGCACGGCCCGACAGCGACACGGCCAACGGAGGGTGTGAGCACAGCGTGGCACGTCTCGACGGCGGCACGGTACGGCGCATCCAGACGGTGGCACAGGACCAGGTGTGGCCTGCAAGCAGCAGGCATGGCTGCAGGACATGTTCAAAGGTTGATGCCTTTTTTATTTTTTTTTATTATCATTGGTACCGGTTTTCAAAACCGACAATAATAATCTTGTGCCGGCCATTTTTGTAGTAGTGTGACTATGTAGTGCATGCATGATACTCTTATTTTGATGTTATTTCATGATAGGCATGGTACCTAGGGATGGCAATCAGTGAGTGCCTCTAGGTTCAACCATGTTGTACTTAGATCCGAGACCTGAAATGAACCTAGACTCGGACACAAAATGGTTTATGGGTACAAACCAAAACCTATACCTAGTTCCATTGGGAACTTCCTACCTCTCTGACCATACATCCATACTAGATCAGAGAGGTCACGCCACAGTTGCATCGGGAAGGAGGGTCCACCACCATGCATGAGAGGGGTGTCTCCATACAGGGGAAGGGAGGCTCCGCCATCACACTAGGGAGGAGGGGCTGCCTTGTCGCCATGCGGGGGAGTGCGTGTTGCACCAGAGAGGTGGGCCGCCTCCACACCCAAGAGGTGGTGCCACGCTGACGAGGAGCGGCCGCGCACCCGCGCTGCCGTGGTGCCTAAGTGGTGGCAAGTTAGAGAGGCCACTCCAGGGAGGGAGTGGAATGTTGGGCACTTACCAAGGTTCACGGTCTCGTTCTAGGGTCGATTCCCGTTCGACGGTAATTTTTGATTCCCCAGACGAAATCGATGAAATCTCGTAAAATTTGTACATAATTTGAAACCTACAATTTCAAATCGCCGGTTGATTGAAAATGAAATCCAGAGCAAAATCCCAACACATTCAAAACTTGAAATCTTTGATTTTCCGTTCAAAATCTTCGATTTCTTGGGTTGCAAGAGTATGGCCGGTACAGCCAGTTGGCGCAGGGCACGGGCAGCATGGCTAGAGCGTGCACACAGTGCAGCGTGGTGCAGCCAGAGAGTTTTTTGAAAAACTTTTCGCCAAACTCTTTAAGTATATTAATACTTTTAAAGGTTTTTTTGTGTTTTTACGTAATTATATTTTTTAAATTTAAAATTGAACCAGTTTCGAGGGATACCTACGGATTTGAAACTCTGCACCTACCAAACCAGACAAGGCAAGAGTCATGGCACTTGTTTGGTCTTTTCTGACATGCACACATTTCACCGGAGTGTGAAAGGTAATGAAAAAGAATCTCGTGCTCGACCAACACCATTCATCTACGCATGCGCATATTGATCTATTAACGGCACGTACGTTTGTATTTTTACTGACACGTATATCAGGAAAATTGAAAAGGCGAAGAAAATGACGCAAACTCTAGAAGAAAAACCCCAGAAGGCCACAACTCAGAAAATGACGTGAAGCTAGCTAGACCATTCATTCATTCACTCACATCCCCGATTTAACCAACGCAAAAATACTTCTCCCTTCGGTCACGACGTCGTCACGTTCTCTAAAATACCACTTCGTCCATTCGGTACTATACTAGTTTATTTATGAAATCCACTGAAAATATATTATGATGAAAATATTTCTCCAAATAAATCTATACATATAAGTATCTAAGTTAGATCTAATTGATAACCGGCACAAATGTATCAGTGTCAGTTATTAATTGGAACCAACACAAATACTTGATTATCTATGCCAATTCCATTAATATTTTGACTATATCTAACCGAATTTTCCTTCTTTGGAATTTGATAAATTAATCATGCAAGGTCGGATGGAGATAACCTATATATAAAAATTGTAGCACTGAACAAAATTTGTAGTTTGTAGTTGAGAACTTTTTCATTTGAAGCCACCTTGATGCGTAAATAATGACCACGAATTTAGGAATTTCATAACTTACCCATACAAAGTTAGATAGAGACGACCTTCCTATGAAAATTGTAGCTCTCAACGACGTCCACAACTTTTTAGTTAAGAACTTTTTCATTTGAAACAATCTATACGTCCAAATAATTATGAAAATATTTAGACAAAAGGGTCAAAAGGTATAAAAACAAGCGTATTTTACATAAAAATTGTGTGACTTGTGACTTGCTAGTGTATAGGTAGTTTAGATGCAGGTTTTGGGTCCATAATTTTTTACCATTTTTTACTGAAAAAACTCATGGGCATGCTTGGACGATTATTAGTGCTGGCTATAACACTACAGGAATCCGACCTATAAACGTCGGCCAAAAAAATTAACGTCGGCTTAAAAAATGCCGACGTAAACCCGTACTTATTTACGTCGGCCACGTCAAACCGACGTAGCCAAGCCAACGAAAACAGCTGGGAGGCTTATTTACGTCGGCCCGGCCGACATAAATAAAGGCTACCACGTGCCCACAAAATTCAAAAACGGGGAGGCCTATTTACGTCGGCTAAGCCGACGTAAATAGGACACATGGTGGCTATTTACGTCGGTCCGAAGTAAATAGCCTGAGGCCGACGTAAATAAAAGCTTTCACGCGCCCATAAAATTTAAAATCGGGTAGGCCTATTTACGTCGGCCTGGCCGTACGTCAGCCTGGCCGACTTAAATAACGCGAGCCATGTGGTGGCTATTTATGTTGGCCAGGCCGATGTAAATAAGGGCTATTTACGTCAGCCTGGCTGACGTAAATAAGGCGAGCCCATGTGGCGGCTATTTACGTCGGCCAGGCCGACATAAATAAAGCCTCCCATGTGAACAAAAAAATAAAAAATTGGTAAAACCTATTTACGTCGGCCTGGCCGATGTAAATAGAGCCTCCTCACGTGAACAAAAAATTAAAAAATAGCAAATCCTATTACGTCGGCCTGGCCGACGTAAATAAAGCCTCATCGTGAACAAAAAAATAAAAAATAGCAAATCCTATTTACGTTGGCCTGGCCGACATAAATAGGGCTATTTACATCAGCTAGGCCAACATAAATGGCCGACCCTTAACTTGGCAACGCGGCTTGTTTGTTCACCAAAACACCACACCGCCACCAAGACGCGTCACCGCCGCCACGCTTGCCGCAACCGCCGCCGCCGCACCGCCGCCGCTGCCGCCGCCGCCGCCGCCGCCGCCGCCGCACGCCGCCGCCCGCACCCACGCTGCCGCCGCCGCTGCCGCGCGCCGCCGCCCGCCGCCGCCCGCTCGTGCCCCGCCGCCCGCCCTTTCGCGCGCATCGCCCGTCTCGCCGCCGCGATCTCGCCCGTCTCGTCCCGCCGCCATCGCCGCCCGCGCGCCGCTATCATCTCGCCCGAGGCCTCGCCACGTCGCACCACCGCCGCGCCGCCTTGCCCGCCGCCGTCCGTTCTGCTGCTGCCGCCGTCGTCCTCACTGTCGCACGCACGCCTTCCGCGAGACACCAGACCGCCGTCATTGCCATCGCCATCGCTTCGGTTTTAGGTCCACTCAGACTCACCGCCCGCCCTCGTCACCTTCTAAAAGTAGCGATCTTACTCTTATAATTCAATTAAGTTAGGTTATTTAATGTAAATAATTTATTTAGTAATTTAAATGAAGAAAGATTATTCAAATGTAGTTTAGTGTACATTAATTTATGTAATTAATTTAGTTTATGTAATTAATTTATGGTACTTTATTCAATTTTAACTTAAGGTGGTTTATTGCCTAATTTAAAATTAGGTAATTTATTTACTAATTTAATTAAGATTGTAGATAGATTGTTCAAATTTATTTTACTGTACATTAATTTATGTAATTAATTTACTGTGGTTTATTCAAATTAAACTTAAGTTGGTTTATTGCCCAATTTAAAATTATATAGTTTATTTACTAATTTAATTAAGATTGTATTGTTATGTTGATTCTAATTTATTATTATGTTTTTATTTTGTATTTAATATGTAATGTTATGAAAGATAAATTTTGTTCATATCAATTGCATTATGGAATATAGAAAGTCAACCTAACCGATACATCACCCGTTTGGAAACGACACAACTCACATTGAATTGTGAGATGTGTCGTTCCCGTATTGTCCACGCTTTTGGACAGCCTGGGGAGGGACGGCTTAGCGCGGTTTGTCGTGGCATGTCGTAGGATTCAAACAAAATTTCGGCTATATAACCTAGTTGTTCTCCGATGCACAAGTAACATGCGTGCATTCGGAGAACAGCGAGGTTATGCTGCCAAAATTTTGTTTGAATCCTATGACATGCCACGACAAGCCGCGCTAAGCCGTCCATCCTTGGGTGGGTTTAGGACCTATCCTTGCCTAGAACTCCTATTATGGTTAGTAACCCATTTTCACATATTGTTTTTGCATTCAGTAGTCGAAAAGATGGCACAAGACCGTGGGTGGATGTATGATGGCTGGGATAAATCTATGAATCACACACAAGATTGGAAAGTAAACACACAGACTTTTCTGAATCGGGTTTCTCCCCAACTCCTCCTGATGGGGTAGCAAAGTGCCATTTTGCTAAGTGTTACCTTTTCTCTCGAGAGACGAAGACAATGATGGCTGCCACCTGTGCAAATTTGGCTTTATGCCGAATTACCATATGTGGTACGAACATGGTGAGTCACGAAGGAGAGAGACATCTGATCAAGCAGAAACTATCGATGTAGTGGAGGATAGGATGGATGAGATGGTTGAGGACTTAGGCCGACAATTTCAGAATGCTTCGGAGGATCGGGCTGTGATTCAAGAGGATCGACCAACCCCAGCAGTTGAAGAATTCTATAGGCTCCTAGATGCTTCGGATAAGCCTTTGCATGAGTACACTAAGGTTTCACTTCTTACCTTTATGACAAGACTTATGGCTATAAAAGCAAAGTACGGATTCTCCCAAGCCTGTTACAACGAGTTGGTTAACTTGATTAGTGATGTCCTCCCAGAAAACCATAAGTTGCCAAAAGATATGTACTACTCAAAGAAGATGCTGGCTGGTCTAGGGATGCCTTACGAGAAGATAGATGTGTGTGTTGACAATTGCATGTTGTTTTGGAAGGAGAACGTAGATGACAGTCATTGTGTACTCTGTGGCAAGTGTAGATTTGTACAAATAACTGATGAAGAGGAAAATTTGGTGACAACGTCGACGCCGATGAAGGTTCTGCGTTACTTTTCTCTAACACCAAGGCTACAAAGAATGTACCTATCTAAGGAGATTGCGCGGCATATGAGGTGGCATAAGGAAGGTGTGCATTTGAACGAAGGTTTCATGGGTCATCCATCTGATGGTGAGGCTTGGAAGGCATTGGACCGCCATGACGAAGACTTCGCGAAAGAGCCCAGAAATGTTCGTATCGGTTTGGCGACCGATGGATTCTCGTCTTTCAACATGAGTGCTGTGTCGTACTCTTGTTGGCCTGTCTTCTCAATTCCGTACAATCTTTCACCTTCGCTGTGCATGAAAGATGAGTACGTGTTCTTATCCCTTGTCATACCAGGGTCGGAGCATCCTGGAAAACAATTAGACATCTTTATGCGGCCTTTGGTCGAGGAGCTGAAGCAGCTATGGATAGGGGTCATGACCTATGACAAGAGTAGAAAAGAGAACTTCAACATGCGTGTTGCCTACATCTGGTCCATCCATGATTTTCCAGCATATGGTATGTTTTCGGGATAGAGCACGCATGGCAGACTATCTTGCCCAATATGCATGAAAGACACAGATGCTTTCCGTCTGAATCATGGTCGCAAATTCTATTTCTTTGATTGCCACCGACGTTTCCTGCCTCCTTGTCACGAATTCAGAAGACAGAGAAATGCCTTTCGCAAGGATACGATAGTCACAAAGGGTCCGCCGAAACGCTTAACCGGTGCGGAGATTGTTGCCTGGCATCATCAATTAATTCCCACGGAGGATGGCTTTGAAGGGGTTAGAGAGTCACACAACTGGACCCATGTGTCTGTTATCTGGAGCTTGCCCTATGCAACGTCCCTGATCCTACCACACAATGTTGATGTAATGCACCAAGAACGCAATGTTGCAGAAAGCATTGTCAGCATGTGTTTCGACTTCAAAGACAAGACCAAAGATAATGTGCAAGCTCGAAGAGATATGGCTGATATATGCAGTCGACCAAGTCTTGAGGTGAGGGAGGACCAAACATGACGGCAGGGGAAGCCACATGCCCCTTACTATCTTAAGAGCTCTGAAAAGAAGGAAGTACTTCTGTGGTTGAAAAACATCAAGTTTCCCAACGGATACGCCGCGAACTTAAGGCGTGCGGTGAGTATCACGACAGGTAAGCTAAATGGCCTGAAGAGTCATGATTACCACATAATCATGGAAAGATTAATTCCTATAATGTTCCGTAGATACTTCCCCAATGACGTGTGGACAATATTGGCAGAGCTTAGTTTCATGTACAGACAGATATGTTCGAAGAAAATCAAGAAATCAACGATGCAAAAATTAAAGAAAGTTATACCTGTGCTAGTATGCAAGATGGAGAAGTTATTTCCACCAGGTTTCATAAATGCAATGCAACATTTGTTGGTACATCTACCGTGCGAAGCAGAGGTTGGTGGGTCGGTACAATACCGATGGATGTATCCGATAGAACGAAACCTTAAGAAAATTAGGGCAACTGTGGGTAACAAAGCATGAGTTGAAGGCTGCATCGCAGAGGCATTCTTTCTTAAAGGGATTTCATATTTCTCGAGTACATATTTTTTAGATGAGCATAACATTAATGCTCATATTCCGAGATACCAACCATTGGATGAAACACATGGTTTCGATCTTCACATATTCCGAGGACATGGACACGCTGTTGGCGCTAGTTCGAATCATGAGCTGTCTCGCGAAGAGTGGAATGAAGCACTGTTATACATGTATTCCAACATTCCAGAAATGGGACAATATTTCCTGTAAGTATTTGTCATTCATTTCTAACTTGATTTGTCCCGTTACAACCTAAATGAAACGATAGTGGAATTCGTCGCGAAAACCTATAAGTGTACAACTTGACAACTTTCGATGCAATGGTTTACGTGGTGATCCCAACTTCGTGACTTGGTTTCGACAGCACGTATATTTCTTATCACACTAGTTTACGTGGTGGTCCTAATTTCTTATCATCCATATTGAATTGTAATTATTCCCAACATTTGCAGTGCATGCGTGCTCCTGCTGTCCATGAGGACCTTCACCAGCTATCGCACGGTAGCACGACCATAAGAAAGTTTGGCCGGTACAATGTGAATGGGTTTCGCTTTCGTACTGCATCGTTAGAAGCAAGCCGTCCTCAAGCAGCCACAATGAATAGCGGAGTTGTCACTATTGCAAAGGGTGCAGATGGTCGACAAACCGAATATTATGGCATTCTTCAAAACATAGTGGAGATTAAGTTTGTCGGCCGAAAGGATTTAAAAGTAACTTTCTTTTATTGTGATTGGTTCAACGATAAAACAGGGATACAGCAAAACCACAATCTTGGCTTAGTGGAGGTAAGACATGAGTCACGCCTTGCAGGTCACAACTCATTCATACTTGCTCACCATGTTGAGCAAGTGTACTACCTTCGATATCCATGTCCCATGGAAAATTTAAAACCATGGTGGGTTGTTCACAAAGTGAATCCTCCTGGTCGCTTAAACACTCCTGCGAATGATGAGTATATTGAAAGTGGGCTAGACCGCACGGTTGATGGGGCCTACCAAGAAGGTCGATTGCCTGGTTCATTTGATGTGGACATTGGGTCTACACTAAATGAATTAGTTGGGGACACGACAGATATTATCGTGGAGGATGTTAGACGGAAGAAACGACGCCGTGCACATGACGGAAGAAACGACGCCATGTTCCTAACGACGTCGATTACTTCTAATAAGTACAAATATTTATTTTTCTTTGATGTATTCTGATTGTTTCTATGCCTTTTGATTGTTGTACTTGTGCTTAACCTAAAATTGTTTTTGTTCAACAGGATGAAGTCGTTTTTCTGCATAGCGGGTCGTTTTCGAAATCAAAGAAAAAGGATGGGTCCTCCTCGAAGAGTCAAGAATCCCTTTTTAGAGGGTCTAGTTCTCATCACAGCAAGCAGAGACAGTTCGAGAGATGCTTAGAGGAGGTTGTATAGTTTAACTTTGTTATTTTCATTCTTTTCATTTATACATGCACTGATTACATTTACATGTAAATATTCTCAGGTGGGCAGGCAGGAGGGTGCATAGGAGGCAAGGGAGACTACGGTTAAGGTTGTAGAAGAGGAAGCAGTGGGGGAGGCTGTGGAGGAGGTAGCTGTGTAGGAAACAATTGTTGGATTTGTGGAGGAGGAATGGGAGGAGGATGGGGATGGTGAGGGGGAGGATGGGGTTGGTGAGGGGGAAGGAGATGGTGGAGAGGGAGCGGATGCTCTTGTCTTCAGGTATTATTTACAAATAACTAGTAAGTATTAATTATGTATTGCATTTGTCATTACCATGCATTCTATGTTTATTTCAAGTATAGAGGGACTAATCAGATTCCTCCGGTAGCAGTTCCTCAGGCACGGAGACTCATTGTGGCACATGGAGATTGGTAAGTTATTAAAATTTGTATAAATAAACTCCACATCACGTGATCTTACATGTTGCATAATGCTTTTTTATAGGCAATGGGTTGATGTAAAATAGACGGGCAGAAACAGCTTGAGGCAAGTGAATGGTATGCTAGGATCTCTCTTCGTTACCATTATCCTGGTTTAGTGGTCATCAATGGTGAATCCAAGCCAACCCTGAAGTAGGCGCACTACCAGATGGCTATAGATGGGGTGCATGGAACTGTTGCTCAGCGGGTGTGGGTGGATTTTTGGGTAAGTCTATGTTTTTTCACTTTCATTTGTTTTGTGAACAATAGCAATACATACAATGTCTAACTCTAGCCTATTCCTTTGTAGGAGAGATACCGTTTGCCAAGTGATCAGGAGCAGTCGTTGCAAGGTAAGGCTAAATATGTCTTTGACAATGCAGCGACCAGAACGGTCAAGGAAATAATGTACCAGGCCCGTATCCAGGCGGTCAACTTGTACTACAAGAAAGAGCTCCACCATGATATGAGCAAGAAGCTTGGTGCTTCAAAATCTACCTTCGTAAGGATCAGTACCAAGAGGCTATGTTGCCTTGGTTTAACAAATGCCCTGAGGCATGGGAAGCTCTCAACCACTACTGGGCCTCTCCTAAATTTGTTCAGAAATCTAACCAGAAGAGAGGTAACAGGGAGGCGGGTCCAAGAGTAGCTCAAGCATGCAGACTAAGCGGACATCCTCGTCTTGCACGATTTAATGGTATGTTTCCTCTTGTTTAGTTTTTAATTGTCATATTTTATCTTTCAATCTATTCAAATATTGGCTAATGACACCGATTCTGTGAAGCTCAAAGCGGGTCTCGCCCACGTACATTGAAGCTTACATACGGGTCACCTAGGTTACGATCCTACATCCGAGCAACTATGCAAAGGACAGGCGATGCATACGAGCTTGGTTAGTACGTAATGATTATAAACACCTCTATTGACTATTTCGTTTAACTTTTATGCATGAACTACAAATTTTGTAGGCCTATTATGGGAAATTGATGACAGATACTCACGGGCTTGACTATGACTGGAGGAAAGAAGATATTGACCCTGTCGCTTTGTACAATAGTGGGGGTGGCAAGAAACATGGAAGGTTTCCCATGTTTAATGGTTACCTTGATACCAGCATAGTCTTAAGTTCGGCGAGGTCGTCTCAATCCTCCCAGAGTAGTGGGCGTAGCGCTCGTGAGTCTCGACTGGAGGAGGAGTTGAGACAACAAGCAGCTCGTGAGAATAGACTTCAGGAGCAGTTGAGACAACAACAAGAATACTTTGTTGCATGGCAGACACAATAGCAAGCAGCTCTACAAGTAAGTTGTATGCTTGAATCCCAAAAATTCATAGACTTATATCTATTTCGTTGTATGTTTGTATTCGTGCTTTAATTATATGGAAGTTATAAATTTTACCAAGGACTAGATATTAATTAGCTAGCCTTCTATATGTCGTTGCTCTAAGTACATGAAATTGTCAAATAAGTGGATATATATTTTAACATTTCTGTTATAACTAGAGGAAAACTACAAATTTAAACTTACTATTGTCGATATCTAGTTTTGCGTGCTCTTATTTAATGAAATTTGCCAATTACATTTGTTTTATAGCGATACATGACGCAACAGTTCGGAAGACCACTGAATCTTCCTCCGTTTCAACCTCGACCCTTATTTACCCTGCAATCTCCCAACATGGTATCATCAATTATTCAAATTTATTTTGATGTAATCTAGCTATCTCTAATATATGTTCGTTAATATAGGATTCGGTGGTCCCCACACCGGATGGCCATGTTGGAGGCAACGGCGCTTCTTCTTCGAGGACTCCGCCGTCGGTTGATCACATCTTAAACTCGGGAGGCGACGCCGGTAGTGGACATCGATTTGGCAATACTCCTCCAAATTGATGTTTGTATGAACAATGAGTACTATGGTTGATCTGTGTTATGTTATGTTTCAGTATGAACAATGTACTATGGTTGATCTGTGTTATGTCATGTTTCCAAATTGACGTTTGTTTGAACAATGAGTATTATGGTTGATCCATGTATTGTATGCTATGTTTAAGTTTATATCATATTGTGGATGGATGCTATAATTTGATATGAATGGACGGATTGATATTGGTTTATATGAATGTATGGTTGATCTGTATTGTGGATGGATGCTATAATTTGATATGAATGGACGGATTGATATTGGTTTATATGAATGTATGATTGTTCTGTATTATGGTTGAATGGATTGATATTGATGGTTCTGTCTGTTATTTCTGTACAAATGGGCTATTTATTTGGCTGGAATGAATTCTCCAGGCCGACGTAAATACTAAAGCAAAATTCTACCATGCAGCCCAGTATTTACGTCAGCCTCAAAACCGACGTAAATAGGCTTATTTAGGTCGGCTTGGAGGCCGACGTAAATACTCCTTCCATGGCCACACATATTTACGTCAGCTTGGCCGACGCTATTTACGTCGGCTTCTGGCCGATATAAATAAGCCTTCCACGGTGTCAGCTATTTACGTCGGCCTCTCTGGCCGACGTAAATAACTCTATTACGTCGGCTTTTGGCCGACGTAAATAGTTGCCACCGTGAAAGACTTATTTACGTCGGCCTCGAGGCCGACGTAAATAACTGCCAGGTCAGCTTCACCCCTTGGGCTGAGAACCACTATTTCTATTTATGTCAGCTTTGAGGCCGACGTAAATAAGAGTTATTTACGTCGGGGCCGACGTAAATAGGGCTATTTACGTCGCTCGGTTTACGTCGGCCTATTCATGTCAGCATGCTGACGTCGGCTTTTGGCCTATTGTCGGATTCCTGTAGTGTAAATTAGAACAGACAAATAATATTATTTGTGCTATTTCTAAAACTGACACTAATATAATCCTGGATTGCCGGTAGATATGTGTTGAGGTTTATAATGTTAGTGATATGCTCTAAAGGCAATCATGCAATATGATTGCATCATGTCTATGCTTATATACTCTTGGATAATATGTTATCAGTTTCATGAATAAACGTCATTCACATTGTTCATCAAGTATGACTTAGTTATGAGATATATTATTTATATGATTTTATTCTAAATGATCTCTGATCTCATATCATTATGTGGGATAATAATGATTTGATCAGCACATGTATTGATTTACAGTAATGTTTCACATGCCATAGATATGAAAATATTAAATCAATAATATGAATACGTATTAGAAAACACGGTGTTGGATAGACTTACTCCGAGACACTGTAAAGATTGTTATCTTACATATGCCATCAGCCTATAGTTTCGAGTGGTATACATATATGATCCTTAGATCTAAGATCGTCATTGAATCCCAACTTGCGTAGTTATATACTTTGGGGTTATTAACCGCTACACCGTAACTGGGTAGTTATAAAGATAACTTTCGAGTATGCTATAAAACATGTCGTAGGGTGTGAGCGATCAATATGGACAATGAGGAGAAGGTCGGCGAGATTATATACTTCCTTTACGGCAGTACATACGACGTTGCTGCGGTGGTGATCGGCGAGAAGGAGATATTTGACTAAATGTGAACAACTACTTCCTGTACCTCGACGCACGCGACGTTGGACTCAGCTACTCTGACTCTCCTTCCATTGCGACTGCATGTCAAGATTAACGATATATTATCCTTTACTTGTATGATGTCCTGGGTGCTCACAGTAGAAATTTTTGAAATTGCGTTAGCATAGCCTACCCGTTAACCTTCATATAATTGGCACATGTGTTGATTTTTAGTGTAGTGTGTGCATGACTTGCTACCATGGCTTATATATTTAGGAATAAATTTCCACATGTCACTACTAATTGCCTCAATTTTGTATATGCCATCGCTTGAGCCTATGACTGGTGGGTCCTAGGCCCGCATGTCATGGACACAATGATGATATATGCGACAATGGGATTTTTCTCTAATGGCATGTATGAAATTTTCCCATATAATTACGGCCTCTAGCGAAATTTAATTATTTTTTACTTAACTATTACTTACTCTGTCCAAGTTTATAAGACCCATTTCTGTTTTGCACATAGACCAATGAGCCATTGAAAATAACTATTCCACCCCTAGTTATTATATCTAAGAACTTTATTCAATACATGCGTAGAGGAAATACGAGATAAAACAACATATTTATTAGGGGTATTGGAAAATAACACATTTATTTTACATTGAAATATGAAATAGCCCTATATTAACGTCTTATATTTTTGAATGAAGGGAGTAATAAAACTGAATGACATGATACCATGGTTGACCACGCATTCATGGTGAGTTTGTCATGGAAAGGTAACAGTACCGGTATATTTGCATGCTTGCCTAGCATGCATGTACGTGGCACAAATCATGTTGAAAATATATCGGCTACCTTCCTCCAACAACTTAACATTTTAGATGAACTAGCCTATGCAATAAATTCGATATGGTATGAATGCCAAGAGGTCTTCAATTTCGAGACCTAGCTAATGCATTATTAAATGTAACAATTGTCACTACTACAGAAATGGTCATCCGTACAAAAAATTGGTTCTGCGCTTGAGAACCGGCAGTGATAGGACTTATCACTGCCGGTTCGTTGTTCAAACCGATAGTGAAAAATCACTGCCGGTTTGAGAAAAGAACCAGCAGTAATAAGGCCTATCACTGCCGGTTCTTTAAGCTTTCCGCAACCAGTAGTGAAAGAATTTATCACTGCCAGTTCTTGGCTAGAACTGATAGTGATAATTGATAATTCATTATCACTGTCAGTTTGTTGCTCAAACCGACAGTGAAGTATGATAATTTCTATCATTGCCAGTTCTTTAAGCTTTCTGTCCCCAATTCTCAACTAGTAGTGAAAAAATTATCACTACTGGTTCTTGGCTAGAACCGACAGTGATAACTGCCGGTTTAAGAGGAGAACCGGCAATGATAACTTATCACTTAAAAGGTATGCATATCCTCTATAAGTAAGAATGTGATATTGAGTGGGTTGGTCAGAAGGATGAGGTTACAGTGAAGAGGTCGCAGATATGGTCCCGGGTAACGCAACATTTATATTTCGTATGAAAACGTGTCCTAAGGTGGTAGATGATTAGGATGTAGATTTGAAGCATAAAAAAATATTTTTTTCTATTTCTTACACCAATTTTTAAGCCTAAATTCGTGTGCTTTCGAGAACCGGCAGTGATAGTCCTTATCACGACTGTCGGTTCCAAAACCAGCAGTGATAATTGGAGAATCAGCAGTGATAAGTGAGAACCGGTAGTGATAGTCCTTATCATTGCCGGTTCCAAAACCGGCAGGGTTATTGCTGCCGCTTACGCAATGCCGGTTCAAAAACCGGTAGTGATGCCAGTTTCGAACCGGTACTTATGTGGTGTTCTGTAGTAGTGTGTGGCCCACTTTAAACCCATGTCTGAGGCCTATAGGCATGAGGTGGAGTGTTGAAAGTAAATTGCATGTCTTTCCCCGTTAGCTCTGGTTGGTGCATGTGGTTCAATAAATCATTGCTTAATTCTAAAATTAGAGGCAATAATTAATTACCAAATCTTTACGCCTACGAGTGGCATTATTTGTGGGGATTTTACATATTAATTGGACTTCTTCATATTTGTACATTGCCAAGTGCCTTGGCTTCTGACCCCCAAGCTTGCAATTAAAGAGCTTGAGAAACAATGTATATATCTACAAACAATAGATGAAATACTATCTAGAGGGCTAGTCTTGGTTCTTGCTAATCTATTATGAAAGGCTCCAAGAACAACTCCCTGATTTGTTTCTTTGTGTGCCCATTTGGTGCCCCAAAACCATCTCCTCCTTGGTAAACACAGTGCGAGATTCGGGCCAAATTCATGCAAGTCTTGGCAAATGGTCTAGAAATTTGGCAATGACTGAACACATCTTCATTAATTGACTTCCAAGCATTCATGGTAATGTCTTGCATGGCCTTGCGAGAGTCTTGCTCATTGGAACCATTCTCAGACATGTGGATAGCTATGGAAGATGGAGCATCACCTCTCTCCAACTCCGCCTGTTATTTTCATATTTAAACAAATATCATCAGAGAACTCGTAAAAATACAAATAACGCGACGAACATCATGAAGGAAACTAATGTCCTTACAGAGTGTGTTGCTGAGTCGTTGCACAGACGCAGAATTAACGAAGCAGACTGAACTATTCTTGGATAGCTTCGCATTTGGTCAATAGACTCCGAGGTGACTTCCGTGTTAAGCATGGGAAAAGCATGCTGCAACAATAGTGGCGCAGAGGATGACACAGATCCATTTTCCAAGTATTCTTGGAGGGTTGGTCTGTAGTTTCCATAGTGCCATTTGGCCTCCACCAAGAATGTCTCCGACATGTCGTGCCACTGCAATATTGTGAGAATTTGAAGCAGCAATTTTTAGGGAAAAAACTATATCTCTTTTAGCAGTTTAATGGTGTTCCTTTTGAGAGATGACACCTTACCGCTTTCTGAAGAAGAGAATGTACGCTACAACCATGTGTTTTCAGCACATAGTCAGCCATCTCGTTCGACGTGTTGTAGATGACAGAGTAAAGTGCTTGCATGTATTCAGGGAGCATTTGACTAGGACTTGCTTTCCATCTGAGGAGACATGAGGGCAAAGAAGTGAAATTTCTTACACATTTTACATATCATGTCATATGAGATGATCATCATTCATTCATGGTACATAGTAAAACTAATTTATTTATAATGCTTGCCTGTTACCTTCCAATGGCATCAGTGAAGACAACAAGTTCATCTAGTGTTCCATACACATCGTAAACGTCATCTAGAAGAACGATTAGATTGGAAACTTTGGCAAGAACCTCCCGACATGCTCCAAGGTTTGGTTCCCAGACAATGCCATTTGCATAATGAAAGCACTCCATTAGCCGATCCCTTGCGAACGCCAATTTCTCGCCAAGGGCAATATCCCTCCACCATCTACGAATCCCTCATAACATGTTAATGTCACTATTTACTAAATATCAACCGCAGGCAGCAATTAGGGTCATAGGTTTTGTTCAAACTTACTTCGTCAACCTTGCAAGATCTTGTTGATGCACACATTGCACGTTGTTGAAATCCAGCTTTGCGAAATGGAGGAGCAGTGGATCAGAACTCGCGTCTGTAGCATAGTGATCTATGAACCATCTTGCATTGAGTCTAGGAGCCCTCCAGTGCGATGGAAGATCTAAAGCATGAGCGATGCCGTGCCTTAAGTGGGGATGCATGGTTGGCACAAGTTCTCTAAGAGCATTAGAAGAAAATGTTCGTGCTTCATCCAATATTTCCTCATCTCCTAATGCGAGATATGAAGCCTCAGAGAGTGAGAGAAGTCCCTTGACATCCTTCTGGAGTGCTGACGTGAGGTGACTATTTCCGAAATCAAGATTCATCAAAGATTCTACAATATTATTATCATAGATAATTCTCGGTTAGATATATATATATATGCTGGTGCATCATGATCAAAAAAGTAAGATTAATCCACATAGAATTAATGACAAATTTTCAATGTTCACAATTATTGTTGTTTTCTCAATTATTCAAAAGTGAAAAACGAAACTGAAATATAAACAGTTAGAGTTGTTCCTTAAACTGTTCTTTTTAACTACCTGCGGAGACATCGAAACCGTTATCCCTGAGCAATGTGAATCTTAAGGCCGTAGAAGCAACATCATCCCTGAGCTGAGCTTTTGAACCCTCCACGTGGATGGAGCTCAGGATATCACCGATTTCATCCACAAAATGGTAGGCGATGCCAAGTCGTTGCAACCTGTGAATGAGCCTGAGCATAGCAGTTTGGTTGCCTTTGTTCACCACCAGTCGGTTCCTTACGCTAGTCTTTAACTTATCAAAGTTTGAAGGACTACCAACCTGTGCCATGCATAAAGATACGTACATTAATCAGATGATAGCTAGGATGGAAGATACAAGGCTATAGCTTTCCTAGCAATTAAAGAATTTTAAAACGAAACATATAGTTCAGTTTCAATAGAAATCACGAAAACTGTGTTTTTTTTTAATTTCCATGTGAAGCCTAAGTAGCTATGTCATGTTTGCAGCTTTAACATGGACACATCTACTTCCTAATTTGGTCCAAGAGTTACAGAATGAGATCCATATATTTGAAATGTTGACGTTTAATGGCTTGTTGTTCTTGTGGTAGCAAGCAATCAACATCCATATAATGCAAAGAATGGCCAGCCAATAAATATGAAAGATGGATATAATTAAGCGTTTAAATTAAAATATTAAGATTCAACTTTTAGCTAATTCCTTAACATTGATCATATGCATTTCCTGGTTGCCACCGAGCCACGTCAGCACAGAAAATCCTACCCATTGAGCTTCCATTAACAGCTGATGGTTGTCGTCAATGCAAGTTTGCTTAAGCACAGACTACGACAGACATGCAAGCATGCATACATCCACGAACACCACAGGAAACTACATAAATTTCGACCGCCAGCAACCGTTTCGACAGCCACGACAAGCAGTTGAGAACACTAATGCACTCTCGACGCCACGCGCGCACCATCGAGTACAAAATACCCACTCGACAGCCAAGCACCAGCCATCGAGAGAGTGGTCGACGCCAGCCCCATGGCAAACGGAGCGGCAAAAGCATGAACTACTCTCGACGAGCACTAATACACCATTAAGAATGTGCTCCGTTAGCACACGCGTCTTTCAAAAATTGAAAACGTTAAGCGGTAGGTGGACATCTCTCAACGGCCTAGGTACATACCATCGGGATAGATAAAAAAATGAGAAATAGCAAGGCGTGGGCCTAGGCTTGAACCTGCACTCTCGCGAGTAAGCTCCAGCGCCGAAACCACCTTGCCATTTTGACGCCAGCCCCATGGCAAACGGAGCGCAAAAGCATGAACTACTCTCGACGAGCACTAATACACCATTAAGAACGTGCTCCGTTAGCACACACGGTCTTTCAAAAATTGAAAACGTTAAGCGGTAGGTGGACATCTCTCTCAACGGCCTAGGTACATACCATCGGGATAGATAAAAAAAATGAGAAATAGCGAGGCGTGGGCCTAGGCTTGAACCTGCACTCTCGCGAGTAAGCTCCAGCGCCGCAAACCACCTTGCCATTTTGATGGCATATACAAATTTGATTAATTAATATGTTTACAAATGATATTCTAATTAGAAAATAACACATAAATCCAGCATGAAATTGAATTTTCAAATTTTCAGGAAAAATAAAATTATTTTTAAATATATGATGACATATTTATAGTTTATATATTTTCTAGAAGCGTATAATTGATTTTTAACGTAAATAGAATATGATTTAATGACTTATAAAATCAAGAAAATATCCGTAAACGCAGCGGTATGTATAGAATAGTGTGCAACTATCGATAGGTGCTACCGTAGTTGTACAAGATCAAACCGACGCACTAAAAAGTGCGTTTGTCACTTTAAAAATGCAAAAATAATTTAAAATTATAAAAAACCTGAAATGTTGTGATACGCCTGCTTATTCATTTGGCCCATCATGGACTCATTAAAACATGTGTTAGCAGGATAATGAGAGGAAACTCACATAGCTATCCTCGTTGTGCTCATAACATCTCATTAGAACTTCAAGTGATCGTTGACCTGATAAGGGCACTTACATGTGGGTCGACAACTCGGAAAGTTCAAACATGTCAAAAAAAATATGAGCATGTGGTGTGATGTATAGAGCAACATTAATTATTATGCACCGTCAATATCATCACCTAAACAATTTTTAAAAAAGAAAAGAAGGTGTGTTGACCATCGGCCGGGTTTCAAGGTGAAAACCCTCGAGAGAAGCATTACTCTCGACGGCTAGGCATAAAACCGTCAAGACTACGTGCCTATCTCGAAGGTTGTCAAGACAAACCGTCGAGAGAGGTCTCTCTCGAAGGTGGCCTCAGATAATGCTCTCTCGAGAGATTGGGCATCCTCACTGTCGACATCAAGGACATGGCCGTCGAGAGATAGTACCCCGATGTGGTCAACCTGTCTCACGGCCGACTCCGCCACCACTCTCGACTAGGGCATGATTGGCCATCGAGAATACCATTTCTCTCGACGTGCCTGATCCGACGGTCTTTTCTCAATAGCTGGCCGTCGAGAGTGACTTCTCCCGATGTTTTTGGACTCTTTTTTGACGGTCTCGGCCATCGAGATTTGAACCTTTTACTGTAATGGAAGAATTTACTGTAATTACCAGACTGCTGCCTTGGCCAGCATTCCTGAGCGATAGGAAGGAGTCGTAGTCCCAGGAGTTGGGCACGTAGTTTGCCGAACGCCGAGCCGGTGACTCCGCCGCCGACGAGCACCGCACCGGCCGGTGCGGCACCGTGCGCCGCGCCGTTGCTGAGGATGGCGTCTGCGCGTACGTATAACTAGCCGCCGGCATGGTTGTTTGCCACGCCATGGATTTGATACTTACGTGGAGATCGAGCACGTATATAGCTCGCGCACACACCTGTCTAACTAACCTAGCTAGTTGTGAAGCAATGAGCTTGCGCTTATTAATTAGAGCTAGCGTAAGAGGAGTCAGGACTGATCTGCTCCTGCTACTTGTTGTGTGCATGGTTACTACATATGTGTATTTATAGATACAAGCTAGCTAGCTAGGCAAATCCACATGAACGTCCGTGTGCGGCAAGCTGGAAACCTAGAGGAAATTGCCAAAATAAGCCGTAATTATACGAAGACGACATGTTCAGTACTTCAGTGTTAATACATGTAGTGTTCAGTTCAGTACGTGGTTAATGTGTGCAAACGACAACCTCAGAATGAGACATCGGATGGGAATCATGTATGGCAAAGTTGGTCGATGGAGACGTGGTGCATGTGTCCAATTTGTCGATCCTACTGGATCCTGGCGACTTGGCACTGATCCGAACGTGAATAGCATGCAATTGGCACGTGCGTCGGAACCTTAACCTGTTGCTGGAGTCTCTTTCCTGTGCAGCCACAGAGACCAAGTTCTCTTTTGCAAACACTGGGACTGCACATTATAGAGCCTGCTACCTCGCCTTTCACATGTACTCGTCATAGCATTAGCAGCAGAGTGCCTAAAAGGAAATCTTCTTTATATTTAGAGACTATCAGTCTCTATATCACTATAGCAGAGTCTCTATGTCAGTCCCTCAATTTAAAGATTCTCTCTCCAAGTCTCTGTATCTAGAGATTCTCTCACCTGTTTCAATATCTTTTTGAGGATAGAAACCCTGCTAGACAGGATAAAAATATAGGAAATGAATAGTGGTTTAAAGAAAGGAATATAGAGATCCGAATTTATAGACGTTGAGATGCTCCCCTAGGCAATAAGAGTTCTCTGCACCCAGTACTATAAAACACGTCATGGTTACAAACAGGGTTACAAACAGTCATCAGTGCCGGTTTTTGAACCGACACAAAACAACATGCACTAATGTGCCTAGTCATCTAATGATTCATTCTCTGTGCTGGTTTATTGCTAGAACCGTCAAAGATATATTTTAAATTTTTTTATCTACCCTAGCACCACACCAATGCAAACTAGACTGCTACTGTTACTTTACAACCCTAGCTAACTAGCTATCTTTGTGAAGGCAGCGCTGTCGTCGCCGCTGCTTACTGGCTGGGAGTCAGAGTAGCCGCCGACGTTACCATCGTGGCCTGCCGTCTCCTTGTCAGAGTAACCTAGTCTCTCTCCAAGTCTCTGAATCTAGAGATTCTCTCACCTGTTTCAATATCTTTTTGAGGATAGAAACTCTGCTGGACAGGATAGAAATATAGGAAATGAATAGTGGTTTAAAGAAAGGAATATAGAGATCCGAATTTATAGGCGCTGAGATGCTCCCCTAGGCAATAAGAGTTTTCTGCACCCAGTACTATAAAACACGTCATGGTTACAAACAGTCATTAGTGCTACAAACAGTCATTAGTGCCAGTTTTTGAACCGACACAAAACAACATGCACTAATGTGCCTAGTCATCTGTGCCAGTTTTGAACCGGCATAAATGACTCATTCTCTGTGTTGGTTTATTGCTAGAACTGTCATAGATATATTTTAATTTTTTTATCTACCCTAGCACCACACCAATGCTAGCTAGACTGCTACTATTATATACGTACTTTACAACCCTAGCTAACTAGCTATCTATGTGAAGGCGGCGGTATCGTCGCCGCTGCTTACCGGCTCGGAGTCAAAGTTGCGCCGACGTTGTCATCGTGGCCTGCCGTCTCCTCGTCATCCTTAGGGTCTGGCCAGTTTTCAGGGGAGGTGTCCCCATCGTCGCACCCTTGGGCCCATCTGCCGGTCCCCTCCTCCTTCGATGACTCCTTTATCGCCTTGGGGGTAAGCTCCTCGTCACCATCAATAGACGGCGATGTGGCTCGCCGCTGCTTGGATGCCAGCTCGTCCTCCTCGCAGGGCTTCTGATCGCCTGCAAGTCATGGTGACCATGGTAAGGTTGGCCACGGTGGCGAGACAGGTTGAGAGGGCAACCCCTACGGTGGCGAGGCGGGTGGCGATTGGACCATGACGGTTGGAGTTCAAGGAAGAAATGTGGGGAAAGGTGGTGATTGAGAGGCCGGATAGGAGAGAAAAATGCGGATGGGGAGACGAGATCGATCGATCGAAATAGATTATATAGATCCTATATGGGGAAAAATTTTCTCGCAAAACACCTTGGGAGATGAAACGATGTGTGTGCCGGTTGCAATTACCAATCAGCACATATGACTTCAAAATGATGCAGCTTTTCGGTGGACACGCGGCAAAAGCTTTATATATGCCGGTGCTAATTATTAACTAGCACAGATATATAGCTTATAGGTTCCAGGTGGTTATACGAACTGCCGGTTACTAATCAGAACCGACATATATAATTTGTAATCTATGCTGGTTGGTAAATAGCACTAGCACATAAAAGATTTTGTCCCATGTGCACTAAGGAACCAACACTAGTAACTAGTGCAGGTTCTAACTAAACCGATACAAATATACAGGTATATACGATAGGTTTTGGTGTAGTGATCGTTGGATGAAGCACAATAAATGACCCACAATAGTTTGGGTTCGTCTTAAAAGTCTCTTCTTTTTATAGCAGGGAGTTCTGTCCTTTTAAACCTACACACATATCGATCCCGCGGGTTCAACGTCAATCAGTGTCATCGCCTTTGGTCATATTCGGGACCAACTTGGTGTGTGGGTGAGGACGTCACCACCAAGCGCGAGAATGCAGCCACGGAGATAAGTGATGCCGCCATATTGGCCCGACACCTTGTGGAGAGGTTGTGGTAGTCGCTATCATTACCTAGTCACAAATGCGGTTGGGTGCCACCACTTTTGCACAAGGTAGTTGTGGGCAAACTGAAGAAAAGATTCAAAAATCGAGTAATTAATGCATTCCCACATATGGGTAGGTTTCCTCCCAAGATTTTCGGGTTGCATGCAAACGACCGAGCCGAGGCATCGAACCGACCGAGCGTAGCAGAAACTATACTACCCATAGGCATAGTATATGTTGTCAGGAAATCCCGCCGACGGTGATGTTCAGCGCCCCTCCCCGGTGCAGGAGAGGACGCCGAGATATTTGGTGGTGAGAAAGCGGAATCTCAGTGAATAAACCAGTACGGAAAGTGTATGATTAGAATGCTTGTCTCTTTCATTGATGAGCTTTCCAATTTATACAACTCTAGGATCCGGGTTTACATGCATGGGAAATACCCAAATTACCCCGACCCAAGGGAAATACCCATATTGCCCTGATCTCTGGATCGTTGATCTTACGATCAATGGCTAGACTAGCTTTCTTACAATCCAAGTTGTCCTAATCCCTAATGTGCCCTCAAAGCGGGGGCACACTCTGACAAGGTTGTTGATTTGATCCGTTCTTGTCAGAGGCTGTCGTGGGGCCTTCGTCCTCTAGCCTGAGACTTGTCAAAGATCACTCCAGGTCTCTCCGAAGGGTCTTCGTGAATTCCTTGGCGAGACTTCGCTCCTCCGCCACCCTTCGGAAGAAGTCCCGAGGATCCTCATTGCTTGAGATTCACTTGGAACGCCTGACCCTTCGCGTCCACCTCTCGGCCCTTCGCACATGTCCAAGTCTTGCTCACAGCCCAAGGGGTTTTGAGGGCCACGCTTCACCACTTACCCCTTTGGTTAAGGATCTTCATGAAGGACCTTTACAGCATCTTCGTGGACATCCACCTTTCCCGGAGATAGGGTGGCTCCCCCTACAACAGAAGCCCCTTACGGTCATGTCGCCACCTCGCCGTGGTGTCTGGCCGAAATATCCAGCCCCCCTTCTCCATGTCGAGGTGGTTTTCCCAAAGATGCTTTTTCTCTCCCCTTTTTTTGTTTGCGATGATATCTTCGCCCGTTGATGTGACTTGGACTTGACGTTCTGACCGTGTCAGTGGCCTCGAAGTCGTCGCGTTGATCCTGGCCGTCGATCGTCACACGTGTCGTCAAATCCGCAGGCGTCCGTTGGATTTTCCTTTTGTTTTTTCTTTTTTCTTTTTTTGTGACTTCTCGGTTTCTTCGCGGCGCATCGTCGCCGTTGGTGAGGACACGTGGCGTTCATCCGTGTCCGACAGTCTTCGATATAAGGGGCCTTGCGGTTGTCTTCTTCCCACTTGCCTTTGCTTCAAGCTCTTGATTCCCCGTCGCCGAGTGCTCTCGCTATTTCACCCGCACTTCGCTGCCGCCAGTTCGCCATTTGTGCCGCGCCATCAGTGGGTCATCGTCGCTGGTTCGTCGCCGACTGCCTGTCGTCCTATGCCGGCCGGTACGCCACTCTTCTGCCATCATTTCTCTGGTGTGGGGCGTTTTCCGTTGGTTCGGGGTATGGGGGTTCTGGTTGTGTTGAGTTCGGTGCCGACGAGGTTTTTTCATCGTTGATGTTGGATGCGCCTCCATTTTCTTGTTGATCGTCCTTCCCCCCTTTTTTGAAAAAATAGGGCGGGAATTTTTGCGAAATCGCATGTTCCAAATATCTGTGAAGTTGGTTGTGTGTGTGTATCTTCTGTCTTTTTTATTATTATTTTAATGTTCCCGAAGGGTCGCCTCTCAGCAAGCTAACGTCTTCTATTTTGCAGTCCTCGGAATCTCTAATGGCTCCGAAGAAGATCTTGAGTCCTGCGGACCTCGCACGGCTGTCTTGGGAGCTGGGGCAGTCAAGGATGACGCCGGACATGCTTGCGAAGGTGACAGACTGCTCTGCTGCGGACGAGGTGGACTTCAGACTCCCGGGGCAAGAGACGACTCCTCGTCCGGATGTCGACGAGGCGGTCGTCTTCAACTCGCAGGTGAAGGCGGGTCTTCGGATACTGTGCACCTACCTCGTCGGGGAGGTCCTCGAGCTGTACGGGGCACAGCTCGTGCATCTCTCCTCGAACGCCGTGGCCCGGCTTGCGGTGTATGAGTAGGCACTCCGAAGCCATGGCGCGCAACCAAGCGCCCGACTCTTCGGTTTTCTCCACGAAGCAAGGTGGCAGGGGAAGACCAGCGGCAGCGCCTTCGGGTGTTTGAATTTTGTTGTGAAGTCAGCGTACACTGCGGACTTCCTGTCCCTAGCCATGAAGATGAAGTGGGACGGGGCGGCTGGGCTGAGCTGGAAGCCATACTGGTTTTACCAGAGGGTGGATGCATCGGATGCTAAATTGAGATACACACCGGGGGCGGCCGACTGCATCGAGTTCCCAGTGGACAAACTGTCTGGCTCCGAAGAGGCGCAGCGGCTCCTACTTCAGAGGATCAGCAAACGTTTCTCCATGCGCTGCCTCGCGAGGAGTTCTTCGCGGCCAAGGTGGGGCCACTGATGCGTAGCTAGGAGGAGTTCGTTATCGTCGGCGAGGGAGGCGATCATCTCACTCCGCGTGATGATGATCACCGACCTCGGAAGCTGGAATCGGCCGTGGAGAGGGCGGAGGGGATGTTCGGGCCGCTTCGCGCCGACGATGTTGCGCGGGCCCGCGAAGCTGGGGTGTCCGCCCGTGTCAACCGCATCCTCGGGATAGTTTCTCCCTGGGCGAAGCCCGAGGCGAAGAGGGGCGGGAAGAGGAAGGCTACCGAAGGCACTACCGCGGGCCCGTCAAAGTGGCCCCATGGTGAGCATTCTCCTACATCTGCCATATTTCTTCATTTTTGTTGTTTCTAACTGATTTATCGAATCAGAAGCCCCCAGCGTAGATTATGAGGAAGAAGACGAGGATGTCGAAAGCGAAGGGCCCTTGGCTGAGGGCGATCGCACCTCGCCGGACGCGCAGAGCGCGGCCAGCGGTGGTGATGACGATCCAATGGACGTCCTTGTCAACAAGACCCCTTCGGGGCCGTTAGATCCCGAACACGGCTCCAACGAGCTTCAAGACAGCCAAGGAGCGGGGTCTCTCCCTTCGGGTCGGGGTCCTGTGACTCCGGAAGGGGCCTCCGTTGATGTTGCTGCAGAGGTCGAAGACTATACTGCCGGCTTCGTTTTTGATACGGAGCTTTGGCTGGTTGACTCTCCTTCCGCCGAAGGTTTGTTGTTATACCATGGTGAACTTCTGTTGTCTTGTTGGTTTTTTTTTGCTTATGCTCGTCGTTTCTTGCAGAGGTAGTTAACGAAGAGCCACCTTCGGTGCCCGTCTCAGGGGCCGTCGGTGCCAGCATCGCTACCGATGCCATTTTGGCGTTGGTGGCAACAACCACCGCGGAGAGGGGGCCTTCGCTGACTATCCCGTCTACGCCTGTCGCCGTAGGTTCAACTTTACCGGCTATGGTAGAAGGAGAGGTCCTGCGAGCTTCTTCTATTACGCCCGGCGCCACATCCTCGGCAGCGGCGACGACTGTCGATGGAGGAGCTTCGCGTGGAACTCCCCCCGCACCCGGTGTTGCCCCTGCCTCCGGTGCCGCCCCTGCCTCTGGTGGCTCCTATCTGGAGCCCGCTATACTCCTCCCCGACGAACATGTGGAGGCTACCGTCGGGGGGTGCCTTCGGCAATTCTCGATCGCTGTGAGATGTTCCCCCTGCTAGAGAACATGCGCAACGTCGAGATATGCCTTGCCACGGTATAACAGAGCCTAGAGTGCCTCTGCCTCTAAGGATAACAGAGCCTAGAGTGCCGAACGAAGGTCCTCCAATAGCCTCTGTTCCCCAGGATCCTAAAGGTCCTGTAGATCCGAAGGGCAAAATGCCAGCGGAGGAGGATTGTAATAGCTTTAGGATTGTAATATTTTTTTGATGTAATATATGAAATTTTGTTCACTTCTTATTCCGAAGTTGTTCCGTACTGTGAGTGATCTTGTTTTTCTTCGTGATATTTTGTTTTCATTTGGCGTTAGCCCGTTGCTTCGCTCCATCTTACACATCGCACCTCCTACATGTGACATTAGTGTAGTCGGCGTTCGCGAAGGTTATGTTTCGGGTGCTTGGCATGAGTGCTCTTGGCCTCGCGTCAGCGCCTTGGCACTTTAGCGCATTATACGTTCGCGAAGGCTCATGGCCCGCGAGGGTTATGATTCGGGTGCTTGGCGCGAGTGCTCTTGGCCTCGCGCCAGCCCCTTGGCGCTCCAGCGCATTGTACATTTGCGAAGGCTCGTGGCATGTGAGGGTTATGATTCGGGTGCTTGGCGCGAGTGCTCTTGGCCTCGCGCCAGCCCCTTGGCGCTTTAGCGTATTGAATGTTCGCGAAGGCTCATGGCCCGCGAGGATTATGATTCGGGTGCTTGGCGCGAGTGCTCTTGGCCTCGCGCTAGCCCCTTGGCGCTTTAGCGTATTGTACGTTCGTGAAGGCTCATGGCCCGCGAGGGTTATGATTCGGGTGCTTGGCGCGAGTGCTCTTGGCCTCGCGCGAGCCCCTTGGCGCTCCAGCACATTGTACATTCGCGAAGGCTCGTGGCCCGTGAGGGTTATGATTCGGGTGCTTGGCGCGAGTGCTCGTGGCCTCGCGCCAGCCCCTTGGCGCTTTAGCGCATTGTACATTCGCGAAGGCTCGTGGCATGCGAGAGTTATGATTCGGGTGCTTGGCGCGAGTGCTCTTGGCCTCGCGCCAGCCCCTTGGCGCTTTAGCGCATTATACGTTCGTGAAGGCTCATTGCCCGCGAGGGTTATGTTTCGGGTGCTTGGCACGAGTGCTCTTGGCCTCGCGTCAGCCCCTTGGCACTTTAGCGCATTGTACGTTCGTGAAGGCTTACGGCCCGCGAGGGTTATGATTCGGGTGCTTGGCACGAGTGCTCTTTGCCTCGCGCTATCCCCTTGGCGCTCCAGCTTATTGTACATTCGCGAAGGCTCGTGACCCACGAGGGTTATGATTCGGGTGCTTGGCGCGAGTGCTCTATGCCTCGCGCCAGTCCTTCGTGTTTTAGCGCATTGTACGTTCGCAAAGGCTTATGGCCCGTGAGGGTTATGATTCGGGTGCTTGGCGTGAGTGCTCTTGGCCTAGCGCCAGCCCTTGGCGCTTTAGCGCATTGTACGTTCGCGAAGGCTCATGGCCCGCGAGGGTTATGATTCAGGTGCTTGGCGCGAGTGCTCTTGGCCTCGCGCCAGCCCCTTGGCGCTTTAGCGCATTGTACATTCGTGAAGGCTAGTGGCCCGCGAAGGTTACGTTTCGGGTGCTTGGCGCGAGTGCTCTTGGCCTCACGCCAGCCCCTTAGTTGGACTGAAGTGTCTGCTCGGGAATGTTCTTCTTTCATTTCATTTCCAATTACATCTTGATAGTTACATTCCCGTAGGATTTCTCCGGTCACAGCCGGTTTTGTGCGTCTGAGCCACGTTAAAAACTTCGCTCGTAAAACCCCGCTAGGGAAAAACCGAGTCAGAGAAAACAGTACTCAGCGCTTCTTCATTCTCATGGGTAATACCTAATCAGGCTCTTCGCATTCCATGTGTTTGGGACCGAAGAGCCATCGAGGTTGGAGAGCTGGAACGATCCTTGCCTTGTTTGTTTGTTCACGATAAAGGGTCCGTCCCATGTGGGCTCTAGCTTAGACGGTCGTTGTGGCATTTTTCGAAGAACCATGTCCCCTTCTTGAATCTCCCGTGGTCTTACACGTTTGTTGTAGGTTTTGCTCATTAGCTCATTGTACTTTCTAAGGCCTGCTTTATGCCGAGCTTCGTCTTCTTCGACGGTGTCGGCGCTGGTTGATCAGCGATGTTAGCTCCACTGTTATGAACCGAAGGGTCTTCGCTGATCTCACCGGTGTTATCTTGCCTCTTCAACATAGACCCACTGAAAGGTGAATATCCCGTTGGCCTTGTAGGCGTCGTGCGAATTGCCCATAGTGTCTTCTCCAGTTCTTCTGGCCATTTTCATTTTGCTTCATCCACCAATCTTCTTTTTAGTGACTTCATGATGTTTTGATTTGCCCGTTCAACGGCATCGTTCGCTTGTGGGTGTCCCACGGAGGTATAGCATATTTTGATGCCGAGGTCTTCACAGAATGATTTGAATTTTGATGAGATAAATTGTGATCCATTATCAGCCACCACTTCTTGTGGTATGCCGAACCTGCATATCACATTTTTCCAAAAGAAATGTTGGGTCTTCGTGGCTGTGATGCTCGTCAATGGTTCTGCTTCGATCCATTTGGTGAAGTAGTCAATTGCGACAATGATCCATTTGAATCCTCCTGAAGCTTACTTGAGCTCCCCTATGATATCAATCCCCCACCTTGCGAAGGGCCAAACCGGGGGTGAGGGCTGGAGGTTTGTTGGCGGAGCCTTTGGCGGGTTTGTCATCCACTGACTCCCGCGGCATCTTTTTACGAATTCTTCTGCGTCGCTCTTGGCCGTTGGCCAGTATATTCCCATGTGTAACACCTTCGCTGCGGGGGCTCTTGGGCTTTGTTGTGAGCCACAGATTCCAGTGTGCACTTCCGCCAGCGCCTCTTTCCTTCTTCCTTTGAAACACATCTCATCCATGGTGTGCCAATTCCCGATTTGTAGAGTAAGCCATCCATCATGGTATATGTTCTTGCATGTTGCTTTGTTGTGTGCGCTTTTCTACTATCTTCGGGTAATTCACTATCCCGAAGATACTTGACGATTATTGTTCGCCAGTCTTCTTCCAAGGATCTTGCTATAAGTTGCACTTCAGGGCATATAGATGCTCGTGATATTGCTTCGTAAAACACTCCATTAGGTATTCTTGTAGAGTATGTGCTGCCTTGGTCAACTCGTCTGCTCTCATGTTTTCCCCCCTTGGTATTGTTTTCACCGAGATTCCTATAAAATGCTTCTCCATTGTTCTTACTGCTTCCAGATATTTTGCCATTTCGGTGTGTTTTGCTTGAAAGTCCTTTGTTATATGCCCCTCTATCAATTTGGAGTCGGTGTATATGACGACCCTTTTTGCGCCGAGGGATTTTGCTTTCCGAAGACCCAGCAGAAGTCCTTCGTATTCAGCCGCGTTGTTTGTTGTCATGAAGTTCAACCTGAGAGAATACTCCGTGCTCTGCCCTTCGGGGTCAGTTACACCTGATGCTCCTGCCCCTTCTGCTATGAAAGGGCCATAAGATTTTATACTCCACAATGCGGGCAGATCTGGGCCTTCTTCCAAAACTTCAGCCGACCATTCCGAGATGAAGTCGGCAAGCGCCTGAGCTTTAATGCCCGTCCTTGGTTCAAAGGTGATGTCGAAGGGTGCTAGTTCAGCGGTCCACTTCGCGATTCTTGTCGTGGCGTCTTTGTTTTCAAATATAGACCTTAGAGGGTATGCAGTGGGCACCTTTATCTTAAACTCTTGGAAGTAATACCGTAATTTTCTGGATGTCATAAGTAATGCATAAGCTATCTTCTCTAGCTCAATGTAGTTTCTTCTTGCTCCTTGCAATGATTCTGATACATAATATACGGGCTTCTGTCCCCTTTCGGCCTCATCCTTTACGAGGACTGCGCTGACTGCAAAATGGCTTGCTGCTAGATACAAGGTTAGGTGTGTTGCCCCGTTCGGACTGGCAAGTCTTGACAGTTGATGAAGATGATCCTTCAACCTTGCGAAGGCATCCTTGCATTGAGGTCCCCACTCAAAGGGTGCTGTTCCCTTAATTGTGCTAAAGAAGTGTTTGTGTTTTTTCGCGGCCTTCGGGAGAAACCTCCCTAGGGCGGCTAGCTTTCCTAGGAGGCTCTGTGCTTGCTTCTTGTTTTCTGGATCTTTCATTCATTGAATTGCATCTATCTTCTCTTTGTTGACTTCTATTCCTCGGTGCGATAGTAGAAATCCAAGCAACTTTCCTGTTTCCACTGCAAAGGCGCATTTCATCGGGTTTAATTTTATGCCTTCTGCTCTCAGGCTTGCGAAGGTCTCTTGAATATCCTCGCAGTGGTCCCTCCTTCGCTTGCTCTTGACGACAATGTCGTCGACATACGCTTCCACGTTTCTTCCCATTTTCTTTGCAAGGACCTTTGCAATGAGTCTTGCAAATGTTTCGCCCGCATTTCTTAGGCCAAAAGGCATTCTTCGGAAGCAGTATGTGTCGAAGGGTGTTATGAATGTCGTCTTCTCTTCATCTTCCTTTCTCATATACACTTGATGATAGCCTGAGTAGGCGTCCAAGAAGCTCATCAGTTCACAACCTGCTGCCGCGTCAACTAGTTGATCAATCCTCGGTAGGGGAAAATCATCCTTTGGGCATGCTTTATTAAGATTTATGAAGTCAACACACAATCTCCAGGTGCTGTTTGACTTCTTCACCATCACGACATTTGCGAGCCACTCAGGGTACGCAACTTCTCAAATAACCTGGGCTTGACGCAATTTTTCTACTTCTATCTTCGCTGCTTCCTGTCTATCGGGTCCTATTTTTCTGAGTTTTTGTTTGATTGGCTTTGCATCCATTTTCGTGTTTAGCGCGTGTTCGATTGTTTCTCTGGGGACGCCCTTAGACTCTCCTGGCACCCAGGCGAAGATGTCACTGTTTTGCCGAAGCAAGCTGATGACGTTTTCTTCTTTTTCTTCGGAAAGGGCGGTTCCGATGGATACTGTTTTTTCTTCATTCTCTGGGATTAATCGTATCTTCTTCGTTTTGCTTTCTGGTCTGACCTGGGGCTTGTAACCCTTCGGTCTGTATTGGGAGTTGACCCTTTCCGTAGTTTGGACTGGCTAAAGCTTTGGTATGCCTTCGAGTTCATTTTTTCTTGCTGATTGCTGGTTTCCTCGAATGGTAATGACTCCCCCTTTGGCGGGCAATTTCATCCACAGGTAGCTGTGATGTACGATTGCCCTGAAGGCATTGATGATTCATCTTCCGAAGATGGCGTTGTAACGGTATTCTATGTCAACAACATCAAAGCATATACTCTTTGTTATCTTTCTCTTGCCTTCATGAAAAATTACAGGTAAATATATCTGGCCGATGGCAGCCACAGGTTCTCCTCCGAACCCTATGAGCGGCATGTTCGATGGTGTTAGTCTGTCTTCTGGTATATTGAGTTGTTTGAATGCACTGGCGAAGATGATATCTGCTGAACTTCCTCCGTCCACTAGCGTTCTTTGGACATCATATTCTGCAATTTCTGCTGTGATCACAAAGGGATCTTGGTGTGGGAACTTCACGTCTTTGGCGTCAGTCGTGTCGAAGGTTATCGGTGGAGCCGGTACTGGTTTACTTGACATCAAGACGTGTGACACCTCGCGGATGAATTGTTTTCTCTTTCTGTTCGATGGGAGATTCAGCGAGGATCCTCCGGTGATGACATGGATAAGTCTTCGGTTTTGCTGTTCAACGTTGTGAACCCTCTCTAGAGATCTGCGGTACTTATCCCTCGGTCGCTGGTCTTGCCTTCGTTGCCGTTTCTGGTTTTGGTAGCTCTCGCGTTGCACTTTAACATCTCTGCATTTCTCGGTTGTATGAGAGTAATTTTCTCCATATACTGCGCAATATTTCTTCTCTTGCCTCCTCAGAATCTATCATTCCTGTGAAAATTCTTTCTTCGGTAATTGTCGTTCCTTCGATCGTCATCTCTTCTCGCGTTATCTTTTTGATGGTTGTAGTCGTCCTTCGGGAATTGTAATCCCTTCGGGAATAATCTCCCCTTCTATTGTTGTCGATGGCTTTCTGCTCATCTGCTTTAGACTCAATGTTGCTTACTCTTTTATTGTTTTGATGTCTCTTGTTCTTGTTTTCTGAATTGCTTTCCCTATGGCCATCGCGGTCCTTGTGCGTACTCAGCTGGCCTTGCCTCCACAAGTTTTTCCCTTTTCCTTTTGCATACCCTCCAACCTAGTCATATAGAAGTGCAGCTGTTTGTGGTGGGTCCTGAGTCAACTTGTGTAGATGAGATCCTGGTTCAAGCCCACTTCGGAATGCATTGATTACCGAAGAGTCTGATACATCTCTTATCTGGCATCGTACAGCAGTGAACCTTTTGTAGTAGTCCCTTGTGCTTTCTTTCTTGCCTTGTTCCAGAGCGAAGAGGTCCCCTACTACCATCCTCTGGATATAATTGCCTTGAAAGTTGTTGGCAAAGGAGTCTTTGAGTTGATTCCACGAGTGTATGGATCCTTGTGGTAGTGAAGTGTACCATGACAGTGCGGTACCCTTCAGCATCAGCAACAAACTCTTTGCCTTGATATCATCATCTTCGCCAGCTGCTTCTACCGCCGTGTCATATAGTCTAAGAATTCATTTGGATCGGTGTCTCCAGAGAACTTGAATATACTTGGCATTTTGAATCCCTCGAGCCATTTTTTGCCACGAAGGTGCGCGCTCAAAGGACCTTCACTTGCCTTCCTCGGCTGTGCCACCATTACATTTTGCCGATATTACTCATGGTTCTCCTCTGTGTATGAGATCCTTCGGGGCACATAGTGCTGCTGGGGTTGCATTGTTACTAGCTCTCTCCGGAGTAAGTTGATTTGTTCTTCCAACAATCTTCTTCTGTCTTGCACGATGTCTTTGGTAGATGGGGGATCTTCATGTGGACGTTCTTGCATGGGGTGGGTGGGTGGGTTTTGCTGCATCTCATCTCTGATGATTCTGCTAGGTCCTGGCTCGTCAGATCTACCGCCGCCCATATCCGAGATACCTTGGCTCTGATTCCTCCGGCCTTGCAGATTGGTGTCGGGTGCTCTTGGGATGCTTCCACCAAGTCTTTGCGCCACCGTGCCTTCCTGCCGCCGTTCAGTCGTTGGCGCGGCGGTGATCGCCCTTTGAGCCCCTTCCTCCGTCGCCTCGTCGCTGGCACCTTGCTCGTTCTGGTCTTGCCGCTCCCACCCTGCGCTTGCTCCATCGTGCCCCGTTTCTGGCGGCCCGTCGCCTTCGGCCGCTGTGACACTCCTCCTTGGTCTGGCCATCGCCGCAATGCTTGCCTCCTCCCCACGGACGGCGCCAACTGTCGTCGAAAAATCCCGCCGATGGTGATGTTCAACGCCCCTCCCCGGTGCAGGAGAGGACGCCGAGAGATTTGGTGGTGAGAAAGCGGACGCTCAGTGAATAAACCAGTACGGAAAGTGTATGATTAGAATGCTTGTCTCTTTCATTGATGAGCTTTCCAATTTATACAACTCTAGGATCCGGGTTTACATGCATGGAAAATACCCAAATTACCCCGGTGTGGATAACATGGGCCCCGGGTATCCGGAGATATACTATTGGACGTACCACCGCCTTGGGCTGAGTCAATTGGATCTTCCAGAAGGCGGGCTTGGAGACTGGAGCGGCCCGACATGATCTACAAGGAAACAAACTCGTCTCCTACTCGAATACATAGATATAGACATAGCCAAATCGGTTATATCTGTATCTTTCATATACGGATTAGGGATTCTATCTGTAACCCGGCCCCTTGCACTATATAAAGGGGTCCGGGGCCCCTAGTTCGACATCCAATCCCACATCCAACAATCATCATCAGCATCCACCATAATACAATCCACGAGCACAAGAGTAGGGTATTACCTCGCCTCGAGGGCCCGAACCTGTATAAATTCGGCTTCCAGTGCTACCATCGTAGTTGTGATCTTTCGCAGTGCCCCATAAAATACATTGTCGACACAAATCGTCGACAGTTGGCGCGCCAAGTAGGGGCTAGCGTCACGATCAACTAAATTAACTTCGATGGCTTCCATTGGCGGATTCGTCTTCACCTACGCCCCCGACCAAAGCTTCATCTTCGGAGATCTCAGCTTCATCGCCGGTGACTTCGAGGAACTTCGGTTGTGTCAGCCGAACTTCGTTCGGTCCACGCATTACCGGGGGAGGTGGTACGCGACTCCGACCGAGTCTCACCACTTTGGGATCTCTCCCCTGGATTCCGATCCGGAAGAGATCCAATCTGATGATGACGATTCCGACTGGCCTACCGCTAGGCTCCCCTTCGGTTTCGGTTGGGATCTACCAGTTCTTTCTTTACCAGCTCCTTATGCTGATGAAGAATCGAGTGGCGATCTGATTCCTGGCTTAGATCATTCTCAGATCCAGTCGGGAATCACAATCCCTCAATTGTGATCCGCCCCGTTCGGGTTAGGAAACTCGGCCGCTGTTTTCCATCCGATGACATGCCAGCTTTTCCAACCTGGGCTAAGGAGCGGAACACGGCTCACGCTTGGGACGAAGTTTTTGAGTCGGGACTCGGGACAACTCGCATCAGTCAAATTCGAGTGGACATACCATTCGAATTGGTCAATTCGGCTGCGAGATTCCAGCAGATTCGTTCTGCTGAAACTCAGTCGGATCTCTTTCTGACCAGAGATCCAGCACGAGTAGTGGGAGTTATAATCACTCCCATCGACGAGCCAACAAATCGGGATCAGTTGAGCCTCTCCTTCTCGGAATCCGAGTTGGAAGAGAGCGTCAATGGGTTCCCCAATTTTCATGGCGTCTACATGCTGGAAGGGCAAGCCTCCAGATCGGCTCGGCGCCCCACTGGGGAGGCAGGAGCCGAACAAAACCGCGAATGTGGAGAAGACTTGCGCGACCAATTGCACGGTCGTGCACGGGAAGTCCAGGAGGAACTGCTTCAAGTCCGTATGGGAGATCACTCTGTCTTCCGTACGCCACAGCAGTACATCCTCTCGTGTAAGACCCTCCTGGACAATGTTGGTCCTTTGCTTGGAGAGGGCAACCCCGCAATGCCAATCATGGAACAAATCAAAGCCATAGTGACGGCAGCGGCTGTCCAAGGCACTCGGGATCAACCGGCCAACTCGGCCAGAAGCCAGACTGCCACGATTAGCACTCGGCGTAGTCGGCACACGCGAAGTCGCAGGCAAGACGCCCACCGAAGTACGAGTCACGACCTTCGCCTTGACATCGAAGCCCGGCGGAGGGAGCGAGACCAGGATCGGCGCCGTACTCTACCGCGTCGGAATCTCCCCCACCAATCTCCTCCCCCCGGGGAAGGATTAATTGACAGGATCAAGGCATTCACACCCCAACTCCGTCAGGTAAACAGGCCTGAGGGGTTCAACCCCAAGGGGATTGTGAAATTTGATGGAGAACGAGACCCCGAGGTTTGGCTGCAGATCTACTCTTTAGCAATCAAGGCCGTGGGTAGAGGATACGACATGATGGCAAACTATTTGCCCGTCATGTTAACCCCTCCGGCTCAGAACTAGCTCGCGGGCCTTCTAGAGAATTCGGTCGATTCCTAGGGAGAACTCTGCGACCAATTCGTTGCCAACTTCCAGGGCACGTACGAGAAGCCTAGAACCCAGTGGGACCTTTATCAGATTCATCAAAAAAAAGATGAGTCGTTAAGGGATTTTATTCGGCGTTTCACCAAGAAGAAGAACACAATCCGGGAGATCTCAGAGGCGGTCGTCTTCGCAGCCTTCCAGAAAGGAGTTCGCGACCCCGATCTAATCAAGAAGATGTCTCGGAAGCCTCCGACTACCGTTAAGGAGATGTTCGCCTTGGCGGATCGATATGCTACCGCCACGGATGCTCTCGCTGAGCGTCAAGAGGATCACCCGAGCAAACATGAAGGCAAGAAGGACAGACCTGAGTCGTCCTCCAAGAAGGACAATAAGCGCAAGGGTGAAAAGATGGTAGCCGTCGCGGATCAGGGTCGGCAGAGGCTGCCTTGGCCCACCGACTACAACAAAGTCATGGAGGCGCCGTGTCCTTTCCATCCAAATGGAAAGTATGCGGCGAAAAACTGCAACATCTTGAAGAAGTTCGCTGAGGAGCACAACAGCGACGCTCCGAGCGACGCTAAGCAAGATGACAAGCTTGACCCTCCTCAGGGTGACGCTTACCAAGAAACCGAGCGAGAGCTCAACTACATATTCGGGGGATCGGATGCGTATGAGTCCAAGCTTAAGCAAAAGATTACCGATCGGGAAATCAATGTAGCTATTCCGGTGACCCCCGAGTATCTCCGGTGGTCTGAAGTTCCGATCATATTTGATCGCTCAGATCACCCGGACCACGTCCCTTGCCCAGGAAGATATCCACTCATCCTGGATCCTATAGTACGGGGCGTCCGACTGCGCAAGGTCCTGGTTGACGGCGGATGTGGATTAAATATCCCTTTCGCTAAGACTCTGGGCGAGATGCAGATCCCAAGGACGGCGCTCTAGCAGACAGACGCGCCATTTCATGGCATAATTCCGGGAACATCATCAGTGTTGTAACAGCCCAAAATCCTGTATATTTATATTTTCAAAATCACTCTTGTAAGGACGGTTTGTTGTAGAAAATTCTTGTAAAAAAAATCATCCTTTTAAAATTCACGTATGGACCTATGAAATTTTTAGACTAAGCAACTGACTAAAGTTACTCGATATAGGTGAGTACTACTCAAATATTTCTCCTACCATGATAAATCAAAGAATATTAAAAGAAAAGGGTAAAAGATTTTAGTAAAGGACAAATAATTCCTTAAAATTCCCTTGGCTTACATATATATATATATATATATATAGATATATATATATATATACACCTAATTAATCAAGAAAAGTTCATACAAGTATATAAATAAATATATATGTATATGTTTATACATGAATATACATATATGAATGTTTATAAAAGAGAATTAAGAACATAAGTAAGTGTTCACATAAAATATACTTACACATATAGATTATTACGCATAATGCACCTTTAAATCATATTGATATATATATATATACACACATATATAAACATATATACACATATTTATATATGACATATATATGTATATTCATAAAATGGATAAAACTCCCACTATAAATTCCACAAAAATTACATAAAAAGGTTTAAACCCCCAGTGATAGCCTGAACTAGGTGTTGACCAAAATTGACCTTCGTGGGACCCACTGGGCAGCCCCTTTTCCTTCTCTGCCCTTGTGGGCATTTCACCAAACAGCTGGGCCGGCCCGGCCGCGCCCCCACCCCTCCGGCCAATCCGGCCGCCTGTGCGCGATTTCCCCTTGGTGGACGCCCATTGGCTGTGCGTGCACACCGTTCCGACCCTTGCTGGCCCCACCGCCGCGCGGACGCGACGTCCGGCCACTGTCGCGCCGTCGTGCTCTGTCCAACCATGCCGACCAAGCCGACTTGTCGGTCGGCGTAGCCAGGTCGTGTCAGGCACCGCCCGCCATACCCAATGAGCGCCCGGCGAAGATCGACGACGCCCTCGACCCCAAGGCGCTGCCGGCTTTGCCGCCCGGTCCAAGCAACCTCGCCGCCCCGGCTTGCTCGCCCGTCGCGCGTGCACCAGCCACCGCCCTTGTCCGCCAATCAGCAACCGACCCACCTAGTGGCCGTCCCACACTTCCGTGCTACCGCCGGACAAAGATCGTGCTCTGGCCGAGCTTATAACCCGGCCGTGTCGCAGCGGTCCCGACCTTTCTCACGTGGACAGCCCAGACCACACCCCCATACTCCCAACCCATGCGCGCCTTAGCTTCGCCAGACCTTCACCTCACTCCTGCCCGAAGGAATCGGATTGGGAAGCCTCGAGCTCGCCGGATTACTCTCGCCGTCGCCGGCCACCCGATTCTTCCCCTTTTCGATTTCTCCTTTCTCGGTGAGTCCCCTGCCGATTACTTTCGCGACGAGCACCACTTCACCCTTGCCGAACTTTCGCCCAGGTTAATTGGACCCAAGGACCACCGGCTCCTCGCACCGAAGCTCTGTTAAAACCGTTTACGCCTCTCGCCGCCAAATTTTGAACGACGCCTCTTCCGGCCCGACCGTAAGCACGGTGAGCATCCCCAAGCCTCCCTTGTGCTTAAACTCGGTTCCGTTTAGCTCCTAGAGCAATGTGTAGCCTTAGACTATTGCTACCGAGAACGATTTCCGCTGCCGCTAGGCTTGCCGCCGATCCAGGCCGTCGCCGGCGAGCAGCTCGAAACACGTCGTAGAGGTTCTCATAAGGAATCCATAGCGCCCTAGAACTCCTTCCCTAAAGCACTGTAGCTCCGCCGCCGCGTCGCTGAAGGATCACCGGTTTCATGACGTCATCGCGTCGCTCCGGTCGGAGGTGGACGATGATGTCCCGGCCGTTGGATCCACGCCAAGATGCCAAGATGCGTGCGAGATCGGATTAAATTTTAAATCGCGCGCGAATGGGAAAGAGCCGTTGACATGTAGGCCCTTGGCCCACCTGTCGGGTTTAGTGGAGGCGCTCTGCCCGAAGGGTGCCTTCGCGCGCAAGAAGCGCTGTTTTGAAATACGCCTTCGGTGTGGCCTGGCCAGCCGCGAGTTAGTGGGCCGGCCCATCACTATTCATCCGATTTTTCCCGGATTTAGCCATTTAAACAAATACAGAATATAGACTCGATTTATTAAAAATAGCTAGACATCTCCAAAATTGCTAGAAAATTTATGATAAATACTAGAACCTATGCTGGATTTAATAAAAATATAATCATGAACAGTAACCATAGATTATTCCAGGATTTAATTCATTAGTTTATCCTTAGGGTATTTACCTATATAGGATAAATAGCAAAAAAGGGTTTCTACTAATAAAAATTTAATTAACACTTAATAAAATCTGAGAAATTCATGTGTGGCATCAAATAACTTTCTGGACTTAAGAAAATATAAACTTTATAATATAATTTGTAAATCACTAGTCATCTATTATTGGCTTAGATAATAACCATGACCCATTAGATTATTTGGAAATTGGTTAATCAAAATTACTAGATCTGACCAAAAAGGGTTAATTCACCAACATTAAATAACAATAAGATTTTTAGTTGGATCTCAAAATATGTAGTTCATGGTTAGCTATATATATATATATATATATATTCACTCATATACGAATAAAAATATAATCTATAATTATGCCCTCCACACATTCAAGACTTATGTTATAACAGGAAATCAATGATAAGAAGAGTAGATGAAGGAAATACTTCAAACAAAATCTAATTTTTCTTTATACAATTATTTCCTAAATCTATGGGTAGACATTTATGGGTAGCATCTTGCATTAATACATACCATCTTCATAATACCCGCTCTACCGATATCTTCTGCATATTATCATACGATAGTAGAATCATGGAACTTCCTCAATATCTAGAATAGAATTTATCACTCTTCGGTAAATCGCTAGACTCAGTTTAGGCATTTCATGCATCATGCTTCTATTTGCATATCGATGCTTTTATTTATTTCTCTTCAAATTCGTTCCGATTAATAGAGGCCGAGGAATCCAAGGGACCTTTTGAAGATCAGCAAGAAGGCCCCCACTATACCCCAGACCAAGACGAGTTAATTTCCACCCTAATGGATGTTTGCTTTTACTAGGGAGAATCTCGATTTTCCCTAGTGCGAGTCAACAACCTTCCTTTAGGTGTTACTTTTATTAGGGAAAGCCTATACTTTCCGTAGTACGAGTCAACAACCTTCCTTTAGGTGTTACTTTTATTAGGGAAGGCTTATACTTTCCCTAGTGCGAGTTAACATTCTAATGGATCATATTGATTCCCAGTTTTATTAAATATTTTATTTACAGTATTAAACCGCATGCTCTTCAAGTAATTAAACTTGTTTGCTTAAATCATGATATATCATGCCTTGCAATCAATTGTATTTGTTCTACCTTGATGATATTGTCTTGAAATAATCATCTGTCCTTTGACTTTATGAATGATTGCCTTGATAATCACCCTTGACAGCCTGTTAGGTTGAATAAAATGATTTAGACTCTTAAGTCTTGGTTAAAATCTTACTTAGACATTGCTCAAGTCCAATTATTAATTTTAGGCTTAATTGCCTCGAAACGGTGAACCGACATTCACCGGACATGAAGAATATATCAACTTGGTTTACTGGATATTGGGCCTGGCATGCCAGTGTGTGTAATTGGGAACACCGATGTGTTCTGGTTATGGTTACGGTTGTGATGTAGCTGGGCTACATGGTTTGAAGGATTTGGATCACGGAGATAGTCTTTGGCGACCAAGCTGCCAAGCTTGTGCGGCTCGGGCGCAAGTTGTTTTCGCGTAGCTTTATGTCGCCTAAGGGGTTCTGCACAACGTGACTTCGGTGTCTTTGGCGCCAAGCTTCGGTGTGCCAAAGCGGAGCGCGAGTTGAAGACAGGAGTAGGTCGTCATCCTGATGGGTGATCTAGGTCTTACGTGACAGGGAGGCGTGACTCTAGTGCGGGCGTAGCAACTCGGCTAGGGAAGAACGGGCACTTCACTGGCATAAGATCCACAACGGGTGCGCCACACCCGGAAGATGATGGCGGGGGTGTTTGGAGACGTTTGGCAGTGTTCAAGGAAACTGTCGTGGTTTGGGAAACGTTTGGCAGTGTGCATGGAAACTGTCGTGGAATAAAGATGAAAGACATTGATTAGTAGAACTTTGGTTAAAATTTGCTAAGTCATAGGCTTTGATTTATAAAACTTGCTTTCTGCAACTAAAAGAGCCCCAACCTTTCCTTTGTAACCCCTATCACTAATTGCATTAGGTTGGAAGCTAGCTCGCCAGTGTTTGGATGACACTGACCTCGCATTCATATTCTCTTTTAGATGGAGAATATGAGCATGATCGTCGCTTGCCATGAAGATGAAGGACGAGGACTTGACGACGACTGGCGAGGCTTAGGGCGTCTCTCCTGTCGAGTGCTTAGGCATAGCCGGCACGAGACACTTTTGCATCTTTTGGGTCTCCGCACTCTGATCTTTTGGACATTTGGATTACTTGGGCCAATGTGCCGCGTTGTAAACACTTAATAGCCTCCGAGCTTAATACAGGTATTTTATGTAATTTAAGTCTTCCGCTTGTATGTAATGATCCGGCTATGTGAACGGTGTGCATTAGTGTACTGATCTAGGGACTAGTGCAGATCAAGTGGTGGGCTAAAAGACAGGCCCCACAAGTGCCGATCGGGAAAATTACTCTTCCTGTCACCTTTGGTACTCGGGATAACTACTGGACGGAGAACCTCGGTTTTGAGGTGGCCGATTTCGAGACTACGTATCACGCAATCTTGGGAAGGCCGAGCTTGGCCATGGTCATGGCCGTCCCACACTACACCTATCTGGTTATGAAGATGCCAGGTCCACGGGGCGTAATCACGGTCCGTGGAGATGTCAAGTTTTCCCATCACCTCGATAGGGAGAATTGCGATTTCGCTCAGTCAATCGAAGCGGCGGCCGAGTTGGATGAGATCCGGCAGGCGGCCACCACTCTTCGCGACGAGGGCGATCTACCGAACAAGAAACCATCCAAATCAGGCATCAAACCTGATGAAGATGTCAAGCGTATTTCACTCGACCCGTCCGATTCAACCAAAACGGCTCTGATCGGGACAGGGCTCGATTCGAAACAGGAAGACGCGCTCGTCACCTTCCTCCAAAAAAATCGGGGCATCTTCGCCTGGAAACCATCAGATATGCCAGGCGTCCTGAGGGAGGTGATCAAGCACTCCCAGAACGTAGACGACAAGGCCAAGCAGGTTAAGCAGCGGCTGCGCCGATTCGCGCAAGATCGGAAAGAAGCCATCAAGACGGAGATTACCAAACTTTTTGCCGCCGGCTTCATAAGGGAGGTGCTCCACCCCGATTGGCTGGCAAATCCGGTACTTGTACAAAAGAAGAATGGAACTTGGCGCATGTGTGTCGACTACACCGACTTAAATAAAGCATGTCCCAAGAACCCATTCGGACTTCCTCGCATCGACCAGGTGGTTGATTCCACTGCCGGTTGCGAGCTCTTGAGCTTTCTTGATGCCTACTCAGGCTATCACCAAATTCGCTTAAAGGAAGAAGATTGCATCAAGAATTTGTTCATCACTCCGATTGGGACCTTCTGTTACGTCACAATGCCATTTGGACTGGAGAACGCCGGCGCAACGTATCAGCGTTGCATTCAGCGATGCTTCCACAACCAGCTTGGACGCAACGTGGAGGCATACGTCGATGATGTTATCGTCAAGTCTCGGGTAACCTCCGATTTGGTCACTGACCTATCTGAGACATTCGAGTGTCTGTCGGCATACCACATGTAGTTGAACCCGGAGAAGTGTGTCTTCGGGTGCCTTCAAGAAAGCTCCTTGGTTTTGTGGTCTCTCACCGCGGAATCGAAGCTAGCCCGGAAAAAATCAAGGCCATCATAGAGATGGCGCCCCCGACGTGCCAAAGGGATGTCTAGCGCCTCAGTGGGTGCATGGTCACACTCGGTCGATTCGTGTGGCAAAAGGATCCTATGTGAGTGTATCAAGGTTCAGCTGATTCGATCATTGTGTATATTCGGGGGTCAATATGTGCTGCTAGGTACCGCTATTGACTTGTGGTCTGGGGAAGGGTTCTCCGGGACCGCGGCCGACTTGTACATGAGCCTAATGGGTCACACACTTAACGGGTTAGATCATATCTGATGGATTGGATCCATTAGTGGGTTTATACTGATTTGGATCTTCGACGCCTTAATGGATTTCTATTGTAGAAGATCCATTAGCGTGAGACCTAGTGGGCTTTCATATCCATTAGAGCGAGACCTAATGGGCTTCTATCGAGAAGGCCCGTTAGTGCGCTCTATATAAAGGAGGCATGGGGCGTGCGGTGTGTTAGTCTCCCACCACGAGCCCTAGCCGCCACCACGCATCGCGCCTAAGAACCCTAGCAGCGCGTGGGTGCTAGCACACCAATAGCGGTGTTCCCACCCGGACGTGTGGATACCGTGGAGGCGTCGTCGCTCTCGCGGCGTGTCGATTCAATCGGCTACATAACTCAGACGACTACGCCGACGTTCTTTGTGGACGGCGATCCGCGACGAGGAGAAGTTGTACCACGTCGTGTTCGACCACGTCTGATGCTTCGCAAAGACACGGGAGGCTTCACCCACTCTACTTCGCCGCTAACGTGCTCCAAGGGTAATGCTCCATGATCTCCGACTCGCATGTTGCCTGGGTGTTCGCGGTAAGAAAAATTTTGTTTTCGGCTAGCGTAGCACCGCGTTCTCCTACACGGCCATCACGCTGCTTCAGCTACATTGGTGGGAAAAGCCTTTCGGCAAGGGTTTTACTGGCCAACCGCGGTCTCCGACTCAAAGGAGATCGTCCGCAAGTGCGAGGGTTGTCAGTTCTTCGCCCGGCAGATTCATGTGCCTGCTCAGGAACTACAGACAATCCCCATCACCTGGCCGTTTGCAGTCTGAGGGCTCGACATTGTCGGACCCTTCAAGAAAGCCCTAGGTGGTTGTGAGCACATCTTCGTTGCCATCGACAAGTTCACCAAATGGATTGAGGCAAAGCCTGTGACCAAGATTACGGGGGCCAAGGCTACCGAGTTCTTCCAGGAGATCATCGGTCGGTTTGGCGTACCATCTCGGATCATTACAGATAACGGCTCTCAGTTCAGAAGTGACGAATTTCAAAGCTGGTGCGAAGATGTGGCATAAAGATCTGCTTTGCTTCAGTGGCACACCCGCGAACTAACGGGTAGGTCGAGCGCGCAAACGGCATGATTCTACAAGGTGTCAAGACGCGCAATCGATTGGCTCAAACCATATGCGGCCAAATAGATGAAGGAATTGCCTGTCGTACTCATTAGGCTTCGTACAAGCCCTAGTCGAGCTACGGGGCAGTCACCCTTTTTCCTCATATATGGGTCTGAGGCGGTCCTTCCGACAGAGCTGCAGTTCGGATCGCCCCGAGTACAGAGGTTCAACGAGAACGAGTCAGAGGCCAGTCGGATTGATGATCTCGACCAACTGGAGGAAGCTCGGGACGTTGCCACGATTCGGTCAGCCAAATACCTCCAGGGTTTGCGTCGCTATCACGATCGCAACGTGCGGGATCGAGCCTTCTCGGTTGGAGATTTGGTTCTTCGAATCAATCAATCGAGTCAATCCTGAGGGCTGGGCGCTTCCCGGGTATCTAACTCAGCTCTTGGCGTACCTCCTGGGGTCAACGGCTGGTCTGATTTTCTAATCGGATTAGGCGTCAAAGAGGTACCTCTTCAGTTGGGTCTCAGTGGCACATCTCCGGATCGTTTGTCGTCAAGACAAACACCACTAGGAGGACCTCAACTTGGAGGCGGGCGAATTCCTTTGGGAATCACTAGCTTGATTCCGCACTAGTCGGGTCAGGGCGTCTGAATACCCTACGCAAGTTGTGGCATATCCCATGCTGGATCGAATGTCGAACTCTGCAAGTCAGGCTTGAATGTCATAAGTTGTAACAGGGAGGATAACGCTGGGTGGCACTGCTCACTCGGCAACATCCACCTGTCTGGTATGCCTCTCCGCGGGGCCACAAGCCGGCATACCGACTAGTCGGGCTAGGTACCAGACATCTTTTAATGACTTGAGAATTTTCTCGAGTTCTTTACAACTGTGTTGTTTGATCAGCAGGTTACTCGCCGAGCAGGACTTCATCAGCCAGACGAAGAGTGACGTCGCTCGGGTTGCATCTGAAGGACTGCGAGCTGAACTCCGAATCAAGACAACCCAGTCCCGAAGCACTCGGGGGCTACTGTGGATAACATGGGCCCCGGGTATCTGGAGATATACTATTGGACGTACCACCTCCTTGGGCGAGTCAATTGGACCTTCCAGAAGGCGGGTTTGGAGGTTGGCGCGGCCCGACATGATCTACAAGGAAACGAACTCGTCTCCTACTCGAATACATAGATATAGGCGTAGCCAAATCGGTTATATCTGTATCTTTCATATACGGATTAGAGATTCTATCTATAACCGGCCCCTTGCACTATATAAAGGGGGTCCGGAGCCTCTAGTTCGACATCCAATCCCACATCCAACAATCATCATTAGCATCCACCATAATACAATCCACGAGCACAGGAGTAGGGTATTACCTCGCCTCGAGGGCCCGAACCTGTATAAATTTGGCTCCCTATGCTACCATCGTAGTTGTGATCTTTCGCAGTGCCCCATAAAATACATTGCCGACACAAATCGTCGACACCCGGCCCAAGGGAAATACCCATATTGCCCTGATCTCTAGATCGTTGATCTTACGATCAATGGCTAGACTAGCTTTCTTTACAATCCAAGTTGTCCTAATCCCTAATGTGCCCTCAAAGCGGGGGCACACTCTGATAAGGTTGTTGATTTGATCCGTTCTTGTCAGAGGCTGTCGTGGGGCCTTCGTCCTCTAGCCTAAGACTTGTCAAAGATCAATCCAGGTCTCTCCGAAGGGTCTTCGTGAATTCCTTGGCGAGACTTGGCTTCTCCGCCACCCTTCGGAAGAAGTCCCGAGGATCCTCATTGCTTGAGATTCACATGGAACGCCTGACCCTTCACGTCCACCTCTCGATCCTTCGCACATGTCCAAGTCTTACTCACAGCCCAAGGGGTCTTGAGGGGCACGCTTTACCACTTACCCCTTTGGTTAAGGATCTTTATAAAGGACCTTTACAGCATCTTTGTGGACATCCACCTTTCTCGGAGATGGGGTGGCTACCCTACAACAGTATAGTGTGTGCGTGTGTGTGTATATATATATATATATAGATATATATACCTCTGTCCAGCCTTCTGAACGTATATATCTACATGCATGCACGTGTTTTCCTGTACATGTGCATTTTTTGAGAGGCAAACTTGAGACTGTATATTTAAGTATTCCTTCCGTTCAAGAATATAAGGCATAATTTTTGAATGAATTTGTCCATCAATATAAGACATATTTTTATATTCCAATACAAAATAAATGTGTTATTCCCATAATACCTCTAATAAATATCTTGCTTTAGTTTGGATTTCCTATGTGCATGCATGTATTGAATGCAGTGCTTAAAGTTAATAACTAGAGATAGTATAGTTATTTTCAATGCATCCTTGGTCTATATGCAAAATGGAAATATATCTTATATTCTTGGACGAAGGAAGCAGGACCGTGGAGATTTGTAAGTGCATGAGTTTTTTTTCCTTCTAGACGCTATACGTGATCGAGCTTGCTCTTGTTCAAAATATAAGGGGTACATGTGAGAAGCTGGTGCCTATACGTGATCTGTTAAATGCATGCTTTGGAGGAATTTGGCTTGCAAATACGAGCTAGTATCACTACTATAGAAATGCTCATCCATGCCCTCTCATTACTGTCGCTTTTAGCTAGAACCGCCAGTGAAGTGCCCCATGCCCGCCCCAGCCTGTGCTGGGAACCTGACGAACCGCCAATGATGGCCCATGTATGGAAAATCGCCAGTGATGGTACCCTATCACTAACGGTTCGGCCACTCAACCGCCAGTAATATCATTAGCGATTCACTTGACCATCCGCCAGTGATATAGTACTATGGCTCCCGTCAACTCTCGCCAAATTTTGGGAGAAACTGCTAGGGACATATCACTGGCGGTTCTTTAGGTGAATCGCCAGTGATATTCACATAACTCTGGCGGTTCGCCAAAAAAACCGCTAGTGATATGGTTCTCCATTATTACTCCCAGTGGCCAGTAAGTTCCATTACTACTGCTCACTGTGGTCCTCCCGAACGGTAGCGGTGACAACGGTGGGGAAACAGTAAGAAGGTCTAAAAAATTTGCAAATTTTTTGAAGATCTTAGGAGCTCTAGTTGTTTAAAGGTTAGTGGTACCTCAATCATTTGGTAATTGTTCTCTTGTTGGTTGTGTGAGGTAGATGACAGATATGCATGCAGTGTAGATCTTGATCTAGATTGGGTGTTAAATAATTAATATCCATGTGATTGGTTGATGCTTGCTAGTTTAATGTGGATAAGAATAATTTATATCCATCTTGTTCATATATATGCATGTGCTTAATTATAGCTAACTAGTTTGAGATGGTTGACGATAATTAATATCCATGTTTATTTATGATAGCTAGTTTGTGGTGGATAAAAATAATTAATTAATATCCATGGTTTTTTATTATAGCTAGTTTATGGTGGATGCAAATAATTAATTAATATCCATGGTTTGTTTATGATAGCTAGTTTGCGGTGGACGTAAATAATTCATTAATATCCATGGTTTGTTTATGATAGCAAGTTTGAGGTGGATGAAAATAATTAATTATTATCCATATAATAATATCATGATTTTTTCATGATAGCTTGTATGAGGTGGGTGAGATTATTTAATATCCATTTCTATCTTTGTATTTTTGACTAAAACTATGAATAAAGAATTTACTTAATTAAATCGCCATATTACATTTGTGCAGATAATGGATAGAACAATATACAGGGGAAATCGTACGACACAAGAATATGTCAAAAACATACAAGGGTTTATAAGAGCTGCCGTGGAGGATATGCAGGAGAGAGGGATTGATGCGATATGTTTTCTATGTATTGACTGCGTTAACATGAAGTTGTTCATAAATTCAAATTAGATCGAGTTTCATCTCATAAAGCGGGAATTCAAAGAAGGTTATTCATGTTGGACGAGTCACGATGAGCAAGAGATTACACAACAGCATGATAATTGTACCAGCGAAGGTAGTAACGATGATACGGGTCTCGAGTATGATGTTGACGAATTATGGTCTGACGATAAGTACAATTGCAATAAGATGATGGGCGACGTAGAAATGGAGTACGAACACCCGGACTTGGCCTCACCCGTCTTCGGCGTGCCTCACCACGACGAAGCCTCAAGGTCCTGCAACAACAAAGATAAGCAAACCATCACGTAGCACCGCACTATCCATTTGCAACATAATTAAACATGAAATCCATGCAATGCAAAGGACACCCAAACTGACTTCCCGACCACTAATCAACAGATACCAAAACAAACTCTCAACCAAAGTGCATAGGTGTCGGGCACCCAGACCAGCTGTCCAAACCCTTTGTGCTTTATAGTACTAGCCCAAGACCAGAAACGGTACACATAGTTTAAACAGAATGGATCATTGTTGAAACGTAAATCTTTATTACATCATCAGAGTTTATTACAACAGATCCTTAGGTCTTACAACAGCGGAAATACAAAATACGTAAATCCATACAGAAGATTCAAGGAAACTCTAAAGCCAAGACTGGAGAAACTTGTGTCCTAGACGGCCAAAAGTCCTTGAAATCCTCTTCAACTCCCGCTAGTCCTTTAGCGTCCGCAAAGATTACCTGCCCATTGGAATGAGCAGTCCCGCGTGAAAGGCGAGGGTGAGTACTACGAATACTTAACAAGAGACTATGACACTACAAGGCAGTGCCCGATAGTATGAGAGGAATTTTGCATAAAGCCAATTTTTGTAAAGTTTTGCCTACACATTTTCAAGCATTTTGGAAAAACATTTCGGGAAACATTTCTTTGATAATCAGTTTTACTCCACGACAAAGATTGCCAAATCATAGGACCTAAGTACTTTGGAAATAACCATTTCCAAAAATTCCCAAAAAGGAGACAGGTAAGAGGGGGTAATTAGGAAACTCGGGCTGGGCGCACTCACTGCAACATCCTATTAGGAAGCTCGGCCGAACGCACTCACTGCAATATCTAATCAGGAATTCGGTCCGAGCGCACTCACTGCAACATCTAATTGGAAAACCCAAGCCGAGCACACTCACTGCTACATCTAATTAGCCAGTACCTAAGTCTCCATTTTCCACAAAAATCACCAAACTTTTCTAGCAGCATCCCACTGCCTTTCCATTTCCAAATAATCACACAATTTCATAATGGAAATTGCAAGAATAATAAATAACGGGGAAACAGAGAATAGCATGGAAAAAGCATAAAGTAATTTAGGAAAATGGAAAAACGTAAGTAAACATAGCTACTGCCAGAATCTAACATAATATAAGGAATTCTGGAATTTTGATGGCATGGTATAGGCAATTTTAACTAAACTAAAAATTATTTGCCTTATATGAATTAGCAGGCAATTAAAAATCTAATAAACCATCTAAAATGAATTTATGCAAGTCTATGGGCATCCAAGTGCATGACACATTTTCCTTGGTCCTCGGTATTGTGGTAGTCTTTCGAAGATTGCTCCTGCAAGTCTCCCGAGAATCCCGATTCTAACGTGGCGAAAGAAAATACAATAAATAAAAATAAAACAGTAATAATTCAGAGAAATATAAACTTTTAAATATTCTAATACATAGACATTAATTTTACAATTTTAATGAATTTTGTTTCATCTAATTTGGACATATATAACAAAAGATATGAAATAAACAAATTTTAAAATATTAAAAATAGAAAAAGGAATTTCTTCTGGAATTTGGCCTAGCCTTGGCCCGGCCCAGAAGGAAATGCACGCGCGGGGCGGCTCGGTTCTGCACGCGGATGGCGCATGCACAGCCCAGCCCAAGGCACGGCGCGGGGCGACATGGCCCAGCTCGGCCGCCGACATGGGGCGCGCGCGGCCGACAAGTGGGCCCACGTGGCAGCTAGGGCGGCGCTGAGATCGGTGCGGAGCAGACGCGTGGCTGGCTCATCCGGTCGCTGACAGGGCTGGCCCACAAGTCAGCGCCTGGAGCAAGGGAGAGCGGAGGAGGCAGCACGGGATGGCGGGCTCGCCGGCAATAGGCGGCGCGACGACCACTGAGAGGTAGGGGCGGAGGGAGAGGGGGTCGTGGCGAACCCGTAGGCGGCATCGGGTAGTCACGACGGTGCATGGCAGAGAGGCCCCGCCGACGACGGTTTTAAGGGGAAAGGGCCACACGAGCTTTGTGCAAGGATGGGAAGACCACCCCGCCCTTGGATTGTATCGGGGCGGTCCCAAACGACGCGGCGGCGGCACACCAGAGTTGGGGAAGAAGACCCAAAAGGGGCGGCGTGATTCGGACTACTCCCGACCTGAGTGAGTGGCTTTGGAGCTTCGTGGGACCTCAACGACGCTAGCTACGGGGGCTGCTTGGTTTGGTTGAGGCTGCTATGGCCTCGCGACGAGCGCCAGCCACAAAGAACAAGGTACGGCCATGGCAGCAACTGCTTCGGCCAAACCCGGCGGCCGCGATGCAGGCGACTACCACTACGGTCCTAGTGATGCTAGGAGGACAGGAAGGAGGGGTTATACCATAGTGGTGTGACCGAATCGAAAGGGAACAGGGGCGACGCCGACAAGCTCCTCACCAACCCGGCGAGCAATTCCTCCCTCTCCGATGACGAGCTCCTAGTTGTGAGGAACAAAACGGGTTACAAGACATCTGAGGAGCAAGTCCCTTGAAGGGTTCGGGGAAAGAACAACTTACCCAAGGCGAATTGCAAATGAGCAAGGAGGAGAAGGGGAGCTCTGGAGGAGGGGTTTTAACAGAGAGATGGTGCATTGATGAGGAGTTTCTGGTGCAGGTTTTGTGGCCATATGCTGCGCATTATGAGTGGTAACTGGTGGATTAAGGATGGGGTTACCACTATGCATGATCAATTGGGATTGAATATCCCTTATGGCCATCAATTGCAATTGAAAGAGGGGAGTTACATGTGAGAGATGAGTTCTCTTGGCAGGTGCACATGGGGAGGCAGAGAGGAGGTAATTGGTGTTATCACTTTGGATGATGGCCATTAGGATGCTAACGAGTTGGCATTAGCAACTAGTAACATATGGTACTCAAATGAATTGAATGACAATTGGAGACGATTAAGTATAGGGTGTTACTAGTGGAATTGGTGCTGTAAAGGAAGGCTGAGAGGGAATCCAAGGGGAGAAAGAGAAAGATGACAAGTGGGTCCAAGGCAAAAGGGATATAAGGAAATCAGAAAAGAAAAAGGGAAATAATATTAGAAGAGAAATAAAAGTATGGCCTTAAATTAAATAAAGAAAATATTTGGAGAAATAATATATAATTCCTCCCATTTTGAAATTAAGGCAAAATATTACATAATGGAAAAAGTATATCTTGATTAATAACTTAATTGCAAAAGCAATATATCTTTTTATGAAATATTATCCTTTCCAAAATAATTAACTTAAACCTTTGAACTTACAAATATAATTTGAATATTTTTTTTGAAAGTAAGCTCAACTATAATTTTGTTTTCATATAAATAAATTATGTTGCAACACATTTTGTGAAAATACATGAGAAAAGTGCAATACATATTTTGGGAAATATCTTTCAAATATAAATTTTCTCCTGAATTGATTTTCTTCCACAAATACCCTTTTCTTTTATTTTCATGAAATCAACAGATTTTGACCATATAATTTTTTTGACATAAAATCATGAAAACTGAAAATCCAGGGTTTCCGGAAATATATAATTGGTTTTAAATGCATTTCCCAACTAATCTTTTTTATTTGATTTTCATCAAATCTAAAAAGTTCAAAATATAATTTGTTTGAAATTACAAAAATCAAAATTCAAGAGCTTTCTAAATATACATTTTTGGGATTTGGAAAATAGAAAAGGAATGGGAAAGCCTTTGAAATTATTTTTCAAACAATAAATGTTTCTTTTATTTTAATGAAGCCCAAACAGATGTTGAAATATTTTTTTCATGAAAATATTCCTTTGGAAATTTCAAAGAGCTTGATAAATGTAGCTTTGAAATTAGAGAAGATGTTGAAAATGGAAAATTTCCTTGGCTTTGATATTTTTGGAAATCCAAACAATTTGAATTAAACTAATTTGCTTTTACAGAGAAATCAAGTTAGTTTTCTTTTGCCAAATGAAAATATTGAAATTATTAACATTATTTTCTTTTTAAAAAAGCAAATTAGTTTACATTTTCCAAAATAAGAATATTGAAGTATGATTTCTTTGTAAAATATTTCTTAAAGCAATTTTGTCATTTGAAAAAATAAACATAAATATGTTTTAGAAGGGAAAATACTTAAAACAAATTTTCTAACTTTATTGCAAATGAACTCTCATTTTGGGTTTTCTCAGATATTATTTCAACACCTTTCAAATACTTAAATACTTTATTCCTCGTAGAAAATATACTTTCAAATAATTTTTTTAAATCCTCAAAATTTTATTTCACTCAAAAATTTTATTTCTTCTAGGATTTTAAAAATCAGGGTGTTATAACAGGCCTAAACTTGTCAATATACCTCATCACAAAACTCAACAATAGTAAAATTCGTTTTAAAATATTTTAATTGCTTTTATGGTTTTAAAATAATGTTTCATCTTAAAAATCACGTTAACAATTTCTTGATGTTTAAAATTTTTATTAGTACTGTTCATGTCATATGCATACATACAATTTTTAATATATTTATTTGTTGTGATTATTTGTTCTTTTATGCTATAGATTTGTACACAATTGACTATTCAACTGACATTGTCGTCGATCCCGTGGAGTATGTTGATCAAGGCAAGTCCATTGTTTACCATGTTGTTGTCCTATGAATTTAAATGTTTTTGCTAGAATTGTAAACATACATGCCATGTTAAATTTAAAATGGTAATTGTTGTAGGTTCTAGCTAAATACCCATTTAAATATTAGTTTTCTATTAAACATGATACTTGATGCCCTAGTTATAATATTTAATTGTTCATGTTGAATTGTTCATGTTGCCACCCTTGTTTAAACTATTTGAAATTTTACTTTGCAATGCCATTAGTAATTGTTTCATCTTATTGTTATGTGAGACTTTAATAAATGATTTATTGGTGCAAATTATGTTTCTGTATGATGGTTGGTGCTATTATCCCTAGGCATTTGTTATAACAAGGTACTGGGTGCTACCCGGTGTTTTCAAATGGTTTAAACTAAGACTTAGGTGGACGGTAGCAAGGTGGGTGCAGCATTGCACGAGATTTTGGTTAGTATGGGAACCATCCAAGTTCGTAAGTACCGAGACCTTGTGGTTGTCAAGACCTGTTGGTTATAGCATGCCCCCTACCACCCCCCACCCCCCGGCGCACAGCAGGCTGGAAGCAAGACACGAGAGCTCCTCGTGATGCACCTAGATCACGGACATAGGAACTAGACAAGTAGAGAGGGTGCCCGGGGGAAGTCCCATCCCTCGAGTGCCCAGAAGGCATGCGGACTGAGGATGAAGTACAGAATTACGGACCTATCGTTCACACCCCGAGGGGACCTGACAGGTGAACAGCATGAAGAAGCCTCGGTCCCGCTCCCTCTGTCCGAAGGGCGCCAATGAGGGGACCCCTCAGGCCGTGAGCCTCCCGCCAGAGGGGTACCGACGAGGCATAACGGCCCGAACTGGCAAAGGCTTCCTGCGTCAGATTCCCACCAACCCTCCGGTCAAAAAAAGAAAGATTCCTGCGGGATGGAGACAAAGTCAGTTAAACTAGATGTCTAGACAAAATAGGAAAGATACACCCCGGGATCCCGACAAAAGAAGGGCCTATAGCAAAAAGACCTTTGGATCCAGGGGTAGGCCCACATGCAAGTGCCCTCTGCGAAGGGCAATAAGGATATTTCACCTCCTCATGTAACACTAGGGGCATGGCCCCTGAAGCTGTATATAAACTCTTCACATCAATGAGAAAGGAAAGGATCTTTTGGCTCCTACTGCATTGAATCCCTATTTTGACCTCTCTGCCTAACACACTGTGTGGGAGAGCTCAGATAGTATTGTTGTGGGCTTTGCTCGACAGCAATTAGTACCGTCTGTGGGGACTGGGAGGAGAGCCACACAACCAAGCATGCCAGCGCAGGTCCATGACGAAACTCAAGCCCCCCGAGCACGCGCCATCGGCGTCACCTTCGCAGCAGAGCCGGAGGTGGTCATCACGGCACCGTTCCCGCTCGACCTAGCAGCGAAGAAAGAGCGGCTGCAGTATGCCGCGAGTGTGATGCGTACGTGTCATGGATAGCGCCAGCCGTCACAAAGAGCGCAGCCACGGGCGGTGAGGGCCAAGCCGACTCTCCAGTATTGACAACCAAGGAGGGCACAGAGCGCAAGCAGTGCAAGGAGCCCCTCAGCGATCGCCTGCGCACTAAGTGGTGGCCCGAAGGCTTCAACATGCCAGGCATCCAAAAGTTCATCGGCGACACCAACCCGATGGAGTTCCTCCAGGTGTATGAGACAACAATAGCTGCCGTGGGTGGTGACAGTGACATCAAGGCCAAGAGCCTCCTCCTTACGCTGAAGGGGACCACCCTCACATGGTTCACGTCTCTACCACTGGCTCCATTCATGATTGGGAACAGCTCCGCTTTTCTTTTGAAAACAATTTTCAGGGAAACTACACTTCTCATCTGGATGAGAGCGACCTCTTCGCCCTAAAGCAGCGCAAAGGGGAGTCCACCAGAGACTTCTACAAAAGGTTCACAACAGTCTGCTGCCAGCTGTGAATGGCCCATGACTCCTCGGTCATGAACGTGATGATGGCCGGCCTTCGTCTAGGAGATTTGCTCGCCAAGCTAGCCCGTAAACCCCCTCTATAGCTGCCTTGCTCTATGACATGGTAGAGAGGTACGCCAAGTTTGAAGAGGCGGTTTCCCGCCAGGATGAGAATCCAAAGAAGGAAGCGGGGGAACCAGCACCAAGGGAGCCAAAGGAGCACCGAGACCGAGGGGGCAGGGACCCTCAAGACCACCCAAGCCAGGGCGGGCCCCATTCATCCCGAAGGGTCTACCACCTGGCGGGTGGAGAGGGAAAGCGCAAGGAGGGGCGCAAACAAAGGACGCGCCGGAAGGACTATTACTGCATCGTGCATGGCGACAACTCTTCACACTTCTGCTGATATGCCCTAAAGGTGATCATATAAGATGATTGTATCATAAGTCTATGTTTATGTGCTTATCAGTTCTATGAATAAATGTCATTGCCTTGTTCATTGAGTACGACATGATTTTGAAACACTTTGACAATATGATATTATTCTAAACTATTCCTGATCGTATATTATTATGTGCGACAATAATGATTTGACCAGCACATGTATTGATTATTATGTGGAACAATAATGATTTGACCAGCACATGTATTGATTGATGGTAAATGTTTCACATACTGTTGCTGCTTGACTGGTTCTTATGTCCGCAATCTGGGAGTGTCTCGAGGGGCCGTTGCGCCTAACCTCCAGCTTGTCCTCGGGGGGCCCTGGTGCCTATCTTCCAGCCTGTCGTGTTAGGGAAAGAAGGTGGGCCACGCGTACCTTTGGGTTCTCCCCCAAGCTTAAATCTTTGAAAAAGATTAAGCGTTGGAATAAAAGCCCGTGTGTTTGAAGTACTCAATCATCGCGCTGGTATTCGCCTGGAGTTCCTCATTAGTCTCTTGGTGCCACTAGGAGTGACGCGCCAGCGTCTGCTAGATATCTTGCACATTGGTGTCGATGGTGTCAATCCGGTCACCTAGGTAGGATAGCTCTCGAGTAAATGGGTCCAAGAATGAGGGGTAGCACACTGGAGGGGAGGGTCCAACACATGCTCCATAGGCATAATCTGCACCGTCAGTGTATTGGTGTTGCGAACCCCTAGCCTCATGTTGGTGTGAACCTCCTACTATGAATTGATGGGAGCCTCCTGCCCTGTATGGGTCCGAGTATGGGAATGAATCCCATCCCGCATACTGTGCATACTGGGCGTTGAAAGAGGGGTACTCACAATCTTGCCCAAAATAGGCATGGTACGATGGTTCCCCCTTAGGCTGTTGTGTGGCTTCCGCTGGGCATCGCGCTTGTCCCCTTGTGACTGGTCCACCTGAAATGCTACGGAGCAGGCTCCTTTTTCTAAAGCTTAAGGCCCTGTTCTTTTAGGCTTATCTAATCTGACTTATCTGTCTTATTTTCAACTTCGAGAATTTTTCGAGGTGGCCTCGAGAGTCGGATGGCCATAAAATTTAGGATTTAGGGAGTTTTTAGACTCGCCTATGAGATAAAAATAAAACGGATTCAAAAAGTAATAAAAAAGTCAGTCAGATAATTTTCGTGACTTATCTAACTAATATTGACTCATCTGACTTTTTTTATTACTTTTTGAATCCGTTTTATTTTTATCTCGTAGGCGAGTCTAAAAGCTCCCTAAATCCTAAATTTCATGGCCATCCGACTCTCAAGGCCACCTCGAAAAATTCTCGAAGTTGGAGATAAGACAGATAAGTCAGAGCTCATAAGCCCAAAAAAACACCCCCTAAGGATTAGCCTTTTTGTAGTGTATAGACCGAGTTTAGGGTTAGGCAACTCAACCTCGGTCTCGTACCATGTGTAGACCATAAACAAGCTATGCTCTGGCCCTTCCCGCGGAATTTGGGCTTGGAAGAAGTGCTCATCCCCTACACGAGGTAAATCCCCATCTATGTAGGAGACCGTTGCACCCTTTAATATTCCCAAGTTTTCAGCAATGCTAGTGATTAAAGAGGTGCAATCGAAGTCTCCTACCATGGTAATCATGTCTTTCTAGTGTTTTACCATATTTAAGGTGGGGTTCACTCTAATTCCTTTTACCATAGCATACAGGTATTATAGTTCATCTATTCTAACAGTCCTAAGATCATCTCGAGGGTTAATAACCATAGCTACCCACCTATGCAAGAACCTAAGACAAGGATTATGAATTTCATTCATTTTATGATACTTGCATTCAGACCTACCAGAAATTTCACTGCAAAATTCTTCATGGTTAAAGCCTCTTAAGTTAGCTAGGTCAGATGAGCATTTAGGATGGAAACCAAGGAGGACACTAAGTTCCTTCAAAGTGCATTCAAATTGTAGTCTGATGCGGAACTTAGGCTGTGTTTGGTTAGAGAGTAAGGTGGGATGGAATGGCTCCATTTCAGTTTTTAAGGATGGGATAGTTCCATCCTAGTATTTAAGGATAGGATGGCTCTGTCCCAGTTTTCAAGGATGAGTCCACTGTCATCCTCACGTCCCAAGTGGAATGGCTGTGTTCCATCATTTTTGTGGAATGGGCTCGTGCAGTATCTTGAGAAATATTTCTCTATGGGAGCCATCTCATCCCTCTCCTTCCACAAACCAAACACATGAAAAAATAGGATGGGATGGCTCCATTCTAGCACATCCCACTAACCAAACATACAATTAGTCTTTCTTAGTTTCTTCAATTTGTAAAGTGCTTATAAACTCAAGGGTGGGGAGTCTCTAACCTGATTCCTTGATGAAGGAAAAGTTCTCCCATCCCGCCGACACGAAGGCCTCGCCAAAGTCATTGGCGAGACCTGTCCTTATCAGCAACATTGGGTTGTAAGACCAGATGTGCTGAAAGGTGCATTGAGTCCCCATTTTGACCTCTCTGCCCAATTTTGTCATAGAACAACTGATCATCTACGACGAACTACTTGTACGTCGTTAAAGAGTCAACTTCTATGACAACGTTATCTCGTCATTAAACGCAAAACAACTCGTCATGGATAGACAGCAGTTCGTCATAAAGCACATGTTCGGCCAGCCAAATGAGGGCATTGATTTTTTGTCTTATAACGAACTTCATCGCCATAGATTGATGCCACGTCGACATACACATTCGTCATTGAACAATCCAATGGCCCATCATTATCCAGGGTGTCAAGTGACCTATCATATATGCCATGTCATAATCTGCATTGTCATCATCTACGTTGGCTAATGACATGTCATGCCTGCCAAGTCATTTTTAGCTTTTTATATGGTCCCAATTTCAGCCCACTGTTCAAAGCCTAATCCATTTAGTGGGGCAAATTTTAGCCCAACATTGTATTTAGGCTCAATAATTTCTAGGCTATATAGGTCATAATTTGCCATCACAAATTTACATTCAGCCCAATATTTGCATTTGCTGGGCTGTACATCTTGCACGATTCGTCATTGCATAATCACATTTGGCCCATTCACAATTTGTCAATATAGATTCAGATTCAATACAATATATTAATACAGACATTGATACACATGTACAAAAACAAAATTGGTTAATACACAAGGTTCTTATTTCTCAAGAGATCCCTTAGACCATGGGCACAAAACCAAAAGACAAATCATGTGCTTGCTTTTCCCATTAATCCTTATTCTACCAGTCACCAACAGATACGACAACTCTTGTGCTTGCCATTTGGAGTCTTGTTTTCTACATAATGAGCATAAATAACAGCAACAAATATGCACATGAGTAATTCAGAATAACTAATACTAGCAAAAATGGATAATCATGAAAGGATGTACAATACAATCTTAATAATCCAAAATCTGGTACTTGTAGAAATTTTTTTTACTCAACAACAAAACCGCATCAGCTTTTCATGCCTTTTAAGCTCATTATTCCTTCCATATGCCATGTTGTTCATAGAGGGGAAAAAAATATAATTTGCATTAATGGACAATAGCATGTCTCCATGGAATTGAGAATAGATTGGATGATAGAAGACTAACAATTGACGATTGCTAATTAGTTAGTGCATCCAAAATTAAAAATGCAATCAACCATACTTTTGTGTTAGGATAAGGCTCATGTTCTTTAAAAACAGTAGTCACCCATGTCTTAAAAAAACAGTCAGTCTACAACATGGTTTAATTAAACTGTCATCTCTTTTGTTTAAATTCCTTTAAATCTTTTCTCAAGCTATCTTTGCAATATGGAGTATGCCTGAAGCAGATATCATTGATTTTATTGCTCTAAGCAATGTAAATTTACGGAATGCTCTAGTCAACATATTAATTAAGAAAATTCTATAGCAATGCAGTGGTCCATTAGCTTGAATGCTCACGTAGTCACGTTCACTATTTAGATTGCAGAAAGCAATCCTAACAAATCAATCTTATAGGGGAATAATTCAACATAAGGATGCTTCAATAATATGTTGGTAATATACAGATTAATGTTGCACATTATCTCGCACCATGGTGGAGGCCTAAATTTGAATTATGTTCCGTTACTCTACCCTGCTACCCACTGTGTGCTAACTGCTAGATCATTAATTAACATGCTCATTTTCACGTGTTTGAACTAATACACCAATTCCCATTTCAAAGTATGACACCTTGCTCCTGGGTTTATCCCTAATAGTTTCTTAAAACAATGCTATGTGTTACATGAAACATGAATATTACCCAAGAGGTTGCGCATGGGTACCTGCACATGGGCAATGCTATGGGTAAAGAATTTCTACAGGTACCTGCAATGCAATAACCTCTCCATAGCCTTTTTCTTTCCAAAGGGTGCACTGCCAGTGAGCTGCAGACAAAGGAACAGGGTATAAATATGTAAAAAAAAACTGGCCATACATATACAGGAAAAAGTTGGATCTTGTGCATAATATATCATGAGCTTTTGTATAAACCATTGAGAAGTCAAACAGGGTCTTTTGTCTAAAAACTACACAGTAGCCATGCTTTATATCATATTACATGTCATAAGTATGGAACAACATAACTATCCTTCCAGGCTGCCATCTACATCCTAACTCCTGACTATGTACTGTAGAAAGAACCTAAAACTTAGAACACATGGGTTTCAATTTCAGAAGTACAAATCGAAGAATAATTTAAGCATGACTTCAGTTCCAGACTGACAAGGTCACAACTCACAACAACAAATGGAGGAGGGGGGTGGGGGGTAAATGAGCAAACACCTGGTGGGCTGCCGCCAAGCCTATCGACAACACAAAGAAAGCAGCGGTGGAGCACCGGTATCCAACTTCAGCCGACGCTCTACCGTGAGCGCGTACGCGGTGAGCATCCAAAGTCAGGCCGGTGATCCAGATGGTGATGGCCACGCCCTGGATGCCCCTGGTTCTGACCATCCACAATTCCACATGGCCAGCGGGATGCGGAGGGCAAGCGCGAGGGCGGAGCTAAAGAGCGTGGGAAGGGTGACCCCTTGCACGCTGAGGTACACCTTAAGCCAGTCGAGGAAGGCGGTGACGGCAGGTCGGGGAGGAGGAAGACGAAGAACCGCCTGGCGTCAATGGCGATGTCATGCTGCTGGCCGAATCGGAGGAGGACAACGTCGACGAGCAGCCAGAGAAGGACGTCGGTGATGGCCCATTTGGCGAACAACGTTAGCTCCATGGCCAAGCGCATGAGAGAGAGAGAGAGAGAGAGATTTGGAGGGTGAGAGACCACGGGAGGCACTGGATTCTTCGGAGGGGATTGGTAGCAGAGACGAAGGGGATAGGCGAGACATGAGTTGGAGGTAGGGGTGGAACTCTGGCTCGGACTCGCGAGCTAGCTCGGGCTCGAGCCATAAACGAGTCCAAGCCGAGACTCTTTCTCAGCTCGGTGTCTTAACCGAGTCCGAGCCGAGCTCGCTCGGAGCTCGTTCGTAGCTCGTCAGCTCGAAATCAGACCGAGCGGCGAGTGCCCCATCTCCACTCCAGTCTCCACGCGACCACGCGCAACTTCTCCCGTGTCTCCTTCCCCATCTCCCTCCCACTTCTTCTCCCGTCTCCTTCCTCATCCTCGGCTCCACCCCCACCCCGCCGGCCTCGTCCTCCACCCCGCAGCCCGGTCGGCCTCCTCCTCCACCCCTACCACGCCGGCCTTGTCCTCCACCCCATAGCCCGTCGGCCTCTCCTCCACCCCCACCCCGCCGGCCTCGTCCTCCATGCTGGCCTGCTCCGTCTGCGCCGTCATGCCGCCTGCCATGCCGCTGTTCCCAGATCCGCCGCGCCTCTCCTCCTCCACCACCCGCCCCTCAGATCCGGCCGTGCCCCATCGCCGCCGCCGTCAGATCCCAGATCCGTGGCCGCCGCCCGCCTGCCGCACGCGTCGCCGCGCCTGCCGCCTTGCGCTTCTCCGCTGCTGCCCGCCTCGCTTGTCGCCTCGCCTCGTCGGCCGCCGCCTCGGCGCCCAGCTCGGCGCCGGCTCGAGAGCTCATGAGCTTCATGCTGACCGAGCTCATCCGAGCCGAGCCGAGCTCCTGGCTCGGTGCCGTCAGACGAGCTCGAACGAGCGGACCGAGCTCACTCGGGCTCGGCTCGTGTCCAGCCCTAGTTGGAGGGGATTTGAAGTGGAGCAGGGAAATCTGAATCTTTGGGCGGGCGAGGCGGCGCCGCGGGGGTAAGCGGCGGGAAAACAAAATTTTTGGGGCCGCCTCAAATATTAAAACATCTCTAAAAGATTCTTTCCCTACATCAGACACTCTATAACACATGCTATATTTTGTAGCATCTTTACAGCTCCTGCTACGGATACTCTTATGCCTTGTTCTTTTTGGTGTATAGTAGAGTAAAATAAAGTTTTAGTGAATTTTGAGAGCACTCGAAAATAGGTATAAAAAAACCTGTATGAAAACATAATTTAAAATTTTTAAGAAAACTACTACAAGCCTAGAAAAAATTGTTACAAATTATTACGACATATAAACTATATAAAAATAACAAAATTTTCTAAAACTCTACTCTACTCTACACCGGAAAGAACAAGACTTTAAGGCATTTTTGTTTTTTCTATCTTGAAAACTTGTTTAAAAGGTTTTAACCACAAATCAAACGAAATGGATCTAACACTTGAGACTATCTCGAAAAACTCTTTAAGTTGGAAAATAAGCTAAATGAGTAAATAAGTTAGATGAAATAAGTTGACGAGAACAGGGCCTAAGTCAAACTGAATTAATTTTATTCTCCACTTGTAGTAATATATCTTAGTCCAGCCGATTTTCTCTATTCTATGACGATTTGTCTTCTTGTTTTATGACATAATTCCACATTTCGTCACCAAATTATATGGGTTGAGGACGTGCAATATACTTAATGACGAACAGAAATAATTCGTCACAGAAAAATGAATTTTTATGATGAAAGTTGACAACGTCATGGCGTTTTTGTCACAGATAATCACTTTTCTTGTAGTATAATTAGCCGGCTTAGCTAATTAATTAGGGAGTTTTAAGAGCAAGAAAGAACTTGAGAGTAGAGAGACTAAGGGCATCTCCAGCAGTTTGCCCCATTTTCTCTTTTGCCCTATTTCTATTCACGTGCCACCTCACCAAATGGGACTATCCCATCCCTATTCAGCTCCCCAACAACTGTGTTATCATTATTCCTACACTCTACTTTTCCTATGCCATGCCCATCACTGTTTGCGGGGCTTGGACATACTTGTTGGAGATGCCCTAAGGGACTAGAAGCTGGGTGCACTAGGAGCAGCAGGGAAGGCACCATTTTATAGACACGCAACAGAGGGACCTAGAGCTTGGCATTTGGTGCAAGTTGATCAAAGTGGAGGGCCCTAGTGCCCATTCCATGCTGCTCTAGCAAGTTCTCGTGAAGGGAGGTGACAGGGGTTGGCCGGACGGCTTAGGTGGGGCCGGCCAGCCCATCACCTTCCATTTTTTTACATGTTAAGGGCATCACCAGCAGCTTCTTTAAATTCGAATCTCTATATCCCTTCTCTAAACTACTATTTATTTCCTATATTTTCATTCTATCCAACAGAGTCTCTATCCTCAAAAAAATATAGAAATAAGAGAGAGAATCTCTAAATATAGAGACTCCGAGAGAGAATCTCTAAATTTAGAGACTGATATAGAGACTCTGCTGGATGGATATAGAAATTGAGACAGAGTAGCAACAGTGATAGAGAATAGATATAGAGCATCTGCTGGACTTGCTCTAAGGATGGTCAACTAAAAAAGCAAAAAGTAAAATCCAAATGATTTGAAAAGTAAATATGCCATAGGTTAAAGTTAAGGGGAGCGACTAAGAGCAAGTTGTCTGATAATAAAATAAGTGTCAGTCGATTATTAATAAAATTGCACTATAACTATACTAAAATTGCACATTCTAAATAAGTGCAAAATTTAGTTTTACCAGTGTACAATTTTAGATTGACTGAAACAAATATGATAGTTTGAAATATAGGAAAATAAAGAATGTAAGCACGTGTATTGATCGATTTATGCATCAACAAAGCATAGAAATCAACGAATAAAACTAATAATTGATAAGTAGCAATTTTCATACTAAAATTGCACCTTTATAAGCTGTGCAATTTTAGTCATAGTAGAATGCAATTTTAGATTTACTGATAGTTAAGAAAATTTCGGTCGCTTGAGAATTAGCAATTCTGTAAAGTTAAACATGCAAACTAAAAAATTAAATCCTAATCTAACTGTGCACGGAAATTAAAAGGATAAGCATCGGTTTTACATCCCGGCGAGTGCTCAGAGTTTTAAGTCCTTGAGCCGAACTATCTCCATTCTTCAATTTGCTTTGTCATGCATCGCGGTCGGAGACGAATCCGCAGTTGATGCAACTATCTTCTACCACTTTTGCTTGTGTTTTCGTGACCGATTGGCGCAGAATTTTCTCTCGCCATCTATGGTAGCGTGACACTTACCCTCTTTTGCTCCTTTTTCTGGGCCATCTTCTGAGACCCTTGTTGGATTTCTGCCTCTATAGCCAATTTCTTCTTCATCATGACGATGAGGCTATCCGCATTTGGTCTTCGCGGGTGCACTTCAACCTTCTGCACACAGTTAGGGTATTTACCATAGAAGATGCGTACCTGACTACCTGTAAGCAGTGTTCTACCCTTGGCTTGAAGGTGAATCTTTCCTGCCTGCCATTGATGTTGAGCTGAATTTCTCCAACACCAACATCGGTGTTGGCATTTGCCGTGCTCAAGAAGGGCCTCCCTAGAATGAGTGCTGTCTACTAGTCGATCTCCATATTTAGCATGACGAAATCCACTGGGATGAAGAAATTCTGGATTTTCACCCTAATATCCTCTGCAATCCCGGCAGGATATCGGACCGATTGGACCGCTAGCTGCAAGCACATGGCAGTTGGGGACAAGGTGGTATGATTTAACTTGTCAAATACTACATTGGGCATGATGCTGACGATCGCCCCCAAGTCACATAGGGTATGGTCGAAATGTTGTGCACCTATGGAGCAAGAAATAGTTGGGTATCCCGGGTCCTTCTCCGGGAGCATGTTCAGGATAGCAGCACTGCATTCCTCGGTCAGCTTAATGACTTCCGTGGTTGGTAGTGGGCGCTTGTTGTAGTGGATGTCCTTCAGGTACTTGGCATATGTAGGGACCTGCATAGCGTTAAGTAGCAGGATGTTGACATATAATTTCTGTATTACCTCCACAAACTTGCCAAACTGCTCATCCACGGTCGGCTTTCGTTGACGATGGGGAAATGGCAGGACCGTTGTGTCACTGAATTCTTGGGGAGCTTTCTTCATCCCCAACTCCTCTCATTATGTCTTCTTGGTTTGAGGAGTTTCTTTGGATTCCTCCTCATCACTTTCCTCTTCGACTGGCTCAGCAGTGGTGTCCTTCTGCCTCTCTGCATTGTTAGGATTTGGCGGGTCCCTGGCAGACTTACCCGTTCTTGTAGACACTGCGTTAACATTCTCCTTTGGGTAGGCTTCCAGTTGGCTCGGAAGTTTCCCCACATTGGATATTGGCAAAGAATAAGCCAATTGAGCTATTTGAGTTTCGAGTATTTTATTAAGACTAAAATGGTTTTGCAAAGCAGATGAGAATCCTTCCAATTTTGAATCCATGTTTTCCAGAATTTTGCCATTAGCAAGAATTTTCTTACTAATGTTTTCGTTAATTTTAATCTGGCTAACAGAAGATCTTTAAAGGAAGACTCATTGCGATTGAACTTAGGGTTACCTCCTTATTGCCGATTGATCTTTAAAGGGCATCAGTGCCGGCTTCAGCTCAAAGTTTCCGTCTCCCACATTGGTAGATGGTACAATAGGGACATTGGTGCAGGAGGGAGTGGAGAACTCAAGGATAGTCTTCTCAGCCATCTTGGATTGCGGAGTTGACGTCAGTGGAGCTAGAAGTTGCGGGATGATTGGTCCAAATAAATCCTCAGAACTCCGTGAAGCAGGTGATGTGATTCTTGGTTGAACTCTCCTCATGAGTGCCTCTAGGTTGTTGTGGAAATTTACCGGGAGGTTTAATCCGGTCATGCATAGCTCCGCTTGTCCCACAATCAAAACGAGAAGTGTAAGCCCGCTAAAATTAGCGGTAAATTAATTTAGTAAGAAATCTAATTTATTTATGATATCCCTAACTCCTTGCTTCCCTGGCAACGGTGCCAGAATTGCTTGTTGGCATTTCTTATGCCCTAAGAATATGTATCATTGATTCTGCAAGCGCACAGAATGCCATTGTAGCATTTCACCTAGGATTATTCCAGAGTATCGTATTTTTCCTCAGGGAAGCAGGATAGGGATATCGATAAACAGAAGAGATTTCCATACTAATTAAGATATCAGTTAACTATAGCTGGGGTAACGGTGATAATAAGGATGATCACCGGGTAAAGATACAGAGTGGCATAGCTAGTTGGGAGAACAACAAGACAAGATGTGGTTCCTATGTTAATCTAACTTATTACTCTGGTCAAGTTAGATAAAAGATTAAGCTGGTAGCACTCAAGTGGAAAGATAGGTCAAATTGTTTGTCTCTATTAGCTTCGGGGCTGACAAACCCCATACCACCCGCTATCACTTAAGAATTCCAGATGATATCGTCACAATTCCCATATGGCCCAACGGAGCCAACCTGAATGTGGTGGATTGCAAAGGATAGACAGGGCTGTCACCACATGCTACCTACCACACGGTCCATGGGGTTGGGCGTCGATCAAGTTAGTAATGATTCTAGTGTGAGATTTTGGACGAGATACCTGGCAAAAGGGACCAACAATATTACACTACCCTACACAAGGGCTAACCACACTATAATCTAGGGTTTCGACAGCAAAGGTATAATATGAATGGAATAAATTTGGAAAGTAAATACTTGACCAAAAGAAAATAAAGAAAATACTATTATAAATAAATGCTGAGTATTACAAGAAAGTAAAGATACAAGAGCCGTACGGTACTCCCAAAGACTTCTCTGGAACCCCGAGATGAACTCGGACTCGACTGTAACTTCCAACTAAACTAACCTAACTCTACAAAGTGTAAATTGGAGTGACTCCTTGATGGTGATCTTGTATGTACCAAGTGGATGGAGCATCTTCCAATTTATAGCCCCAAGGTGGCTTGGGAGCTACTTTGCAGTATGGGAAGGTCGGTTGCGGATAGGTGGGGCCAGCCGGCACTTAGATGCACCGCCTTAGTGCATCTACAGCCGGGATTCCCCCTCTTAGGCGGTATCTTGGCTTGCCCAGGGAGTTGGAGCCAACTTGTGACGAAAGCTAGGCCAGCCGGCCTAGGGTTTTCACCCTAACCCTCCAATGCACCGTGTTGTGGCCGTGGACATCCAGGATCACTCCCCCACGTCGGTTGTTTGATGAAACATGTGTCATCGATGCAGAGGGTGGTCTACTTGATCCAAGTATCCATTCATCCGACCGTCTGTTGCACCGACGCTTGATCCGATGGCTAACATCGCTTCACAAGTGTTCACTTGCCTGCAGGTTTCTTGGTGTGACTTGGCCCTGACAAGGTTGGGCCGGCCCGCCTACCACTTCGATGGATTTCGCCCAATTTCCTCATGGATATTCCTGCATTCACACTTTCACCAAAACTTGTAAAATTTTGTTTGTTAGATTAAAATGTTTCATAAAACTATGTATATGTCCCAGTTTATCGAAAGGTTGGCGGGCAAAATTCGGATTTAGCAACTGCCAACAAATACCCCAATATCTTTATCTCTTCCGAGTGTGTTTTGTTGGGAATAGTCCCACGTCGGAAGTTGGGAGGGCTTGAGCATGGTTTATAAGGGTGAGGGTGCAATCCCACATTGAGCTAGCTTTTGGGGGGGAGATGGCCCAAGAGACCTTCGAACCGCTGCTCAGCGTTGGGCCTGCGAGTGTAATGCGGCCCAATGGCCTGGGGTTCGGACGCGGTCCAACTGACACCTGGAATCAGATCCTAGGTAGCTCAGGTAGTTCTCGGACAAGTCTCGGCCCAATGTGTGAGGGGGAGATTGTTGGGAATAGTTCCACATTGGTTGTTGGGAGGGCTTGAGCAAGGTTTATAAGGGTGAGGGAGCACCCCCTCATTGAGCTAGTTTTTTGGGGGAAGATGGCCCAAGAGACCTTCGACCCGCTGCTTTGCGTTGGGCCTGCGAAGGTACTGCAGCCCAATGGCCTGGGGTCCGGGTGTGAGGCCCGGCTGACAAGTATGGTAGTATCCGTGAAATTATGCAGAGAACCCAGCGGGTTGAGCTGGTCGATGAAGATCTGGAAGAGGATCTGCTCTTAGCTGAGTATGATGAGCCCTCAAGCTACAAGGAAGCCGCAGGTCAGGAGCCGTGGGAGATGGCAATGCAGAAAGAGATAGAGTCTATAGAAAGAAACTCTACATGGACTCTCACTTTTCTGCCGGCTAGGCAACGCACCCATTGGCTGAAGTGGGTCTACAAGTGAAGAAAGACTCGAGATGGCAATGTAGTGAAGCACAAAGCAAAATTTGGTGGCCAAAGGGTATGTGCAACGCCCGGAGTTGATTTTGATGAAGTATTCGCACCGGTAGTAAGGTTTGATCTGATCGGCTCATCCTAGTAATAGCTGCAAATAGACATTGGAAGGTGCAACACCTTGATGTCAAATCGGCGTTCCTGCATGGTGATCTTGAAGAGGAAGTATATGTATCTCAACCAGAGGGTTTTGCCGTAAAGGGGAAGGAGCACTACGTGTACAAACTGAGCAAGGCACTGTATGGGCTACAACAGGCACCTCGGGCATGGAACACTAAGCTGGACAGGAGTTTGAGGCAGCTTGGCTTTACTAGATGTGCACAGGAGCAGGCTGTGTACAAAAGAGGTCATGGTGCATTTTGCATCATTGTTGGAGTTTATGTTGATGATCTCCTAGTCACAGGGGGAGATTCAGGAGAGATCAACAAATTCAAGAATCAGATGACAAAGGAGTTTGAGATGAGCGACCTTGGGTTGCTCACCTACTACCTCGGCATTGAGGTGGATCAGGGTGATCAATATGTGACTTTGAAGCAAACAGCATATGCCAGGAAGGTACTTGCACAGTTTGGTATGGCGGAGTGCAACTCTACGAAGCTACCAATGGAGCACAAAACACCTCTCCACAAGGACGCAGGGGGAGAACCTGTAGACATCACGGAGTATCGTCGTATCATTGGATGTCTTAGGTATCTGCTACATACTAGGCCTGACCTCTCATACTCAGTTGGGGTTGCAAGTAGGTTGCAAGTAGGTACATAGAGAGACCTACTACTGTGCATATGAAGGCGGTGAAGCAGATTTTGCGGTACCTAAAGGGCACCTTGCACCATGGTCTGAGCTATCCGAGAGGAGGCGGAGAGGAGAAAATCACTGGGTACACAGATAGTGATCTGGTTGGTGATATGGATGATCACAAAAGCACAAGCGACATGGCTTTCTACGTAAATGAAAGGCTTGTGTCATGGAATTCTCAGAAGCAGAAGACAGTGGCACTTTCATTGTGTGAAGCCGAGTTTATGGCAGCAGCAGCCGCAGAGTGCCAAGCCTTGTGGCTTAGAGGCTTGCTAGGAGAATTAACTTATCATGTTCTGAAACCAGTTAAGTTATTTGTCGACAACAGATCGGCTCTGGCATTGATGAAGAATCCAGTGTTCCACGGGAGGAGCAAGCATATTGATACGAAGTTTCACTTCATCCGTGAATGTATTGAGAACGGCCAGATCGAAGTTCAGTTCATGAATACTGAAGAGCAGCGTGCTGATGCACTGACGAAGGCGCTACCGGGTGTGAAACTCGCGACCATGAAGCATCTACTCGGTATGCGTGATCTTAAGCAATACCAAGATTAAGGGGGAGTCTGTTAGAGTTAATCTTGCTATTTGCTATCTTTGGTATTATCTATCTATAATAGATATGGTTATCTATCTATAGCATGTTATCTTTAGTTGCCTAGTTTAAGGATAAGATTTGCGGCGGTGGTTGTGCCGGCCGGCCAGGTATAAAAGCAAGGGTGCTATGGCTTGTATACTGCTTGTATACGTATGGCGTGCTGATCAATAAAACTCCAGCTTTGTTCTGCACGTCCACATTTAGTTTTTCATCTATTCCAACCACCGTGTCGCTGCTGATTGCTTTCGTTTTGATGATCGGCGTCGGCACAAACCATATGATCCTGGTATGATCTAACACCTTTTTCTTGTCAGCCGGGCCTGTCGAAGGTCTCTTGGGCCATGTCCCCCCCAAAAAGCTAGCTCAATAAGGGGGTGCTCCCTCACCCTTATAAACCTTGCTCAAGCCCTCCCAACAACCAATGTGGGACTATTCCCAACAATCTCCCCCTCACACATTGGCCCGAGACTTGTCCGAGAACTACCTGAGCTACCTAGGCTCTGATACCAATTGTCAGTCGGACCGCGTCCGAACCCCAGACCGTTGGGCCGCATTACACTCGCAGGCCCAACGCTGAGCAGCGGGTCGAAGGTCTCTTAGGCCATCTCCCGCCCCCCCCCCAAAAAGCTAGCTCAATGAGGGGTTGCACCCTCACCCTTATAAACCATGCTCAAGCCCTCCCAACTTCCGATGTGGGACTATTCCCAACAATCTCCCCCTCACACATCGGGCCGAGACTTGTCCGGGAACCACTGGGCAACCTAGGCTCTGATACCACTTATCAGCCGGGTCTCACATCTGGACCCCAGGCCGTTGGGCTGCAGTGCACTCGCAGGCCTAACGCTGAGCAGCGGGTCGAAGGTCTTTTGGGCCATCTCCTCCCAAAAAGCTAGCTCAATGAGAAGGTGCTCCCTCACCTTTATAAACCTTTCTCAAGCCCTCCCAACAACCAATGTGGGACTATTCCCAACATGTTTAGGGTTTAGCCTTGCCAGTGTGGACAAAGGCTGGAGAACACACGGCGCGAGCACTGTGTGAAGACGCCCTCATGCCACAACCTCATGGTATTCACGTCGGGACAACCCGTTGTGTTCTTCGCGAGTACGTCCTACTCAGGGATTGTCCCGGGAGGGTTTTGATAACCAGAGTGATGCACCCGACTGCCCGAGGCATCATATTTTCATATGCGGGAATCAATCGGATGCCTTGTCGTGCCTCTAGCTAGCCGCACTGTGCCTCTGAGGGTTGCTGCGACTGTGCTCCTCCTCGAACAGGCTGCTGCGACTGTGCTCCCCGGTTCACTTTTTGCCATAGGTGGTGTTCGGGTAGGACGCGTCCGACCTTTCTTGGAGTGCATGTCCTTCGCCCTTCTTGTTGCCAAAAGCCGAATACAACCGCCATCAGATTCTCCCCCCGACGCAGATGGGTATCCAAGCAGGCTTCTTTCTTGCTATTCTCCTCCTCACCCTCAATGTCAGTCCGTACCATGTCGATGTACCAGACATTAGGGTCTGCGGAGGGAGTCATCATGGTGCTTTAAAAAGAGGCACTTTCGCCTACGGATATCATATCATAGTTTGAGGTATCAAGTTCGTGAAACCGACTTCCACTATCTTCCTCATTCTCCATAGGGGTAACATGAGCCGGAGCTCCCTAGGAGTGTTCAGGATCTTTGGCCCAAGATGGGGAATTGCATCTAGCTTCAGTATGTCTTTCTAGGTCTTTGACCTTGGCCACATCCCCGTCGGTATAGTAGTTGTCAAGATCATCCACATCGTCAAAGTCGCAGAGATTCCGCAAATCACCAGAGTTCAATATCTCAAATAACTTTCACAACACACAATCTAACGATCCCCACAAATGATGCCAGCTGTCACAATTGTGTGCAGGGCCCCTGTCGAGATTACTTCTTGAATGAGGGATTCGAAAGAACCCTTTCCACTACAGTTGAACTTCTGAGATGTCGAAGAGATCTTGGCATGAAAAGATAAATAGAGAGAGACATAAGTGTTTATCCTTTTTCGGGCCTCCTAGGTCAAGGGATAACAACCCTATGGGGAAAATGATGCTTACAAGTGTGTTTTTCAATGAGATGTAACATGTAGACTCCATAAGCTATAAAGTATTTATACATAGATTACATGACAACATACCCACTAATTTAGCGCCAAATAAGAACATTAAATGTGTCCTACTCACGTTCGAAACGCCACCACAATGGTCAATCCCGATGAAGACGCTTGCTCGGGTCATAACAGGCGCAAGTCCTCTGTGGTGTGTTAATGCAAGTACGTCCTGGCGCAGATTGTGCTTCCTCTAGGCAGTGCTCCTGATCAACTCGGGTAGTACAAAGGGTCACTAAGATATGACTGCCAGGCAACAGTTAGCTGACCATATGCTCACCATCCCGGGTAGTTCCTCTAGGACATGTGGCAAATATTTGGAGTACGTTGCTAGGGTGGAGCATGATCCAATCCCGACAGATATGGAAATATAATTATGGACAAATAAAATTTATATAAATTTCGTCGAATTGAATTTATTTTGTCCCGTGCAAGATATATAACCGTGGGTGGCCAGTATGGCCCATAAAATCCGATTATCTAGTATGTCTCACAGACTTGTTGATCAATACAGTTGTTGTTCCAATGGGCACATATATTACTAATAACGTATGCTATTTACTACTTAGTGAACTCGATAGCCCAAAAGTTGCCGAAGATGTAGCTTGAGCGGACGGCGCCGCGGAAGCCAGAGTGCCTAGCCAACTTGGTGAACTCGGGCTCTGTCCTCTCCTTGGCACCGTGGAATGTGTCAAACATGACCACGTCGAGAAGAAATGAATTCTGTGCCGCCGGAGTCACCTCTGGCACCCCCGGCAGCACAATCTCTAGGACGATCACCTTCCCATTGTCCGGCAAAGATCGGTGGCAGTTCTTCAAAATCTTGATGCAGTCCTCATCATCGTGATCATGGAGGATCCACTGCACATGCATGCAATGAGCTGTTCAACGTACCAAATATATTTTTTGATCCTCAAACATTAGGTCTATTCAAATTTTTATTGATGAAAAATTCTTGTGAAATTACGTGGGGAAGTTATGGTCCTCTAATAATGACTTGCAAAGAGTTTTTCAATCGTTTGTTACATGAAGACCTATGCATTTAATTTGTGAAATTCAGATTAAAATAGAAATGATGTGTGCATTGGGCAGCTAAATAGGTATCTGATTATTATTGAATTACCTTCAGAAAAATTGCATCTCCTTTAGGAACATTCTCAAACATATTTCCTGCAACATGCTTCACCCCTGCATCAACAGTTCCGCATACCATTTCATTTCATTTCTTAGAATTCAACGGTGTTGCAGAATATATTATGTATATGTTAGTCAATGCAAGCATGAACTTAATTATGGATTGAGTACGTGCCAGGCCGTGGCGGTGCCTCAGAGATGACATGGGGAAGGTCAAAGTTGATGCCGCTGATTTGCTTGTAGCGCGAGGTGATCATCCCAAGGTTGGCACCCGTCCCGCCGCCGACGTCGACTAGCTTAACGACGCCGGCAAACCCATCAAAGCGTTCCAGCATCTTGCGAATCACAATCGCCGACTGCTGCGCCATGGCCTGGTTGAACAAGTTGCTGAAACGAGGGTTCCTACCCATGTACTCGAAGGTAGGCACCCCGTGAGACCGCTCGAACGGCGCCGGCTTGCCGCCCACCACCGCCGCCCCAAAGTGATGCCTTGGAAAAATTAATGCTTATTACAAATTGTCATGCATTGATCTAAGTGCATTTTCGCCGTTGTTATAACTAATAACTGCACTAGTCCATAGTCCATACCAAGTCGTCAGGTAGTCCTCGTCGAGGACAAACTTCAGCAGGGGTGCCAGCGATCCCTTGTGGCCGTTGGTGAGCCAGCGGCACACCGGCGCCGGAGTGTACCGCAGCAGCGGTTCGCCGTCAGGGCCATGCTCCGTGGAGAACCTCACGACGTCGAAGCATGCCAGGTATCGCAGCATCCGGTCGACGGAGGCCGCCGCCACGGCCTTGTCCGTGGCCGGCAGCTGCTCTGCCAGCTCATGCGCGGTGAGCCCGCTCCCGGCAGCGGCGTCGCTGAGCGCGTCGAGGAGGCCGACCTCGTTCGCCGCCTTCACCATCAGGGAGACGACGAAGCCGGAGATGATTTCTTGTGCCCGCAAAAACAGCGCCTCCTGTTCGTCGGTAGCTTCGACAGGCACCGTACACCCTGAAGAGACAAGAGTAATTTTCTCCATAGTTAACAGTGTTGTACGTGTAACTGTTTGTCAATTTATGTGTTCTTTTTATGGCTACCGGACTGATTTTTCTTTTGGGGGTGTGGCTCTGGCTCTTTATATAAATATATTTATAAGGGCGCTCCTGACTCTTCGCGGCTACCTCGGGTGTGAGAACTGTGTGCTGTCAACACTGGATCAGTAGGTGTAGGCTGTATCGCTGGAAATTAGTTCTTGTTCATTTGAGTGTTAGTTTTTGTTTGATTTTTTATGGTAAATATACTCCCTCCGTCCAGAAATGATCTACGTTTAAGCCATAGACACAAAGACCAACGTAGTCCATTTACTCCACATCGTGTGAGTTGTGCATCGTTTCGTGATTCCCGCGTGCATGCAAGCCACCAATAGCGGCCAAGCATTACTTTTCTAGTTGCATGCTGGCGCATGATGATTCGTAGTTGCATGCTGGCACATAAAATGTGCATAATATACGAAGAGGCCACTTGCTAATATGAAGATCATTTCTGGATATCTTTATTTTGCTAATACGAAGATCATTTTGGGACGGAGGGAGTATTTGATATTTTTATATAATCTATATGTTGTAATAATTTGTAATGGGTCTTTTGTGGCTTTTGGTAGTTTTCTTAAAGATCCGATAACTATTTTTAAATTAAGGAGCATCCACATATGTGTCATTCAAGACACTTATGTCGACATCTACCGCAAAACGAGGGATCTCATCGAACTGACTATACTCTTCCTCGTCTGTGACGTCCTCAACTCCGACAATCCTTCGTTTGCCTTGGAGAACCATGTGTCGCTTTGGCTTGTCCTTCTGCTTCTTCGGTCTGCTTGACATGTCCATTACGTAGAAGACCTGCATGATATCATTTGCGAGAATGAATGGTTCTCGTCTATAGCCGACTTGTGTGAGGTCCATGGTTGTCATACCGTATTTGTCGATCTTCACGCCGCTTGAAATTAGTTTGACCTATTGGTACTTAAAGAGAGGGACCTTCAAGGGTCCATTGTCCAACTTCCATATCTCTTCTATGAAACCATAATATGTGTCCACCTTGCCAGTGTTATCTGCGGCGTCTATACGTACACCGCTGTTCTGGCTGGTGCTCTTGTTATCCTGAGATTTTGTATAGAAAGTGTAACCATTTATGTCGTACCCCCGGAATGTCACGATTTCAACAGATGGTCTCCAAGCCAGTCGTTGCAACTGTTCATTGTCTGACCCTTTCAATAAGATGTAGTTTTGGAACCAAGCGTCAAAAGAATTCATGTGCCTCAATGTTATCCAATTCTCAGACTACAATTGATTGTTTTAGAACCGTAAAATGAGCTTGCTTAAATGTATGAAGATCGTTGCATGCAATCTCTTTTCATCCCAGTGTCTCGTTTCCCCGTAGCCTTCCCTCATGGCGTGATACAGGGACACCAATCGGTTTTAGATCATTAATGTAATCCAGACAAAACTCAATGACCTCCTCTGTCCCATAACCCTCGGCAATGCATCCTTCCAGATGAGAATGGTTACGGACATAATTCTTCAGGACACTCATGTACCTCTCGAAAGAAAAAATGTTGTGCAAAAACATGGGTTCGAGAATACCTATCTCTTTGACAATGTGAACTTGAGATGAACCATGATATCAAAGAATACAGGAGGAAATATCATCTCAAGGTTAACAACACATTGTACCATGTCATCCTGTAGCTTACTGAGTTTATCCAGATCGATGACCTTTTACGAAACCGCGTTGAAAATGGAACACAATTTTGTGATTGTCCCCTGGACCCACTCGGGCAAAATACCTCTCACAACCACTGGGAGCAACTGTGTCATCAACACAAGACAGTCATGAGATTTCAGGTGGACGATTTTATTCTCTTTCATGTTTATAAGTCTCTTCACATTCCAGAAGTATCCGGAAGAGACCTTCACACTGTCTAAGCACTCTATCATGCTCTTTTTCTCTCCTTTGCTTAGGGTAATGCTCGTAGGATGTAGGTAATGTTATTCTTTCCCTCTATATTTTTTACCTAAATGTAACTAGTTATTTTTTTATCCTTCTATATTTTTCTAATTTTATTTCATACTCTAACAAACACATAGTTACATTTAAGATTCTAGAGCTAACAACACATTTTGGACAAACAATTCCCTATATTTCATCATGAACTTGCCTAAAAAATTGGAGTTAGCTAACAAATTATGAAACACCTTTGAACAAAAAAAAAAGATTTCTCCACATCCAATGCAACAAAAACAACAATATGGAGGTGAGAACAATGTTGGCATGATGTTACTAACCTTAAAACACTTAATTTGCAGCTAAATCACCCAATTGAAAATTTGGGCAGCACCTCCTCCCCACGAACAGCAGCTCGGCCGCCTCCTTCTACTCACTGCTCCGGTCTCCTCTGCTGGCTTGGGGAGGAAGAAGGAGTTTAAATGTTCTGGGCGGGAGGACTTCTAGAAGCGGTTTGAGACACGAACTGCTTCTGGAGATACCATTCTACAACCGGTTTGTGCCTCAAACCGGTTCTGAAAGTCCACAACCGGTTTGAGACACGAACATGTTGTAGATGTAGGGCTCTACAAGCGGTTCGTGTTTCAAACCGCTTGTGAAAGCCCTCTCCTGCCCATTCCCTACGAACCAGTTCTGGTACGAACATTACAACGGGTTCGCACCAAACCGCTTGTAATAGGCCACTTGTGATGCCTAGTTCTGTAGTAGTGACTACTACAATGTTTATTAACGATGCCAACACATGGTAGACCTCACATAGAAGGCTGCTTATCCCTGTATGTGAATCTAGAACACAAGCAAAAACATGATAGGCGCAATATTAAAATTTTGAAAACTGATGAAGCTCACAAGTTGGAGTTTCACAAATAGAGAAACAGTGAAACTAGCTACAGTTGAAATAATCTAAGAAAAACTGAAATAAAGGACGATAGCTAGGGTTTTGGTCATAGCCCTAACCGAGATACATGAGCTAGAGGTCCTAAATAGAGGTGACGCAAAACAAAATCTAGTCGCAAATTGTTTTGATGTTTGTGATTGACTCCGAAATGAATTTGGATGTGGCATCAGATTCATTGGAAAGATCTAGTTGAGGGCTTATTCGTAATGAACTTGAACATGCCAAAATGACTCTTGGGTCAGAGAGATGCTTTTGACTCTCTTCATCCCATTGTCTATTGAAATGCGGTAGCCGTATTTACTGTGGGTGTGATTGGCTGCCTGAAGCGCGGAGCGTGCGCCGCGCGAGCCTGGCCCGCGGAAAACGGTCGCGTGCGGCGTCCCCGCACATGCAGGCGCGATGTGGTTTTTTACCCCCGGTTGCATGCGCGAGGCCAAGCCAGCGCATGGCATGCAGCAAACCAAACGCGTGGAGCGTGTGTGGTCAACGCTTGCTGGCCCTGCCACGGGGGAACGCTAAACCAAACGCACCCTTTGTGCATTCAAAGCAGCAGGTAGTGCGGCTTTTCACGTTTTTTTCCTTCCCATCATGTGTCCACTCGAAGTCAAAGGGAGATCGCTTTCGAGGTGGCGTTTTCTGGTGATTTGGAGTGTTCGATTTGAGGCTTCCCACTATTATTGCTCTGAGTTGAGTCTTCTCATTTGAGGTTTATTTGTGTCTCGATTGATTTGTGATTTTTTTTCTGCATGTACCATGTTTTTTATTACTTTCTTAAATATTTGTGTTTGTGATGTGGATTTTCCCTCTTCCTTCCTACGTGGAGGTCAACGGTAATTTTTTCAGTTTATTTTGTTTGTTTTTCAGTTAAGTCAGATGTGGAAAATTTGTTCCTTTATACAGGATTTTTGTTCTATGCTTGGTTCTATGATTCTGACGTCTTTGCACAGGTGACGAGGCTTAATTATAAGCTAGCGATGCATGTGCGTGTATGTTCATCGCAGTTTTTTCCCAATTAGACCAACTCCACCTGTCGATTCAAACCGGTGGTGCATTATTGTTCATGCCTATGAACAGTGCCGGTGGATGGTGGTTGAATTGTAAAAATATAAAGTAAATGAGTGAATGGTCCACCTAGTAGGTTGGATATTCAGTGATGATTCTGATGAATAGTGATGGTCCAATATGAGGTATAGTCCATTTGGTGGAGATGGCCTTTGTCCACATAAAATTTCCAATATTTTGTTGCGGAAATTTTCTTTTGTTATGCTGGAAAATCCAAAATTAGTCTGTAAGTTTTAATGTTTAGTTAATTGGTTTTGGATTTTTGTTATTTTTTATTTTAAGGGGGTTCACTGAACTAGTTTAATGCATGTCCAGGCGACCACAAGTTTAATGCATGTGCAGGCTGTTAGAGTTAGACTCGTATTCTATAATTCATGTAACTCGATCTATCCGATGTAATCTCTGACGTAGTTTGTTGTAACCAACTAGGACTGTGTTACAGCCGAATATATACACATGTATGCGGCCCCAATGGGGTATAACGCTTCTGCATCGGTCTACAAAAAATTCCGCGCGAAGTCGTCGTCGCCGGCGCCCGTCTGCATCCGCCGCTTCGGCGCTCGCCTGCACCCGTTGCTTCTCGATCGCGCGGTCTACAAAAAATTCCGTCTCGTTCTCGCCGAGACCTGCGCGCGCCGGCTGCTGCCTAGCTACAGTCCCATTTTGAAAATTGAAATCTCATTTGTTGGTGCACACATGGATGATCCGTTCAAAGTACGTACTCGCTATACTCCGTAAAGTAAAGTAACATCACTGCATGACTTCCACGTTATTTGCCACTTCTTTCCACAAAAATTTCAACCAACCATGCAGATACCTCCGAGTTTCCAAGTGAAGCAGGCAGTAGACAAACATCATTTTCTAACCTATTGTTTTACTTGCTAGTGGCAGTAGACAAACATCGTTTCCTTTTAGGGCCTATTCTCCTCATCGATCGTATGGGACTTATGATTGGGATTTATTAGATGCATTGATGTCCGATAAGAAGAGCTGTTGACTAGTAGAAGAGGAATTACTACAGCAGGAAATCGAAGTGGAATTTGTCCTACAAGAATCCTAACTGTGCATCATATCCATTTTTTAATCATGGGTTCACCATATTGATAATTATCGCAGGGTGAAAATCATCGGAAATTAAAATTTAACTTTAATTTGGAATTGAAAACTAATCGAAATTGTGAGGTATTGTATTAGAAACATGATAATAAGGCTAGATTTGTTTCTATGGTTTCATAGATGCTCTTCGCATCGCAAGGGATTGAGCGCTCTGAGGTGAGAGGTGTATAGTATAATTAAATAATTAAACCATAGGCAGAAGACTCATGTGATGTTGGCTATCGGCGAGGATCACCTGAGGTGAGAGGTCCATCTAAATCTAACATGTCATAACAAATCCAATTTCTAACTACTACATATCTCTCTTCTACGTCTCAGTCATACATGCATGAGGTGAGGACCATAAAGCGTAATAGAGACCTGCATCATACATGCATGAGGTGAGGACCATAAAGCGTAATAGAGACCTGCACCGCCTGATGCCACTACTACAAATATAGGCATCACAAGGGGCACATCACAAGGGGTTCATTGCGAACCCCTTGTGATAGTGCCATCACAAGCGGTTTAAAGACTGAGCCAGGATAGAATTTTTATAAAGGGTTCGTGTCCCGAACCCCTTGTAAAGGGTATAAGCTTTACAAGGGGTTCGGGACACGAACCGTCTGCAAGCGGTTCGGTCCAGCTTTACAAGGGGTTCGTGTCTCGAATCGCTTGTAAAAGTTCAGTTTTTGAAATGATAAAAGGAAAGCTTGCCTTATCTCATCAGAGAGCACGCGTGGGATGAGTTGGCTAGCAGAGTGAGGCATGGGTCACGAGAAAGGTGAGGTCCTGGGTTCGAATCCCACTCCTTCTAAAAAATTATTTCTCTTTTTAACCGGTACCGCAGGGTACTACAAGCAGGTATAAAACCGCTTGTGATGCCCGGAGAGCATCACAAGCGATTGCTTACAAGCGGTTCCAAAACCGCTTGTAAAAGTGGTTTGGAACCGCTTGTGAAACCCAAATCGCTGGTAGTGTGCAAATGGAAGGAGAGTCTCTGAGCATTTGTCTAGTGGTTCATCAGCGTGCGCAACACCATCCCTAATGTTTCGGATGAGGCAGTCTTGTGCTCGTTCACACAGGACGTGAGGATGTCCGGTTTCACACAGGACATGGAGATCTAACAGCACCTTGGTGCTAATCATCTCCTTAGGATGGTGGATCGCTATGCACACACGGAGGATGCGGTCACCTTGAAGCAGTAGGTTGACTAGGGAAACACGTTCCCTCGCCCGGGCACACAGTCCGCGAGGGTAGAAGCCCTCTTCTAAAGATAAGAAGAGGACAAAGAAGAAAAAGGCCTCTGCTCCCCATGTCATCGTGATAATGGAGCGGGCCAATCAGCCCAAGCCCAAGCCTAAGAATCCAGCTTTCAATGGTGTTGTCGCCGGGATCCCCCGGCGACGTGCTGAGGTACTGCGCCCCTCCCCGGTGCTGGAGAGGATGCCGCGAGATGTTGTGGGAAAAGCGGACGCTAGGTGAATAGAACCAGTGTGGAATCAGAATTCTCTGCGTTCTCATTGATGAACTTATCAATTTATACAACTGTAGGGCTCGGGTTTACATGTATGGAAAACACCCAAATTGCCCCGACCTATGAGGGAAACACCCAAATTGCCCCGGCTCCTGAGCTGTTGATCTCACAATCAGTCGTCCAACGAGTTTTCTTACAACCCAAGCCTAGCTTGTTCCTAATATACCCTCGAGGGGGGGCATATTCTGACAAGGTGGTTGATCCGATAGGCCCTTCTCAGAGGTTGTTCATGAGTCTTTGCTCCAAGCCACAAGACTCGCTGAAGACGTCAGGCTGTGTATTCCCGAGGGGTCTCCGAAGATTCCCCCGGGAGCCTTCGCTCCTTCCTTGTACCCTTCGGTAATGCTTCCGAGGGTCCTCCTCTCTTACACTTCCCTCGGGTCTCCTTGACCTTCGCGTTCTTCTCTCGACCCTTCGGCGCACAATTCGAAGGGTTGAAAGTCGCTTTAAGTGTGCTTCTGCAACAATCCCTTCGGGACAACATATTGGTGAAGAACTCTTTCCGGCATCTTTGTGGAAATCCACCTATTACAGAGATGGGGTGGTTGCCCCTACAAGAGAAGCCCCTTAGGGTCACGTCACCACCTCGTCGTGGTGCCTGGCCGGAATATGCAGCCTCCCCCTTCTCCACGTCGAGGTGGATTTCACGAGGATGCCTTTGTTTTCTTCGTTGCGATGGTATCTTTGCCTATTGACAAGACCTGGACTTGACGTTTTGACCGTCAGTGACTTCGAAGTCCTCGTGTTGATCCTGGCCACCTATTTTTACAGGTGTTGCCAAGTTCCTGGGCGTCGTTTCGAATTTCCCTCTCTTATTTTTTTGACTCGTCGGCTTCGCCGCCCTTTCTTCCGACTGTTGGATTTGATCACGTGCCTACCATCAGAGGGCGCATGTCGGCGATAAAAGGGGAGGTGGTGGGGGCGTCGTCTTCCCCACTCACTCCTGCCGCCTTCCAACCTACTGCGCTCGCCGTCATTCGCCCGCCGTGCTGTCGCATCGTCGCCGCGTCTGGGTTCTCGCCGGCTCACGCCGATGTCCTGCCGTCGTTCTCCGGCGCCGTTCGACGCTTCCGGTATGGCACGACTCTCCTTGGTTTTGTGTCGTCGTGTTGTGCAATGCCGCTGTTATTTCTGCTTTTGTGTCTCGGTGGTTTCGTCGGCGTTGAGCTCGGCGGCGTTGGCAGCTACGCCGCCGAGGTTGGCCGCGCCGCTGCTCTTCATCATTCCGGTTTTTTGCTTTCGATAACTTCTTTCGGTTCCTTCGATTTTTCTAGGCCTTCACATGATATCGTTAGTGTAGTCGGCGTTCGCGAAGACTCGTGGCTCGCGAAGGCTCGTTCTTGGGTGCTTGGCGTGAGCGCTCTTAGCCTCGCGCCAGCCCCTTAGCCGTATAATTAGCGGATGCGTAATCGCATTAGCGTATTCGGCATTCGCGAAGGCTCATGGCTCGCGTAGGCTCTTTTTCGGGTGCTTGGCGCGAGCGTTTTTGGCCTCGTGACAGCCTCTTAGCGCGTTAGCATATTCGGCGTTCACGAAGGCTCATGGCTCGCGAAGGCTCTTTTTTGGGTGCTTGGCACGAGCGCTCTTGGCCTCGCGCCAGCCCCTTAGCCATGTAATTTGTAGACGCGTAATCGCGTTAGCGTATTCCGTGTTCGTGAAGGCTCATGGCTCGCGAAGGCTCTTTTTCGGGTGCTTGGTGCGAACGCTCTTGGCCTCGTGCCAGCCCCTTAGCGCGTTAGCGTATTTGGCGTTCGCGAAGGCTCGTGGCTCGCGAAGCCTCTTTTTCGGGTACTTGGCGCGAGCGCTCTTGGCCTCGCGCTAGTCCCTTAGCCACGTAATTGGCGGACGTGTAATCGCGTTAGCGTATTCGGCGTTCGCGAAGGCTCGTGGCTCGCGAAGGCTCTTTTTCGGGTGCTTGGCGCAAGCGCTCTTGGCCTCACGCCAGCCCCTTAGCGCGTTAGCGTATTCGGCGTTCGTGAAGGCTCGTGGCTCACGAAGGCTCTTTTTCGGGTGCTTGGCGCAAGCGCTCTTGGCCTCGCGCTAGTCCCTCAGCCATGTAATTGGCAGACTCGTAATCGCGTTAGCATATTCAGCGTTCATGAAGGCTCGTGGTTCGTGAAGCCTCTTTTTCGGGTGCTTGGCGCGAGCGCTCTTAGCCTCGCCCCAGCCCCTTAGCGCGTTAGCGTATTCGCGTTCGCGAAGGCTCGTGGCTCGCGAAGGCTCTTTTTCGTGTGCTTAGCGCGAGCGCTCTTGGCCTCGCGCCAGCCCCTTAGCGCGTTAGCGTATTCGGCGTTCGCGAAGGCTCGTGGCTCGCGAAGCCTCTTTTTCGGGTGCTTGGCGCGAGCGTTCTTGGTCTCGCGCCAGCCCCTTAGCAGGATTGAACTATCTGCTCTGGAACGTGCTCTTCTTTTTCATTTCTTTTCGATTTACATCTTGGCGGTTACATTCCCTTAGGTTTTTTCTCCGGTAGCAGCCGGTTTTGGGCGTCTGAGCCTCGTTAAAAACTCCGCTCGTAAAACCCGTTTGGGAAAAACCGAGTTGGAGAAAAGAGTACTCAGCGCTTCTTCATCGCCTCATGGGTAATACTTGATCAGTCTCTTCGCGTTCCATGTGTTTGGGAGCGAGGAGCTGTCGAGATTGGAGAGGTGGAATGATCCTTGCCTTGTTTGTTTGCTAACTATAAAAGGTCCTTCCCATACGGGCTCCAGCTTGGATGGTCGTTGTGGCATCTTCTGGAGGACCATGTCTCCTTCTTGTATCTTCCGTGATCTTACACGCTTGTTATAGGTTTTAGTCATTAGCTCATTATATTTCTCCAAGGCTTATTTGGCTTTAAGCCTATCCTCTTCGACAGTGTCGGCCGACGGTTGATCGCTGATCTTTGTTCCTCCTGTTATGAACCGAAGGGTCTTCGCTTGGATCTCTGCCACCTTACTGCCTCTTCACCATGCACCAGCCTGAAGGGCGAATACCCCGTTGTAGTTGTAGGCGTTGTGCGGATTGCCCATAACGTTTTCTCCAGTTCTTCTGGCCATCTTCCTTTTGCTTCATCTACCAGCCTTCTCTTCATTGATTTCATAATGTTCTGGTGTCCCACGGAAGCATTAATGAATTGTGGGTCTTCATAGAATGACTTGAATTTTGATGAAATGAATTGTGACCCATTATCGGCCACTACTTCCTGTGGTATGCCGAACCTGCATATCACATTTTTTCAAAAGAAATGCTGGGTCTTCGCAGCTATGATGCTTGTCAATGGTTCTGTTTCGATCCATTTGGTGAAGTAGTCAATTGCCACGATGATCCACTTAAATCCTCCTGAAGCCTGCTTGAGTTCACCAGTGATATCAATCCCCCATCGCGCAAAGGGCCACACTGGAGGTGAGGGTTGTAGGTTTGTTGGCGGAGCCTTCGGTGGGTTTGTCATCCACTGGCATGCTCGGCACCTTTTTACAAATTCTTCTGCGTCACTATTGGCCGTTGGCCAATATATGCCCATACGTAGCACCTTCGCTGCGAGGGCCCTCGGGCTTTGATGCGAGCCGCAGATTCCTGCTTGCGCTTCCGCCAGTGCTTCTTTTCCTTCTTCCCTTGAGATACACCTTATCCACAGTGTGCCGATTCCTGATTTGTAGAGCAGGCCATCCATCATGGTGTACGTTCTTGCTCGCTGCCTTGTTGTCTGCACCTTCTTAGCGTCCTCAGGTAGTTCACCATCCCGAAGATATTTGATGATGATCATTCGCCAATCTTCTTCCCTGGACCTTACGATGAGTTGTACTTCGGGGTATATAGATGCCCGTGATATTGCTTCGTAAAACACCCCTTCAGGTATTCTTGTAAATTATGTTGCTGCCTTGGCCAACTTGTTCGCTCTTGTGTTTTCCCCCCTTGGTATTGTTTTCACAGAGATTCCTATAAAATGCTTCTCCATTGCTCTCACTGCTTCCAGATATTTAGCCATCTTGGTGTCTTTTGCTTGAAAGTCCTTCGTTATATGTCCTTCCATTAACTTTGAGTCAGTGTAAATGACAACCCTCTTCGCTCCGAGAGATTTTGCCCTCCGAAGACCCAGCAAAAGTCCTTCGTATTTAGCCGCGTTGTTTGTTGTCTTGAAGTTTAACCTGAGTGAATACTCCGTGCTTTGTCCTTCGGGGTCAGTTACAATTGCCGATGCTCCTGTCCCTTCTGCTGTGAAAGAACCATCGGATTTTATGCTCCACAAGGGGGGCAATGCTGGGCCTTCTTCCGAAACTTCGGCCGACCATTCAGAGATGAAGTCGGCGAGTGCTTGAGCTTTAATGGCCATCCTTGGTTCGAAGGTGATGTCGAAGGGCGCTAGCTCTGCGGCCCACTTCGCGATTCTTGACGTGGCGTCCTTGTTTTCAAATATGGACCTTAGGGGTATGCTGTGGGCACCTTTATCTTGAACTTTTGGAAGTAGTGTCGTAATTTTCTGGATGCCATGAGTAGTGCATAAGCTATCTTCTCTAGCTCAATGTAGTTTCTTCTTGATCCTTGCAATGATTCTGATACGTAGTATATTGGGCTTCGTCTTCATCCTTTACGAGGACAGCGTTGACCGCGAAGTGGCTTGCTGCTAGATACAGGGTTAGGTAGGTGCATCGCTCCGTTCGAACTGACGAGTCCTAGCAGTTGATGAAGATACTCTTTCAGCCTTGCGAGGGCATCTTTGCATTGAGGTCCCTGTTAGTGATATGCCCTAGAGGCGATCATATGAGATGATTGTATCATACGTCTATGTTCATGTACTTATTAGTTCCATGAATAAATGTCACTCCTTTGTTCATTGAGTATGATTTAATTGTGAAACACATTGGTTATGAGATATTATTCTAAACGATCCCTGGTCACATATCATTATGTGGAACAATAGTGATCTGACCAACACATGTATTGATTGATGGTAATGTTTCACATACCATAGATATGGAGATATCAAATCAATAATGTGGGCACATGATAAAGAACATGGGGTTGGATAGACCGCCCGAGACACCTCTTGAGATTGTTATCTTAGAAGTGCCATCGAGTATAGTCTCGAGTGGTATACCTATACGATCCTTTGACACGAGATTCTTATTGATTCTCAGCATGCGTAATTGTATACTTTGGGGCTATCAAATGCTTCACCGTAATAGGAAAGTTATAAAGGTAGCTTACGGGTATGCCATGAAACATGACGTGAGATGTAAGAGATCAAGATGGAATTTGCCCCTCCTTGATAACGGGAGAGATATCTCTGGGCCCCTCGGTGTGGATGGATAAGAAAAGTGCATGGCCATGCCAAAGTGATTAAAGAGTTAATCACGAATTATATCCATTACATTGACGAGTGAATTTGTCGAGCTATCACAAGGGTGGCACGCCTCTCGCCTTGAGCTTGACTGATATCGTGTGGCAAAAGGATCCTATGTAAGTATATCAAGGTTCAGCTGATTCGATCATTGTGTACATTCGGGGGTCAATATGTGCTGCTAGGTATCGCTATTGACTTGTGGTCTAGGGAAGGGTTCTCCGGGACCGCGGCCGACTTGTACATGAGCCTAATGGGTCACACACTTAACGGGTTGGATCATATCTGATGGATTGGATCCATTAGTGGGTTTATACGGATTTGGATCTTCTGACGTCTTAATGGATTTCTATTGTAGAAGATCCATTAGCGTGAGACCTAGTGGGCTTCCATATCCATTAGAGCGAGACCTAATGGGCTTCTATCGTAGAAGGCCCGTTAGTGCGCTCTATATAAAGGAGGCATGGGGCGTCGGTGTGTTAGTCTCCCCACCACGAGCCCTAGCCGCCGCCACGCCCCATCGCCCTAAGAACCCTAGCAGCGTGGTGCTAGCACACCAGCAGCGGTGTTCCCACCCCGGACGTGTGGATACCGTGGAGGCGTCGTCGCTCTCGCGTCGGCGCTGATCGATTCGATCGGCTACATAACTCAGACGACTACGCCGACGTTCTTTGGACGGCGATCCGCGACGAGGAGAAGTTGTACCACGTCGTGTTCGACTACGTACAGTGCTTCGCAGCACGCGGGGAGACTTCACCCACTCTACTTCCGCTGCTAACGTGCTCCAAGGGTAATACTCCATGATCTCCGACTCGCATGTTGCCTGGGTGTTCGCGGTAAGAAAAATTTTGTTTTCGGCTAGCGTAGCACCGCGTTCTCCTACAGTCCCTACTCAAAAGGTGCGGTTCCTTTAATTGTGCTGAAGAAGTGCTTATATTTTTTTGTAGCATCAACTGGGCATGCGCTTTCTCACAAATAAACGCTTCAACCGGGGGATTATAGGGAAATACCAAACCACCTTAGCGAGGGGTCTCTTCTTCTTACGCTGCCCCTCTTTCTCGCCTCGGTAATCACGCCTAGTCTTATACCTCCAAGTTTTGGACACTGGACAAGCTTCCAAATCCTCATAGTCATTGCGATAAAGGATACAATCGTTCTGACATGCATGTATCTTTTGTATCTCCAACCCCAAAGGGCAGACAACTTGCTTGGCGTCGTACGTAGTTTCAGGCAGCGTGTTATCCTCTAGAAGCAACTTCTTTATGAGACATAACAACTCGTCGAATCCTTTATCAGACAATCCATTGGTCGCCTTCCACTGCATGAGTTCAGCGTGGTACGCAATTTTTTATGGCCCTGTCGACAGTTTGGGTACAACATATGTAGCCTGACTTCGTGTATATATCAGCCGCACGAAGAAAAGCTTGCAAACCCTGCAAGAACTCCGGGGAGCATCGGTCCATGTACATCCATCGCTGGTCTATCTATATTATGTTACATCAAGGCAGCTATTAGCTCATTTTCCAATAATGAATTTTTAACATTTCACAAATTTCAAATTAAACCAAATTTAAATTTATTTAAAAATTTTAGGTGGATAAATTTTATTTAAACCGAAACCTACATTTGAGCTAGATCCACACCTAAAATAAATAACTTGGTAGATAAAAGTCTAGATTTAAAATTCTTCATGGATCGATGGAACCAAATCTAAATTTGAGCTAGATCCATACCTAACAAGAAAGACTTGATAGATAAAAGTCTAGATTCAAAATTCTTCATCAATCGATGGAACCAAAACCTAAATTTGAGCTAGATCCACACCTAACATGAAGTACTTGGTAGATAAAAGTCTAGATTCAAAATTCTTCATCAATCGTTGGAACTAAAACCTAAATTTAAGCTAGATCCACACCTAACAAGAAAGACTTGGTAGATCAAAGTCTAGATTCAAAATTCTTTATCGATCGATGGTACCAAAATATAAATTTAAGCTAGATCCACACATTCAACGCGAGCTATATCTAATCCAAGCAAATTTCAAACTTACACAACAAGTTATTGCAACCTACATGAAAAGATCGAGCTAGCTCTCTATATTCATAATCCTTCATCAATCATGAGAAAAGCTCAAATTTTCTTCATATTTCAAGCAAAGAAGAAGCTCTATTTTACACCAAATATAGTGAGGAACGATGTTACTAACCTTGGATAACTTGACTGGGAGTAAAATGACCAAAATTTTGGCAGCACTTTCCCCTTTCTTGAAGCTCTTGGCCGGCGCTGCACTGTTCTTGATCGATCATGAGAAAAGATCAAATTTTCTTCACATTTCAAGTAAAGAAGAACCTCCATTTTACACCAAATGTAGTGAGGAACGATGTTACTAACCTTGGTTAACTTGGCTGGGAGTAAAATGACCAAAATTTTGGCAGCACCTCCCCTTTTCTGAAGCCCTTGGCTGGCGCTGCATTGTTCTCGATCTGGCACAGTGTGGAGAGGAGACAGGGAAGAGGAGGTTTAAATATGGCTGCTTAGTACCGGTTTAAAAAACCAGCCTGTACTAATGCTCAACATCGGTACCGGTTGGTGTAACCAACCGGTATTAAGCAGGCTGAGTTCCGATTGGTGTAACCAATCAGTACTGATGTTAGAGAATCAGTACTGGTTGGTTTCTTCAGCCGGTCCTTGTTATGAAAGGCCATTTCTGTCTGAAGGGGTTGCTGTACCAGTCCATGTTATGAACCAGTACTGATGGGCACCCAGATCACCATTATTTCAATGCAAATCGGCATTTGCCCATATCACCAATTCATTGCACAGATCACCATTTCAAATTGAAGAAAAATGACTAACACCGAACCATAACTCATTTGATGAACATTTACACATATCACTAATTCATTGCACAGATCACCATTTCACCATAACTCATTTGATAAACATTTGCACAGATCATCATCACTCACAAATAACCATTTCATCATCCATCACACACACTGATACAAATAATTCATAATTAAGTACATCACATAATTAAACATTGGTCCTATTCCATCATAAAATAATTCATCACATAATAACTAACACTGATCCACTACATCACATAATTAAACAACATACATACATAATAACTAACACTGATCCACTACATCACATAATTAAACAACAAATATATATATATGTAATAGCTATATTTTAGTCATCATCCTCCGCCATCGGCGCCTCCTAGTCGATTTCGTCATCGTCGGGCAGAGGACGAGGCGCAGGGGGGAGGACGAGGCGGTGCACGCGGCGTGGGATCCCCACCTTGATGTGCATTCGATCCTGGAAGCTTGGCGGCGGGAGGTTGCGGCGGAGGATAGGGATTACAAGTCGCTCTGCAGGTTTTGAGGCAGCGAACCATGGCGCAGGGGATGTGATGCGATTGGTGGTGGTGGCAGAGGAGAGAATGTGATTAAACACATGAAGCAAATTCCAATGCAGTACTGCAAAATTCAATGCGAAATCAATAAAAACAAGTTATAATGAACGGAAGAAAAACCAAGGAACTGCAAAAGTTTAGGAACTGAAGAAAACCAGTAATGAACTGTAGCCGAGGTTGGAAGAAGAAGAAAAGTGTGGGGCTAGCCGAGGAGCCGGGGAAGAGGAGATTCAAATAAGGTTGCTTAGTACCATGAATGTTAGAAAAGTAGTACCGGTTGGTGTCTTCAGCCCGTATTGATGTTCCCCGGCCCCGTAGACCGTTGAACCGGGACTGATGTAACTGTCAGTCCTGATGTGCCAGTATATATGAAAGGTCATTTCTGTAGTATTGGGGTTCACTGAACTAGTTTAATGCATGTGCAGGCGACCACAAGTTTAATGCATGTGCAGGCTGTTAGAGTTAGACTCGTATTGTATAATTCTTGTAACTATCAATCCGATGTAATCTCTCACGTAGTTTGTTGTAACCAACTAGGACTGTGTTACAGCCGAATGGGGTATAACGCTTCTGCATCGGTCTACAAAAAATTCCGCGCGAAGTCGTCGTCGCCGGCGCCCGTCTGCATCCGCCGCTTCGGCGCTTGCCTGCACCCGTTGCTTCTCGATCGCGCGGTCTACAAAAAATTTCGTTTCGTTCTCGCCGAGACCTGCGCGCGCCGGCTGCTGCCTAGCTACAGTCCCATTTTGAAAATTGAAATCTCATTTGTTGGTGCACACATGGATGATCCGTTCAAAGTACGTAGTCGCTATACTCCGTAAAGTAAAGTACGTAACATCACTGCATGACTTCCACTTTATTTGCCACTTCTTTCCACAAAAATTTCAACCAACCATGCAGATACCTCCGAGTTTCCAAGTGAAGCAGGCAGTAGACAAACATCATTTTCTAACCTATTGTTTTACTTGCTAGTGGCAGTAGACAAACATCGTTTCCTTTTAGGGCCTATTGTCCTCATCGATCGTGTGGGACTTATGATTGGGATTTATTAGATGCATTGATGTCCGATAAGAGGAGCTGTTGACTAGTAGAAGAGGAATTACTACAGCAGGAAATCGAAGTGGAATTTGTCCTACAAGAATCCTAACTGTGCATCATATCCATTTTTTAATCATGCATGGGTTCCACCATATTGATAATTATCGCAGGGTGAAAATCGTCAGAAATTAAAATTTAACTTTAATTTGGAATTGAAAACTAATCGAAATTGTGAGGTATTGTATTAGAAACATGATAATAAGGCTAGATTTGTTTCTATGGTTTCATAGATGCTCTTCGCATCGCAAGGGATTGAGCGCTCTGAGGTGAGAGGTGTATAGTATAATTAAATAATTAAACCATAGGCAGAAGACTCATGTGATGTTGGCTATCGGCGAGGATCACCTGAGGTGAGAGGTCCATCTAAATCTAACATGTCATAACAAATCCAATTTCTAACTACTACATATCTCTCTTCTACGTCTCAGTCATACATGCATGAGGTGAGGACCATAAAGCGTAATAGAGACCTGCACCGCCTGATGCAAATGGAAGGAGAGTCTCTTTGAGCATTTGTCTAGTGGTTCATCCGCATGCGCAACACCATCCCTAATGTTTCGGATGAGGCGGTCTTGTGCTCGTTCACACAGGACGTGAGGATGTCCGGTTTCACACAGGACATGGAGATCTAACAGCACCTTGGTGCTAATCAACTCCTTAGGATGGCGGATCGCTATGCACACCCGGAGGATGCGGTCACCTTGAAGCAGTAGGTTGACTAGGGAAACACGTTCCCCCGGCCGGGCACAGAGTCCGCGAGGGTAGAAGCCCTCTTCTAAAGATAAGAAGAGGACAAAGAAGAAAAAGGCCTCTGCTTCCCATGTCATCGCGATAATGGAGCTGGCCAATCAGCCCAAGCCCAAGCCTAAGAATCCAGCTTTCAATGGCATGGACAAGGGCCAAGCTACTCAGCCTCCTAGGGATAATTGGGAGGGGAAGCCCAAGGCCAAGAAGTTTTGTCTGCTCCACCAGGTACCCGGGCACGATCTGCAACTGCCGTACCTGGATGGCACGCATGGACGATTTCTACAATGAGAAGGGCCCCATGCCGACCTTACCCTAGGAGGGCGAGGTGAGCAAGGGAAAACATCTTGCTCAAGAGGATCACGATTCGAATGCTTACTCGGATGTGGATCACCATGTCTCTGTCATATTTGGAGGTTTGTTCGCTTACACATCCAGGCGGAACTACAAGGCTGCGGCCCGCAAGGTCTTCCACATGGAGAAGTGATGAGGACATCACTTCCATGGATGCACCCACGACACCACTAGTCCGACGGCAAATTACAAGGGTGCTTGCACATCAGTTAAATCACCAGGTGAGCTCGTTCTTAAGTTCATGTGCAAATGCTGCAAAGAACAAGTTACTACCTAATGATATTGTTCTTATACTCAGGAATCATGGTGTGGATCAACAAAGAGGTCACTCTTCACCAAGACAAGTCATGGTTCAAAACGTTCGCGAGATAGAATCCGGTTCGGCCACCGCAGAGTAGCCCATATTCAAATAGGCGTAACAGATGCATACGGAGTCCGTTTTGGGCGTTCAAGTACATTACAGAGAAGCCCTCGACGAGATCTTTCCAATGGATCCAGTCCGACATCCAAATTCTTTCTGAGTCGATCACAATCATCAAAACAAGTTGTGCCCATAATCTGCTGGGCCTGTCGGTGCTACGTCACCTCAACTTGGGCCGGTGGGCCATGTGTCCGACCTAGGGTTGCATCCCAACCCTAGCCGTCTCCTTTATATACTTAGTAGCCGTCGTATTTTAGGGTTTGGGTTTTGCTTAGATTAATCTGCCCTTGCAGTTTTGCCGTTTATTGGTTTGTGGAACCCCAAATTCGTGTGCTTAATCCAATTCGCAATTTCAGATTGCTCTTCTGCATTCTTGCTCGTGTTCTCGATTCGCTTGTAGGAACTAACCCTTGTGGTGAGGTCAACCGCGTCTTGGCACAGTTGATAACAAACAGAGGCAGTGGTGTAGCGTTGCTGAGTCGATCGGTTCTGATCGGAAGCCGGATCGTCAACGTCGAGACCTCCACCAATCGACGTATCATCTACCTGTCGGAAGATCGAGCGCCGTGCTCCATCAAGTGGTATCAGAGCTACAGTTTACTATCAGGTATCCTTATATCCCTTTCATTCATCGTGCATCCTTTACCTAGAGTCCAGGAAAAAGCCAAAAAAAAAAATCGTGTTCATTGTCTTCCGCTGTGCAAACCACTTCGAGCCTTCGCAATTTCGTTTTCAGTTTCGCATTGTTGAGTTCATGTTCATGGTCATCGTCTTGTTGCTGGTTTAGGTCGTGTCATTAGATCTGTTTCATACCTTTCCTGTTTCCTAGTTCATCCTACCACCACAAATATCCAAAAAAAACCAAGTCGTGTCCTACTCGGCTTGCCCTCGCCAGCCGCCTTGTGTTAATAATCCTGCTTCGCAAGTCCTAGATAGGCCGCACACCACCTAGTGTCAACTGCCCTGCATCGCCAGCCGTAAATTGTCATCCCGCGGACCTAACCACAAAAAAAAAATGAAACCGATCTTGATTTCGCATCTGATCCGGAATGCCTTCGGTAAATCGGCCGTAACTTTTGCATACGAACTCCGTTTTCGACGTTTTTGGTATCCACGGATATCTACAGAAAAAGTTACATCCAAAACCCCCCGACTTTGTTGGTCACAAAAAATGTTTCGGGCCCAAAATCGCTTTGGAAGATCCTGTTTCCAACCTTAGAAGATTCTGCACAGTTTTCAAAGCACACATCCAATTTTATAACCGGCGCCCTTTACGTCAAAATTGAGAGGAGATTGTTCTCAGTTTCCAGCCAACAATGGCGAGGCTGTGGGTCGCCGGGTTGGCAGAACGTCACGAACGGCGCGCCATTAGGGATAGGTCGGTGCTGGTGGAGCTGGTCATCGTGGACTTGGAGGAGTAGTGGCCGATGCGACGTCCTGGTGGTGCTGGTCATCGTCGATGGGGCCGACGACGGCAGGCGAGTCGCCTGTGTGACCGCCGTGGAGGAGCGCGGGGCATTGCAGCCTAACGACTGTCGGACGCCGCGAGTCGTCGACGTGGTGGAAGCCGCTGGTGGAGCTGGTCGTCGTGGCCGAGGCCAACAACGTCGGGCGAGCAGTCGCTAGTGCTGGGCGGCGTGTGGCGGTAGGGACCGCGGGGCGCGAGCTAGGCAGGGAGACAACCCGACCGACCGGACTTGAAGGAGATGGCTTGGCGGCGCCGGACGGAGGGAGGAGTAGGGCAACAGGCGGCCTTGGGCCCGGTGGCGGTGCAGGTGGCGGCCGCGCCCCCCGGTCGTCTCGACATGCTTCTACGGGATCTGAATCACGGGGGACTGAGGGATGAGCAGGGCGACGAGCGCCACGATCGACCGACCTTAGGAGGTGGCCGCGCCCTGGTCGGCTCGACGTGCTCCTGCCGGATCTGAATCACGGGGGACTGAGGGAGGAGCAGGGCGATGGGCGGCATGGTCGGCCGCTCTTGGGCCCGGCGGTGGCGCAGGAGGCGGGCGCGCCCTAGTCGGCTCGACGTGCGCCTACAGGATCTGAATCATGGGTAGAGGGGAATGGATGGAAAGGAAAAATGAGATAGAATGGAAGCTATTAATAGGATCCTCAAATTGTGGTTGGGATTGATTACGCTAATTAATTACCAATTAAGGGATGAAATATCGTGATATTATCGCGATATTTTGTACATGGCCGAATTGCATGCAAACCCGGTCTGACTCGACCAGTGCGTCCCAAATTGGCTTGGGAGGATGAATAGCTAATAGCTATTCATCCCCTATGTCTAGATAGTAATATTAAAGTGTTATATATATAAATAATAAAATTTCCTACTGTATTGTACACCCAAAAGAACAAGGCCTATGTCTCTCTACTTCACTATCTCACTGTATCTCTCTCTCTAGCTGGTCTGTCCCCTTTGGGGCATTTCATCGAACAGCTTTAGCGCGGTTGCAAACAGAGGAGGAAGAGGCCGGCGGCCGTGGCCAACCACACGGTCCTCCGGGTGTGGGTGTCGGCGCGGTGGCGGAGGCGTCGTCGGAGTGGTCGACGGCTACGCTAAGGATGCGGTGTAGCCGCCCTTGTGCACGGGCGGCCGGGATCGACGCTGCAGCACGCTGGTCTCGACGACGCGCTGCGCTAGAGTTGGTGGCGGAGAAGGGCGCGGGCACGACGATGGCGTCGACGACGGTGCGTAGTGGCGGGTGCTCGACGGGGCGGCGCCAGCGCGATAGAGCAGTTAGGACTTAGAAGAAATTTGGGGTGTGTGTGAAGCGTGGGGAAGGAGGGGCTTTTATAGGACAATCACCTCTACAAGCGGTCCGTATTACGAACCGCTTCGAAAGAGGGCTTTCGGGGACTTTTAAGGCGGTGGTGCCCACCAAAAAAGCCCATCTACAAGAAGCGGTTCGTAATTAGAAACGCTTATAGAAGGTTGTACATTCAAAGCTGCTAGGCGACTTATCCTGTTGAGATAAAAATTTCCTTCCAATTGGTTAGTGCGTCGCGCTGGAGTGCGGGCTCACTCGACCGTGAGGTCGCGGGTTCGAGCCCCTCCGGTGCCCCCCTAGCATTTTGGTTTTATTTTTTGTTTCAAATTTTTTTAAAATGGTTTAATTTCAGTTCTTCATTTCTAAAAATGTTTCAAAGATTATAGTTCCAATTAAAAATTTATAAAAATACTTTAAGCTCTTTTTAATCATTTCAAAATTGTTTAATGGACATAAATTTAATTCCAAAAATAAAAAATATATCTAAGTACTTTAGTTTCATTTAAAGATTTCTAAAAATACTTTAAGCACTTTTAAATCATTTCACTTGATCACATGAAATAATGATCACACAATCAAGGTTCCACAATTATTTTAAGCACTTTTAAATCATTTCACTTGATCACATGAAATAATGATAACACATTCAAGGTTCTATAATTACTTTAAGCACTTTACTTTCATTTCATTTGATCACATGAAATAATGATCACACTTTGTCTTTTCAAGTACAAGAACAGCCTTACATATTCATAATACATCTTAACGGGTAACATACTTTGTCTCTACAAGTATTCCTTCGTTACGATCATGACGTATGTAAAGAGTATCCACATTTGTGTCATTCAAGACACTTATGTCGACATCTACCGCAAAAGGAGGGAGCTCATCGAACTGACTATACTCTTCCTCGTCTGTGACGTCCTTAACTCCGACAATCCTTCGTTTAAATTGGAGAACCACGTATCGCTTTGGCTTGTCCTTCTGCTTCTTCGGTCTACTTGACATGTCCATTACGTAGAAGACCTGCATGCCATCATTTGCGAGAACGAATGGTTCTCGCCTATAGCTGACTTGTGTGAGGTCCACGGTTGTCATGCCGTATTTGTCGATCTTCACGCCGCTTGAAGTTAGTTTGACCTATTGGGACTTAAAGAGAGGGACCTTCAAGGGTCCATAGTCCAACTCCCATATCTCTTCTATGAAACTATAATATATGTCCACCTTGCCAGTGTTGTATGCGGCGTCTATACGGACACCGCTGTTCTGGTTGGTGCTCTTGTTATCCTGTGATTTTGTCTAGAAAGTGTAACCATTTATGTCGTACCCCTGAAATGTCACGATTTCAGCAGATGGTCCCCGAGCCAATCATCATCACGTCATCATGGGAATCAGTTTCTCCCACGGACTCAATATCATACTCTGGAATGTCTAGACAATAATATGGATCATCATAGTCATCCCCATTCTCCATGTGGGTATCCTGCATGGGGCTGTTCCTGGAAATTCTCAGAAACGGGCTCGGGAACATACTCCGAGTCCATGTCCTCGAGATCGTGCCCCGTCGCCAGGGAATCACATCCCGACATCGGACATGCTTCGTGGTTACTAGTTTGAGCCACCTCCTCACTAGCCCAGTTTTCATCGTGATCCTCAACGTCATTGAAGACGTAGAGGTCACGAGTGTCCTAAGAATTTGGCATCTCAAATAACTTCCGCAACAAAGGATCAATCAGATCCCCACGGATGGCGCCAGCTATCGGCGATTGGGAACCAGGCTCCCCGCCGAGCTTACTTCTGTGAATGAGGGATCGGAAACGCCCCTTTCTGCCGTGGTGGGGTGTTCCGAAATGCTGAGAGGGATAGGGATAATAGCCCTATGTCAAGTGTACTTATTATGGGGAAAAGAATACAAGTGTGGTGTTTACAAAAGAGCATAGTGTGTGTAAAAAATAAGCTAGGACCAGATGAGGTATTTATGCAGGAGGATATTTATACAGTGTGGGAGACGCGTTGATCCCTTTGATACAATGTCTAATAATTACAATAACTACACAATTAAATATGCCCTGATCTCTCCGTGTGGATGGAGCTGGCGCTGACGTGTGTCCGGGTCATACGCGATGCGGGTCTTGCACGGTAGTAAAGGTCTTCAATGCCGGAAGGGAGTCATCGCGCCTGTATCTCTGAGATGCCTTGGCTGCCACGTTCAGTCTAGATAAGCTATCCAGCCTGCGCGGGTAGAGTACTCCGGTCGGGTAAGCGGCTAGGACCAGACAGCCTATCAGGGGGGAGAGTATCCGGTGCCCGAGTATTTTCTATGCTATATAGCGCGTAGCTATACCGGCTCGTCGAGAGGCCACGTCGCCCCTTTGTTCTCTGCTGTCTGATCGGGCCACGCGGCCCTGGAATCGGTCGTCCATGCAGCCCCCCTACTGCCTATGCAAGAATGCAAAAATCTCTTGTGTTTACTGATATTCTATCGAGGTCCCCAGGTATTCACGTACAGGTCCCTGCGCAGTGTTTCCTTCCCTCTGCAATATTGCATGCGTGCCCTCCATGTTTTTCGCATCTTGCAACGACGCCCTTTTGGCCTTCGTAAGTACATCTGTTCTTTGTAGGTAATTACCCGTTTGTGCCACCAAATATAAAGCCTTCACCGCTCCCCCCTACTCCGCTCCCTCCCTATAAAAGAAAATCGTCGACAGGCAAAAACCGAGGCGGGCACCTTGCCCAGTTGGTGCTGTGCTCGTGAGTTGAAGCCACTGGCCTAGGTTCGAATCCTAGGCTCCTCCCTTTTTTTCTCCCCTAGAGCATCTTTTCCCCCCTTCGATTTTCATTTTTCAGGCCGGTTAAAAATTCTAAAAAATTCAAAACTTCAAAAAATGGAACCATGGTTGCATGGAGATAGCCCATAAAAAGTTGGTTCTTTTTTAAAAAATTTTGAAATTCAAAAAAATATATTCCTTTACAAATTCGAAAGAATTCAAAACTTGCAAAGTACAAACATGGTTGGATGGAAGAGGTCCATAAAAAGTTTGATTTTTTTTATAAAATTAGAAAACCATTGAAATTTTAAAAAGTTTGGTTTTTTGGATGAAATTAGAAAACCATTGCAATTTAAAACCGTCGATTTTTTGGTCAATTTTAAAAATTCAACAAAACATTGAATTTAGGAGGAGCACATAAATGGTATTTTTCCTGCGAAATTTTCTAAGTTCCACAAAAATTGAAAATTCAAAAAAACATTGAATTTAAGAGGAGCACATAAAAGGTATTTTTCCTGCAAAATTTTCTAAGTTCCACAAAAATTTGAACTTTAAAAAGCACGAATTTAGGAGGAGCACATAAAAGGTATTTTTCCTACGAAATTTTCTAAGTTCCACAAAAATAGAAAATTCAACAAAACATTGAATTTAAGAGGAGCACATAAAGGGTATTCTCCCTGCAAAATTTTCTAAGTTCCACCAAAAATTTAACTTTAAAAGGCACAAGTTTTTTTAAAAAAAGTCTTAAAAATACAAAACTAAGAATATTTTTTTTGGTTTTTTAAAAAAATGCAAACAAATTTTGAATTTACAAATATGATTTTTAAAAATTTGGCAAGAAAAATTTTAGAATATTAAAAAACTTTGAATTTCAAAAGGGTCGATAAGAAATTTAGATGTTACATCTATTGTTTCAAGAAAATATTTCCAGGGCTTTCATGTGATCAAACGAATTTTTTAAGCTTTTTTTTTCCAAATTTCTCATTTAAACCATATTCCTTTGACCAGGTTATATGGCCGTTAAAGTGGAATTAGAACCAATATAACACATACAAACTATCACCTACCAAAAATTACCCATGATGGTTTATATATGCTCACGAAGCATGACAAACATCAGACTCGCCAAAATGGCCCAGTAAGATCCACACATTAACGACCAATGCGCATCAAAAGGTGGATGGGCAGTCGCCTGTTGTCCCTTCTAGTAATCTTGAAGCCGGGTAGCCGTAGCTACCGTGCCAAGGACATGGGACACATGGCGCAATGTTAGAGCTGTTAGGTTATAGATGATCTAATCCTCGATAGATTGCATATGTCATTCATATCAAAACGCGTGGATTGGTGGGTCGGCTAGAAGGGTGAGGTGTGAGTCACAAGGAGTGATGGGATCCTTGGTTCTAGTCCTAGTTCTTTTTAGGATTTATTTTATACTACTAGTACAGCTGGTTGCGGCTGCTTAGCAGCATATCACTCTCGGTAAACTACTAACGGTTCCAACGTGTTTGGTACCAGTAGTGATGTGGATTTATATGATACTGCAACCCGCCCCAAGGCCGTCCCCCATTATATATAGCGCTGCTAGTGGGGTTGATCTGCACGCACGCTCTCAACACTCCTGAGCCACGGTAAATTCACCCATCACCACACACCCGGCCACACACCCGGCACAGTACACGTGTACGTTATTGTGTTGACGAGATGGCGCCGGCGGTGATGGTGACGGTGGAGCAGGTGAGGACGGCGCAGCGGGCGGAGGGCCCGGCGACGGTGCTGGCCATCGGCACGGCCACGCCGGCCAACTGCGTGTACCAGGACGACTACCCGGATTACTACTTCCGAATCACCAAGAGCGACCACCGCACCGAGCTCAAGGAGAAGCTCCGGAGGATATGTACGTATGCATATCCAACTATATATAGCTATAAGTTTTTCTAACTAACTTCTTCTCTTATTATATATGCTATGCGCACGATGAACGAATTGTTGCCACGGCTATGTCGAGGCACCTAATCTCACCACCGGAGAAACGCGCATCAATACCAGTCCAACAGTACCGGTTATTTGCGAATCTGTGGTTATGGAGTTTTAATACTGGTTTGAGCCACCAACCTGTACTAATCAGTATTTGAGCCATGCACGCACCAATACTAGTACTCATATATCAATAGCGGTTTGAGTAACGAATCGGTACTGATGCCTTAGAACACTACTAGTACCGGTTTGAGACACGAATCCATAGTGATACTAAGTATCAGTACCGATTAGAGCCACGAACTAGTACTGATGTCTCGTAAAAAGTAAAGCTTAAAAGGAATGCATGCCTACTCATATAAGAATGCGTGCGTGTGGGTGGGTCGGCTAGAAAAGTCTAGAGTTACCAGCATGAATGAGATCCTAAGTTGGAGTCCAAACAGTGAAAGTGGTTTGGAATCGGCACTAGCATGAGACTCTAGCAGCAACCAGCAGGCAGGCATTGCCGAGTGTACGTGCGAGCTCCAGGGTAACTTTTTTTAACGCGTGCAGGCTGACATGCTCAAGACGTGCCTATTTGACCTTTATTCGGTGCATGCATGCATAATGCAAGGTGTTTATATCAATATTTGTCCACTCCCTATACTTAGGAGGCATATGCATGCTGATCAATTTTTTATATAATCATAACGTTCTTTTTTTAAAAAAGATTTAGCATTATCTGTCTAATTAATATGAGAAGAATAACGCACAATTTTATAAAAGAACGATTATTGTGTATGTCTCCTACATTTGCGGGGCGGATAAATATTGTGGGATGGAGGTACTATGGTATAAGCATACATGGTATCATATGGAAAAAACATGTCTTCAAGTTGTGTATGCTGTTTACCTTTAGATTTTTATGTTAATGGCTTGATGGCAACCAAGATATGATTATAGCATATGAAAAACAGCAAGACATATGTGGTTATAGATATAAATGCTGTTAATTCCGAGAAGACGATATATATATATATATGTATATGTATATATGTATATATATATATATGTATATATATGTATATATATATATATATATATATATATATATATATATATATATATATATATATATATATATATATATATATATATATATATATATATATATATATATATATATATATATATATATATATATATATATATGTAATAAATTTACATAAAAATGAGAGAAAAAAGGAAGCTTCGTGTTTTTCATTTTTGCCCTTAATTTGCACCATATGTATGCATCTCCGGTATGTCCATAGCATACGCACACTAGCTCGAGGTACATGACATTGTCAAGTGTACGACAACACGATTGATCCATGTTGACATGACAGCACAGTTTAAGTCTAAGCTTAAAGCTAAGGTTAAACCATTACTTTTTGAAAATTAAATGCTTTGAATTTTTAATCAAATAATGTAGAATCTAATTGTAACTTTTAGATGTGTACCTACTTCAAAAAAGTTGGACTACGAAACCAAAACGTTTTTCGCTTAAGCCCAGGCTTAAGGCTTAAGACGATTTGGACGCCATTAATTACGGATCAGCCACCTATACTTTTTTGGATCTCCAGGGATGAAACTAAGCACCTCCACGGTCAATCAACCTCAATGACTAGCTAGCTTCTTTGTGAAGAATCGTCAGCAGCAAGTACCCGTGCTTGAATAACCAACGCAATTAGGAAAACCAATTAGCAATCGACGTTGCTAATTAGCAAGAAAACCAATTAGCATTCAACGTTGCTAATTAGCATGCATGTATTGCCGTATGGCGATACGCCATAAGCGTGAACGTGATCAGAAATAAAACACGAGGCAAGACATAGATTTCGGTTCTGTTCTAAGTGTCGTACCCCTTTCTTGGCCCTTCATCATTTATTTATACTAGTAAAATTACAAGACTTCACTACTAGATCTAATCCTTTAACTTTAACTACTAGAAAAAAAATTTCTCTCTAAGACTTTAACTTTGCTAACAAACTATGAAACGTACATAATTCTACTCAATCTAGACATACTCTTATTGCCATATCAAGATTAAACCTAACAATCATCCCCTAATCCTGATACTCACTTGTTCAATAGTCGAACACAACTACGACATGCTCAACTTACTCGACATAGCACAAGATAGAGACACAACTACTCAACATCCTTCACTTAACACCCCAGTTTTGACTTCAAGACAGCGACATGACTACTCCACGTCTCGGGCACAACTCGTGGAAGCCATCTTTTTCAAACTCGACTTTAAGGCGGCGTCACACCTCATCAACGTCTTGGCACAACTCGTTGAATTCATCTCTTCTTCATAGCAGTGCTGACTCAACTTCAGCACATCCCTTCTCCGACGGTTTTACACCGCCAAAGTTGTCAGTTTCACACCAACCCTTCTCAGACGATTTCACACCGCCATTATTACCGACTTCACATCGACGCCTCGCCGACGGATTTGCACCATTGTTCGTGCACTTCACGTCTTGATGCGGCATCACATTGTTAGTCACCACAAACATGACCTGCTTCTTGGTCACCAAATCCGGAAACAACCGCGCTATCCTCATCTGCGACTAATCGCTCTCCTCACGATCACCAGCCTCGCTCGTAAGGCCAGAACCATACGAAGCTCCACCATCTTCCTGTCATCCTCTTACGCCACACCACTTGCCACGCCACGGCGACGAATGTGCCTGCCTGGTACATGCGCCGTTGCACCACAGTGCAGCTACCAAGCTTTTCTTTAGAATCTTGCTCTAATACCAATTGCTGGATCTTCAGGATCACACTAAACACCTCCACAATTAGTCAACCTCGATGGCTTGTGAAGGATCATTAGCAAGTACTAGTGTTTGAATAACAAACGCAATTAGGAAAACCAATTAGCAATCAACGTTGCTAAATAGCATGCATGTATCACCATGACCGTGAACGCGAGAAATAAAACACAAGACAAGATAAATAGATTTTGGTGGTACTTCAACTGTCATATCTTTTTCTTGGCCTTTTATTTATACTAGTACGAACTACCAGCTCTAAACCTCTTTTATCTCTTAAGAGTTTCACTTTCCTAACGGACAGGAGTACAAAATCAATTCAACTCAAACTAGATATATTCTTACAGCATTCTATGCGGGCTCCATAAAACACTATTGCGGATCAATTCCAGTCATTATAACCACGATGCAGAGTCTCTATCACAATCTCTAAATTTAGAGATTGGAGAATCTCTAAATCTCTCCAATCTCTATATGTTTTTAAGGATAGAGAGTGATGATAGAATTATAGAGAGTGAATAGTATTTTAAAGAGAAGAGAACCTGATAAGGTTGCTCTTATCGCCCTACCAAGATTAAACCTAACAAACTTAATGTACAATTGTGTTGAGGCTTGAGACTGGTGATGATAATCTGTGTGTGGTGGCTGCGTACACACAGGCGACAAGTCAATGATCAGGAAGAGGTACATACACCTGACGGAAGAGATCCTAGAGGAGAACCCCAACATGTGCTCGTTCGTGGCGCCGTCGCTGGACGCACGCAAGAACATCACCGGGGTGGAGGTCCCTAAGCTGGGGGACGCGGCGGCGGAGAAGGCCATCAAGGAGTGGGGGCGGCCGCGGTCCGAGATCACGCACCTCATCTTCTGCACTACCACCGGTGCCGACCTGCCGGGGCCCGACTACCAGCTGGCCAAGATGCTGGGCCTTAGCCCGTCGGTGAGGCGCTTCATGATGTTCTACCAGGGGTGCTTCGCCGGCGGCACGGTGCTCCGCCTGGCCAAGGACCTCGCCGAGAACAACCGCGGCGCGCGCGTCCTGGTCGTGTGCTCGGAGATCACCGTCATGACGTTCCGTGGCCCCTCCGAGTCGCACCTCGGCTCGTTGGTCGGGCAGGCCCTGTTCGGCGACGGCGCCGCCGCGGTGATCATCGGCGCCGACCCTACGGAGCCCGTGGAGCGCCCCCTGTTCCAGCTGGTGTCGGCGAGCCAGACCATCCTACCCGACTCCGAGGGCGCCATCGAAGGGCACCTCCAGGAGGTGGGGCTCACCTTCCAGCTCCTTAAGAAAGTGCCCAAGATCATCGCCGACAACATCGAGCAGGCGCTGGTGGACGCCTTCTCGCCGCTGGGAATCGACGACTGGAACTCCATCTTCTGGGTGGCGCACCCCGGCGGGCCGGCCATCCTAGACCAGATGGAGGCCACCGTCGGGCTCGACAAGGCCAGGATGCGGGCCACCCGGCACGTCCTCGCCGAGTACGGCAACATGTCCAGCGCCTCCGTCCTCTTCGTCCTCGACGAGATGCGCAGGCGCTCCGCCGAGGAGGGCCGTGCCACCACCGGTGACGGCATGGAGTGGGGCGTCCTCTTCGGCTTTGGCCCTGGCCTCACCGTCGAGACGATCGTCCTCCACAGCGTTCCTCTGCCCACTGCATGATCCACACACCTCATCTTCCTTAATAATCGCCTTAATTGGTACCTCATATCGATAATAATTGCGCCACCACGTTGTGTGCACATGCATGGATGTTCATGACGCATGGTTTGTTAGGATTAATCTTGTCTTTTTAGGTGTTCTTTGTGTGTGAGTTTGTTTAGTGGGTTGAGTCTAAATTAGCCAGGTGTGCTGGAAGTGTAGTGTACGTGTTAGTGAGTGCTGGCCGAGTTGTGTGGCTCGACGTGTTTCTGTAGTGTGCGTGTACCGTATATGCGTGCATGTAGATCAACGTGTTGTGTTGCAGGACTGCGGACGTGTGACTGGCATGCTGGTGTGGTTCAGCGCAAGTGCAGGAGCAGTTGGACCAAATGTGCATGGGAGTGACCGTAGGTGAGCCTGCTGATGGAGTCCACATCTGCATGGAGAAAATAATGCGCTGGCTGGGAGGTGTAGTGTGCATGCAAGTGTTCATGGGTGATAGTCTTCAGGGCTACGCAGGCACTTGCTTGGTCTAAGCGGGATTAGTGGTGATCACCGTGAGCGCTTGCATGCAGCCGTTAGCCTTAATTATCCGGGTCTTGTGGCCACATAGAGGACGTGCTCTTGTGTTTAAATACCGGTGTGTGCTCGTGTGAATAAAAAAAGAGTGTGTATTGCTGTGAAATTCAATAAAACAAAGTGCTTGTGTGTGCGAGTAATCTCTGTGTTCCACTGTAAGCTTCTTCTTCTGAGTACCAAACAGGGAGAGCGAGTGTCGTGTGTGTAGCTAGAGAAGCTGGGCCAACATGGTTCTGAAACGGACTGAATGTGTGACTGTATCAGTGTATTGCATTAAAGTCTTAAGTAATACTCCTCTAGTCAAAAATACATGTCGTTTAAAAATACTTGTCAGTCAAAGTATTAAATATTTATCTATGAATATTTTTAAAACTATTTTGGTTGAGTACATGAAAATGTGATGTGTTGATTCATCTCGAATGGTACTTTCATATTAATATAATATAATTTTAGTGGGTTTATAATTAAATTATAGTAGTAATTTGTGGTCAAATGTGTATTTTCTAGAACGTGTCATGTTGAAAACGATAAGTATTTGAAAATCAAGGGAGTAATTTTTTATATGGTTCTAAGATGTGATGGACCCGCATTTGGCCCTCGACTTTCTACTCGCTACTCGCTCCGTTTTTTATATGAGGCTTATAGTTTAAATGGTCTTGTTTTCAAATATAATGTGTGCATGTGAATTTATTGATGTTTTTCCTTCTCTATTCCTATTTATTACACAACTCTCTCGCATATGTATCTATAAATAACTCTCTCACATGATGTTCTCTCTCATATCTCTAACACATTTATAGCATGGGCAGCATGATCATTTTCTCTTTACTTTCTTTTTATTTTACAACTTTTTAATCTATATACACATTCAAAAATACGTCTTACATTAAAATGGAGAGAGTATTATTTAGTGGATGACTTATGACAAGGGGACAGCCTTGATATTTATTCGCCAACAGTTATGAAACTATTTTCTTTGTCGGCGTCTAGATTATTTTTTTTTGACACCGGCGTCTAGATTATATACCATTTATCGGCAGATAAACCTGTTCCTATGGCTATATATAATACTAGAAGAAACCCACGCCCATGGAGCGGTCATCCATGCTTTACCTCCAAATCACCTGAATAGGATGGACACGCATTTTGGATAGGAAAAAGAAAATAGAAGAGGAAAAGAAAGCAAAAACGTCTATTAAATTTTAAAATTGCACTAATTTTAATTTTTTTTAAAATATAAGTCTTTTATGGGTCTTCTTTGTGGAGCCATTGTTCTATTTTTGTAAACTTGCTTTTTTTTAGGTTTTTTAAATAGCCTACAGAAAAGAAAATAGAAGAGGAAAAAAGAGAGCAAGAATTTTTTTCAAACTGAAAATTTTTCTAACTTCAAAAATTTTAAAAAATCGTAAACTTTCTATGAACTTTCTTTGTGCAGGCATGGTTCTATTTCTACAAACTTTTGAATTTTTTGGAATTTTTAAACGGTGTAGAAAAAAGAAAATAGAAAAGAAATTAGAAAGTAAAAGAAGAAGGTAGAGGAAGCAAAAAAATTTTGTAATTTCAAAAATTTTTAAAAATATCTAAACTTTTTATGGAACTTCTTTGTACAGGCATGGTTTCATTTTGGGAACTTACTATTTTTTGGAATTTTAAACAGCGTAGAAAAAATAAAATAGAAAAGAAAAAAGAAAGTAAAAGAAGAAGGCAGGGAAGCAAAAAAATTTTCTAATTAAAAAAATGTTCAAAAAATCCAAACTTTTTATGGACCTTCTTTGTGTCGGGCATGGTTCCATTTTTGCAAACTTTATATTTTTCGGATTTTTTAAACGGCGTAGAAAAAAGAAAATAGAAAAGGGGAAAAAAGAAAAAAGAAAAAAAAAGAAGGCAAGGAATGAACTACTGGGGAAAGCGTGCGTGGCTGAGGATCAAACCAGCGCCGGAGCCCAGCCGACCGTTCCGTCTGCTTCCCCAATAAAAATGAAAAGAAATACTTTTATATATAACTTAAGAATGGACGGTCGGATCCTATTTCACCCGACGATCGGACGGCCGGCGTCCTCCGGCCGACGTGGCCACGGCGAGGAGGCTCCAATCCCTATCATTTTATAGATATAGTTTAAGTTTACTAGTACGTTCCAAAATAAGGACTACTAATCGGGATTACGTATACGACCTTTGCATATGGTTCTTCTTGCTGCTATGCCTATCTATAAAAATTAGTCGTTCTATAGGAAATACAATCTTATGTGGGAAAATTGATCTGGTGACACCGAAAGTTCGCTCACTTGCATTTCTAGCACCGAACATTTTCCGTTATCTTATCTAGCACCAAAAGATGCCTCCGTTATCATTTCTAGCGACCTTTCAGTGTTACCAGATTATGGGGAACATTATGGTTACCTATGAAAATAATAAATGAAAACATGACATGGCAGTAGCTTTGTTTTATGATCATCTATGCTAACCCTTAGTCCTAAAAACTTTGTTGTAAGATTTAAGGCCCAAATACATGATGATTATAGCAACAACTGCAGGATGGAGATCACCCTCTATAATAATTTCTATTTAAGTCCAAAGAACGAACATGTTATTGGTTCAATTAATTAGTCTGAAGAGAAAAAAGGAAATTAAACTTTTGTAAATGTGATAATAAAATGAATTAACCAACAGGCCAAAAAGGTCCTTTGCCTCAATATGTACAATACAAACTACACATTAATTCAACTTTATTCTTGCATGCACATTAGTCCAAACTGTTGTATGCGCGATGTTCGCATGTTATACTAGAGATTTTAATATGAGCATTAGCCAAAACTTTTCATCCAGTATGCAGTGGTGGTGGCATGACACCCATGTTCTCTCCCAAAGGACCGTGAACATAAGGTTCTCGTAACTGTAAACCTGACAACAGCTTTGTGCAATAAAGAAACATGAAGATCTTTTGCTACTGGGATAATAATATTAAAACTAATGAAAAATAGTTCATAAGTATGGTAACTATGAATTCTTTATTGAAATCACAACTTCAAAGAATAACGTAAAGATAAGTTCTTTTTTTTTAGGGGAAGAACCATAGGGGGAACCCTATGGTAACGTAAAGATAAGTTCTTGACAGTAACATAAACAAAATCTGAAGATGCAAGTGTCATGAGCCCCGATATTTCTACCGAATCATCCGTGAACGAATACTGGTCACAACAGATCATATTTAATATTTCATAGGTGGACAGTTCACAAAATATCATCGCAACATGATATAACTAGAAAAGTAACAGTTTATAGGTAATAGCACCCAGTAAACATAGATGATACATAGTCTTGTGCTAAATATTTAAATAACGACATAAATCCAGAGTGGCGCATCGGAAGGCTTTGAATGGTGATGACATCCTATCACCAACTTGGAAATGCGTAACTAGTAATCCTTGTCACCTTGGAAAGGATCATCCAGATCTCAGATGGCACCAGAATTGAGCTCTTCGCTTGAATAATTTATATGTGATTGATATAATGAGTACACGGTTACCCAGCAAGCAATACTTATTTATGAATGCGGGTAACAAAGGATGGATATGGTTGTTTTACTAAAATAACTCCTATCTGTTTAAATTATTATTAATTATCATCAATATTTAGTTATCACAACTAATACCATATTTTTAGTTATCTTAACTAACACCTAAAATATGGTCATTCAGCTCAACCAACTATCCCAGCCAAATAACACCCATCAAGTTAATTAGACTAGTATGGTGAATTCTACTTTATTAAGACATCCAACCCATTTGAAATCGTAGACATGACTATCATGATAGTTTTAACTCCACAGAGCTGGTACACATTCCCCATAAAGCCTCATCTCATGTTGGAGAAACAATATAAAACCGTTGGCTTGCTCCACCCATTCATCGGTGCACTCTTTGTGATTTACGCCCCATAAGGTATACTTCAAACCAGAAGGCTACGATGTTCATCTACGTCGATCATGTTATGATAGCATACTGTATGAGGTTAGTTCTCATTTAAGCCATATACAACCGGGGCATTGCAACACATCTAACATGCAGAAGAAAGGACATATAACATGTAGATTTGGTGAATATAGCCACGTCTAACAACCTATTAGTGCATTTGCCGGGGATTAGATTATCTATGGAATTGTGCGCCATGGGTGCCACCACTAAGAACATTTAGGTCGTAGCTACCTAGCCTTGGGAGTTTGCCTGGTCTAGGAGATCTACCCGTCCAGAGTGTCCTGTCCGGTTTTGCACACCTATCCGTGCGGTGGTGCTTGTCTGGGTGGACCGAATATGTAACAGCTATGCATAGCTGGGCTCTCAGGTTATTGGGCTGCGACCCGTATCGGCCCACAGTGGCGTGTAAGTATAAGGATTACCGACTGCTGTTTACCGATTAAGGAATGAGAAGAACGTAAACTTCCCCCAACCCTATCTGTTCTTCCTATTCTCTCTCTCGATCCCAAAAATCTCAATCCCAACCCGAAATTCCCCAAATTGCTCGTGAGATCGTGACACAGTGGCATCAGATTCATTGATCCGTGGTGACTGTGGCGCGAACAAGAAGCTATCGACCGGCGATTGCGTAGACTCCCTGCGCATCAGATTCAGAAATGTCGTCCCAGATCTGGAAGAATGGCTCCAAGAGCGTTCAGTGATGACTGACCTTATCAAGCAACATTTACTTCGAGCTCAGCAACGCATGAAGAATCAGGTGGACAAAAATCGCATGGAAAGAGAGTTTCAGATAGGTGATTGGGTCTATCTGAAACTTTAGCCCTTTCAACAGCAGTCAGTGGTTAAAAGATCGTCTCAGAATTGTGTTTCAAGTATTTTGGTCCTTAGAAGATTGTACGGCGGGTGGGATCGTTAGCATACCATTTGCAACTACCACCTAGTAGTCAGATTCACCCAGTTATACATGTCTCTCAGTTCAAGAAGACATTACCACCATCAGCCCAGGTTAGTTCGCATGAGTCTCTGACTGTCCATAATGTGAATTCGCTGGATAAACCCACTATTCTCTCTCAAGTTTGCCTTCATCAAGTTGGTCAGAAAGTTGTTCTATTTGGGTTGTTTCACTGGGAAAATCTGCCTGATCACTGGGGAATGTGGAGGAATTTGAGAACTACGCCGTCGGCATCGCCTGGAACATGTACAGCTTGAGGACAAGCTTCACCTTAAGGAGGGGGGAGTGTAACAGCTATGCTTAGCTCGGCTCTCAGGTTATTGGGCCGCGACCCGTATCGGCCTACAGTGGCGTGTAAGTATAAGGATTACCAACTGCTGTTTACCGATTATGGAATGAGAAGAACGTAAACATCCCCCAACCCTATCTCTCTCTCGATCCGAAAATCTCAATCCCAAGCCGAAATTCCCCAAATTGCTCATGAGATCGTGATTCGTGACAGAATACCCCTCTCCGGGCCAAGCGTGGCAGCCAAGTCATCTTTACACCACAAGCGCGCTAATAACTACGCCCAGACATGAGGATGCGCAAGACCAACGTTGCGTGAGGCCTGAACATGCGTCAACGCCAGCTCCTTCCACCACTACAACACCCACATATATATTAGGGCATTTAATTTACATGGCATTCAGGTAAAATGCCACCAAGTAATAAATCAAGGGCGTTTATTTGCCGGTAAAGAGTGTTGCTGGCACAAAATAAATGTCAGACTATTGTTTACAAGTCAAGCATTTAAAAGTATCGACTTAAATTATTTCTTGACACATAGTATATGCCAAACAATGCTAATAGAACGGCAGATAACTTGTGTGGGGTATTGACGAAGGACGACGGTTACAAGTGCTAGGGATTACAAATGTCGTGGAAAGTCTAAATTTAGGCGTAATTGAAATCCGGACGGCGGGAGAACAATCCGGCCCAGACGAATGGATAAGAAGGGGATTTGGGCCTTTTCTGTTCTTCCTCCACACAGAAGAGAGAGGGAGTAAGGCGGTGGCTCGAGGTCGGAAGCAGTGGCAGCGGCTCAGGCTCTCGGAGGTGTGCTTCTTAGCAGGGACGGCCGCGACTGAGCAGGGCGGCAGTGACGGCGGTGGAAGGTGCTGCTGTGGCACGGCGGGCGGCGGCACAGAGCCGAGGCGTGCAGCGCAGGCAGCGGTGGCTTGTCCAGATGGTGGCCTAGGCAGCAGGGGGCCGACGGCGACACAAGCAGAGCAGCAGCGTTGTGCAGATGGGCAGCTCGGCTGAGCATGGCTGGGAGCCCTGCAATATGCAGTGCGAAATGGGGCAGCGGGTTGGAGACGACGACGACTGTACCTCTTGGTCTGCATCTTGGGCAAGGACCAATGCAACTATGACAATCTCTGAATTGTTGCTTGCAGGGTGCATTTACGGACTTAGGTTATTGATGTCTATCTATGTGATTCTCTCTTCTAGGATCTGCAAGTGAACTCGTTGTGAATCATTGCAATTCAAGCTGCTCTACATAATTTTTGGGGCTATCATAGTGTTAGGAAATGGGATCGCCAACACCACTAAAGATCACGCACGACACCACAATACGCTGTTCTAGATACTTTCAAAAATTGGGAAATATTAGAATTTCCTTTTCCTTCTCTCTTCTACTCTCTCTTGCAAGTGGGCCCAACCTAGGGCAACCCTCCCCTCTCTGGCTTTCTCTGGCGCCCTCTCCCTCCCTCTTGTGATGTTTTTGCCTTGTGCCACATGAAAATCAAAGAAGGAATAGAAAGAGTTATATCGATCTGGCTTGGAAAGACCCTAACAAACATAGGAGTCCATCTCCTATTTTTTTGGAATCCGACGGAGTTTCCTTGTTAAAAGGGCTCAATCAACCAATACCCTCCTTCTAAATAGCAAGCCAATTCAGGCCACCCTCCTGTTAAACCCTAGCCGCATCTCCCTAATTTCCCTTGCAAACTATCTTGCGATTCTTTCCAGGTAAGCAACCCTAGTCGCACCCCTCCGAGGAAATCCTTCCCTGCCTATATTGTAATCGGTTTTGCCTCTTGGTTCCAGGAGATTCTCGCCAGATTAGGGGAAATTGTTCACCGGACTCGGGTTCACCTACCTCGCCATCACCGTGGTTCGCCACTGCTTCCCGTCGTTCAGGTGCCGTTCAAGGGTAATTCCACATCTCCTTCACCTCTTCTCCCTCCCTGATTGAAGCTAGGATGATGAGGGGTAGTCTTCACCGCTGTCGGGTGAGACCAAAACTGAGCCTCTGTCATCCTTCTTCTTCCGCATCTCCAGCCAACGTCGCGCCGCCCCATTGACTAACCTCGGCCCAAGCCGAGCCCGGTTTCGTGCTCCCGTCGGTCTACTGGTGCCTAGGGACCCCGCTGCTTCACCAATTGCGCCGCCGGCTAGCCGCTCCGCCGAGCTGCCATGGTTGTCGCCGCTGCTCCGTGTTGCACCGCCGCCTCGGGCCGTGGCAGTCTGAACCGAGCATGGCCGCGGCACCGTCTCACCTCCCTCATCCTCCCCGACCCCGAGTCCCCTCCGATTCCGCCGCGGTCGACCGGCTTCACCATGTGCCACCGTGGCCGACCGCCTCAGCCACCGTCCCGCTCACCGCCGTCGCCAATCCGCTTCGCCGAGGCCACCATTGGTTTCCCCGAGCCACCCTCTTGCCCCACCACCACCACATCGTCGGTCGCTGGGAACCGCCGCCGAACCCTAGCCGTCCTCCCTTGTTTTCTCCCTCTGCCATGCGGGCCCCATAGGGCAGCGCCCGCCCCCATCTCCGTTTGTCTCTACCGGGTAGGCCCCGCCCGTCGGGCCAGTCGCTCCCCGCGCTGGCTAGGCCGCGCCAACTAGTCCAGCACCACCTCCACCTCTGCCCTTTTCAGCTAGGGCGCACACCTCATTGTTGGGCCAGAGCCAGGCCGGCCTATGCTCCTCCTCCTATTTTAATTATTTTGTTTAATGATTATTTAATTGCTAAAAGCTTTCAAAATTTATAATAAATTAGTCCTAGCTCAGAAAAAGTGAAATAAATTTCTATAAGTTCATAAAATTATACTTTATTTTTCTAGATAGTTTTTATAAAAAGTAAAATTTATTTTATATTATGTTATTATTAATAATTGGTTTAAATATTAATAATGCTTTAAAATGATTATCACTTATTAAAAATTTGTTTAAATATTTTCTTCTGTTTAGAATATTAATATCTAACCTTCTGCACAGTACTGTTCATCATGGCATATGCATTAATATTATTTTTATAATATTTCTGTGTGGTGATTGTTCGTCATTTTATGCGATAGATACGTACACGGTTGATCCTTCCTCGGACGTTGCCATCGATCCAGCGGAGTACACTAATTAAGGCATGTCCATTGTTGACCATGTTGATGTCCTATGATTTAAAAATGTTTTGCTAGACTTTTTAAATTGCATGCTATGTTAAATTTAAACAGATGATTGTTGTAAGGTCTAGCTAAACACCTGATTAAATATTGTATTGTTATTAAACATGATCCTTGCTGCCCTAGTAATATTAATTAATTATTCATGTTGTCTTCCTTGTTTAGACTATTTGAAATCCTGCTTAGCAATGCCATTAGCTGATATTTCATCTTGTTTATGTGTTTCTTCGATAAATGATTTGTTGGTGCAAATTACATTCTTGTGTATGATGGTTGGGGCTATCATCTCTGGGCATTTGCTTTAGCAAGGTAGTGGGTGCTACCTGGGTTTTTAAATGGTTTAAACTAAGACTCGGGTAGATGGTAGCAAGGCGGCTGCAGCATTGCACAAGACTTTGGTTAGTGTAGGAACCGCCCAAGTTCGTAAGGATCGATACCTTGTTGTTGTCAAGACTAAGTACAACAGTGCCACTACGAGTCCCTATTATGTGTAGGGCCTGGCCGAGTACCCTTCGGAATTTTAGTTTGGGCACATTGCATAGCTGGCGTAGGAAATGGAGATCGACCAAGTACAACATGGCTAAAGAGGGGACTTCGGTCAACCGAATGCACTGGCACCACGGTGGAATCCTTAGAGGGAATGCCTGAGCTAGGAGAAGGTTGGTCAAAGGCTTTGTGGTGTTGAAGCATCTAGGCCCCCTAAAAAGGCTTTATTGGAAATATTTATTTGTTTTGGTGATCAATGACTTCCTGGACTTCATTCTATCCAAATCAGAGCATCCAGGCTCACTTGGATTGGGAAATTACCTTGGTGGTGCGGCATCAAACACAAGATTAAGGATAAGCTAGTCAAGGCTTGGGAGATGGATCAAGGTTCTAGCTAGGTGTTTAAATTTTTCTTTGCTGTACTATTAAGGGGGGTTTCATTTGGTAGCACTTATTTTGGGTTTAAGTTCTATTTTTGTCACAAGTTAATTTGGATGTTGGAGCATTTCTTCTTAAGGACCCATCCATCACTTAGCCACTGCCAATCTTTCCAGTAGGTTCCTTGTTTGCCACGGACAAGACAAAAAATCACTTTGTTTTGCCCTGAAAACCACATTTAGAAAGTTTCATGTTTACGCCGGACACTGTCCTTGGTAAATTTGTTCTTGGGATAAAACCAAGTCTGTCCAAAACCTGTTTACGCCAGACAAGTACGTCGGTCGTAGTCTCAAAGAAGCTCAAAGACTTTCCAGAAAAATCCTTGTTGACGCCGGACAATCCGTGGTGACCTAAAATCCTACTAACTCCTTGTCCAGCGCTAACTAAAATCTTTCTGTGTTCCTATTTTTTGTGTCCGTTGCAAAAGTAAAAGTTTCTAGACAATCAAGACAAAATTAGGTGACACTTTTCCAACGGCTAGATTTGATCCCAAATGGCTATAATCTAGATCCTAGCCTATTTAAACCCTCAGAACTCACCTGTTTTAGGAGAGCTCGAACCTGATACACATACACACTATTAGAGCCAACTTGAACCAAATATTTAGCAGAGCCACACTATCTCAACCCAAGACACAATCTTTGCTCCAATTCCATATCAAGTGATCAAGATAGAATCTTTATCCAAGCTGGTGGTGCTATGAAGCTTATTACTCTTGGATTATCATCCTAGACTGCTGTGAAGTGTTCTTGAGAAGCTTGCCAAGGATGTGCTGTGGAAGCTCTCAAGATAAACTTGTCAAGGCTTTGAGGTTGCCTACCATGTGGTGAAAACCTGGTGCTGAGTGGATAGAGGCTGAGGGCTCGACAGAAAGCTGATCCATGGTGAAGGACTTGCCTCAACGGAGAGTAGGAGGAAGACTCCGAACTTCGATCAAACAAATCCTTGAGTCTCCCTTTACTTTCCTGCAATTTACATTCTTGTTGTTTACTTTGTTTTTACCTCTGTTTCTAGCTTGCTCTTTATTTTTGTTGTTTATCTTTTGTTTCTAGTGTAGAGCTTGGTTAGCTAGGTTGGGTAACTTCTGTTTAAAGACTGCAACTGAAATTTAAAATCTTTAATAGTTGCCTATTCACCCCCCCCCTAGGCCAACTAGATCCTTTCAAGTGGTATTAGAGCTACGTTTCCTTGTTTAAAGCCTAACAGCTTTGGTAGGATTCCCATGTTTGATGGCACAAATTATCCTTATTGGATGATTAGGATGAAGTTTTACTTGCAAGCTACTTCATATGATGTTTAGAGAGTTACTGAAAACCCTGTTCCTGCTAGAGAAAAACCAGATGAGGCACCTACTCCTGGTGAAATCAAAAACATTAAGTATGATGCACAAGCTATTAATGCCATATTTTCTTGTTTGAGTCCTGAGGCCTTTGATCGTGTGAGCAATCTCACTTCAGCTCACATAATCTAGAAAACCCTTCAAGAAATTCATGAGGGGACCTTGGATGTCAAGAAAGAAAAATTTACCATTGCTCGCGACTGAGTTGCTTGGGAGGTTGACCACACATGAGATGCACTTTGATGAGGATGAAGGCCCAATCAAGAAGAAAAATCTTGCTCTCAAAGCCAAGGAGAAGGCTTGCTCGGATGATGAGGATTGTGAGAGTGATCATGGAGATGAAGCCAAGGAGCTTGCCTTACTCATGAAAAAGGCAAGCAAGTTGATCAAGAAATTCAATCTCAATGACTCTAAGAAGAAGCATGTCTCTCCATCTTTGATTGAAAATAGCACAAAATGGGACACTCATAAGTTGACTAGAACCAGGAAAGTGTATGTTAAAAAGGTTTTATCATTGATGCTCACTATATGCTTATCAAGGACAAATTTGATAGTGTGCTTGCAAAGTTTGTTGGTCCTGCTCATTTGAACAAGAATGTGAAATCAAATTGGGTTCCTAAGTGTTTTGTTGCTGAATCCTTTGCTCTTGATGTTGTGAAGACTAACCCTCGTAGACCCAACCTAGTTTGGGTACCTAAAATCCCAAAATAATCTCATGCTTGTAGGTGAACTACCGGAGTGGTGGCCCTCATTGGGTATTTGACAGTGAGTGTACTCAACACATGACGGAAAACTCTAGGATGTTCACCTCTTTGGGAGAAGGTGATTCCACCAAAAGGATTACCTTTGGGAATAATCGAAAAGGAAGAGTGGTTAGTAATGGTAAAATTGCTTTATCCAATGATCTCTCTATTGGCAATGTCCTCTTGGTTGAGTCTTTCAATTTCAATTTGCTCTTTGTCTCCCACATTTGTGATTTGGGATTTGATTGTCTTTTTACTATTAATGGAGTGTCGGTTTTTTACAAAACCGAAAATCTTGTGTTCAAAGGATTTAGATTTCAAACTCTTTACGTCCTAGATTTAAACTCACATGCCTCTTGCATCTCTATGTGCCTCTTAGTTAAAGTCTCATTGGGTTGGTTTTGGCATCGCCGTCTTGGGGATGTAGGCATGGCAAATTTGACAAAGATTTTTAAAAATGAGTTGTTTGTTGGTGTAAAAGATGTAGTTTTTAAAAAGGACAAACTTTGTAGTGCTTGTCAAGCCGGCAAGCAGGTTGCAAACTCACACCCCACCAAAAATGTCATGTCAACCTCTCATCCACTTGAGCTTTTGCACATGGATGTCTTTGGTCCTACCACTTATGCTAGCCTATGTGGTAATTGCTATTGCTTAGTGGTTGTGGATGATTTCTCTAAGTTTACTTGGGTGTTCGTTTTGCATACAAAAGTGTTGTTGGAAAAGTTTTCAAAACTTTTGCAAAAAGAGCCCAAAATGAGTTTGACACCTCTATCAAGAAAATAAGAAGTGATAATGGGACAGAGTTTCTCAACTCCAACATTGAGGATTATTGTGATAAGCTAGGTATCAGGCATGAATTTTTAGCAACATACACACCACAGCAAAATAGTGTTGTGGAGAGAAAAAATAGGACTCTTATTGAGATGGCTAGGACCATGTTGGATGAATATAGTACTCCTGAAAAAATTTGGGCTAAAGCAATCAGTACAACTTGCCATGCTATCAATAGATTATATCTTCATCGACTCCTCAAGAGAACCCCTTATGAGCTACTGGTTGGGAGGTGTCCCAACATCTCATATTTTCGAGTCTTTAGCTGCAAAGTATACATTTACAGAAAAAGGTATCGCTTGGGTAAGTTTCAAAGGAGGTGTGATGAAGGTATCATACTTGGCTACTCATCTAAGTCTAAAGCTTATAGAGTCTTTAATAATGCTACTAAGGTTGTTGAGAAAAGCTATGATGTGAAATTCGATGAATCTAATGGCTCATAAGGTGAGCATGAGAACTTGAGTGATGTAGGTGATGAGCCAGTGGCTAGGGTTGTTGACACCATGGATGTTGGAGAGGTGAAGCCTATGGAGGCTCCCATTGAGATCAAGGAATATGACCAAATTCCTGCTACTACAACTCAAGTGGTCCATGAAGAAGCTTTGGAAAATGGTGATGACAAAGATGAGCAAGATAAACAAGATGAACAAGTTGATCAAGCTCAACCTATCAAGATTCCCACCAAGCTTGCCAAGGATCACCCAATTGATCAAGTCATTGGTGACACTAGTAAGGGTGTCCAAACTCGTTCTAGACATGCTAATTTCTGTGAACACTTCTCTTTTGTGTATCTTGTAGAGCCTAAAAATATTGAGGAAGCTCTTGAATATCCAAATTGGGTCAATGCCATCCATCAAAAGCTCAATAATTTCAAGAGAAATGACGTGTGGGAGCTAGTGGAGAGACCCAAGGATCATAATGTGATTGGGACAAAATGGGTCTTTCGAAACAAGCAAGATGAGAATGGGACAGTCACTCGCAATAAGGCCCATCTAGTGTCACAAGGATTCAGTCAAGTCCCTGGATTGGATCATGGTGAAACATATGCTCCTGTGGCAAGGCTTGAAGCAATCAGGTTTCTCCTTGCTTTTGCATGTTATTTTGGCATTCTACTTTACCAAACGGATGTTAAGAGTGCATTTCTCAATGGTTTCATTGATGAGCTTGTCTTTATGGAGTAACCACCTGGGTTTGAGGATCCTTCTCATCCTAATCATGTGTTCAAATTGTCTAAGGCTTTATATGGGCTTAAGCAAGCCCTAGAGCTTGGTATGAACACCTTATGAACTTTCTTATTGAGAAGGGTTTTGAAACAGGCAGTGTGGATCCCACACTCTTTACAAAAACTATTGAGGGTGATTTTTTTATATGCCAAATTTATGTGGACAATATCATTTTTTGTTGTACTAACCAATCTCGATGCAAGGAGTTTGGAGAAATGATGTCCAAAGAATTTGAGATGTCCATGATAGGTGAATTGAGCTTTTTCCTTGGATTTCAAATTAAACATTTGAAAAATGGGACCTTCATATCTTAAGAAAAATATGTCAATGATATTCTCAAGAAGTTTAAAATGGAGGATTGCAAGGCTATCTCTACTCCAATGGCATCAAATGGGCAGCTTGATCTAGATGCCAAAGGTAACCTATAGACCAAAGGTTGTATCATTCTCTAATAAGTTCACTCCTTTATCTCACTACATTTAGGCCCGATATCCTCTTTAGTGTGAGCATGTGTGCTAGATTTTAAGCTTCACCTAGAAAATCTCATTTAAAAGCTGTAAAAAGAATCCTTAAATATTTGAAATCAACACCTAGCATTGGTTTGTGGTATCCTAAAGGTGCTAATTTTGAGTTAATTGGATACTCGGATTCAAATTATGCAGGGTGCAAAGTTGACTGAAAAAGTACCTCGGGAGGGTGCCAATTGCTAGGAAGATCTCTAGTATCTTGGGCTTCTAAAAAGCAAAATTCTATGGCGCTATCAACTGCTGAAGCAGGATACATAGCGGCTGGGAATGCTTGTGCTCAACTTCTATGTGAGAAGGTGTTGCTGCTATGTGATAATGAAAGTGCTGTGAAAATAGCTGCTAATTCAGTCCAACACACTCGTACTAAGCACATTGACATTCGACATCATTTCATTAGGGATCTTGTTTCAAAAGGTGACATTGTGCTTGAGTATGTGAGTACACATGATCAATTAGAAGATATTTTTACAAAACATTTAGATGCAGCACGCTTTAACTTGCTTAGAAATGAACTCAACATCATTGCATCCTCAAACATTGCTTAGTCTTTAGTTTGATTACCCTCTGTGTACAAATTTGCTTGCCTTTTTTATTTGTCTTTCCTTTGGATTTCTGTTTTTTTTCCCTTTACAACATTTAAGGAGAGTTTCATTGTGTTCTATACATGATTACTTTCCTAAAGAGTGGAGAAACAAATTTGTTTGTTGGTCTTGAAGGCATAGAAAGACTCACTAAGTTGAACATATTTAAAAATGGAGAACACATGCTAAAAATCTCACCTTTCCAAATCTTAAATCTTTCCTATGCTGAAATTCTAGTTGGTAGGGCAAAATTTGACTAAAATCTCAATTATAACCTTAGATGAAAAGCTTTGGCTTTAGGGCTCTTGCTAGATCATCAAAGAGCCAAGACTAAAATCTTATCTAAACTTAGTCTAAGGTAGTGCTTTCAAGGTTAATATGGTCTTGTATCCACAGTGCAAATCTCCCATTTTTGCATTCATGGAAACAAATTAGGCCCATACAATTTGAGAAAATTAAAATTCTCTCTTTGATTGTGTTTTTGATTTGCTTAATTTTTTTTTAAAAAAATTTTGCTTACTCTTGCCCATCAATTCAAAATATAATTTTGAGTCTGAGAATCTTCAAATGGCACAATGTTTTCAGAGTTTGCATTTTTCTGTGTCTCACAAGAAGTGTTTTTGTGACAAGTGTATCTCTCAAGCTAGTTTTATTTCAAGTACTAAATCCAATAAGGTTTTAGTTAACCACAGACAACTCCTTTAATTTCAAAACAGAAAAATTTCAATTAACGCTGGGCTGTTCGGCGTGAACTTGTTTTCACCAGACTGTCTGGCGCAAACATTGCAATCTCTGTCTAAGTGTCTTATCCGTGGCCAACTTAAAACCTACTTAGGATTCTAATCTTATAATCTTATCTAAAATCTAAAAAAAATGTCAAATCAGTTTTAAAATCTCTACATTTATGTAAAAAAAGTGTTATCACCTTCAAAATACTAGAAAAATGTTTGCAGCAGTACCTGCGATTCTGTTTATGGCCCCTACTACATCTTACCTACTTTGTGAGGGCCCACAGCCTTAAATGCTGCAGTTACCTTCTTTTTACCGCCTATTTATTACAGGAGAAGTCTCTTTTTACCTCTCCTGTCAGTTTCCTCTTAAAGACTCCTTTGACTCTTGACTCCTCTTATTTTCCCAAGAGACCCCCACGCCAAAATCCTTAGAACTTCTTGATTCCATCTGCCCCCAAATCCTTTAGGGTTAAAGGTGAAGGCATATTGGATCAGCCTAGGATTTCAGGTATTTATCTTTCTAGGGCTTGCATTCAAAGACTTTTCGGTTGATTTCTATGCTCATTTGGTTTTGGTTTCATCCTCTTTGGGTTTACTACGAACGCAACTCCCCTAGGGTTTGTGATTATGGCAAGAACCAAAACAACTGATAAGAAGGGACTTTTGGGTCGAGTGGCAGACAAGATCAAGGGTAAAGGCAAAAAGTGCGCTGTATCTCCTCCTTGCCCAAACCGAAGGATAGTTAGAACCAGAAGCACTGGGATTTCTTTGGACAGGGCCCCTCAAGGTCCTGTGGTACCACAAAGAGCAAGTGCAGTGACTACCAGTGACATTCAAGCAGCTATGGGAGATTCTGACAGTGAAGGGTCTGATTATGAGCCAGAACAGTGCCCAAGGTCTGAATCGGATGATGATTTGATCCCTGAGCAGGAAGGGTACACTGTGAACAAACTCGTAAATCTTGGAGGCAAGAAACTAACCATGCTTTCAACAATGAAAGATTCATCACTCAATTGCAAGAAACCCTTTACTACACTTACAGAAGCCTCAAGAAACGTCTCACTCCTGTTCAGTATATTGAGTGGTAGCTAATTTTAGAAGTGAGTGGATCAAATTTTCATTATGGATTGCCTGAATTCCACTCCTGGTTTTGTGAACTTTCTCTCTAACAAAACCATCCCTTGGAGCGCTGACAGAGTAATGGAATTTTACTCTACTCTTTGGGTTCATAAGCAAATGTTTTATCTGCTATTTTCAGCAAATGGTATTGTGCATAAGCTCAAATCAACAGATTTTAGGAAGCTGCTTGGAATTGAAGAGAATAGTACTATGGCTATTAGGATTCCTGAGCAAATGTTTCCTGATAGAAGATGGAAGCAAGTTGGTGATAAGCCTGACATGAGTGTGCTAAGGCACATTTATAGAGATACACTTGATGAAGGATTCAACCCTTCACATGCAAAGTGGCTCACTCCAGAAGCTAAGGCCATTTTGATGATTATAAGAAATACTTTTTATCCCAAGACTGGATACAGAGAAGCAATCACACCCGTGTTGGCATGGCTTCTCCATCTTGTCCTGAACAGACAACCATTTGACCTTGTGGACTTTCTCATGGGTGAAATGGAAGAGGCTACATCAAGAAAAGTCTATGGTACACTTCCATTTGCACAGATTGTATGCATAATACTGTTGGGGAGAGATTTGATTGACACAAGAAGCTTGAACAATGAATGTAGAGTGTTTCCTTCACAGTACAAACTGGGTTCAGATTTTGGCAAGGCAGTAAATGAAGTACAAGGTGAGCACTCTATTCACCTGCCAAGTGAAAATGTTGAGGGAAGTGATAGTGAAGATTCTGAACATGGAGTGGAGCAATCTGAAAATGAGCCAAGTAGAGAACATCAAAGTCCACTTGAAGACTATTATGAAGCTTTTGATGGTGGCTATCACACACCTAGTCCACTAGCTGCTCCAAGTGGGCATGAGCTCCCTCATTGCACTCCACAACTCAGTGCACATGAAGCTATGCAGCAGTCCCTTCAAGAAAGTGAGCATACACAAGTCTTGCCAGATAGTGATCGGTCTACAAGAAGGTTTAGCCTATATGAAGGTTCATATACAGTAGAACTCCAATCCTCTGGACAAGCTCAACCTTCAGAACAATCTCAAATGCATAAGCTACAAGAGCTTGCTGCTGCAGCAAGGTTTTATCAAGAACAAATTCAAAATTTGGGCCTAGACAGCATGACTTTGAGGCAGGAGGATCAAGGCCAGCTTTGGGAACTCCAGTGGATACTTTCTCTCCTAACACTGTAGATCATTCAAGTTATCAGATCCCTCTTGCTACACAGACTCATACAAAAGATTGGGGTCTCTTTAGCTCTAATTTTGCGAACTTGGGAAGCCAAATTAGGGATTAACTGATACTTTCCAAGGGTTTCAAAGTCAGTATGGTCAGGACATAAGAGAAATCAAAGAGGTGCAAAATCAAATCCTCGAGAATCAAGGTGTCATTGGCTCAAGAATGACTTTTAAGGCAAGCTTAAGAATCCAACACAAAAATGATTGAAGACCTCCTAAATGGAACTGGTACAACTCATACAAGGCTGGATAGTATAGCTCTTGAGTTTGACAAGCAGACAGATTTTATTTGCACTCAAATGGACAGAGATACGACTGACCTTTGGAATCAAAGTGAGGATTACTTTAGGGAATTTGCTGATGTCTATGAGACACAAGTGGGTCCATTTTGGGGACATTTGGAAGGTCATAACAACAGGCAAGAAGTTGGCATAAGAGACTTGTACCAAATTTAGAATGAGTATGAACAGCAAAGGAGGAGAGAACAAGCCACAGTTGACTATGAAATTCATGGACTGAATGAACAACTTCAGAAACTGCAAGAGGACTTTCATCAATGGACGATTGGAGATAACATTTAGTCCAGCTGGCATAATCAAGCTATGGAGTCACCTCCACAATGGCAAGAATCCGAAGAAGTGGAAGAATCCAGCGGCCAATCCTCTCAAAAATCAAAGCACAAGGTGTCAAAGTGGGCACAATCTTTGAAGAAGACCTTCTCCAAGAAAAAAAAGTAATCTTTGGTGCTTGATGCCAAAGAGGGAGAGAGGCTGGATGATGGATGAATCTACTAATTTGAACTCCATGGTTTTACTTGTAATCTCCTTGTTCCTAATCTTTGGTGTCAAAACAACTCTGGTGTTAAAACTCTGTTTGTACTTATGGTTGTTTGCACTACTGTTTGTTTTAGGGAGAGTTCACTGACTTTTAATTAATATCCTTGGTTTTACTTGTCTTCCTATATTTTTTGGAAAGCTAACTTGCCTTGCAGATTCAATATTGTCATCAATCAACAAAAAGAGGGAGATTGAAGCATCTAGGCCCCGTAAAAAGGCTTTATTGGAATTATTTATTTATTTTGGTGATCAATGACTTCCTAGACTTCATTCTACCCAAATCACAGAATCCAGGCTCACTTGGATTGGGAAATTACCTTGGTGGTGTGGCATCAAACACAAGATTAAGGATAAGCTAGTCAATGCTTGGGAGATGGATCAAGCTTCTTGCAAGGTGTTTAAATTTTTCTTTGCCGTACTATTAAGGTGGGTTTCATTGGTAGCACTTGTTTTGGGTTTAAGTTCTATTTTTGTCACAAGTTTGGATATTGGAGCATTTCTTCTTAAGGACCCATCCATCACTTCGCCACTGCTAATCTTTCTAGTAGGTTCCTTGTTTGCGACGGACAAGACCAACAATCACTTTGTTTTGCCCTGAAAACCACATCCAGAAAGTTTCAAGTTTACGTCGGACACTATCCGTGGCAAACTTGTTCTTGGGATAAAATGAAGTCTGTCCAAAACCTGTTTACGCTGGACAAGTCTGCCGTAGTCTCGAAGTAGCTCAATGACTTTCCAAAAAAATCCACATTGACGCCGGACAGTCCGTGTTGAACTAAAATCCTGCTGACTCCTTGTCCGGCGCTAACTAAAATCTTTCTGTGTTCCTTTTTTTTGTGTTCGTTGCAAAAGTAAAAGTTTCTGGACAATCAAGACAAAATTAGGTAACACTTTTCCAATGGCTAGATTTGATCCCAAACGGCTATAATCCAGATCCTAGCCTATTTAAACCCTTAGGGTATCTCCAGCAGAAATTCTAAAATCAGACCTCTATACACCCCTCTAAATCACTCTTCGCTCTCTATATTTCCATCTTCTCCAGCAGAGCCTCTATCCAAAAAAACATAGAGGTTGATATAGAGAGCCTCCAAATTTAGAGGCTGAGAGGCAGAGACTCCAAATTTAGAGGTTGAGATAGAGGCTCTGCTGGAGAACGAGAGACTCTAAATATGAAGAAGATAAAGTTTTAAAGACTCTGCTGGAGATGCTCTTAGAACTCACCAGTCTTAGGAAAGCACGAACCTGATATACATACACACTATTAGAGCCAACTTGAACCAAACATTTAGGAGAGCCACACTATCTCAACCCAAGACTCAATCTTTGCTCCAATTCCATATCAAGTGATCAAGATAGAATCTTTATCCAAGCTGGTGGTGCTATGAAGCTTATTACTCTTGGATTATCATCCTAGACGGCTGGTGAAGTGTTCTTGAGAAGTTTGCCAAGGGCGTGCTGTGGAAGCTCTCAAGATGAACTTGTGAAGGCTTTGAGGTTGTCTACCATGTGGTGAAAACCTGGTGCTGAGTGGATAGAGGTTAAGGGCTCGAGAGAGAGCCAGTACTTGGTGAAGGGCTTGCCTCAACGAAGAGTAGGAGGAAGACTCCAAACTTCGGTCAAACAAAACCTTGAGTCTCCCTTTACTTTCCTGCAATATGCATTCTTGCTGTTTACTCTGTTTTTACCTCTATTTCTAGCTTGCTCTTTATTTTTGCTATTTATATTTTGTTTCTAGTGTAGAGCTTGGTTAGTTAGGTTGGGTAAATTCTGTTTAAAGACTGCAACTGAAATTTAAAATCTTTAATAGTTGCCTATTCACCCCGTCTAGGCCAACTAGATCCTTTCACGTGTTCATCTACCTTTGGGTGATTCCTAGGGGATGTTCATCTCTTGTGGGTAACGCGTACAAACTCTGTAGTGTAAACACTTTCTAGAAAGTCGTGCCCACTGTCCAAGGCGGACGACGGTGGCGTGATCACGATGGTAGTTTTAGTCTCTCTTCCCTCTATTTGTTTAAAAACAGGTTGTTATATCTTGCAATTGGTGCTGTGAGGATGTTGTTGAAACCACAGTTAGCACCGTGAGATAGCCAGGTTTGGGCAAAACCGGTTGGTGCCGGAATTTCAAAAATAAAGATTTAAATGAATCATTGTGATGAATCTCTTGTTAAATTGCTTATCAAACTGGTAGGATAAATTCTTGAAATTGGCTTTATGCAAACTAGTTAAATGCACGGATAAGCGAATTGAAAATGCATGTAATAATTATTTGTATATGAAAGTTTTGTAAATAATTATCCAATCAACACAAAAATAATAAGAAATAACACTGTGAATCATTGGAACCTCCAGCGTCCGTCACAATTTTCCCTTAAAGCGACACGGCTCAGAAACCACCCTTTTGTGGCAACATCTGCAGAGAAGAGTAATAAATCTTGTAAATTTAAATTACAAGCAACAATCACAATGGCACTTGAGCATGCGAATTTTCATGATCTTTTAACTCCGAGGCAAAAGGACTTCTAAGCAGGTCCAAACGATACATCACATATTGCAATCACCACATCTTGCCACCTAATCGCCGAATGGAGCTCACTATATCTAAGTCATTTCCTGAAAAGCATAGAAAAGTAGCTTGATAACCTAAGAAATCACTACATCAAATAAAAATCAAAATGAAAATAGTGCAGTTTCAATATGGCCGTATGAAAATCTTGAGCCCTACTGAAAGTGATTGTGGAACTGCCGTTGCCATCGTGATGACAAGTTGCCATCGTAGAGCAGTTCAATTTTTCTTCCTTTTCCAACACTATGATATTTCTTCCGCTTCTTAGAGTTTTGCAACATTACGGGTAGAATGATAAGCCAAAAAGATGAGCCATTTCAAACAAAGTGGTTTCAGCAAATTCATGTACTAAATTAACACTACTACAGATATCTACATCAGTGCCGGTTCGGAACAGGCATCACTACCGGTTTCTAAACCAGCACTCCGTAAGCGGCAGTGATAACCATCGTTATCACTGCCGGTTCTAGAACCGGCACAGATGCCAGACATCACTGCCGGGTCATGGTAAAAACCAGCAGTGATAGTTGGGGGCAGTTCAACACTGAGCATTGCAGCCCTCACATCAGTGCCGGTTTTGTATTAATGAACCGGCAGTGATAGTATCTCCAGGAGTTTTTTTAAATAATATTTATGTGCTCGGATTTGTATAAACATCAGTGAGATTTTTATTTGGTATATTAGTTTCTATTTTTCACAAACATGTATTATTACGGTATATTAACTACTAGACTAATGAAGTATTCACGGTCACAATTAATATATAATCTAACAAGATATATATGTACATATGTACACACAGGTGACATCTAGCTAGTTTTTAATTACAATAACTAAAATGTTCAATGTAGAGACTTGTTTTTGCTCCCCCTAGCTAGGTGAGTCTTATTTTTGCTCCCACTAGCTAGGTCAGCCTTGCTTTTCCTCCCGCTAGCTGGGTCAACCCTTTTCCCCCCACTAGCTAGGTCAGTTTTTGCTTTGTCCGCCCTAGCCATGACTCGCCAGTCAGGATTGTAAAATTCGTCGTCTCGATCGAGAATCTCGGTAACGATGAATCCAGCGAGCTGTTCTTGAATTGCTAAGAGTTTATTAGCCAGTAGCGAACTTGTGGATATTTGCAAACGCTGTCATCCAAAGAATCGAAGACATATGTTATTTATTGAGTAACATGCATGGAATATTTATATATGCAACATTGCATGTGTTTTATGACAAATTTAGCAGACCTCAATATTAGTTGTGCCCAACACGTCCCCAGTGAAGTTGTGCATGAACTTGGCCGCATAGTACCCACAGAGATTGTTGCCAGGGGGTTGCCTGTGACACTGAGAAAGAGAGATAATATATTTATAACCTTTTTCATATTCGTTAAGTAGGAATAGCGAGACAATATTGTTTCGTACGTACAGGAAAGTTGATTCTGATAGTGAATTTCTTTAGATAAGGACGGTGGCGATTACTTTTTTGACAATATCGTTCAAAAGCCCTGCGCGTGAGTAATTAAGGATATCAGTAAGCAGTTTTACATTCGACATTAATTGAAACGTGGAAAAGACTGTAGCTACTTAGAAAGATGATAGAATTTACTTGTTGAGCAAGTTTATGATGGGTTGGTAACTTTCTTGAGGTTTTTTTTTCGAATCGAGGAGAACTCTCTTGCTATCCAATGGCACGATGACAAGTATGATCCAGTGAAAGCTGCACATGTGGAGAATGAAATAGCAGTAACATCTTGTCCCTAATAAATTATACAACAAGAAGGGTATATGACATATACTTGAACGCATAGGGCAGTAGTATCGAACTCTTTAGTTCTTGCTTGATCAAGGCTTTAGCTACATAGTCCTCGATTGTTTGATAGTTGTCCCTGACGAGCGTTTCGTTGACCATCCCAGGATCGAGGAACCCTATATCTTGAATACCTTTTCTCTTGCATTTATGAGCCTCCATTCTACAAAGGAAAAAAGCTAAGTAATTATGAGGGCAATATAATGGCAGAACAATATTGAATTATACGCAACACACTTACAGAATCCAGCACCGAAGCATGCTGACGTCGAGGGCGTCTTGCTGGTACGGTTTATACAATTGATCGAGTTCCACCCAGAATGCGTAGTCCCTGTTGTGCAAATATTCATCTTTGAGATTGGCGGAGAACATTTCGCAGGCTATGTTGCTGTACTCCTACCAGTCATGTAGTTGACGTAGTCTAATTGTTAGACCAGGGAGCCAATTTGGGGGGACCAATGGTTTGCCTAACTGAAACACCCATCTAAGAGGTGCGACCGGAATATTTTGATCATCTCCATATTGTAGTTCTGCAAGTTGAGCCGGTGTAAGTCCCACTTCTGCACGGAACCTATCAATTCCAAACTGCACCAAGTCAGGCTTTTAGGAGATACGCTCGTAGTCTTACTTTCGCTTTTCCTAGGACCCCGTCTGTTTACTGCTGGCCATGGAAATGAAAAATTCACGAGCTTGTTCAGGGACTTCATATTGCTCGGCACTCTGACTTGGACGAGTCATCAAAGATGTTATGCTTCCACTAATTTCCTTTTCCTTTGTCGATGACGCTGCTGAATTTTTTGTAGGTGGCCATTTGGGAGTAGGTCGTTTGATAGGTACGGCTGCCTTTTTTTGTTGGTAGCAGTTGGGGAGTAGGGCTTTTTCTAGGTGGAGCCTGCGGAGGACTTGTGCTTCTTGTTGCTCGTGCTGGGGGAGGACTTGCTTCATATGCATGATGAGGAGGAGGATCTCTTCGCGGCTCTTCTTCATCATCATCTTCTTCTGAGTCCGAGCCGAAAACTATGTATCGCTTTCTCCACGCAACGAAACCGTGTAGGTTGTCTCCTAGAGTGTTTTTCCCCTCCTCGCCAGGGAAGTCCAACTCAAGTCTTCGGTACCTCTTGGAAAGTATATTGTCAATGCAGACTTTCCCATAGCCGGGTGGTATGGGGCGGTTGTGCAGCTGAACACCTTCCCCTGACGGAAAAGCTTGCCCGGTGGCCACCTTTGTTGAAAAGTTCAGAGTCTGCACGTACAGCTTGCATGCAGTCAGTTCCTTGATGTCGTCCATAGGGTAATGGGTGTTAGGATCAGCCTCCACAAGCCCCAGAGGCACAACTACTCCGTCGAGCCCCGGGGCTGCCGAATACATCGACGGCTGCTGCCCGTTGCTGGCTGAGAGCTTGTTGTATCTCCTCTCGTATGCTTCTCCTCAATTCTTCTTTCATTAGCTCCATTGCCGCATCTTGATATTCAGCATTCCTCTTCCGACTACGATAGATGGAAGCACCCTGGGGGAAGGCTGCTACCCAAGGCACCAAGCCAATGTCTCGCGCACAACCCGGGTGTTCCTTATTTCCTAGAGCCAGGGTGAGTTCATCCTTCTCCCTGCTAGCCTTGAAATCGCCTTGGGACGACTGAGCATGCGCATCCGCAATCTTTTTTGTTACCTCTTGGTCCCGTGGGCCTCGAAAGTTTAAGGATCCATCATCCGCTAGTATAGCCCCCTTCCATAACGGTACTGCTTCGCACGTGGGACCCACTTGGCCGTCGCAGGTGTGACACCACTAGTTGTTAATTCTTCTTCTCTCTTCTCCCACTCGGCTACTTTTTTGACGTAACCACGTGAGCCGAGTGTGTGAGGGTAAACATTCTTATCCGCGTTAAGCTTATTAGCTTTGCTTAACTGCATTGCGTCCTCGGACGTCTTGAACTCGACAAATTCATCCGAAAAATCCTCCGTTTCTGAACAAAATCTCTATTTAGTTTGCCCTTCCAATTCTTGAACACGATGCCCATTATATTCATCGCGCGTTTCTTCGCTATGCCTTCAGTCCCTTCAGGGAACTCAAATTTTTCTTTAATCTTGCCCCAATAGAAGTATTTAACCTTATTAGGCACCACATATTGCTCATCTCTTCGGCCACTCCATCTTCGATAGTTTATTGTGACATAGTCCCTAACGACCATCCCACAGGCAGTTTTGTATGGCTCGACTACTGCATCGGGGGCGATAGGTTCTCCGATTGTCGACATCTGGGTCATAACCGTTCGCCCCTTGGGCATCTTGCTAGGGCCACGACCACGTCGAGATGATTCAACGTTCGTTTCAATCGATTGAGCCTGGGACAAATAAATGGAAAGACAAATGAATTTCAATCTCCCGAGGCAAACACAAATACAAATGAATTTGTATCTATATGTGTTAATTACCTCATCGGCGTCACGATGTTGGTCTAGGTTGAGATAATCACTTGGACTACAACTCCTTTGTGGTGTTGCCTCATGGTTCGATCCGTCGGTTTGTTGAGATACCATTATAGTTTTGATATATAGAAAAGTATCTACATATTTAACAAACTAATTCACGCCACGTAACATATTTAAAATCATTATATTCAAATGAGCAATCTATATTCAAACCGTATGCACACATCAATGTAGATTGGATAGTTCACAATATTAGAAAAAAATATAACAGTACCAACAATGTTACAAGTACAAATAGTTCCCAACAAAATTAATAAAAAATATTACAACATTGTTCAAACCATACAAAGTCTGACAAGAAAGAGTCACGGGTCAATCCAGATCGATCTCAATGTCAACCGATGAGTCGGAAGAGAAAGACTCACAATCAGTAAGAGACCCCGTAGTCACCGACACATGCAGACCAGTCACCGACACCCCGACGCCATGCTCCGACACCTGCACCTCCAACTGTTCACTATGCGCTGACCCTTCTTTTTTGGGTTTCTCCCTTTTTAAAATTTTAATCCTACCTCCGCCGAACTCTTTTTTGTTTTTTTCTTTGTTTTGTCATTGTCAGGCGCCGGGGGGGGGGGAGGGGTGTGTGGAAAACAAGTGCAATTCGTGACATATTTCATCGGGCAATTGAAAATACAACACATCTATGCGGACCTCATTGATGTGACAACTGTGCCAAATAATTTATTAAGTTTGGTTGTTACCCACGCGCTACAGAGTAAAGTGCTCTCCACCACTAATTCAAATCTCGAAAAATTATATCACACACAAATACAACTCGGCATGACTACATGCGGTGGGGATCGGAATTATCTCACCGACAGTTACGCGTCAAAGTGCCGACGATAAAGGGGCGTCGCGGAGGGTGTCCTTCGTCTAACAAGTAATATCACCATTTAGTTCCACATAAAGAGAAATATTCATCACTTGCAAAAATCATCACTTCCAAAATTCATCTCTTGCACTATACTACACTATACTAGCAAAATTAATTACTTGCACTATACTACATATATATCATAAATAAACAAGATATCACTTGCATATTATAGTGGCAGTGCAGATCTCACAAATTGCAAGATATCACTTTTGATACAAGATAAATAAACACTGTCAAGACTATAGTGCATATCATAAATAAACAAGATAAATAAACACTGTCAAGACTATAGTGGCAGTGCAGATCTCACAAAGTGCATGTCATACATAAACAAGATAAATAAACAAGATATCACTTTTGATATAACGGATCTCACATGCTATGTCACTGTCAAGACTAATTGCAAAAGGGAAATTTTGATACTACATATATATAAAAATTCTTACCCAACTCCAGTCCCTGTCAAGACTAATTGTAAAAGGAAAATTTTACCCAACTGCTTTTGTGCCAACCATTGAAATTAATAAAAAGGTTACCTTCAATTTGTAGCCAGCCCGGGAGGATGCGGTGGCCGGCACAGAAAGGAGGAGGAGACGGCGGCGCGAGGACGCATGCGGATGGCGCAGGCAGGAGACGGCCTTGAGGGAGGGACAGATTTGGAGAAGGAGGCGGCAGAAAGAGAGGCGGTGCGGGGGGGAGGAGGCGGGGAAGAGGAGGGTGGCGCGGGGAGGGAGGTGGTGGGGAAGAGGAGGGGTGGGGGGGGGAGGCGGCGGCTGGGAAGAGGGAGGCGGGGGGAGAGGCAGGGGAGAGGGAGGTCAGGGGAAGAAGGGGCGGCGCCGGGAGAGGGAGGCGGGGGAAAGAAGGGGTCGGCGTGGGGAGGAGGAGGGAGAGGAGGGGAAGAAGGGGTGGCGCGGGGGAAGTGTGGCGGCGGGGGAAGAAGGAGGCAGCGACGGGAAGACGGAGGCGGCGGGGGACTGGGGCGGATGTGGGAGGACTAGGGTGCGTGGGACGAGACCGGCCGGGTTAATTACCTAGGCCATCAGTGCCGGGTGTATTTCCAAACCGGCACTGAAAGTGATTATCAATGCGGTTTTAAACAAACCGGTACTGATAAGTCAGTTATCAGTGCCGGTTAATAAAAATCCAGCACTGATAACTGAAACAATAGTGCCGGTTTATTGAAACCAGTACTGATATGTTTTTTTCGCCTGATATTATGAATTTAATGGATATGCTATTTTTCATTTCTTAAATTTAGTTTTAGGCATGAGAATAATATATACATGTTTTGATAAATTTTAATCATTGTTCTTGATGTGATAAAAATATCTTATTTCAGCTTTTTCCTGTTTTGTATTTCTTTATAAATAATGCAATAAATAGTATCCAAATTATTTAAATAGTCTTCAACTTAGGAAAAATGTGATTCTCGCTTATTCATATCTTTTTTTTAAATGTAAATAACAATATAATTTGGGAGTTAGGGTCTTACGATAAAAAAAATTGTAATTATTATATAAAATTACACATCATTTTTTATAACAGAGCTACAATTAAACTACTAGTCCTTCATTATGATCGCGGCGGATGTAAGTAGGTTCATCACTCTCTTCCATTAGACTCAGGTCGACGTTCTCTCCGAACGGAGCTACCTCTTCGTACTGATTGTACTCTTCCTCATCAACGACATTCTCAACCCCAACAATTCTTCTTTTTTCTTGCAGAACTACGTGGCGGTCTTTGTTGGCCGGGTCACTGACATAGAATACTTGCATAATATCCTTTGCAAGTATGAATGGTTGTTCTCTATATCCAACATATTTAAGATCCACGATAGTCATGCCATATTTGTCATTTTTCACCACCGCATGGAGTTGGACCCATTGGCACCGAAAAAGAGAGACCTTCAAAGCTTCATAGTCCAACTCCCAGATCTCCTCTATGAACCCATAGTACGTCTCTATACAGCCATTGTTGTTGCATGCATCTGTACGGACACCACTATTTTGATTAGTGCTCTTGTCATCTTGTGCTCTCGTGTAAAATGTATAACCATTTATCTCGTATCCTTGGAAAGTGAGCATTGTAGTGGACAGTCCCCGGGGCCAACACTTCCAAGTCAGCAGAGACCGTCTGAGTGCCCATGACATGTCTGCGTAACCAGTCACCGAACTTATTTCTGTGCTCCCTCTTGATCCATTCATCTGACTTTTTCGGGTTATTGGTCTGCAGAATTGTCATGTGCATATCGCAATACTTAGCAACTACCACTAATTGTTGAAGAACTATGAAATGTGCTTGCACGAAAGATACTATGTCATTAGTACGCTCTGTTTTTTTACTAATGGTACCTTTTCCCTGCAGCCTTCCCTCATGACGGGAAACAGGCACATCGATCGGCTTGAGATCCATGTAGTCAATGCAAAACTCAACGACCTCCTCAGATGTCCATCCCTCGGCCATGCAGCCTTCTGGCCGATTTTGGTTACGAACATATTTCTTAAGAACCCCCATAAACATCTCGAAAGGATACATCTGATGTAAGAACACAGGCCCAAGGACCCGTATCTAGGGACGATATGAACTATGAGGTGAACCATAATATCGAAAAATGTTGGTGGGAAATGCATCTCAAGCCGGCATAGAGTGTGGACCACATCGTCCTACAGCTTGTCCAGTTTCTACGGTTCGATGACCTTATGTGAAATTGCGTTAAAGAAAGAACACACCTTTATTACTGTGTCTCGTACTTTTTCTGGAAGAATTTCCCTAAGTGCAACTGCGAGCATATGCGTCATCATCATATGACAGTCATGAGCCTTCATCATGCCAATAAGTATCTTCGAATCTTTTATACTTACTAGCCTCTTCATGTTGGCAGAGTAACCAGACGGAACTTTAACTCCAGGGAAGAAAGTGCACAAGTCAATTTTCTCTCTCTTGCTGAGTGTGTAGCAAGCTGGGGGAAGGAGTTTTTTTCCATTATGGTGTACTATGTGTAGCTCTTTCCTCAGTTTCATATCTTCGAGGTCCTTACGGGCCTGCACTGTATCTTTAGTCATGCCAGTTATGCCTACTAAGAGTCCAAGAATGCTCTCGCACACATTCTTCTCTATGTGCATGACGTCATGCACGTGGTGAACATCCAAATCCTTCCAATACGGGAGTTCCCAAAACACTGATTTCTTTTTCTACAACCCTTCTTTCGCGGTAGTTTTGTTGCCCCGTCCCTTTTCGAAGATAAATTCGATGTCCTTTACCAGGTTGAATAACTGTCTACCAGTGCGACTTTCTGGAGCAGCATTAGTCTCGACAGTCCCATCAAAAGATTTCTTATCCTTCCGGTATGGGTGGTCCCGGCGTTGCCATCTATGGTGACGCGTGTATACCTTTTTTCGACTGTTGGTTAGATACCGACCTGAAGTTCCCTCCATGCACACCACGCATCCGTTGTATCCTTTCGTAACCTGCCCATATAGATTGCCTAGGGCAGGTCAGTCTTAGATTGTTACGAAAAGCATTGCACGCAGGGTGAAGTGCTCTCGTTTGAACTCATTCCATACCCATACACCATCGTTCCACAGCACTTTTAGGTCTTCAACCAACGGTTTCAGATACACATCTATATCGTTTCCTAGTTGCTTCGGCCCTTGGATCAATAAGGGCATCATAATATACTTCCGTTTCATGCACAACCAAGGTGGTAGGTTGTACATACATAGTGTGACGGGCCAAGTGCTATAACGACTGCTGACATTCCCGAATGGATTCATCCCATCCATACTCAGCCCGAATCTTATATTCCTCGTGTCATATGCACCATCAGCTGGGTGTCTGAGCATTCCGTCATTTTTACGCTCATCGGCATGCCATCACATCAATTGGGCGTGTTTTTTGTTCGCAAACCATCGCTTCAGCCTTGGGATTATAGGAAAATACCAGATTATTTTCGCCGGTGGTCCCTTCTTGTTCTGCTTCGCACCAGCTGCATCATTGCGCCGCTTGTACAGTGAATGTCCACACACTGGGCACGCATCTAACTCCCCGTGCTCTTTGCGATACAAGATACAGTCATTTGGACATGTATGAATTTTCTGTATCGCTAATCCCAATGGGCAAACAGCTTGCTTGGCATGGTAGGTGGTATCGGGCATAACGTTCCCCTCCGGAAGCACGTCACCCAAGAAAAGTAGCAACTCATCAAAACTCTTATCTGACCAACTATTGCTTGCTTTCAATTGCAACAGTGTCAATACGATGTGCAGCTTCGTGTGATCCTTTTTGCATTCCGGATACAATGGTGTCTTTGAGTCCTGTACCATACGTTGGAACTTCTGAAACTGTCTTTCAGTGGTGAATTCCCCTTCCCTATCACGCAACATCTAATCTAGGTCATTGGGATCATCGACAACCACATCGTTAATGTCATCAGTCTGCATCTCGCTTCCACCGGCGTCTTTAGCAGTGTGTTGTGAGTCCTGATGTTCAGTGTCAACTTCTTCACCATGCTTGCTCCAACATGTATATCGATCTTTGAAACCCCTTCAAAGCAAGTGAGGACGAATTTACTCTACGCTACAGAACTGCTTCTCGTTCTTGCAATCCACACATGGACAATATATATACTCCAACTGGGTATCTGACTTGTACGCCTTAACAGCCCTCAGAAACGAGTCCACGTCGTTCAAGAACTTCGAGCTACGACGGTCTGCATCATACATCCATCTCCTGTCCATCTACAATAAAGAACAAAAGTTTAATGTTACCTATAAATATATATTTATCATATGTAAAAACATATATATACATAATCAAAATATTTGAAATGACATAAATTAATAAACTAAATCCACCTTTCACTCCATCAACTAAATTTTTTGAAATTACATAAATAAACCAAATTACTTTTCATCCGCAGGTTCACTGCTGGATACGGCGACTGTAGAGTCCACTGCTAAGGTAGCCATGTAGAAGATGTACTTAAGAAAATATGCTTTCTCAATTTCTCATAGCATACTTATATAGGTAATTAAAGCCGGTCCCACACATCAGCGACTATATCAACGTAGTAACCAAAAGAGGCACATTATTTTTTTCAATCAAATTTTGTACTCAACAGGAAATACAACTTTTCTTACTCAACAGAATACAAATAATATACCATAGATTTTTATTCCAATTTTTTTACTTTTTTATTTGGTAATTAAGGAGGTTTTAATACGAACTAAAAATTCAAAGCAAACAGTTTCTCTATTTAACTCGGTCATCTCAGATTATGATAAATATTGACACTCCACCGGCAATGAAAATATACTTCAACTAAATTACTTAAAATTACAAAAACCAACTAAATTATTTGAAATATACTAAATCAAATAAATATACTTGGGTTTGGAGCCTCCACGCGATGAAAACTAGCACAATTGCTTGGATTTAGAGCCTCCGCGCAACAAAAAAGTAACACAATTGCTTCCATTTGGAATCTCCAAGCTTAGCCTTCAAAATTTGGAGCTCAAATATGCCTCACAGCCGCAATGTGCCTGCACCCGTAGTTGACACTGATCTGCACACAAATTTGCCTTCCATCTTAGCTCTTATTTATAGACAATACATCACTGTCGGTTCATTAATTTGGAGGGGAATGTTACAGAACCGGCAGTGATAATAACTATCACTGCCGGTTCTCGTCTGTGGGCTGGAAGGGCGAAGAAAACCGACAGTAAAAATGGGCTTTTCATTGCCGGTTCATATTAGTCCATGTGAGCCGGCACTGATACTCCACATCAGTGCCGGTTTTTAATATGAACCGGCAATGAAACTATCACTGCCGGTTTGTGTCCCTAGCCGGCACTAATGCTCCAATTTCCCTACCGCCTGGTTTGCAAAGCGGCAGTGATAACTCATCACTGCCGATTTTCTTTGAACCGGCGCAGATAAGGCGGTTACAAACGGTATTTCTGTTGTAGTGTAAGGGGAAATGTAATAAGTTATCACCACTATATGCAGTACAGAAAGATAATTTTGTGAGGGGAGACTACAAACAAAGGAAACAAATGGCGAGATTATAGGGTTTGATTACACTACCAGAGAAATAGCCTTTCATACCGGCACATCAGTACCGGTTTTGCATGAACCGGATCGACGATTACATCGGTCCGGTACAACGATCACTGGTCCGTGGGGAACATCGATGCGGTGAAGACACCTACCTGTATTGATACTCTAACATCCATGCCGATTGGTGCCGGTACTAAGCAGCCTTATTTGAACCTCCTCTTCCCCGCCCCCTCGGCTCCTCCCGGGATATCAAGATCATTGAAGAAACCAACCGTCTCGATTCTCTAACTATCGATCTTGGTTGGTTACACCAACCGGAACTCGGCCTGCTTAATACCAGTTGGTTAAGCCAACCAGTACTGATGTTAGAGCATCAGTACAGGCTGGTTTCTTAAACAGGTACTAAGCAGCCTTCTTTGAACCTCCTCTTCCATGCCTCCTCCCCACACTTTGTCAGATCAAGAACAGTGCACCGCCGGCCAAGAGCTTCAAGAAAGGGAAAGGTGCCGCCAAAATTTTGGTAATTTTACACCCAGCCAAGTTAACCAAAGTTAGTAACATCGTTTCTCACTACATTTGGTGTAAAATAGAGCTTCTTCTTTTCTTGAAATGTGCATAAAATTTAATATTTTCTCATGATCGATCAAGAACAGTGCAGCGCCGGCCAAGAGCTTCAAAAAAGGGGGAAGTGCTGCCAAAATTTTGGTCATTTTACTCCCAGCCAAGTTAACCAAGGTTAGTAACATCGTTCCTCACTATATTTGGTGTAAAATGGAGCTTCTTCTTTGCTTGAAATGCGAAGAAAATTTGATCTTTTCTCATGATCGATCAACAACGGTGCAGCGCCGGCCAAGAGCTTCAAGGAAGGGGAGGTGCTGCCAATATTTTAAAATTTTGGTCATTTTACTTCAAGCCAAGGTAACCAAGGTTAATAACATCGTTCCTCGCTACATTTGGTGTAAAATGGAGCTTCTTCTCTGCTTGAAATATGAAGAAAATTTGAGCTTTTCTTAAGATCGATGAAAGATTATGAATGTAGAGAGCTGGCTCGATCTTTTCATATAGATTCCAATAACTTGTTATGTAAGTTTGGAATTTTCTTGGATTAGATGTAGCTCGCGTTGAATGTGTGGATCTAGCTCAAATTTAGGTTTTAGTTCCATCGATCGATGAAGAATTTTGAATCTAGGCTTTGATTTACCAAGTCTTTCTTGTTAGTTGTGGATCTAGCTCAAATTTAGGTTTTGGTTCCATCGATCGATGAAGAATTTTGAATCTAGACTTTTATCTATCAAGTCATTCATTTTAGGTATGGATCTAGCTCAAATGTAGCTTTCGGTTTAAATAAAATTATCCACCTAAAATTTTTAAATAAATTTAATATCGGTTTAATTTGAAATTTACGAAATGTTACAAAATTCATTATTGGAAAATGAGCTAATAGCTGCCTTGATGTAACATAATGTAGATGGACCGGCGATGGATGTATATGGACCGACGCTCCCCGGAGTTCTTGCGGGGTTTACAACCTTTTCTTTGTGCGGCGAATGCATACACGAAGTCAGGCTACATATGTTGTCCATGCATAGATTGCAAGAATGAGAAGGAGTGGCCAAAATCCAGTCACATTCACATCTATTTGCTCTCAAGAGGTTTCATGCCAAACTATACCTGTTGGACCAAGTACGGTGAAGAAGAGACTATACGAGAACATGGTGAAGAAGAGAAAGAGGGGGACAACAATATCCCGGATGCTGGCTAACACGGTTCTTTCGAAGATACATTGGGGAAGTTTGGCGATGATGACATAGACCAGATGCTGCTTGATGGAGAGGGAGAATACACCAATGAAAGACATTACGAAAAGTTCCAGCGCCTGTGGGAGGACCACAGAACACTATTGAACCGAAACTGCCGACAGGGCAACAAAAAATTGCGTACCACGCTAGAACTCATGCAATGGAAGGCGACCAATGGATTGTCTGATAAGGGATTCAACGAGTTGTTATGTCTCATAAAGACGTTGCTTCCAGAGGGTAACACGCTGCCTGAAACTACGTACGACGCTAAGCAAGTTCTCTGCCCTTTGGGGTTGGAGGTACAAAAGATACATGCATGCAGGAACGATTGTATCCTTTATCGCAATGAGTACGAGGATTTGGAAGCTTGTCTGGTGTGCAAAACTTCGAGGTATAAGACTAGGCATGATGACCCAGGTGAGGAAGAGGGGCAGCGTAAGAAGAAGAGACCCCCGTTAAGGTGGTCTGGTGTTTCCCTATAATCGCCCTGTTGAAACGTTTATTTGCGAGTAAAGCGCATGCCCAGATGATGCGCTGGCACAAAGAAGATCGTAAGGACGACGGAAGGCTAAGGCAGCTTGTTGACGACTCCCAGTGGAGGAAAGTCGATAGAAAATACCCGGACTTCACTGAGAATGCGAGAAACATAAGGTTTGGGTTGAGTACGGATGGGATGAACCCGTTCGGCAAGATGAGCAGCAGTCACAGTACTTGGCCCATGACTTTATGTATCTACAACCTTCCTCCTTGGCTGTGTATGAAGCGGAAGTACATTATGATGCCGTTACTTATCCAAGGGCCGAAGCAACCTGGAAACGACATCAACATGTACCTCAAACCGTTGGTGGAAGATCTGCTAACGCTGTGGACCGATGGTGTACGTGTATAGGATGAGTACAAAAGAGAGCACTTCACCCTATGTGCATTGCTATTCGTAACTATCAACGACTGGCCTGCACTTGGAAACCTATCAGGCCTATCTATCAAAGGATATAAAGTCTGCATGCAGTGCTTGGAGGATACGGACAGCAAGTATCTGAAAAACTCCTGAAAGATCATGTACATGGGTCGCTGTAGGTTCCTCCATATAAAGCACCCGTTACGACGGAAGTGTTAGAATTTCGATAGGACAGAAGAGAAACGTAAGAAGCCCCTGCATCGCAATGGGACACTTGTATTTTCTCTGGTAAAGGATCTGAAAGTAGTATTTGGAAAGAGTCCTGATAGCAAATCTGTCTCGACTGAACAAGGTCATACGAAGCCCATTTGGAAGAAGATGTCAACATTTTGGGATTCCCTTACTGGAAAGACTTAGAGGTGCACCACTCACTGGACTTCATGCTCACGAAGAATGTCTGCGTGAACTGCTAGGCTTTCTAGATATGTATCTACTGGGATACACTTCAAGGACGAAACGACCTGCATCTACTGGGACTCAGGAACGACCTACATCCGAAAAAGAGAGTGAAAGGACAACATTACCTCCACCCTGCAAACTACACTTTGAGCAAGAAAGAGAAAAAAACATGATTAAGTTCTTGAACAGTGTGAAGGTCCCTTCTGGATACTCCTTAAACATAAGGAGACTCATCAACACAAAAGAGAATAAAATAGTACACCTGAAATCCCATGATTGTCACATGTTGATGACACTGTTGCTCCTAGTGGCGGTAAGAGGTATTCTGCCGGACTGGGTACGAGGGACAATCGTAAAGCTGTGCTCGTTCTTCAACGCATTGTCGCAGAAGGTCATCGAACTATGGAACTTACCTAAGCTGTAGGATGACGTGGTCGATAGTCTGGTCAGCCTTGAGATGATCTTCCCTTCGTCCTTTTTTGATATATGGTCCAAATCATGGTCCACATTGTCAAAGAGATAGAAATTCTCGGACCCGTGTTCCTGCATAGTATGTTCCCTTTTGAGAGGCACATGGGTGTCCTAAAGAAATATGTTCGTAACCGGTCTCGTCCAGAAGGCTGCATTGCACAGGGTGTTGGCACAGAGGAGGTGATTGAGTTCTGTGTCGACTACATTGATGAGCTAAATCCGATTAGTGTCCCTATTTCACGCCATGAGGGGAGGCTACGGGGAAAAGGGACTCTAGGGAGAAGATAATTTTTTAGCGATGATCTACTTTCATTTAAACAAGCACATTTCATAGTCTTGAAACAAGCAACTGTAGTAGCTCAGTTTATCCATGATCATGATATGATTCGACAAGACCAATATCTAGAGAAGTCAGAAAAGTGGATCGCACTAGAGCAAATGGATCGTTTCGGTGGTTAGTTACAAAGCAACTGATGGGCTCCCAGACAGACAATGAACAGTTAAAACTCTTGGCTCGGGGACCATCCATGACAATCGTGTCATTCCATGGGTATGAGATAAATGGGTACACATTTTACACGACTGCCCAGAATAGCAAGAGCACTAACCAAAACAGCGGCGTCCGTATAGATGCCTTGGACAAAAATGGAAAGATGGACACCTACTATGGTTACATAGAGGATATCTGGGAGCTTGAGTATGGACCTTTAAAAATCCCTCCGTTTCGGTGCCAATGGGTCGAATTGACAGCCGTTGAGATCGATGAGTACGGTATGACAACCGTGGACCTCAAGCAAGTGGCCTATTGGGACGAACCATTCGTACTCGCAAATGATGTGGCACAGGTATTCTATGTGATCGACATAAACAGCAAACCGAAAAGGCAAAAGGACAAGCCTACTAAAACTAAGAAGCAGAAGGACAAGCCTACCGAAGATAACAAGCAGAAGCAGTAGACTAGCGGTATCGATCAGGCAAGGCGCCACGTGGTTCTTCCAGGTAAAAGAAGGATCGTCGAAGTTGAGGGCGTCATAGATGAAGAAGAGTACAATCAATTTGACGAGCTACCTCCTTTTACGGTGGACGTAGACATTACTGTCTTTAATGATATAGAGGAATCCCCCTATGTACGACACGATCATAATGAAGGATCAGTTGTAAAAAGAAAGTATGTTAGTAAATAAGTCCAACCGTGTTATATAAACCCGTGTATGAATTATGATTTTTTATTAATTAAAGAAGCAATAATTGAATTATATAAAAAGATGAAAATCAGTATTAAGATGGTTGGAAAATAATATTGTAAACAATATATGAATTTTAATTTATTTTATTTTTTAAAAATCATTTTAGTGTGGAATAAGTATGATTTATTATTTTTTAGTAAGCAATGAAGCAATAATTGAATTTATATAAAAGGTGAAAATTTATAATAAAATTTAAAAAATTAAAGAGAAATTTCAAGGCTCCCAACATCCCAACAGTTTTTTATAATTTTTGAAAAATTAATAGCAAATTAGTACCTATGACTTGTGGGACCTACCAGAGATGGCCCATATGTCAGTGAGCACATCCCTTTCTCCTAAAAAGGGTACAAAAAAGATTCGTGCCTTGTAGGACCGATCAAAACCCCCTCCTCTCCCGTGGCTAGCAGCGTGCGCTTAAGCGCGGGCTCCCCGTGCGGCACGGTCACGGGTTCGAGCCCAACTCGCGCCGCTGCATTCTTTTATTTTTAGAAAATCAGTTCCGGTTGATGTAATCAACCGGGACTAAGTGAGCATTCAATCCCGGTTTGTTACACCAACCGGGACTGATGGTCCCTAGGTCAACATAAATGGGCGGGTTGATGGGGGCGTCAGTCCTGGTTGGTGTAATCAACCGGGACTAATGTGAGCAAGAAGTCCCGGTGTATTATACCAACTTCCAATGTAATGGAATCTTCTATATTATCATAATTTATAGTTTCTACAGAATGTTTTATACTTTTGATTTTTAATTTTTGGTACATGAATGTATTTGTGAATAAATGTATAAAAATTTATAGAAAATAGTAATAGGCTCAAAACATGTGCGAACAAATCTTATGGGTCCAAATATACATATGTTATAGAAAATGTAATAATTTACAATAATGGTACCCTGTACAATATCCCACAAGGTTACCACAAAAGATGATAATTTTTAAGCTAATTTTCACTAATATACTAATTAACTAATTAATTTCTATTATTTTATAGCTAGGCGGCTGCTGCGTCGTCCTCTTCCTCCTCATCATCGGCGTCGGCGCCATCGTCGGAGGCGTTCGAGCCATCCACGTCGTCATTGTCGTCGTGGTCCTCCTCCTCTGGATCGTCGTGGTCGTCGTCGTCGTCCTCCTCATTCTCGTCCTCCTCCTCGACGACGTCCTCCTTGTCGAAGTCCTCCTCATCCTCGTCGTCATCGGACAGCTCGTCCGACATCGAGAACTCCACCGGGTAGAAGACGGACTCCTTCCTCGGCCGTTTGCGACGAATGCACTTCCAAGGGGGACTCTCATCGTCAGAAGACGGCGGCGGCGGCGGCGGTGGAGGTACTCCCGCAGGCGAGACAGGCATCGGTGGTGGTGGGGTGGAGGAAGAGGCAGAGGCAGAGGAAGAGGCCATGGATCGAAGAGGCAGAGGAAGAGGCAAAGACACGCGGTAGAGGAAGACGAAGAGGGAGAGGAAGATCGTCGATTTTAAAGAAGAGGCAGAGGAAGACAAAGAGGCAGAGGAAGAGGCAGAGGCGGCTCCTCGGTTCGCGCCAATGTTGCCTTGTTTGGAATTCTATATAGTCCCGGGTGGAGACACCATCAGGGATTGATGGCCCATATAGTCCCAGTTGGAAACACCAACCTGGATTGATGGCCCACATAGTCCTGGTTGGAGACACCAACCGGGATTGCTTCCCCCAAAATAGAGGTCACAGATATGTGGGCCCATCTCTTGTGGGTCCCACATGTCAGTGGTAGTAATTTGCCATAAAGTAAAAAGTATGCTAACAAATAAGTCCAACCGTGTTATATAAACCCATGTATGAATTATGATTTTTTATTTAGGAAGGAAGCAATAATTGAATTTATATAAAAAGGTGAAAATCTGTATTAAGATGGTTGGAAAATAATATTGTAAACAATATATGAATTTTTAATTTATTTTATTTTTTGAAAATCATTTTAGTGTGAAATAAGTATGATTTATTATGTTTTAGTAAGCAATGAAGCAATAATTAAATTTATATAAAACGTGAAAATTTATAATAAAATTTGGAAAATTAAAGAGAAATTTCAAGACTCCCAACAGTTTTCAATAATTTTCGAGAAATTAATGGCAAATTAGTACAAATGACATATGGGACCTACCAGAGATGGGCCCACATGTCAGTGAGCACATCCCTTTCTCCTAAGAAGGGTACAAAAAAGATTCGTGCCTTGCTGGATCGATTAAAACCCCCTCCTCTCCCCTGGCTAGTAGCATGCGCTGAGCTGGGGCTCCCGTCTTGGCAGTCACGGGTTCAAGCCCACTTCTTGCCATTGATTCTTTATTTTGAGAAATCAGTCCCGGTTGGTGTAATCAACCGAGACTAAGGGCCTGTTTCTTTCAGCGGTTGCGTTTGCTTATAAGCTGAAAATTTGTATCTCCTCGATAAAGATATCCGAGGGATAAAAAAATTATAGAAAAATGGTTTTGAGAAGAAATTGTAAGACCTACAAAAAATGGCTACCACACATCAAAGCATTTGGATTGTATGAAAATAACAAATTTCCAGCTTAAACACAAACGCAAACGTAAATGCTGAAAGAAACAGGGCCTAAGTGAGCATTCAGTCTCGGTTTGTTACAACAACCGGGACTGATATGAGCAAGAAGTCCCGGTGTATTACACCAACCGGGACTGATGGTTCCTAGGGCACCAGCTGATGGGGCGTCGGTCCCGGTTGGTGTAATAAACCATGACTGATGTGAGGTTAGTCCCGGTGGATGACACTAACCGGGACTGATGTCCCTATCATATAAATTCGAAAGCGAGAGAGGTTGGAGGCATAAGTGTTATTGTCTCCAACCTCTCTCGCCGATGTTGCCTTCAGCCCCCGCCGTCGACGACCGACGAGCGCCGTCATCTTCCTCTCCTCCGACGACCACGCACGCGCTGCCGTCCTCCTCGCCAACAACGACCCCGCGCGCGCCGCCGTCCTCCTCGTCACCGACGATCCCGCGCGCGCTGCCGTCTTTCTCGCCTCCGACGACCTCGCGACCAGGGTGCTCCATGTGCTCCTCTCTCTTTCCCTTCCCTCGCTCCTCAGCAAGGTGCAGGCAGAGCATAGGACAGTGAGTGCGGGCTCGGGCAAGAATGACGGAGCGTGACACAGGCAGGCACGACCGACAGGAGTGCGGTGCGACCAACAGAAGCACAAATGCACAATCACGGTGCACCCACAGAGTGTTCGACGAAATGCCCAAACCTACAGCATGCCCAAATTCCACATTATGGTGTTAAGAGTTTTCAAAGAGTACCTCTTGCACCCCTAGGGGCACTTGGGTCGTTCAATTCGGCATGCGGCGTCCATGTCAGGGACCATGTGCCAATTAGCAACGCGAAATGGGATAATGTCCCTAAAGATACAAAGAACATGATCTGTACCGACCTGAAGGAGACATTCACCTTCCCCCAAGGGACCGAAGAGAAGGTGAAGAGTTACACGTTGAAGAAGATGGCCATCGCATTCCAAACATATAAAAAGAAGTTGAACACGGAATACATCAAGAAGAACCGAACGCCCGACTTCAACAAGTATCCAAAGTTGCAGGATCACTGGGATGCACTCATGAACTACAAGAATTCGAATGAAGGTCAAAATATGACCGAAAGGAACAGCCAGAATGCTCAGAAGAAGCAATACCACCACCACCACCTCGGCCCTGGTGGTTACCGTCAGGCGATGCACAAATGGGAACAGGAACTACTAGCGAAGCAGCTACGCTTCCGGTGGGTTGCCCGAAGCGGACTTGGGCCACTAGCCCATGGACGACATCACGCAGTGGACACCTTGTGAACTGCACGTCCAAGTGAGGAACATCTCTTTCAAGACAGCTCACGGCATGGCTCACCCGGTGGAGCTGGGGCACGTCATCCATGGCCAACAGATACTGCCGGGCTACTTCAAGGTCTCGGTGGAGGAGGTATGCCCAGGGTGCGAGGACCTGGACCTCGATATTCCTGGAGGTGACAGGACTACGAAGTTAGGAGAGACAGTCCACAATTTCATCCTATGGCACAAGAAGTACATCATTTTTCGAGATCACATGGACGTGTCCTCTCCAACACCTTCATCACCTCCGGCATACATAAGCGGTCTGTCATCATCTCCATCGTCACCAAAGGAGATGCCTCCCAGAAGAAGCCCGTCTCCTAACCCGAGCCCCGCACGCGAAACTCCAACTCCAACATCGTTACCCAAGGCAAGCAAGCCAGCTCGCCTAGTAGCTCGCAAGAGGACGAGGTCCACCCAACCCAAGAAGCTGGCTGCACTTCCAAAGCGGGCGTACGATATGACGGAGGAGGAGACAGAGAAGGTAGTCAGAGCCGAGGTCACTAAATTTTTTAAGCCCAAGTCCTAAGAGAAGAAGGTTCAGCCTGGTACGGAAGAATTTCTAAAAGGCTTGAGGACAGTGAAAAATTTGAAGAACAAAAAGAAAAAACTTCGTGTATCTGACTACGAGCGCACATTGGTCAAGGAAAGGTCCTAGAAGAAGACGTCAAAGGAGACCATGTCATCAGCTGATCAGAAGGCCAAGGAGATGCAAAAATTCATTGAAGAAACTGGTCTGCACCCAGATCAAATATTAGGTGACATGCAGATTGAAGTTGCACAAGTCAGATTGCCATTTACACCGGGCGCTTCCTTGGCCAGGCGTGAGGAGCTTGTCCAACTACCAACTAGGATGCGCCAATTCCATGAATGGTACCTGAATGTATTCAAGCATGGTCTAACGACATTTGTCGTCAAGTACAAGGAAGAATATTTTTTTCACGGTGACACAGTGAATTTTATATCGAATGGCCAGTAATGTATGAGCTATACCAGACAGACGCCATCAACGTGTCCATGTTGAGTTGCTGGACTCTGTAAGTGTCTTATTTAATTGCAAAAATCCACCGTGCGGGCCTTTGCACTATACTAACTTGTAAGCCTAACTAATTTCTTCTTATGTAGAATCGAGATACAAAGATGCAAAGGGAGTGCATTTTCACCACAGGCTTCCTTGACCCTTTAGTTATCAATGAGACGACTATCCCCTGCCGATACAGAGACCAACATATACAAGGGGCTAGTAGGTCAAAGATATCAGTCAAAGATACTTTTACCCTACAGTTTTGAGTAAGTGTTTTCATACCGTCTCGTTCTAATCTTTTTCCATAACACGATGCTAGAACTAATTAGTTACCTACGTTGCCATATATATGTACAGCTTTCACTGGATTCTTCTCATTATCAAGCTAGATCGTAGCATGATTACAGTTATGGACTCGCTGAGGAGACCAGTTGAAAAGTACCAAAACTTGATCGACATGCTCAACCGGTGTTCTTGTTCTTTCCATTATTGTCCTAGTTCTACTCCATTTTAAACAAATTCTAATCATGTTCAATTCGCAATCACGTGTGTAGTGCATTCGCACGGTTCCGTACTGAAATCATGGGCGAATTCAGCGAGGAATTCGATATTACACTTGTCTCTCGAGTATGTATGCCATCATGGTAGCTTTTGAGTTAGTTAACTTCATTTCCATGCATCCATTTCACACTTTTAGCTTTTTTCCCCACAGATCTGGCGTCAGCCGTCGGGCACCAATATATGCGGTTACAATGTGTGCCATACTATGGACATCCTGACCGGAGGTGCTAGCGACTTGCAAGGTTCGTCCGATTTCTCGCCGGCAAAAGTGAGAGCGATCCAAGAACAACTCGTCGGCTGGATTTACGATGAGGTCGTAAATCCAAGAGGCTAGTTTCATGATCCAGCGACAAATAGGTGAGGCCCTTCAATAAAGACCGGTGAACTGTCGGGGTCGACATCTACGGCTACCAAGAGCGATGCACATAAAAGATCGTGATGAACATTCTATAATTAAAGTTGTAATGAATATTTTTTGAACTGTATAAGTGTACTATATATAGGCATGATTGATTCATTGTGATACCTAATAGTTGTAATTAAAGTTGTTAATAAAAGTTCTGTGATTTAATTATCGCTAATTATGCATGATTGATTATATGTGCTTTAATTAATTGACTGACTTAATACACACACACACACACACACACACATATATATATATATATATATATATATATATATATATATAATATTAGACTTAACACACATAGACACATATATAATATATATTACCTCACACGCATATATATATTATTTATAGCTCAAGTAGTGGCTGCTCAGTATCGGTTGGAAGAACCAACCGAGACTGATCAGCAGCTTATCAGTACTAGTTGGTGCCTCCAACCGGTACTGACAGGGGCTTCGGCGACGCACAGGCTAAAGCCACATGTGGTCTCCAACCAGTACTGATATTATATCAGCATCGGGTGAGGGAACCGGGACTGATGCCATTGGGCATTAGTCCCGGATGGTATGTACCGGTTCAAAAACTAGTACTGATGGCCGTTGTGAACCGGTACTGATGGCCAGATCTGTAGTAGTGTTACAAGGAGATATCACAAATAATTTATATCTCTAGTTACATATAAGAACAGGCTATACATGGTGATTCTTGAGTTGACGAATGGGAATCTTATGTTGTTGCTTCAAGAAGGTTGTTTGCCTCCTCACTTTCAGGGTGGGTTCTTTTTCAGCTTATCTTATCCTACTTATTTACCTTATCCCATAACTTCGAGAATTTTTCGAGACAGCCTTGAGAACCGGTTGGACTTTGTGTTTGGGGGTTTAGGGAGCTTTTAGACACGCCTACGAGATAAAAAAGGACTCAAAAAGTAATAAAAAAAGTGAGATAAGTCAAATAAGACACGAGATAAGACGTGTCTAAAAGCTCCCTAAACCCCAAACACAAAGGCCAACCGGCCTTCGAGGCTATCTTAAAAAATTCTCGAAATTACGAAATAAGGCAAATAAGTAGGATAAGATAAGCTGAAAAGAACCCACCCTTAATCTGCAAATTACACACTTAAAAAGGAAAATAAGTATATGCAGGGTTGCTTTATCTTATTGGTAAAACTGTTCTCTCATGGTAGGGAAACTACAGTGCTATTTTATTTTACATTTTTGAAACAAAGTAAACTGCTATCAAAATGCAAACTTCTTGTTGATGGTCACACTCCAATGTGAGTTGCGATATAAATAAATATTTCATACAAATTACCAAGATAGTCAGAGTCGGGATCCTAAGTTGGATCGATTTTCCCTGGAAAGAATCGAATCGTAGTATCCAATCGTAAAATCGAGGATTCTATCTAATTTATAAAATAAATATATTTTTTGTTCTCCACTGTACTTTTATATTATATATATATAGTTGAGCTCGAAGACGCCGTGCTTTGCGTATAGTTTATAAAATCCGAGACTCAAAATGGACAATCCGAACCATCCATCTTGATCTTCTCATTGAAATCTCTTACATGACCAAATTTTGTATTTTTTTAAATTTTTTTGCTATTTGTTTTGTATTTTTAAAACCAGAAAATTTGGACACTCCATAACTAATTAGATCGGTGATGTTCAAAAATACAAAACAAATAGCAAAAAATTCAAAAAATTACGAAATTTGGTCATGTAAGAGATTTCAATGAGAAGATCAAGATGGATATATCATGATTCGATTGAATCACACACTAATTAACATTATGGCTACTGTCAATTATCAAAAATAGCTTCTAAACCTTATCTGGAGTAGGATCGCGATTCTACACGATTCTACGATTTGGATCGCGATCCTACTCCGATCCTATGTGATCCCAATTCACTAAGCGACTCAGATCGACATGCTTCTATAGGATCGTAGAATCGCACGACTCTACGAGTAGGATCGCGACTTTAACTACCTTGCAAATTACCTCTAATGGTTCAAATTTGTTTTATGGTGCTAAATCTAGATCTAGAACAGTCCACATCAAATTGCATCTTTTCTAGCCAGCAATAACCAGGAGGCAAGCTCAAATTACCTGGATCATGGTAGTGTCACGTTGTGAGATCTCAATGGGGAAGAGCCAAGAATCGTGGAGTAGCTACGGTTCATGGTGATGCTACCACTGATGTCACAGTAATTTACATGGGCATTGAGCAAATATGTGCAATTCTACATATGTACATTGTGGAACGCTTGTGCAAATCCACACTGCCAAGTCTTCTATGACTCCACAGGTATGCTTCACACCTACATTCGACTGATTCGAGCTGACCGTGTCAATCACAAGAGCAAAACAAGCCAGCAGAAAACGTAATTAGTAGCCATATAACATTTTTCCAAGATGCTTAATTAATTCACTGGACAGTCGAAGGATATGTGTTTAGAATTAAATCATCCTATGCTTGTGCTCCTGCATGCCTGCACCTTCTTGTGAAGCTGCTTTTGTTTTTGTTAAAAGCAAACAAATGTGGTAAAACAACAAACACAAGCTGGAAAAACCAAATCTTTCAACAATTTTTCGAATAAAAAATATATATCAAGGGATCAACCATGGGGAGGAAGGCTACAGTGCCAGGCACACGAGAAGAAAAATCATGGATGCAAGATTTCCAAGCCTGGTTTGTTCTTTTACTACTTTCCCATTCCAGAATGCAATCACAACAGATTATAGATCTCTTCTCTATGGCACATTTACTATTGGTTTGTTTAAATAGGGAGTTCTCTGGTTTCGATGTGAGCAAAAAATTCAGGAACAAACAGTGAGAAAAAGGAAAAAAGAAACTATTTCTGAAGAATGAATCAGCAGGCATCTGCTAAATGTCTTGATCAAAATCCACATAAAACAATCAGATTTCAATATGGAGAAGAGAAATACAGTACCAAAGCTAGTGCCATTTCTTGTTATATTGTGAGAATATGCTAGCTTGCAGCAACATAAACTTCACCGCAAAGCAAAGCTCCTACCTGTACCTGTTCAACGAAGGCAGCAAACTGAGCCATCTCAAGTGACTTAGAAGAACTGCCTCAAACTATTCAAAACGACTTAGAACTGCCTCAAACTATTCAAAACTGTCCAGTCTGAGTTATTGCACAGAGTTGAAGGGTTCATTTCAAACCATTTCATGGATTATCATTTTACATCAGGGCACTTAAATAACTCGCAGTACAATCCCAAAGATCCTAGATCCTAAAAGTCCAAATTGCTACTCAAATCCATTATCTTCAGGCCCATCCCCAAAAACTTGACTATGCCAATTGCCAAGGCCTGAGTGAATGAAATTGTAAACATGTGTACTCTCAAGAGGATGAAATACAGAATTGAACTATCCCCCTTGGACATTTCATCGAACATTTCTTGAGCATCCTCATGAAACAATCTTACCTGCTAGATGCAGAAGAATGTCCACGTGTGTCACTGGCCGGGGCAGTTGGTGATGCGTCGCTGCCGTGATGGCCTGAGGAGTTGGTTATGCACAGAGGGGATACGCCATGAGCAGTGGAGGCAGAAAACGTGGCCGCCGTGGAAGGGGATGGGGGAGGCGCTGTGGCCGCGGCTGGAGTGTGGGGAGAAGAGGGCGCCGGGATAGGGAGGACCTGGCAGGAGGTGCGGTAGCGAAAGTGGGTGCCGCAACAGGGAGGACCTGGGAGGTGAAGGGAGGTCGGCGTGGTGCGCGGGAGCAGGGGTTGGTGGCCACGCAGATGGTGAGCACCGCGGCGGCGAGGCTAGGGTTCGGAGCCGAGGTAGGTGGCGGAGGAAGGAGAGGGAGAGAGCGGCAGCACAATGTAGGATGTTAGGATTTAGTTTAACGAGGAGGCGGACACGGCGCGTGAAACGTCGAGAAGCCAGGGAGGAGGCAGTGGAGGCGCGGTGGGGGAGCAGGCGGCCCGCTGCCGTGGAGGATGGCCACGGAGGACGGAGCAGGAGGCGCACCGCTGTGGAGGTTTGCCGCGGAGGACGGAGCAGGAGGTGCAATGAGGAAGAGGCGGAGACGGACCAGATCGGTGGATTGGCGAAGAAGAGGAGGCGCGGATCGGTGGGAGGCAGACGAGCAGGGTCTTGCACGTGGATTGGTGGAGGAGGAGGAGGTGCAGATCGGTGGGACGCAGACGGGTGGGGGTCGACGTGCTCGCGTGTGAATTGATGGAGAGGATGACACGGATCGGGGTATGGACAGCCGTTAGATTAAATTGAATGGTTCAGATTGCTTTGACGAGCCATCACTCATCACCACAACAGCCTTTTTAAGAGTAGAAATGATTCTAAGACACTCACTTGAACAAGTCTGCATCGCATGTCATTTAGCTTACAAATAAATCGGGTGATCATTACTTACCCTACATTAAATGGTGGGGCTTTCCAACCAGGAGCTCCTGAGCTGCAGAATTCGGAACGTGAAGGAGAGGAGTACCAGGAGGACCAATTTGCTAGAAATTTAGACACTTTCAGGTTTAATTTGTTTAACAGATAAATCATCAACACTAACGGATTAATCATAGAAAGTAAGCACCACGGATACATCATGAACAAAACCATATGTCCCTCGGATATACCCGTAAACAGAGATGATGTGAATCTAAAATAGAGGTAGGGAGAGTGTACGTACTGATCTTCCTCAGGCACAAGACCAAGAAGCGGCGACGACCCCGTTGATGTCGAGACTGTAGTCGTAGCAGATCGCCGCGGAGTGGAAGTAGGCGAAGCAGATTGCCGCAGATGTAGAGGAAGCAGATCAGAGTGGCGTCATCGCGGGCGCTTCCTAAAGACCTTATTCTGTCTCCGGTCTGCAGATCTCAACGACGTCGGGTTCGGAGACTGCTCTCCCGATCACGGTGCACGCCGAACAACGGATGGAGCGATTTATCGGTGGCAACCTGAAGAAAGAGAGACAAAACCCTTACTTATCAGGGTCCTCACTCAATTTTTCTCCTCCTCTCTCTTAGTTTGGCCATGTGCTTATATAGGGGTTGAGAGGAGGCCTCTCCCCCACAACAAGCAATGTGGTACTAAACTAACTTCCAAAGATGGGCTTTCGAGAGATGGGCCAAAATGGGCCTTTGAGATTTTCAGGAATTTGTCCCCAAATATATATGGGCTAAAACCCATATATTCTAACAATCTCCCACCAGATTTCAAAGTCCTTATAGAGAATTGCCTCTTTTCAAATACTGTTTGATATACCAGTGTTTCGATGGAGACCTGTTACGGTTGAACATCCACCTACAGCCCCAAATTACACTCATTCGCAACTTGGACAATGGACTACGCCTTGAATTGCAAGTTTTGTGCGAACAAGTTTCACTTGAAGTCAGACTGATACTTGGCTGCCAATAGGCTACCCCGCGGTTGGAGCATATACATCGTACTCCATAGTCTCTTCATGAGCTTACTAGAGATTACCCAGGTCTCATAGACTGCGACTTCCAACAGTCAGGCTCATATAGGTGTGTTCTTTCAAGATGCTCTGTAGGATGACATCTTCGCTAATTAAAGCCAACAGAACAACATTAAGGCAAATGCCAACCTGCCATACAGATTTGAGAGTATTGCATCTCACATGGAACGGGTCAGGTTATACTCTCAGCCAGTTAACCAATAGCTTGTTTTTTCCAGGATCTAATTCACGGGATCTCCGATCACATAGGCTGGGTTACCACTATGGTGTAACTCATGTGGGTCTCATACCTAGTTCCATTGATGCATTGTCTATCACGCACCGTGATAAACCCTTTGTAAAAGGATCTGCCAGGTTTTTAGCCGTTTGGATATAATCCAGTGCTGTCACTCCGGAGTTTCTTAATTTCCTGACAGATTTCAGATGCCTTTTCACATGTCTTGAGGACTTCATGTTGTCCTTAGAACTGTTCACCTTGACAATCACCGTTTGATTATCACAGTTCATAAGGATAGCCGGAATTGGCTTTTCAACCACTGGAAGGTCCAACAAGAGTTCACGCAACCACTCTGCTTCAATAACGGCCGTGTCCGAAGCAGTCAATTCTGCTTTCATTGTTAAGCGTGTCAAGATAGTCTGTTTGCAAGGCCTCCACGAGACAGCTCCGCCACCAAGAGTGAATACATATCCACTTGTGACCTTTATCTCATCGGCGTCAGATATCCAATTGGAATCACTATACCCTTCCAGCGCTGTTGGATAACCCATATAGTGCAAACCAAAATCTGTTGTATCTCTCAAGTAGCGCATTACTCTTTCGAGTGCTTACGAATGATCATCTCCCGGATTAGAAGTAAACCAGCTCAACTTGCTGATAGCAAATGAGATGTCTGGCCTTGTAGCACTGGCTAGGTACATGAGTGACCCGATGATTTGAGAATAAGTTAGCTGATCTCTAGCAATTTTCTTGTTCTTTCGAAGCACAATGCTAGGATCATAGGGTGTTGGAGATGTTTTGCAATCAACAAAGCTAAAGCGATTCAAAACCTTTTCCACATAATGGGACTGTGACAAAGTGATCCCATCCTCACCCTTGAGTAGCTTGATATTCAAGATTACATCAGCCTCTCCCAGATCTTTCATATCAAAATTTTGAGACAAGAAAGACTTGACCTCGAGAATCACATCAAGACTTGTCCCAAAAATTAATATGTCATCCACATAGAGACACAAAATAATGCCCTGACCCCTACCATACTGATAATATACACATTTATCGGCCTCATTCACGACAAAGCCCACAGAAGTTAAGGTTATGTCGAACTTCTCATGCCATTGCTTAGGAGCTTGTTTTAGGCCATACAAAGATTTCAATAACTTACACACCTTGCCTTCTTGACCTTTTACTACAAATTCATCAGGCTGATCCATATAGATCTCCTCGTCCAACTCTCCATTGAGAAAAGCTGTCTTAACATCCATTTGATGGACAATAAGACCATATGAGGCAGCCAAGGAAAGTAGTACACGAATTATAGTCAATCTAGCCACAGGTGAATAGGTATCAAAGAAATCTTCGCCTTCCTTTTGGGTATAACCCTTGGCCACAAGTCGAGCCTTATACTTTTCAATAGTACCATCAGGCCTAAACTTCTTAAATATCCACTTACACCCTATAGGTTTCCAACCATAAGGTAGCTCTGTGAGTTCCCAAATCTGGTTTGCAAGAATGGATTCCATCTCGCTGCGAACCACCTCCTTCCAGTAGTCCGCATCCAGGGATGCAAAGGCTTCTGAAATAGACGTGGGAGTATCATCCACGAGGTACACAGTGAAGTCATCACCAAAGGATTTTGCAATCCTTTGTCTCTTGCTCTTTCTAGGAGCCTCACTGTCATCCTCCTCAGGTTTTTCCTCAGGTGTTAGCTCAGGATATTCAATTTGAGTGGTTGGTTCAGGAATTATCTCAGGAGTTTTACTGGAATTGCCATGCCCATTTTTCATAGAAAAGATGTTCTCAAAGAAAGTAGCATCATTAGACTCCATGATCGTTCCAACAGATATGTCAGGCACCTCTGATCTTATCACCAAAAAATTACTGCCATCGCTACGAGGTGCATATCCCAGATGGACACAATCTACTATCTTAGGCCCAAGTTTGCGTTTCTTTGTGATTGGCACGTTGACTTTTGTCAAAGAACCCCATGTGCGCAAATAAGAAAGTGATGGCTTTCTCCCCCTTCCATATTTTATATGGGGTTTTCTCCTTATTCTTTGCAAGAACCTTATTCAGGACATGACATGCAGTCAACACGGCCTCCCCCCACCATGCCTTAGATAAACCCGCAATGTCTAATATGGCATTCACCAAATCAGTTAGAGTGCGGTTCTTTCTTTCAGCGACCTCGTTTGATTGGGGCGAATAGGGAGACGTTCTCTCATGAATAATTCCATGTTCCTCACAGAATAAGTCAAACTCACTAGAGAAATACTCTCCACCAAGATCCGACCTAAGTCTCTTGATTTTTCGATCTAACTGGTTTTCTACCTCAGCTTTATAGATCTTAAAGAAGTCTAAGGCCTCGTCTTTAGTTTTCAACAAGTAAATATGACAATATCTAGATGCATCATCGATCAGAGTCATGAAATATCTCTTTCTACCCTTTGTCAACACACCATTCATCTCACAAATGTCAGAATGTATGAGCTCAAGAGGTGCCAAGTTTCTCTCCTCGGCAGCCTTGTGAGGCTTACGAGGTTGCTTTACTTGCACACAAGTCTGGCACTTAGAACCTTTGACAGTGGGAAATTTTGGAGTTAAATTCATACTCGCAAGCCGAGACATAGAACCAAAATTAATATGACATAAACGTGAGTGCCAAACATCGGCCTCACTCTCAACAACATTGTCACAAATATGGTTCACAATTTTATGACAGTTATCAGAAATGGAAAAGCGGAACAAGCCTCCGCACTCATAGCCTTTGCCAATAAACAAACCATGTTTAGACAAGACTACCTTATTTGACTCAAACACTACTTTAAACCCATCTTTGCAGAGAAGGGCCCCGCTAACCAGGTTCTTATTGATTGAAGGGACATGCTGCACGTTCTTCAGTTGCACGATCTTCCCCGAAGTAAACTTCAGATCTATCGTATCAACACCAAGAATAGAAGCATTGGACCCGTTCCCCATCAAAACAGTTGAACCTCGGGCTGCCTGATAAGAAGTGAACAACGACAAGTCAGCACACACATGCACATTAGCTCCAGTATCAATCCACCAATCGGTAGACTGACTCACTGAAAGAACAGTAGGTAATACATACCCGCCAGTTTCCTCTTCAGTATTGCCAATGGTCACATTGACAGACTTTGAAGTCTGTCCAGGATTACTCTTTTTATCTTTACGGTTTGGACACTTTTTAACCCAGTGCCCAATCTCACCGCAAATCCAGCAAGGCATCTCATCCTTGTTCACCTTCTTCTTCTTAAAAACAGTGTTTTGCTTGACTTTGTTCTTCCCTTTGTTCTTGCTGGGCTGTTGCACAACGTTGGCGCTGGGTTGTTCCTCGCCTCCTTTTCCATGTGCATCCTTAGCCTGAGCTTTCTCCTCAACATCTAGAGACGCGATCAACCCCTCAACGGAGATCTCTTGTCTCTTATGTTTCAGAGATGTGGCAAAGTTCCTCCACGAATGGGGCAACTTGGCAATGATGCCCCCAGCCACAAACTTGTCGGGTAATTTGCACTGAAGGAGTTTGAGTTCTCTCACAATGACCAGTATTTCATGAGCCTGCTCGACAACAGATCGGTTATTAACCATCTTGGAGTCGTGATACTGCTCCATGACATACAGATTCACTACCAAAGATCGATGCCCCGAATTTATTATTCAATGCATCCCATGGCTCCTTCGCATCTGTGATGTTCAGGTACACATCACACAGACGGTCAGAGAGCACACTAAGAACTGCACCCAGGAAAAGGGTGGTGGCATCTCGGAACTCTTTCTCCTTTTCAGGAATTAGGGTTCCCTCTGGTTTGCCATCCTTAACCCAGTACACGTTCATAGCAGTCAGCCACAACTGTATTTTAATCTGCCCTCTCTTGAAATTTACGCCGAATTTCTCGGCTTCAACAAGATCGAAGAAAGCGAGCCATCGACAAACCAAAGTGCCTAATCACATAAGGTTTTTGGATTGCTAGAAATTTAGGCACTTTCAGGTTTAATTTGTTTAACAGATAAATCATGAACACTAACAAATTAATCACAGAAAGTAAGCACCACGGATACATCATGAACATAACCATACGTCCTTCAGATATACCCGTAAACAGAGATGATGTGAATCTAAAATAGAGGTAGGGAGGGTGCACGTACTGATCTTCCTTAGGCACAAGGACAGGAAACGGCGACGACCCCGTTGATGCCGTGACTGTAGTCGTAGCAGATCGCCGCGGAGTGGAAGTAGGCGAAGCAGATTGCCGCGGATGTAGAGGAAGCAGACCATGAGCAGTCGCGCCGGGCGCTTCCCAAAAACCTTATTCGCCGTCTCCCGATGCAGGATCTCAACGACGTCGGGTTCCGAAGACCTGCTCTCCCGATCACCGGTGCACGCCGGAACAACGGGATGGAGCAGCCTATTGGTGGCAGCACAGAAGAAAAAGAGACAAAACCTTTACTTATCGGGGTCCTCACTCAATTCTTCTCCTCCTCTCTCTTAGGGTGGCCATGTGCTTATATAGGGGTTGAGAGGAGGCCTCTCCCCCACAACAAGTAAGGTGGTACTAAACCAACCTCTAAAGATGGGCCTTCGAGAAATGGGCCAAAGATGGGCCTTCGAGAAATGGGCCAAAATGGGCTGAAATCCATATATTATAACACAATTTGCTGATGGTATTCAAGATGAAGATTACTAAGGATGTCTTGGGCGCATTACCTACAGCATGCTTGTGGGATCTTTTGCTGCTTATTTGGAGTTATTCGTATAATGTTGAACTTATTGTCACTATGCTTCCGCTTTTGTAAGGCCGATGAGCTAAACTATTGTAATAAGTACTTTGTGTCGCACTCTGATGAACTTTTATGTAATTCGATACTAGCTACTTGATCCAGAGACTAATACAGGTAAAGCACATTAGGGATTCGACTCCGTTTTTCCGGTCCCATCAAAGATTTCTGAACTATTCAACTTTGTTAAGGAACTGAAGTATCTTGTAGTTTCTTTCTAGCAGTATCTTGAGATTAGAGGTATTATGACTCCATTGTTTCAAAAGTCTACCGAGAAATTTAAATTTGCTAGATATTGTTTGAGCTATATTACCATGAGTTGAGATAGGATGGCTCCAACCAAATTCCACAACCTTACGAAATCCTAGTAATTCCAACCAATAATTTTCAAATATGAAAGTAGGCTTTCTTTAGATGGATGTACTGGATACAAATAGACAGGGAGCATGATCAGAAATAGGATAATCCAAAACATTTACCCAAGAGTTTGGGAAATGATTTGTCCATTCTTGAGTCATGAAGAACCAATCAAGTTGTTCCAATCACTACTAGGGAAATGGCCTTTAGTCCCGGTTGGGAACGGGCTTTAGTTCCGGTTCCCGAACCGGGACAGGCGGTTCAAGTCTTGAGTTTGTCTTATTTTTTAGATATTTTCTACACTTTAGTACCGGTTAGAGGATCTCATGCCACCACGTGACTCCCCGCTTACTCTTCTAACCAACCTACCCACCCACGCGTATTTAACAGACTAGGATATGCATTCCTTTTGAAGTATGCTGGAATAAGCCTTTAGTACCGGTTCGTGTTACTAACCAGGACTAAAGGCCTACCTTTAGTACCGGTTCGTAACACGAACCGGGACTAATGTGTGTCTGTGTCAGCTAGCATGTACCCGCTTGCCAAAGCCACCTTTAGTACCGGTTCGTGTTACGAACCGATACTAATGTGAGCAAAAAATTGTGCTTTTAGCTCTGTAGCCACGAACCGGGACTATTGCCACATCAGTCCCGGTTCGTGGCCAACCGGGACTGATGTGCCGGGACTAAAGACCATTTCTCTAGTAGTGAATAATGGGCAATTTTGATTATTGCTCCAAGTAAAAGATCTATTTTTCAATGGGATTTCAATCCACGAGTGAACATTAATAAAGTTGTTGAAGAGTAACATATCATTGAAATTATGATCAGGAAGGTTTCTGTTTATAGCAAATCTATAGAAATTAAAATCTCCCACTATAGCCCAGTGATCACTTTGAGACATTTGTTAATTTTGCATCCATCGAACAAATTGAGATCTCGTGGGATTTTTACTAGGCCCATAAATGTTTAATAATCTCCATTGAAAACCATCAAGGTTATTTGTGATAGAGAGATGTATCTCATATGAAAGAGCTTCAACCACTGAAATACTATAATATCTGTAATTCCAAACAGTCAATATGCCTCCAGATGAAGCAATAGAGGGACTATAAACAAAAGCATCATATTGTTTAGAGCAGAAATTCTTCAGAAAGGCTTGATCAATGTGTTCCTTTTTGTTTCTTGGAGACAGATAAAATCACATCTGTGCGATTTGATGATGTCCTTTATCATTGGCCACTTGTTTAGAGAGTTTAAACCTCGTACATTCCAACTAATTAAGTATATTGATGTTTTGTATTGCCATATAAAACCATGAAGGAGAGTAGACATAACAGTATCCAAAAACCAGTTTGGAAACTACCATAGATAACAAGCCAATGATGTCATAGCATCTAGTTATAATCCGAAACGAAAATTAATATGTCCACCAGAGCAGATAATATATCACTATTACAAAAGTATGGTCCATTGACCATTGCATCATAGACAAAGTTTTCATGATGAGACTGAATTAAACAAAGCTAGCACTAATTTCCAAAATCAGTGTGGATGATGGCTCCTTCATTCTCTATAGCAGTATCACTAACCGATGCGTCAATTATACCACAGTGATCAGCCGGAATCTGAATGTGAGATTCAAAGAGGGCTGGTAAAGTTGAAGGATCAGTCTAGAGAATCTATTCTACAGAGGGTGTGGAGCTACCGATGAGAGTATCATTAAAAAAGAGAGCCTTTTTAGTAGCAGCTTTGCCTCGAGGTTTTCCTTTCTTTTCCATTGGGATTGCAAGCTGACGACTAGGATCATCACCTCTAATTCTAGAGCTGCTTTTGAGGTAGAAATCCAGAATTGGAGTTTTATTCTTCTTCCTGCGAGGAGTGCCATCATTAGTAAAAAAGGAGGGATTTCAAATATGTCATCATCTTGTGGGGAGTCAACTGGGATCAAGCTCTAATGCTGATCATAGGAGGTAGTAACAGCGTCCTTCTCCACTCTCCTTTTCTTAGAAGTGTCAATGTTCTGAAACAATTCAGTAAAACCATCTGAATAACTGGGTTTGATGGATAGAGTTGGCAAAAAAAGCTGTCTTATCATCAAAGAGATTCTTCTGGGCTTGAAACAGGTATAAGAAACCATCATCTCTCAAAGAAGAGACCTATGGCTTAAAAGGAACAATTGCCCAGTCAATGGCCTTTTGAACATCAGACAGTTCTTTCAGTAGAGCCATCCCTTCCTCTGGCCCATCCACTCCACCAGCAGAGTCAATTGAACCATGTGCACTCATAATGGTAGAAGAGGTATGTAACATCCTGAATTTCCAAATTTGTGAAAAATTAAAAATTTTGAGAGAAATAAAATTTCAGAATGATTTTCAAACTTTATTGAGATAATAGTTTGTAAAATTATAATGAAGTGGAGATTTAAAAAGATTTTCAAAGTTTAAAATCAAATTTTGAATAAAAATAAGTTCAAAGAGTTGCTTTACAATATTTTCATTTTGAAAATACATCTAATTAGATTTTTCGTTTAATAAAGTGCTTAAAGCAAAGGTCTTATAAAATAAAAGGATTTCAATGATTTGTATATTTTTATTTGTGGAAAAATTAAACCAATTTGATTTGTTTTGAAAAAGAAAATTTGTCAAACAAAATAATTCAATCTTTTGGGAATTAAAAAGTAATCATAGCCAGGATCTTTCCTATTTGTTTTCAAAATTCTATTATCTTCTCTTATTACGAGATTTAGATTTTGTAAAATCATGATTTTCTCTTAATAAATTTTAATTAAGGTATATTTGGTAAATCCCTTTCCTCCCTCTAACCGGTAGGCCCTACTTGTCATCTCCTCCTTCCTTTCCTTCTTTGATTTCCTTTACCCTTCTGGGCAAACCGACCGCGCTGCCTCCTCTTCTTGTCGGCTGCGTCATCTCAAAATTGTAAACCACAATTTTGAGGAGAACACGTCCTAGGTAATCCCTTATAGATCATCCTCCTAAAATTTCAGATCCTAAAACTTTTTCCTTCGCCTTGTAAAAATCGCTGAAGGCCGAATTCTCAAAACCCTAGCCGCCCCACTCTTTCTTGTCTCAGCGCCACCTCGGTGCGAATCTGCCCAAACCGTCCGAAGACGTCCTTCGTATCTTCATCGCAAATCCATCCCAATTGAGAGCTCGAAGATTCGTGGTCAGATAAAGTCAGACTTAATCGCCGAAGACCTCATCGGATTTTGGCCGAAGCTGCTCTTCGCCGAACCGGGGATTTCGTACAGCGAGGCCTCGGTTTCAACCCTCCCCTTGTTTGCCCGTGACTCCCTCTTCCTCTCTAGACCTTCGTGTTCCGTCATCTACACCTAAGCACCGGTGTCATGTTGAACCGCCGCCAGGAACTGCTCCAGCCGCTGCTGTTCTCGCTGATTTGCCGCCCGCCATGCAAACTAGTTGTGACATCCATCAATTTCCAAAAACCTAAAAACATATTATTTTGATTTAAGATCTTTTATTTAATAAGTACCCTTTAATTTTCCACTGCACCCTAATCTTTTTCCTAATCACCTCCCTAATTATCTTTTCCCTAACCACGTTCTCACTACTGTCCTGGGCAGTGTCGACGAGCACGTGCAGCCCATACCGAAACCACACCAAATCACCCCGTATCCCTCTCTGTCTTTCCAAAATCAGAACCCAAATCAAATCCATAGCAAAACCAAATCATGCCACGAATAGCATACTAAATCGAATCTTTCCTTGCCATTTAGAGCACCTAAATCATACCAAATGTGCCTTACATACTGCACGTACAAATACCAAATCTATAGGATCGCCATGGCAGGAACACACAGGAACACACGCCGTATTTTCCTGCCAAACCAAGCCAAATCAAATCCGATTCTTTCCATATCTCTGCCCAATTCACAGTATAAAACCCGAGCCGTCGTTCTTGGTTCCCCAACCCCAAACCCTAGCCGGCGCCGTCATCACAGAGCAAGAGGACAGGGGAGGAGAAGCCATCGTCGTCACCGCGCCGCCGCCGGCCACAAGCCCGGCCGCTGCCGCCAGCTCGCACCGAGGCCGTCGCGCGGGCTTGCCGCCGCCAGCTGCTGCCCTTGCCGAGGCCGTGCCGCCGCCGCCTGGGGCCGTGCCGTGTCGTGCCGTTGCGCCGCCGGCCGCCTGGCGCCGCCGTCCGCCGCCGGCCTCCGTCGCCGCCGGTCACCCGCCGCCACCACCGCCGGCCAAGTCCCGCCGCCGCCCCATCTTCCCTCTCTCTCCTTTCCCTCTCCTCCTTCCTCTCTTCTTCCCTTTACTTTGCTCTCTGTGCGTGTGAAGCAGAGCAAAGCAGGGGCAGCTTTTTAATCTATCGATCCAGTCAGTCAAAGCACGGTCAACTGTGTACTGTTCATATGAACAGTACTATTTCATCTTTTCATATCTCCTAATCCGTAACTCCGATTCACACCAAACCATTTTCGTTGATCTTCTTTTAATCTAATCTACCTACTGTATTTATTTCGTAATTTTCTGGATTTTATTTGCTGCTGTTGATTCGTCTGTGCCTCGATTTGCGTGTAGACGTCGCGGAGGATTCCGGAGAAGAGCTACCTGACGATTATCAAGAATCGTGCTACCCGGATCCAGGTGCAAGCTAGATTCATATCGATCCCACCGATTTTTCCCTTACATGTACTATTCATAGTGTTTTAACTATGCATGCTAATTTTATTGTTTTTCTGTATATTTAATTTTAGTTATTGCCAATGACGTGTTAATCATCCATTAGCAAGTATTACCTTTCTATTGACGCCTAGAATAATGTAAATCTTATTATAGCCACCCTTGATTTGTACTCACGCTAGATGCTTACTTGCTTCGATGGGAAATCTGATGATCATTATGATGGGAAATCATTTAAAAATCTTGGTAGAGAGAATCTACTCTTTATCGTGTGATTTTGGTTAAACTTTAATTCAACTAAAATCAACGTGGCGTGAGTAGACTCGAGGTGGTGGTATGATTGGTGGATGTTGGTTTGTGGTATACCACCTCGGTCGACCTAAGGACCGAACTTTGTGGATGACCTGACCGGGCAAAACAGTACAGCCATGGGTGTTAATAATGGTAATACCTTAGTTGTTACCTCGGGAAATCTAGGGTTGGTTTGTCATGGCGGTGTGAGTGTGGCTCGCTACCACCGTATACTCACCTGGCATAAGAGGGGAACCTCTGGCTTAGTGCGAGACGGCTTGGGGCGAATCCTTAGTGAGGCATTCTTGATCCTAGATGGAACGGGAATAGCGGCTTCGTCTCACCCAAGGGTGAGTCCCATAGGTAAAGTGTACACACTCTGCAGAGATAAAACTATCATGATAGCCGTGCTCACGGTTAAGAGCGGGCTTAGGCTGCTCCACTTGTTAGTCTCACCTTTTAATAATTAAATGGTTGTAGAAAGGTAGGGCAGGGATTGCCCGGCAGCGAGTGCCAGACAGCGATTGCCATGCAATGCATTACAGGAAGTGTATTGCAATGGTTTCGTGTAGAGTTGACAGCGATTGTCATCTCAGTCTATGCTGAGACGGCATAATATTATAGTGTTGAGAAAACATGAGTAAAGAAATGAATTTAAAATTGTTTTACACTATTGCTTTAAAGCTGATAGGATTGTTTGAAGTGCTCTTTATGCAAATAAACCAGATCCATTCCTTTGATACCTTGCATTTCATTATATAAGGATATACATGCTTTCTGGGTATGGTTTATCCATACTTATTAGTTGTTTGTCAGATCTGTACGCAGGTGACGACTCTGCTACGTAAGTGGTTTACGAGGCAAAGTATGACGATGGAGTTTTCCAGCTACTAGAGGCGTACCCCCGACCAGATGCCTGTGGTAGTTTGACGGGTTTTAGCCGACACGTGTTTTTGTCTTCCGTACTCTGATGTTTAATTTATTCATAATGTAAGTGGCATTGAGCTCATGTACGTTATAAGTTATTTTCTTTATTAATAAAGTATGTGTTTGATGGCAATCCTGTTTAACCTGTGTGTACTAGCATATGATCCTTGGGACTAGTACTGTAAAAACAGAGGGGACGGCTTTGCTGAGCCAGGTCCCGACAAGGTATGAGGGTTCTGTAAACCTTGTGCAGGAGCTTCATCTGCTTGTTCCCAAGCAGGCCACTCCTGGTTGCCAAAGAGATCTGGCTGGTTAAGATCAATGTCCCCTTTGTGACCCATAGGGTCTAAGAAATTATTGCCTTCTTCAAGAAATTCATTTGGGTTAGCAAAAACAGGGTGTGGGTTACCTTCATCAGGTGGAAGAGGATCTTCACCTCGGACCCAGGGGTTTGCAATATTACCACCAAATCTGAAAACTGCAACCGTGTAAGAGTGACCCTGATGACCATAAGGAGCAAATGGTACTTCGATCGTGATACTACGAGGAATCTTAGAAAAATCACAAACAAGGACCTTCACAAACAATCTATGGGGAACCGTAGGAGATTGAGTCCAGTTCATCAATCGGCCTATAGGTTTGACAATATCATTGATGTATTTAGTGGAAAAGGAAACAACATAAACCAGGTAGATTGCAGAAACGGAGCATTGGGATGGTTTGGCCCAATGTTATGCCTAAAGAACAGAACTACTCTATCATCAATCAAGCGAGCTGGCCCATTGATCAATATATATCAGCCAAAAGAGTGCATTCCATTTCAAACAGACCAATGCCAAGAGGATGGGGGCAAGTACTAATCACAGGGATCCCTAGCTCTTCCTGGAGGAAAGTAGAAACAATCTGAGAAATTTCTTGCTCATCAACCAGTGGTTGCCCAGCTTGAAGAACCGCACGGACACAGTTTCCGTGACGGTGAGGAAGACCTAGAGGCGACGAACACGTTTAGGACCTCCATCAATGACTATTGCTTCTGGGTGGGGGAGTACGGATGTGGGTCAATGGCGAAGTTCGCCATGGGAGGGAGAGAGGTGGTGTTTGGGAGGAGTTTTTTTGAGCGAAAACAGGGGGAAGCCCCTCTGAGAGAGCACTTTATTAAAACAGGAGAAAAAACAAAAACAGGAGGGCAGAGAAAGAGAGGGGGAGGAGACGGAGGAACCCCGGTAACAACGGTCAGTTGGGAGGAGTTGTGGAGAAGGTGAAGCGTCATGTCTAATTGGGGCAGTGTCAGAAGGCACTTCAGCAGTGTTTCTTTCGGTGGTTACGGTTGCGGTTGTGTCAGAAAGATTGATGGCCTGCAGATTTGCCAGTGTAGTCATAACCGGTGGACACGATCAAGATTGCGCATCAGGGCTAGGTTGGGAATTGGGCTTGGGCCTCCAAATTTGCTTAGGCCTCCAAATTTGTTTAGGCCGTGAAGCAACCAGACATTTGAATTTTGAGTGATAATAATTAAAACAGTAAGTGCAGCTTAAACTCTTGCTAGCAACTTTTGCTGTCCGTTTTCCGTTAGAGAAATTACTCACTGCCGAAGTCGAATTTGAAATTTTGTGCAATTGAGAATTGAGATGTTTCTGAACAACAAGTTGAATATTGCTTGAATTATCAGGAGATGGATCAGGTGGAGCCATGAATTTGAGACGATCAAAAACCAATTTTTTTTCTATCAAGATCCACAAGATACAAGTCACGTGCAAGTCGATCAAAAACCCTACGTATAGGTACCGAGGAATGAGGAGAAAGAGTTACCCTTTTGTTTCTCGAAGAGACCAAAGTCCATTCCTTTTCCTGAGTAGCCAACCAAAGCTGATATTCCTTTTGCCAATATGGACCTCCATCTCTCTAAAGGTGAAAATAAATTGCAAAGTCTGAAGTAAAAATTTTCTTGATGGAGTAAATAGTAATTCCAACCTGCTTGGAGAAAACCTCAAATCGAAAACCCACATCATATAGTTGATGGACGTGGAACTCTGAAGGAGAACCCCCGAAGCAACAAACTAGTACATGGGAAACAATTTGAGGATCAACTCGAAACCAAAATCTTCCAAAAGACGCAATCAAAATAAAAGGTTGATAACCTAGCCAAGGTGTTACTGGACAAGAGAATTTGGAGCAGATATGCTTTTCAAAGCTTGCCCCTTTGGAGAAATCTCATGAAGAGCACTGATGCATGAAGGAGGAGCACCGAAGAAATCCATGGCTAGATCAACACAAAGAAGAGAGTGAGCGGCACCAGGGAGAGGGTAGAGGAGAGCACCATTCCCCTATCGCTTAATTTCTTTTATTTTTTAGTTGGTTGTAATTTTGCATGCCTTTCAAAATGAAAATGAGTTGGTATATAAAGATATAACTTCATAATACATATCACTTTATTTTGGAGCATATATGCTCAAATTTCTCAATGGATTGAAAGTGCTCATATCCGATGCATTTCTTGTAAGTTTGGCAAGCCTTTCAAGATCTAAATCAAGTGAACTTATTCGTTGCTCCAAGTCTCAAAATGGAGCATATCTTTTCAAGTTTTCATTCCAATTAAAGTGCATCTTTTGTCTAAGTTCTTTCTAGAAATTGGATTTAATTGTGTCTTAGCCTCGAAAGTTTCCTCTCTTGAATGTTTTGGAATATACTATTAAGATGTGGAAATTTCCCTTGTAAATTGAATGAAAACTTCAATTATCATGCTTATTCTCTATATCTTGCATATTTCTCTTTCAAATTGATATAATGAAAAGCTCCTTTTGTCCTTTTCTGCTTTATTGACCGGGGTTTTGCTGCACCTAAAGACTGGGGAATGGATTCTGCCGCCTCGACTGGCGCCCTCGCGCCACCCGAAGGCCAGGGAGTAGGGGTATCGCTTTGTCAAGTCTAGAAGTTCAAATGGAAAAGCAGCTTTACAAAAAGAAAGGAGAACGGGACAAAGAGAGAAGGGAGCGTCCCCACTTTATTTATATGCTTCCTATCGTAAAGTGGTCCGGTCCTCGCATGACTCCATTCATCCTTAGCGGCCTTATCCACAAGTGGTGGCCCTTCATGTGTGGGATTCTTCCTCAGTCCACTTTTGGGCTGGTGCTCCCTATCCTTTTTGCAGATAACAGTGGATAGCTCCTTTCCCTTTCAGTTTTATTGATTAAGACTCCCAGTCAGCTCCGGGCAGACCGGGCACTTTGCCCTCAAGAAAAAAAAGAACTTTTAACTTTTTGTCCAGTGCAGTATTATGAGCAACCAGCAAAAGAATTACATGGCAACTCTGAAGCTTCACGTACAATATCGAGAACCTGCCATTCGCCATGGGAGCCCCCAGCCTACGGTGGCCGGGGCCCTATGGCCTCATCCCCGACGACATGGTCCCGAATCTCTCTTAGAGGCTATTGCCTTGCCAGGGTGAGTCAGCAACCTCATCGTTGATAAGGAAGGTTCACCGCCCACCGCCGAAGTGCCTCAAGTTGCACCCCGAAGGCAAAAAGGACACAACTACGGGAAGATCCAATAGCGGCAAATAAAGGAGGCCGGCCCATGTCACAACAACGTCCCAAGAAGATAGGCTTGAACCCAATGCGTCCGCTTGCCTCTCAAGGTCGACATGAACATACGAGGGAGTACTCTCATAACAGGGGAACTAGGGGTACTCCATCTTCTTGGGACGCTTCTGATTTGTCGCCTGCAAAGCTAGGCAGAATGTATAGGGTAGGCCCATGGGCTATCATGTAAAACAAATGTACCAGAATGCTCCTAGAAAGGCTAGGGTTTGAGGATGGGGAAAATCGCCCCACCTTGCCCTATATAACTAGCCACCCATGTCTCTTGTAATTAGAAAACCAATAATTGAAAACAACCAAGAGAAGGACATACCCCCCGCTTACTATTCATGCCATGCCTTGGCAGTAGTTGTTTTAGCCAAGGTGCTACTTCAATCCACCTCCAGATGACTTTCCAGGGGTGAATTTCCTCTTACGAGACTCAAATAGCTGACGGTTGGCATCCTCCTAAATTAGGGCACGATCAACCGTATGCTGGAAACTATCGTATTCCTTGGACACCAGATGTACTTTGAGATTGTGATCCATGCCTTCCATGAAATGCTAGATTTTCTGTGCATCGTCTGGAATGTTAGCTGGCACGTACCGAGCCAGCTGTGTACACTAGTTCAAGTACTCTGATAGGCTCATATTTTCCTGCTTCAGATTTAGATTCTCCATTCTCTTTAGCTCCTTAACACCTTTAGGAACAAAGGTAGTTCTGAAAGCTTCCATAATCTGTTTCCATGTGATTTCCTAGGCATTGGGGTGGGCTTGGATATAGTTTTCCCACCAAGCGGCTGACATACCCTTTGGTTGATGGGCTACAAAGTTAATGCACTCCTGCTCGTCGTATTGGGCTAAGACGAGCTTCTTTTTCAACATCTTTGAGATAGTCGACGTCTTCCATAGCATCCGTGCCTCAGGGGACGAATGCACATAGACTCCGTGACACGCAAGCGAGGATACGGAGCGGTGACATGCTGTTGGGGTTATTGCAGCTGTTGCATCTGCTATTGTTGTTGCTGGATCATCACTTGAATTAGTTGCATATGCATCTACATGAGCTGTTGTATTGTTGGTCCTCCTGGTGGTGGTGGCAGCTCTTCCGATACATCTACTAGTTGATTGCCAGCAGCTTCCTGAGGTGGATTTGGCTGCTGGTTTCCCTTAGGCGGCTGTTCCTATTGCTTCCCGACAAGCGGGTGCAGATGAGGTTGGAGTTGCTCATGTGCTTGTCCAATCAGCTGGTCGTGAGTGTATAGCCTAAATCTATGTTCCAAAATGTTGTTTGCAATGTGCTATGTGTGATTTTCCAAAATTTCCTAATTTTATTAATGGCTTAAAACACAATTTCGGAGAATATTCATGTAAATTGGAAATACAAAATGACATAGAAAACTAAAGCAAACCAATAGTGTTCTATTGAATAATTCTTAAGGTGGCAATGAAGTAAGATGAATATTCTAAATGGAATAAATAATAATGATACAAAAAACATTGTTTAATAATTACTTCTCTATAGGAAAATGACTAAGTAAATATGGTTTCACATGAAAATATATGAATAATACTCTATAAATCCTAAGAAAATTGTAGATGATACTTTGAACTCTAGACCAAATTTCCCTTAGTGGACCCCACTAGTCAGCCCCTCTCTCCTAGTTTTCCTTGTGGGCATTCCATCAAGCACTTGTTGTGCACCCCGGTGCAGAAACCCTCTCACCAGCTTCTCTCTCTAGCTCGCTTACTCGCATGTGCAAGCCACAATCCTGGAGCAGAGATGCGCCTTGACAACATCCCTGTGTCGCTACTTCTGTGGGACCGGTGATTAGACCAGTTCGCCAACCGCCGTCGCCGCCGCCTGGTCAGCTCGGCGCGTAGGAGACTCCCTGCGCAGCAGGTACGCCCAACTGCCTCCTCTGCTTCGCTCTTGATGGCATGTACCCTCTTGACCGCACCAGCCCGCCGCTCCACCCACCGTACGTCAGAAATCTCCCAGTTTTGCGCGCGATCACTAGCGCATGATCCTTGCTCATGGCCAGTTGGAGAGCTCCTTGAGTCTTCCATGATGTCCTCAGAAAACCCCGTTCATAAAGAAGTTCCACCGAGGCACAATCCATCTCTCTCCGTCTCGGCCACACTTCTCTGTTCCCCGGTTATCGCTAGCCCTCCCTAGAACATCCTATTGCTAGCCAAAGCTTACGTTAGCTTTGCCTCCCTCTCGCACTACTCTCCACCAAAGCAATCGAACTGAGTCGACGTCCTGAGCTCGCCGGAACGCCCCTGTCACTATCGCTCGCCGGATTTCCCCTTTCCTACGATTTCTCTCTCTTTGGTGAGCTTTGGTGCAAACCCTCACGCCTTTAGCCATCTTTGGGCGGCCATCACTAACCTGGTTTACCCATACGTTTGACCAGGGCTTCGCTCGTCTTCTTTCTCTCTGATTTGCCATCACCGCCTTTGTTCTGCTCTACGGTGAACTACTACTACAGGCTGATCCACGCTTACATTTGAGCTTAGTAAGCAACCATCAGACCCCTACAAGTTCACGTGCGTGCTAGATTTCCAGTGGTGTTACCCTAGTACCACCACCACCTGCTCAGCGGAGCAGCTCCGCCACCGCACGTGATGCCGCCGCATCCGTGTAACATCCTCATTTTCAAAAACTAACAAGCATCTGTATTTGCACTCAGGAAATTATTTAAAATTTAAAACTTTTGAAAATGACTACGTTACTTGTAAAATAAAATAATTTCAACCTAATTTATTTTAATTGTAAAATAAAATAATTGAAATAAAAAAGTGCATTAATATTTTATGTTTTTGGAAAAATACTATTATACATGAATTTATTTTTAATATTTTGCTTCGACAGGTATTTATTTGTGAGTTAATAATAAATTTTGGCTCTAAGAATATTAGTTTTTCCCTTCTCTCTTGCAAGTGGGACCCACCCTTGGGCGTCCCACCTCTGCTCTTCCCCCTCCCTAGTAACTTCTCTCCCTCTCCACCAACCCCCTCTGTCTTTGCCTTTCGCCGCCGGAAACCTTATCATCTTTGTGTCTGTTTCAAATCCCTAAAGAACAAGATTCAGGGCCACTTTGATAGCTCGTTTTGTTGTGTTGGCTTTTTGTTCAGAGAAATTTGTTATTTTTGCATATATTATTTGGTGCAACATTTTGTTAAAAAAAGGGACTTTGTCGGATTTTTCTCAAAGATCTTAAAATTAATTTTAATATATGTTTTAGCCTTACCAAATAATCTATGCAGAATAACAAATTTATCACAACGAAAAGCCAACAGAACAAAATGAGGTATCAAAGAGGCCTCAATCTCCTATTATTGTGATAACCTTCGGCCGAACCTCTTCTATTAAAACCCCAAGCAGATCCAGACCACCCTCCTGTTAAACCCTAGCCACACCCCTCTGTCATCTCTCAGCGAATTCCTCATGGGTGAGCCTTCTCTTTGCGTCTCCTTCGATTTTGGCCATCTCCCAACTCCTCTCAATTCGTTTTGCCCCTCAGATGCAGGAGATCATCGCCGTGTCGGTAGGAATTGCTCGCCAGAATTGTCTTTAGTCTCCTTGCCGCCACCGCTGCATCGACCTCGATCTCAGTTCTCTCTCTCTCTCTCTCTCTCGTGTGCAACCCTAGCTAATTGAGGTCACCCCGAGCCTCATTTGGTTAGAATCGAGTCGAACGGCGCTGCCGTCGGGCTCAATGTCTTCCCTGTCACTGGGCGATGCCTCGTCATCGCCTTGCTTCATCGCGGGTCAGGCCGAGCACCACTTTGGGATGCCCCTCCCTCATCCTCCCGTACCCAAGCACTGCCCCTTTTCACCGCTGGCCAGCCTCTCCCCAAAAGCAGTCATGGCCGTCGTGCACCTGGCTTGTTGAGCCACCACCACTACTACAGAATGAGTAATATAAGACGCACATTTTAAGACGGTTTTTACATACTTGTTCTAAAATCGTCTCTTATTATGTGGTGACATAAGGAAAGAGACGGTTTCAAAAGAAGTGTCTCATATATTAGATGTTTTGAAGACGGTTTTAAAAGAAGTGTCTCATATGTTGGATGTTTTGAAGACGGTTTCCAAAAAATAAATGTGTCTTATAAGACTAGGGAATAAGAGTCATTTTCTTGCTAGGTACTGACTTTTATGGGTACATATTATGAGACGCTTTTTAGTTAAAGAACTGTCTGTTATGTTGAACTACTAATTAGACATATTGATATCTAAAACCGACTCTTATGAAGCTATCATATGTGATGTTTGTTTCATATGAAATCATAAAAGATTGTTATTAAAACAAAACTATCATATTTTATTGTGCTATCAAAGATGTCCACTTATTAACTAACTCGTATATGTTATATTTAATTAATTGTGATGGTTCGTTTATTGCCTGAAACAACCTATTTGACCTACTAAATAATTTTTTCATATAAAGGAAGGTAAATAGAGGTATGGGGACAGTATGAGAGATTGAGACCAATGTCTCCATAAGCGAGCTATTAGTTTAGACATTTTTTTAATTTATTTATGCAAAATCAGATAGAAACAACTTTATATGTATATTATAGCTCTCAACAAGATCTACAACTTTGTAGTTAGAAAATTTTATATTTGAAGCCATTTACATGCCTAAAAATTATCGAAAGATTAGAACAATAAGGATACAAATGCCTGCACATCATATGTAAGACAACAAGTTACTTGAGGTGTGTTGGTTAGGTGGGCTAGATTAGAGTCAAGAGGTCATGGGTTCAAATCCCATATAGAACATATAGTTGTATTTCATTCGATAAATTATCTTGATTGTGTAGAATACTTTAGGAGGCTATATGTAGGTTTGAGGTCAAAGAGTATATTTTTTAAAATTTTTTGCACCAATTTTTAATGTTTCCTGCGGTATGACATATAAGACGGTTGCATGTAAAAAACATCTTATATACTTACTTATATAAGACGGTTGTAAACCGTCTCATATGAATGAAGTCTTTTGCGACTGGTGTCAAATAAGTCATTTCAAAACCGTCTTAAATAATAAAAAATAACCATCTCATAAATGTTTTTCCGTAGTAGTGCACCTCACTCGACCATCGCCCAATCTAGGCCCGGTATTACCTTCCTCTCTCCCTAGAGTCTCCTACACCCAGCCGCTCACTCGGATTCACCACCAGTGAGCTTATCGCCATGCGTCACCGTGCTCCACCGCCGGACATCTTCATGATCCGCCGCCATTACCATGTTCGCCTCCCTCTTCACTTGCTTTGCCGTGATCCCTCCGTTGCTGAAGAGCTGCCGCCTGGTGCCGTCCCTTGCTCCCTCTCACTAGCACTTGGGACCTGCCCATCAGGCCAGCACGCCCCTTTTTTCTAATCTCAATAGGCCGACCGGGCCAGAGCAGTCTCTCCTAGGATAGTACAGCTAGAGCTGGCCATATGGGCCAAACCAACGGGCCGAACTGGGTGGCCCGTTACTATGGAACAGGCCGGCCCAGCCTGGTTCGGTATAGAAACAAACCAGGCTGGCCCGGTTCATCCCAGCGAATCGGGTTTGGGCTTGACCCTCGGCTCGTCAGGCTGGCACGGTTCGGTTCGTATTGTAGCGGCCCGGTTTGTTACTATGTGAACCGGGCTGGCCCAGTTCGGCCCATTTGGCCTGGAGTAGTGTGGCAAATTTGAACTCCCATTGTCCCGCGTGCAGCACCGGCAGCTCCCGCTCGTTCCGTCCCTCGTCGCCATGGCCGCCACGTGTCCCCAGGCCCCGTCGTGTCATCTCACAGGCCGACCAGCGTGCCAGTGCCTGCCGCCCCGTGCCCTCGCCTGGGCCAGCACGTGCCACGCGGCCACGCATGAGATGGCGGAGACGCGCCACAGGCCCATGCGTCAGTCTGTGCCTGCATGCGCCAGTGCGCCACGCGCACTCTACGCCAGAGGCTAGACCGCCACCACAATGTGCCACTGCCACGTGGCGAACCGTGCCTCACGTTGGCCCGATTTAGTTCTCTTTTTTTAAATTTGGAATCTGCCCATTGATAAATATAGCCCTTTTTTTACCGTTTAGGCTTTGAAAATTCATAAAAATATGGAAAAATTCAAAAAATATCAGATTTTTTCCCTATAAATAGGCACGCACCCCCTTCCAATCCTGGCACCCTTCCAACCTCATTCTCTTCTCTGCATTGCAAGCAAAAAAATAGTTGTGCTTTGTGAATTTTGTGTAAGTATGGTTATATCGCAACAATATTTTTATGTTGTATTATTGTATATGTCATGCTCTAATTATTTTTTTCAATTGTTTTTTAATTTACAGCTATTCAAAATGACTGATGGAAATTCTCCGTACGATGAATTTCCCATTAGCCAATATGGTTTAAGATCGGAAGACTATGAATCGGCCACTCATAATGTGTCAGATACGGAAGAAGATGAAACTGAAGGTCAAGGAACACATGGAGACGAGGAAGCGCCATACGGAACTTTTGGCTCCAGTTCAACTTGTGCATCTGGCTCGGATACCATTGGATCGAAACAGGCACAAATGAACCGGTTGGAAGTGTGGGAGGACTTCGACGAGATGAAGCACCTCGTGAACGGCAAGCTAGTGAGGTATGCAGCTAGGTGTAAAATTTGTAAACATGAATTATCGGCGGCATCAGGCTTGGGAACGGGACACCTGAAGAGGCATGCCACCGCTTCCAAGAAGCGGCAAGGCATTCAAATGCGGCAACAACAATTAAGCTTCAACCCTGACGATACAGTAGCTAATTGGGAGTACAATCCTAAACTAGCTAGAGAGGTTTTGTGTCATCTGATTGCTGCTGAAGATTTACCTTTAGGATTTGGTGAATCTCCTACTTTTCAAGAATATATTAAAATTGCTCACAATCCTAAATTAATAAATTTACTAGTTTTCCCGTCAAACAACAACAAGAGACTTGAAAAAGCTTTACAACACCAACAAGTTAAAATTGAAAGAACAATTTAAAACTAGCACATTTTCTATTTCATTAACCCCGGACATTTGGGCTGGAAGAGCTAGGGAAGATTACTTATCTGTTGCTCATTATGTTAATCAAAATTGGGAATGGAGAAAAAATGGTTGTTAGACTCTTTAATGTTAATCACACAGGTGAGAACATAGTTGAGTGCATTATGAATGTTGTCCAATTATTTGAAATAACTGATAAGATTTTCTCTATTACCTTGGATAATGTATCTGCTAATACTAGTGCTATGAATATTTTGACAGCTACACTTGCTGCACATGCTGAATCTTTTTTAATGCATCAACATTGTGCATGTTATATTATTAATCTTATTGTCGAAAGTGGCTTAAAAAGATTGCAAATTTACCTTCAAGCTATTCGGGTGGCCGTCTTATTTTTAGATAGCTCTAATACAAGAATTGCAGCATGGAAGAACTATTGTCATGCATCATAGGTGTGGCCTAGAAAATTTGGTTTAGACATACCGGTTAGGTGGAATTCCACATACCTTATGCTTCAGCATGTACTACCATATAGGCAAGCTTTCGAAGTTTTTATGAACACTCAATATAAAACTCGTGATGGCACGCCACTTCTTACTCCGCAGGTTTGGCTAGTACTTACTCATGTGTATTCGTTTTTAGAAGTTTTTCATGAAGCCACTCTCACTGCTTCTGCTGTCTATGAACTTACGTATTGTGCTATTATTCAGTGCATTTATCATATCGCACTTCAGTTATAGACATTTGAATATGATGTTGTTTTATATGAGGCAGTTAGCCACATGAAAGCTAAGTATTTAAAATATTGGAGAGATATTCCATATTTATATAGCTTTACTTTTATGCTAAACCCTAGGGCCAAACTTCCTGGATTAACTAATGCTCTAACACAACTTGGTGTAGCTACTAGCATTGATTACTCTATTTATTTTCTTGAAGTTAAAAATAAACTAAATGATTTATATAGAAAATATGAAGAAAAGTATGTAGGAGTTCTTCCACAACGATCGCCACCGGTTCAACAAACGGGCAGAGATATGTCCTTTTGGAGGAACATCACAGTGAAACAAAACTCTAGTTCTTCAAGCTAGAGCGCAACGGCATCACGCGGTGCTATTGGTTAGCTTGCCTTGTACCTAGCAAAGGACATCGTCGACTTCCAGGATGAGTTCAACATTCTCTCATGGTGGCAACAGTATAGTGGAACATATCCAGTGCTATCCATGCCAGCACGAGATGTGTTAACTGTTCCAGTTTCCACGGTTTTGTCTGAGTCTGCTTTCAGCCTTGCGGGAAGAATACTTGAATATAGAAGAACTTCCCTCCACTAAGACATGGTTGAAATATTATTGAGCACAAAGGACTGGGCGCTGGTAGAAAGACGACACCAAAGCCTCGTCACTGATAAACATAATCATGATTTGGCGGCTGCATTTGGAGGCCTAGAGCTTGATGAATAAATTTCTAGAAATATTTATATGTATTGTAGAGCTTTTAGGTTGTACTCTTTTTTCTTTGCCAAGGTTTTCCCTATTTGAGTTTTTACTTGGTAAAGTTTTTAACGAGGCAGCCATGTACCACATCCAAAATAAGCTCTTTAGTGCATCCCAAAAATATTTCCCTTTTTAAAATTTTTTATCCATTTATTTGATTTTTCGTTGCCATTTCTATATGTGAACACACCACGGCGACCCAGAGGGGAGGGTGAATGGGAGCCAAATTTTTCTCGAAGGAATTTTTCACACTTGACGATATGTGCTCTCACCCCAACGCACCTCGGTACATTAAGAACCAAACCAATAACCAAAACAGCGTTTAAACCCACAAGAACAAAACATTTCAGCACCAACTTATATGTCAAGAAAACTCGATTACTCCCAAATGGTTCAACGAAAACCAATCAAGCTCGGACAGCAACTAGATGATGAAAACATCTATCTACCCTCTGAAAATCATCCAAAGATTCATCCAAAGTTTTGACCTTTTTAAGTTTGAAACAGCCGGGAGAAAGAACCGAATTAAAACCGAAGAATCGCGATCTTGTGCAAACCAATGGTGGTCCGTCCAAGGGCTCTTGAGGGAAGATTCTTTGTCCTTTGTGACCCTATTCCACACCTGAAGTGGCCCAAAGACACAGCACAAGGTTCAACTCAAACTGGTTCAAGAACGGGTCCAAATCTGGTCAAAACGTAGAGAAACAAGAGCAAGCTGCATGGGGGTTCTTTGGGGTGATTCTTGGGAACCTAGGGGTCTCTAATCCATATTAAAACCACCCTCAAACTTGTAGCAAAGCAGGAGCACGAGCAGCACGTCAAACAACCATGAGAGTGTCAAGAACGAGTCCAAAAACATGAAGAAATTGGACAGCTGCGTGGGAGTTCTTTGGAGGGTTGATTAAGGCACCCAAGAGAGACATAATCCATGAGAAAAACATCCCCACCGTGCAGCGCCACGTCCATAAGAACAACAGCCCAAAAACTCATCAAGAATGGGTTCAAATCAAGTCAAAAGTCAAAGAGATAGGTGCAAGCTGCATGGGGTCTCTTTGGGATGATTCTTGGGATCCTAGGGGTCCCTATAATCCATATGAAACCAGCCCCCAAAACTGCAGCTAGCACAGATTACAAACTACACTAAAAACTTTAAGAAAGGATCCAAAATCGGGTCAAACAAGGAAGGATCTTGGGCTGCTGAATGGAGGCTTTCTTGGGATTGATTGAGGTACCAAATTGGTGTCTAATCCATAAGATTTATGCCTTCCAAGTTGCAGCAAGATCCAAAAACGAAATAGCTCAAGAACTCATCAAGAAAGGCTTCATCTTGGAGAAGAAGAAAAGAGAAGGAGAGGGAGAGGGAGAGAGAGAGAGAGAGAGAGGAGAAACTTGCCGCACAAAAACACACCTCAAACCATCTCAAAACAGAAAACAAACCATCACAAAACCAAGCACAAAGTTTTTCAAACTACCGGCTTTATTTCACAAACTTGCAAAATACAAACAAGGCAACAAATGGCTCTCTCACACTTTAGAGGAGCTGGCTGAAGGGGACAGCCCCCAAGTGACACCTTGGGGTCCCTTATATAGCCACACAAGCCCACACTTGGGCCTAAACCCTGGGCCACCCACCAAGCCCATCTAACAAGTGGGTTAACACACACACAAATCTCCAAACGCAGCGAACGGCCTCCAGCTATTCCTTCGCTTCGAAGCAATTGTACCACGGACTCCGCACCTGGCTTCCAACAGGGCCGCTAACCCGTCTGACCAAAGCCTTCTTTGCGCCACCTGCACCGAGGCCATCACCTGCATCCATAGACACCAAAACACATCCACAACGTCCATGGCATCGCCACGAACCCAACGCAACAAACCGATCTCGAATCGGGGTTAGTATGCGCAAACGGCGATGAAAACCGTAAACTACCCAAGCTGAAACTGCAACTTTCTAACACAGCAGTCAGCTTCTCAAATTTTTATGATTTTTTATGTTGTTCAAATAAAGAACTTGTCAAAACGAAAAAGATGTGTCTTGGAATTCTCTACAATTTTCATGTATAAACTTTTTTAGTCCAAGCACGGGAAGACTCTTAAAAAAAGAAAAACAGCAGCGCTGTTAGGGCCCTGCCGATGCGTCCGGTGGGCTGCAAACAGCGTCCGGTGGCTGCGAAACAGGCCCAAAAACTATCCCAAACTCTCCCAAATTTCAAACAAACTTTTCGGGTGTCGTGCACCCCGGTATTTCTACCGGCTTGAGTGACCGAATACTAGTCCCAGAAGACCATAGCTAGTATTGTACTCAAGGACATATGGAATATCATCGCAGGCATTGCATTTAACTAGAATTTAACAGTTTACATAACATAAATATCATCCCAGTTGACATAGACAAATACATAGTCTTGCATAGGGCTTAATTCAAGCACATAAAAATAAACACAGCGGAAGACTGAAGCGATGATATCCCGAGGTTGACCCGGAACGCGCGGCTAATCACCTTTACCCTCCTGGTCACAGCTGGCGCCGTTGCTGAATTCTTGACCTGAACAAAGATCCGTAGTCCATATAATGAGTACACGGCTACTCAGCAAGCGGTCCTTAATAAATGAATGCAAGGTCAATGGATGGGTATGGTTATTTGCTAAAATGTCACCTATCTACTTATTTATTTTTTCTTGATTCATTAAACACATGATAACACACGAGCGTAGTCAAAGGACGGCTAACCAGCTCCAAGAGAGACAATCCCTGCCTACACTACATCAAGTTATTAATTAAAACACATTGGACTACCTTGAATTAAACTCCTTTCCCGCCCATAACCGCGGGCACGGCTACCATGATAGTTTTAACTCTGCAGAGTGTGTACACGTTCCCCACAAGCCCTGTCTCATCCCGAGGGAGAAACAGTACAAAATCGTTCCCTGTTTCCACCTGTCCCAACACTGTACCCTTTCTTTAGGTTTGGCGCCCCATACGGTACACTTCGACCAGGCCGACAGTCATGCGCACTCCTTTAGCCAGACCTGATAGCGCACCGCATGAGGTTAGCCCCCATTTAAGCCATTCGGAGCCGGTGATCGTGAATCACGTCCGTCCACTACGAGTACAGCGGAAACAAGCTTCCACAGTTAACGGTTAGGGCCAGAAGGCACAAGTGGCTGTACGGTTTAGGTCCGGTATGGTAATACAAGTATTCGGTCCTTATATGACAGAGGAGACCTACACGTCTCAACCACAAACCCAAAATCCGTCTCTTCTGGGTCTCCTCAAATCAATACACACCACGTTGATTTTAGTTGATTTGGTTTATCCAAAAACAGTACCACGGAGTCGAACTCCACGGATGCAGGTTTAATAATGAGTGAAACCTATCAACTACCAACTCCAGAAGCTAGGTTAAGCATCTACACAAGGATAGGCTAGTAAAACAGTACCAAAATAGGCTAACAATGGAAGGCTACGTCATATCAGTAGAGTACTAATATGAAATCGGAGCAACTTGGTACATACGATGATAAATTAAGCATGCAAATTAAGTAAACATGAAATAATTGAAATTTAGCAAACTAGGATTTCAACATGAATCTAGCTTGCCTTCGAAGAAGCTAGGTTCTGGATCTCCTCCTTCGAACGGCTCCGGAACGTCTCCCGGACAGCAGGTACACGTCGGTTCTACGTAAAAGAGTAAATAAACAACAATAAATATGAAACATAAAGAAAATAGCATAATAAACATATATAAAATTCTAGGGAATTTTCTTATTTTTGGGTTCTAGAATCATCTAAATCGGAGTTCGGGAACTCCCTAAACAATTCCCGGAAGTTTCTGAAAATCAGAAAATCCCAGAAAAGAATAAACCACACTGTTCATATAGAAAACCAGAAAAACCAGGATTTAACCGGTTTAACTGGGGTTTTGACGTGAACGGTAAGAGACACGTGTCGTCCTCTGATTGGTCCACGCGTCGGCTGACGTGGCGCCGGGTAGGTGGGTGTGGGGTGACGTGGCGCTGACGTGGCATACACGTGGCGCCGACGCGGCGCCGCTGCTGCGGGCCCACGCGTCGATGGCGGCGGCGGCGGGCGGGCTGACCGGTGGAGCCCATCTGGTCGATGGTAGCGGCGCGGCGGCGGCAACGGACCCACGGGACACGCGGCTCCCTCTAGTTGGTGGGTGCGTGGCGCGTGCGGTCTTGTGAAAAGGGCAAGCGCGCGCGCGTGGGACGGACGAATGGCGTGGCGACACGCGGCGGCACCGGTGCGCTGCGGCGCTGGGCGGAAAGGACGACGACGGACCCGTCGCGGTTGGGCAGCGCGGAATCTGCGGCGGCACGGCGACGAGGCGTCAGAAGACGGGCCGGCGGCGCCGCCTCCGGCGAGGATCTTCGGCGGGCAATTGCAAGCGCAACTCTTCTCAGATTTTGACGATTCAAGAACCTATGGATTCGTCTCGACGAGCTCTAGGCTGTCTAGGTGCTGGATTTGCACATTGGGGAGATTTTAGAGGGGCTACCTTAGAGAGAGAGAGGAGATCGGATCCGATTGCATGGAAACCGAGGGAATTGGGGGCTTGCTCTTGGGTGGCGGCTGTGGGGGGTGTAGGTGTGCTGTAGGTCGGCCTGGGGCGCAGGGCACGCATATATATAGGGGGGAGAAGGGATTAGAGTTTAATTATGGGCCAAAAGCCCAATTAGGGTTTGACTAGGCTTTGACCAGTGTTGACCACGTGGAAAAGGTTGACTTGGCTTGAAAAACATGCTAAATTACCTCGGCTAACTTTGTAGCTTCCTAGGGCACCTATATCCCTCTAAGGTTTCTAATAGTCCTTATCTAAGCCTCTTACACATAAAATAATAATATAAAATATATATATACATATTCTTATTTCCTTTTTATAAAATAAGTGACAACCTAATAATTTTATTAGGATGTCACATCGGGGCTTCCACCAACTCTTCTAAACCTACTTAGAGCACTTAATCTTGCCAGGAGACACTCAAAACATGCACAAACCCATTGTTCAACATGTGACACACAAAATCACGTCGGAAGGGCTCCAAATAAACATCAAAGATTCAAACTCGAAAATGTTCAGACATGCACTTGTCAATATGTTCATCACAACACAAAACTCAACACTCCCTCTTGATGACATGTTGACAAACCTCAGAAAATACAGTTTGAAAGTGAAGTTTTGAAGTAGCTCCCCCTGTCGAAATGCTACATTTTCTGCCCAAACTCTCCCCCTTTTGGCAAAATATTCATCAAGAAACGCTCCACACAAAACTCAACTCCCCCAACATGCAAATGCAAAGAAAAGGAAACCTAGGAAGGGCCACTACAAGGAGATCCCCCTTTACCAACACATGAATGCGTTGTTAAAAGCCCGTATAAGCGTTGTGAGGGTCTGTACCAACGCATTTAAGATGCGTGGCCACTGGGGCCGTTGCGAGGATCTATCGCCACACTTATAGATGCGTTGGTAATAGGAGAATAATACGTTACGAGGATCTATCGCCACACTTGTAAATGCGTTGGTAATAGGAAAATATTGCGTTGTGGGGATCTACCGCCACATTTGTAAATGCGTTGGTAATAGGAGAATAATACGTTGTGAGGATCTATCGCCACACTTGTAAATATGTTGGTAATAGGAAAATAATGCGTTACGAGGACATATCGCCACATGGATTAATAATAATATTTTGATGATTTATTTATTTCACAATATTTTAAATAACAGAAAGGGGTAATTAAGTTCAAACTATATATATATATATATATATATATATAATAAATTGAAGTTGTCACATTACACACACGATACCATCCAAAATAATATTGTATTCGATACAGCAATAACTTAAAAAATAAATAATAAAACATTTCAATGAATAATCATTTGCAAGTCTGATCAACTCCTCTCTTTGTATTCAGCATGTCTTTGGTGTGGTCTCAACTCCTCTCTTTGCATTCAGCATGTCCTTAACAGCATCATCCATTTATCTTCTCAATCTAGCATGGAAAATTTATTATAGTTAATGAAGCATTACGAAAAAATGCACTATCAAAGTAATATGATTAAAAGGAGCATCATACAAGAGTTGAGGGCCATGTAGTGCTTGATCCAGCCGCATTAGCCAACAATTTGTAGCCTTTGATGGGTCGTATCAATTCTTCATATTTATCCATTGCAACAATGACATGGACCAACCAAAATTAATTTCCTAGTTGAACGCCATTATGTGTAGCTTTTGGATTACAACTCCGAATAGTAGCAACGGCCACATTCTTACTTCCTTTTTTAAAACTTTTCAAGTATACTGTAGTGCCAGTCTAGTTTACACATATACATACATGTTCACATAATTAGCAATCTAATATAAAATTTGTTAAGAATCATGTATCATATAAACAAGGATTAATTGGATAGATGCCACCGCACGAGTGGTAAAATTGAAAACCTGAAATTATGCAGTGGCATCTATCTAAGTCAGCCAAACATAAACAAAGACTTGTGTACCGCTAATGCTTTGGACTTTAGACAATTCATTCCATTGTGTTGTTGATTCTACAAAATATAAGTGTGAAGCATAAGTCCACCATTAAATTTTCTTATAGAAACAAAATTGCAAAGGGACAATTGTAGAGCATAAGCATTGTATTTTAGCAACTACTTCAGTAGTAGGTCCTATGAATATCTTTTGTTCTGAACATAGATCTAATAATTAATAAGGGGTCAAGCAATTAAACATGAACATTAAGATACCATAGGACTGATTTATTGACAGAATATGTAACCAACGGAAACATAATTGGTGAACAAAAATCTTACACTATCATGATCCACTTGATGATTTGAGCAATATGAAGTTGCTTCCTTGTCAACAACCTGTTGCATGTGTTTGTTGATTTGGTAAAGCAAATCTTACATGAATGTTAAGCGTTCGTAGATAATAGATGTCGATGGCACTCACCTTGGTTGCAGTAGTATGCTTGTTTAGGCTTGTCTTGGTGTAATCATGATCATGACTCTCTATAGCCTACCATTCAACAACGATGAACGTCACATAGAAAGAAAGTAATGCTTATATATATGTGAATGAAACTTCTGTAATATAGAAGTGATATGTAATTGGAACAAAATACTTTTTTCGACCGTTGTTGCTCTTCTTCTACTTCTTCCAAATCATCTATATATTGCTGAAATTAACAAAACATGTGCGGTTGAGCAACAAAATGACAAAAAGCAGTCTAGTCATGTTAGTTTATTTGGAGCAGCAGAGTTTCTACTGTAGTTCAACAACCTGGTGTAGATAAATCCTCATCTGAATAGAACAAGGCCTTTCACCAATTTGAATTTTTCCTTCTTCTTTGGTTCCTTAAGATGCGTCTGATGAAGTTCTCTGCCTAATATGTGAAGATACCACTGCTGCTAAAAGCTATACAAATATGAATAGTGGCGGGTTTGTATGCGATGAATAGTGGTAGGTTTGGCTGTAAAATTAAGATTGAGACTTATTAAGAGGTATATAGTCATGTAAGTGCTTATTAAAAGGTATATGATAGATAGAGCAGAGAGGAAAAGTAACTAAAATTGAAATGTTGTGGTTCGAGCACGAGTTACCTTTAGCTAATGCGAAATCTGCAAGTATCTGTAACATTGTCGGCAAAGCGTAAGTCTGTCCAGAGAAGTAAAAGAATATTTCCTCCATCATCTACACCAAGTTTGGACAGCAGATCAGTATTATTGTGCTAGACTACGAGCGGAAAGAGTCACAAGCATGCCGGACCCTTCGCATGTGGTCCTAATTAGCGTAAACTGTCTAGCTCTAGGAATATCACCTTAATTAACACAAGTGCAAAGATTAGCAACACTTGGTACTAAGTTTCATTAAGGGGCTCTTTACTGGGATCTACGGTTGTTCCCTCTATATCTCTTCTAACCCATGTTTGACTGCCATGTGCATTATCAAAAAGTTCCTTTAGATGACCAACATGATAAGGTTTAGTTCCGATTCATTGATAAACTGCACAAAGAAAAAAATGGGCACTTCTCAATCTAGAATACACCTCCATGGAATAGATGTGTACACATGAGAAATCAACAGCAAAACCCCTAATAAATTAATAATATACAAATTGAGCAGTATATTGAGGATGCTAACATGCCTGAACCATCAAATTGCAGAAAAAGATTGGAAGTATAAGATAACAGCAAAAACCTATTTCTTGAGCAGCTAACAGCACACGTTTTATCTGTGAAACCATAAAAATCTGATAGCCTAAATTGTCATATCAATGAGTTAAAAAATAATAGCAGTAGGTACTACCATGCCATATATTTCAAATCTAGTACAAGACATGTTGGCGCCATGGTTTATGACCAAAAAAACAAACAGTTCTAAGCTTTGTGGCTATGTTGATAACACCCGTACACAAACAATTCCTCTACTTGTTAATGTAAGAAAAATAGAATATGAAAATAGAATACGGAACCAAGATTGGATCAGATCAGATCTTGCTGCAGATTAATAGAGAAGAAACAAGAAAGAACATAGCAGGAGGCCAATGTACAACGAGCGAGCTGCTGATGTTTGCCCTTCAACAGAGCCTATGAAAACAGGGAACAAAAAAATTCAAAACAGGACAATACGTGTGCATTTGCAGAGTTTTCTTTATGGTGTTAAGAAAAACTAGGCACTAGAACCATGACAGCTTTTACTAGAATATTTCTTTCATTATACTAACCTACTAAGATTTGGAAATGATAGGCACTCAATCAAACCTGGTTATCTTCATGTTCTTTGTACAATGGGCATGCCGCTGTTTGAAAAACTGAAGACAATGCATTCAATAGTTTACTAATGGAAAATTGCATTCTTTTCTTTGGGTGGTCTTGTTACTGGATACATTTAAATTCATTGGACACTAATTTTTCAAGTATCAACCCAATAGCAAGAGGTCAATGATACACATCCACCGATCACCATCCATTCTTTGAACCAGGCTAGTGAAATTGGTGCAGTAGAAGGCAATTGAAGAAATTACCAGGCGAATGGGAGCAAGAATGAAAAAATTTACGTGCAAGGAGGTTTGTTAAATTACAAAGCCAAGAACAGATCACACCGTTGCCCTTCTTGATTACTGCAAATTCCTGCCGTATCAAAGAAATAGATCACCCTAGGAAGTAGATCTTGCTGCAGATGGATCAAGGGTCCTGGAATCAAGAACAGCATGACCGTCAAGAACAGCAAGACTATATTATTTGATTGTTCCAGTATTAGCGAGCTACTGATGTTACCTCGTGACGGATGAACTCACGCCCTCGCTGCGCGTGTTTGGTGACGCACGGCGGCGGACAACGGTAGAAGCATCTAGTCCAGGTGAGATCAAAGGAGCACGCAATATCATCAACGATCAAGCCTGTGACTGCGGCGGCCGCCGGTGGAGCCTTAGGCAGCAGGATACCCTACCTTAGGAGATAACCAAGGTGGTTATTAGGAAACAATGCCGAGATTATGTAGCTGATTGTGGGGAAAATAGAAGGAGATGTACGGTAATAGATAATCAACTGATTGTTGATATTTTAGTTATATTATTATTTTTATTTTATTAAGAGATTATTCCTGAAAATAGAGATATAACTAGAAAGTGGCAACGCTTATACTTGCAACGGATTCCATCTGTTATGGTCCACCTGATTACTACGAATAGAATTTACAACGCAAAGAATGTGTGGCTATAAGATTAACTCTCAACGCATGGTTAGAATGTTGGGAGGTATGCATTGGCAAATGGGGGTTTTTCTTGTAGTGGGCTTTGTAGATTAACCAACAGGGTGCAACCAAACACAACTTGGATCCAAATTTTGCCAAGTTTCCACAAGTTTAGAAGAAAATAGGCATGTTACTAAAACTTGGGGGTTAAACCAAAGTTGGCCTCTTTTGACAAGATAAAATCACATTCCGTGCGAAGGGAGAGCCAAAAACCAAACAACCATGCCCATGCCCAAGGAAAAGAAATCCCAAGAGATTCACTTGAGCCACAAGGAGAAACCAAAGGAGAAAATAAAATATTTTTATGCCCATTTATGCACATACCACACTCTTTTTGAATTTTTTTTGCATCATTTTTTTTCTTTTCTTTTCTCCCTTTTTTTTGTTTTGACCTATATGCACACAAATGAGTGATTGCTAGTAGAGCACAGCCCAAGGGCCACTTGGAACCGGCCCCCTAGGTCACCCGTAAAATCTACATTCACAAACGTCAGAGTTTGAAAAGACGCTAATAGAGCACCTCCCTGAGGCCTTCAGGCAAAGGCTCCCTAGGTTGCTTTCCTCCTCGTGTTTGTTTGCATTATTTTCAACTTACACGAATGTAAACACTTGGGCATTTTGGTTTAGAAGTAAGAGATAAAAGAGTTTCAATAAGGTGGCAACAAGGACTCTCAAAAGATTCTTCCCTCGAAACACAAACACAACCATTTAGTCAAAGGACCTCCCCAAGCAAGAAATTGATTTGATCAAGTTTTGCAATCATTTTCCAGAAGCTCTTTTCCAACCACCCTTGTCTTCTCTCAAACCATTTTCCCAAATAAACCAGTGGAAACTTGACGCATCTTGAAACCAAAATACTCCCTCCGTTGGAATTTATAGGGCGTATTAGATATGGGCTCCAAGACCAAGGGCAATGGTCAAATTACAAATTTACCCTTAAACTTAATTGGTGGAGGAGATAATTAATGCTTCAAATAAACTTAATCACACGCATGCATGCATGCTTTAAATGAGGGTACTATAGGAAAGATCCCACTAAAATAACATTAGAAATTGTGTGTGCCCTATATTAAACAACAAATCCAAATCTCTAATACGCCCTATAAATCCCAACGGAGGGAGTAGTATTTTAGCCAAACCAAGATGGTTAATAAACAAAGCCCTAAAAGATAAACCAAAGGCTACATGCAAATGCAAGATGCAAACTCCAAACCTCCCTCAACCAAAAAAAACTCCTAGAAAGCGAATAGAGGAAGATAAGGAGAGTAAACAGATTCGCTATAGAGCAGGAAAGAGAGACAACAAATGCTCAAGAACATAGGCACACCCTAGCGATAGAAGAAGGGAAGCAAGCCTAAACTCGACTACTAGGGAGAACTAACACAAACCCTGTCTACCCATGTAGCCTCAAAATACCTGGTAAACCTAAAAGTCTATGAGAGACTCACTAGCTAGAGCAGAGGACATTGCTAATCACATATGATAGCAACTTAAGGGGGGTAAGAAGTGCAGACTCTCTAGCCCTGATCTAATGCAAACCCAAAAACAGACCAGAGCAAATGCAGAAAATATATACAAACAATACAAAACTCAGACTCCCTCTTAATTAATACCTCCGGCACTAACCAAGCCTAGCTCTCCCCTGAGGGTGACAAACCAGAGTCAAGTAGAGAAGAAACGGGTCTCAGCCCGAGGACTCATTAGAGCAGACCTAGGAACCCAGTATTGAGATACACGACCAGCAGGACCTACTGACTCTACTTCCACGAAGCCACGTGGCACATGCTCAAACCTATCACCACTGTACCTTGGGCCATCCCTCGGCCTCGACTGCCTCCTCTGGTCAGTCTATCTGACCCCTGGAGGAAACTCTCGCCGCGAGTGTCTACCTCCACCAGAAAACGAAGGCACACCCTGAGGACGGAGGAAACTCTGAAACCTAGACCTATCGAACCCACCAAAGGGCTCGACTTTCCTGAAACCCAGACTAGGCCTAATGCTCATCCTTGACTCCACCTGTCTAGCTACCTGGTGGTGGTGCTATACGTGCCTGAGATACCCTAGTTGCCTGAATGTGATTTTGGACACTCTTGGGATGACGCTTGGGAAAACCTACCAGCTGATAGCAGAACTCAGATATGTGACCAGTCCTGCCGCAGTAAGTGCAAGCGAAACTAGGCCTTGGCTTTGTCCTAGGTGGTGCTACAGGGGGTGCAGACTTGGAACCTGACTGAATACTCTTGCTCTTACCAGAAGGAGGTGCTACAGAAGAAGCAATCACCTGGTCAGAAGCAACCTGAAGACCAGCAGACCTGAAGACTGTCTTCTTTGGGACTCCAGAGGACGCAACCACCATCCTACCTCCCTCAAGAAGGACAACCTGGGTGGGTGACGCTTGATGTGATCAAGCCACCAAAACCCAAACCTCTACCTGTGAAATCTTGGACTGATCCAAGATCAAGTTCACTTCTTCTTACCACCAACGAACATCTCAAGAGTGCTCATGAGGTTCTCACACTCTTGATGAAGTTGTGACAGAACTCACACAAGAGGGAAGAGGACCTAGCAACACTTGTGTTTTCCTAACCACTAGCAACATCCTTACCCTGCAGCCTACACACTTTGTCACCTAGAATCTCAAACTCTCTTTTGAAGGACTGACAGGAAAGACACTCAGAGTTTTGCACTTCAGCTAGACGACCTTGCTACCTGCGGCCTAACTCCTCTAGCGCTTTACTTATGTTCCCATCCATTTCATCACATCGGAAACAAGAACTGGCAGACTAGAGTTTCATTCAATTCAGCAATTTTACTCTTCAATGTCTAATCTAAGCATCAGCGGTCATTGCACACGTAAGAAGTGGAGCAAAAGCTGTCATCATCTCGAGCTAGTTGTGTCCTTAGGTGCAGCATGCTTACTACGATCCTCATCTAGACCGACTAGGTCCTTATGTGTCATGCTTGCAGCAGATTAGGACAAGCAAACATTTCAACTTTAGTCGATTTTATTAAAGCAGTTCTAGTTTCTTCTAGCTCCTCAAGCACACTAAGGCTCTTGTCCTTAAGCTCCTCAAGCTCCTTCAAAGACACTAACATGAGCGGTCCTTAATGCAAGAAGTTCAGAAGAGCTTCATCACAAACTTTTCAAGCATCGAGAATCAACGGCGAGAATAGTAGAAGAACTAGACACTGACCCTAGACTTCTCTAGCTCTAGAGTAAGATAAGCTACTTCTTCCTTCAGATCTCTAACCCTACCGCTTGTTCGAGAAAGGAAACCACCTAGCTTGAGAAACGTAGCATTGAGATAATCGTAGTTCTCGTAGCAAGGTACCTCTGAGTCAGAGTTGATGTCGGAGCAGTCAGAACCGGCGTGTCCGGCCATCAAGCACATGCCGACGTAGCCGATGTCGTCGGAGTCCTCGTCTTAGGGCTCCTCCCCATCATCACTCGCCTCCTGGTCCGAGACGCAGGCGGAGTCCAGAGCAGCCAGCACTTTGCGGAATAGCTTCTGTCCCTTCTGGAATGTAGGCTTCGCCACAGTGCTGAGCTTTTGGTTGACTGCGATTGTTCTTGGGGTAGTTGTTCTTGGCAGCAGGAGCTTCTTCTCGTCCGTTCTGAAGATTTGGGCACTCTGCTCGAATGTGGTTGAGGCCACCACACTCGTAGCACCTCAAATTGTCTCTCCTCCACTCACTCACTCTCTTGTAAGCTCTGGCAAATTTTTTGGATAGGAGGGCTAAACTCTCTTCAGAAACTGTGTCTAAGCGCTCGTCAGGAAGCTCCACTAGAATAGACAAAGAGACTCCACCAAGATCGCAAGAGGAAGAACCAAAAGAGTTTATGACCAAAGCTGTGAAAGGTGGATCAGTCTCAAGAACTGACAGGTGCTCAAGTTCATAAGTTTTTAAGTTCGAATAGAGATCGTCCAAAGTGAGTGTAGTGAGATCCGTAGCCTGCCGGATCGTGGTAATCTTTACACCCTAAATTTTTAAATCAAGTGCTGAGAGAAAGTGACAAGCATTCTCGGAGTCAGTGAACACTGTCTCAACTGCTCGCAAGTTGCTCAAGATTTTTGTGAACCAGCAGAAACAAGCATCCAGAGATTCACCTAGTTTTTGAGAGAACCGGTTGTACTCACGCTTGAACTGGTCCTGGCGAACAATCTTGACCTAAGCTATCCCCTCATGGAAAGCAATGAGGGTAGTCCAGATCTCGTGCGCCGACTCAAGGTGAGCAACCCGGTCGTATTCATTTCGACCCAAACCTTGGAAAAAATGTTCTTGGCCTTAGCATTGAGCTCAAAATCCTTTTTGTTGTCAGGGATGATTTCCTCCTCATTTGGCACCTTATATGGTTTCTTAACTTTGGCCCAAACATCAAAGCTCTGTGCCATAAGATAGGATCCCATCCGAACTTTGCAAAAGGAAAAATCAAGGCCATTGAAAATCGGTGGTTTAGTCGAGTACCTCTTCTCTGCCATGGTTAAAGACAGGAAGGGCTCAAAGACTTGCAAGAATCACAAGAGCTCAACCTCGCTCTAATACCACTGTGAACATACCACGACGACCCAGAGGGGGGTGAATGGGAGCCAAATTTTTCCGTAGGAATTTTTCGCACTCGACGATATGTGCTCTCACCCTAACGCACCTCGGTACATCAAGAACCAAACCAATAACCGAAACAGCGTTTAAACCCACAAGAACAAAAAATTTCAGCACCAACTTGTATGTCAAGAAAACTCGACACTCCCAAATGGTTCAACAAAACCAATCAAACTCGGACAGCAACTAGATGATGAAAACATTTATCTACCTTCGAAATCATCCAAAGGTTCATCAAAAGTTTTGACCTTTTAGTTCAAACACCGAGAGAAAGAACCGAATCGAAACCGAAGGATCGCGATCCTATGCAAACCAACGATGGTCCGTCCAGGGCTCTTGAGGATGATTCTTGGTCCTTTGTGACCCAATTCCACACCTCAAAGTGGCCCAAAGACGTAGCACAAGGTTTAGCTCAAACCGGTTCAAGAACGGGTCCAAATCGGGTCAAAACGTAGAGAAACAAGAGCAATTTGCATGGGGTTCTTTGGGGTGATTCTTGGGAACCTTAGGGTCCCTAATCCATATTAAAACCACCCTAAAACTTGCAGCAAAGAAGGAGCACGAGCATCACTTCAAACAACCAAGAGAGTGTCAAGAACGAGTCAAAAAACATGAAAAAATTGGACAGCTGCATGGGAGTTCTTTGGAGGGTTGATTAAGGCACCCATGAGGGACCTAATCCATGAGAAAAACATCCCCACCGTGCAGCACCACGTCCATAAGAACAACAGCTCAAAAACTCATCAAGAAAGGGTTCAAATCATGTCAGAAGTGAAAGAGATAGGTGCAAGCTGCATGGGGTCTCTCTGGGATGATTCTTGGGATCCTAGGAGTCCCTAATCGATATGAAACCAGACTTCAAAACTGCAGCAAGAACCGATTACAAACTGCACCAAAAACTTTAGGAAAGGATTCAAAATCGGGTCAAGAAAGGAAGGATCTTGGGCTGCTGAATGGAGGCTTTCTTGGGATTGATTGAGGTGCCAAATTGGTGCCTAATCCATGAGATTTATGCCTCCCATGTTGCAGCAAGATCCAAGAATGAAATAGCTCAAGAACTCATCAAAGAACGCTTCATCTTAGAGAAGAAGAAAAGAGAAGGAGAGAGAGAGAGGAGAAACTTGCTGCACAAAAACACACCTGAAACCATCTCAAAACAGAAAAGAAACCATCACAAAACCAAGCACAAAGTTTTTCAAACTACCAGCTTTATTTCACAAACATGCAAAATACAAACCGGGCAACAAATCTCTCTCTCACACTTGAGAGGAGTTGGCTGGAAGGGACAGCCCCCAAGTGACACCTTGCGGTCCCTTATATAGCCACAAAAGCCCACACTTGGGCCTAAAACCTAGGCCACCCACCAAGCCCATCTAACAAGTGGGCTAACACACGCACGAATCTCCAAGCGCAGCGAACGACCTCCAGCTATTCCTTCGCTTCAAAGCAATCATACGAATATGGATGCCGCACCGTCTCGTGCCTGACCCAATAAGCTTTCTCACCACGGACTCCGCACTCGGCCTGAAACTAGGCCGCCAACCCGCCTGACCGAAGCCTTATCTGCGCCACCTACACCGAGACCATCACCTGCATCCCCAAACACCAAAACACATCCACAACGTCCGTGGCATCGCCACAAACCCAATGCAGCAAACCGATCTCGAATCGGGGTTAGTATGCGCAAATAGCGACGAAAACCGTAAACTACCTGAGCTGAAACTACAACTTTCTAACACTGCAGTGAGCTTCTCGAATTTTTATTATTTTTTCTGTAGCTCAAATGGAAAACTTGTCAAAATGAAAAAGATGCGTCTTGAAATTATTTACAACTTTACTGTATAAACGTTTTTAATCCGAATATGGAAAGATCCTCAAAAATGTGAAAAACAGCAGCACTGTCAGAGCCCTTCGGACGCGTCCGGTGGGCTGCGGACAGCGTCCGGTGGCTGCGAAACAGGCCCAAAAACTGTCCCAAACTCTTCCAAATTTCAAGCAAACTTTTTGGGGCTTCCACCAACTCTTCTAAACCTACTTAGAACACTTAATCTTGCCAGGAGACACTCAAAACATGCACAAACCCATTGTTCAACATGTGACACACAACATCACCTCGGAAGGGCTCCAAATAAACATCGAAGATTCAACTCAAACTCGAAAACGTTCAGACACGCACTTGTCACTATGTTCATCACAACACGAAACTCAACACTAAATTTCTTGTATTTTTCTCAGTTGTTTGAGCTATTTTCTGAAGACCGGGCCAACCTGCACCAAGTGGGACAAAAGGGCCAAACCGCAACCGGGCGAGCCCGGTTCATCCGGTTCACTAACCGAGAACCGGCCGACCCGTTGGCCTGGTCTGAGTCTGAGTTGAAGTAGATTTAGCTTTTATGTATCGGTACTTATTATCGAGTGTCTGTTGCCAGCAAAACAAAATATTGGACACGCTCGACCACTAAAACTTGGGTAACTCATACGATGCTCACCTCCAGCCCGGCCAGCAGCGGCCCCATCTTCGGCCTCAACTGCGATTGCGAGTGGCCCAGCTTATTCTTACAGCCTACACATATCCATCCATCTCTATCTCTCTCTCTCCCCACAACAGCACTAGAGCTTTCTCCTCATCCTCCTCCTCTTCTCTCTCTCCATAGTAGCACTCGAGCATGGATCTCATCGGATCTTCCTCCTTCTCTCTCTCTCCCGTAATCTTTCTCTCTTCTCTCTCTCCCTTCCTCCCTTACTCTCTCTCCCGTAATCTCTTTTTCTTCTCTTTCTTCCTATCTCCCTTACTCTCTCTCTCTCTCCTATACTCTCTCTCTCCTCCTGATTTTCTCTCTACCTTATCTCTCTCCTCCTCCTGATTCTCTCTCTTCTCTCTCTTCTTTCTTTCTCTCTCTCTCCCTCCCTCCGTACTCTCTCTACCTCCCTCCAATACTCTCTACCTCCCTCCTGTACTCTCTCTCTCCTCCTCCTCCCGCTCCTCCTCTCTCTCTTTGTCCCTCCTGTGCTATTCCTATCCTATTTTCTACCTCTCTCATTTTTCCATGTGCCAAGGAGGGGCAGCAGCCTCGAAGCTCTGCTCCAATGTCTCCTCCTCTCTCTCACCCATGGGCTAAGGAGAGCAACCATGGATGTGATGCTCATGGGGATGTGCGAAGTGTGAAAGAAAGCTCACTTTGTATTGATGCACTGCAGGCCTACTTATAGGCAAATATACATGCACTGGGTATGGCCATGCACAAGAGCCGAGAAGGTTCAAGAAGCAAAACAGAAGAGCTAAGTCTCGGTGAGTCTCGAGAGAATTGAGAGCGCGTGTGCATCTGAAGGTCAAGACCTGTTCCGGCTAGCCACGGCCGTTGAGGGAGTTGAGGTAGCCAAGATCGCCGAAGATGAGCTTGTTGTTTGACACCCCCTTATTCTCGACGTCGTGTGCGGGACAAACGTCTGAGCTATCTCTCAAATCCGAAACAAACCGGTAGGAAGTCCCTTGGTGAAAAATCTGCGAACTGAAGGGAGGATGGAACATGGAGGACTTTAACTGAGCCAAGAGAAACTTTGTCACGCACAAAATGAAGGTGAATTTCGATGTGTTTTGTGCGTTGATGCTTAACTGGATTGGAGGAAAGGTACATGGCCTACACATTGTCACAATAGACTATAGTGGAGGAGGTGGGTGGGCGGTGAAGTTCATGAAGGAGCTGACGGAGCCAACATGTTTCAGCGACGGCATTTGCGACAACTCTGTATTCGACTTCAGCGCTGGATCGTGAGACCGTTGATTGGCGTTTGGAAGACCATGAAACAATGTTGTCACCAAGATAGACGCAGTATCCAGAGGTCGATTTGCGTGTATCTAGGCACCCAGCCCAATCGGCATCAGAGTAGGCTGTCAAGTTGGTAGAGGTGGTTCGATAGAGTTGGAGGCCGCAATCTAAGGTGCCACGGATGTATCTGAGGATTCGTTTGACAAGATGGAGATGTGGTTCACGAGGGTCGTGCATGAATAGGCAGGCTTGTTGCACGGCATAGAAGATGTCAGGTCATGTGAGAGTGAGGTATTGGAGAGCGCCGGTGAGGCTACGGTAAAGTGTGGCATCAGATACAGGAGCACCTTGACGAGCAGAAAGTTTGGACTTGATGTCAATGGGTGTGGAGCAAGGATTGCAATTTGCCATGTTGGCACATTCTAGGAGATCGAAGGTATATTGTTCTTGAGATAGAAACATACCGTGTGGATTGGGAGTGACTGAGATGCCAAGGAAATGCCGAAGAGCACCGAGATCAGTCATGGCAAATTCCTTGCACATTTTGGAAGTGAGAGAGTGAAGTAGAGGAGAGGTGTTGGCTGTGAGGATAATGTCGTCGACATATAAAAGAAGGTATGCTGTAGAAGAGCCGTGGTGGTATATGAACAGAGATGAATCAGACTTGGACCTAACAAATCCGATGGAGAGGAGAAAGGTGGTGAAACGAAGGGAACCATGTGCGAGGGGCTTGTTTAAGACCGTATAAGGATTTGTTAAGATGGCAGACATGTGTGGGATGAGTGGGATCAACAAAACCTGAAGGTTGTTGAGAGTAGACGATCTCGGATAGGCTGCCATGAAGAAAGGCGTTTTTGACGTCGAGTTGCTTGATAGCCCAACCGTGAGAGACAGCAAGACTGAGAACCACACGGATTGTAGCTGGTTTGACAACCGGGCTAAATGTGTCGGTGTAGTCCACGCCAGGTTGTTGGGTGAAGCCACGAACAACCCACCGTGCCTTGTAGCGAGAGAGAGTGCCATCAGTGTTGAACTTGTGGCGAAATATCCATTTGCCGGTAACAATGTTGCCACCTGCAGGAGGAGAGACTAGATTCCAAGTATTATTAGTCATCAAAGCATTATACTCAGCAAGCATGGCATTGTACCAATTTGGATCCTTGAGAGCAGCTCGGTATAAGGATGGAATGGGAGAAATGGCACTAGTCGTAGTGGAAAGATTGAAGAGCTTGCGTGGCATGACAATGCCGGATTTTGATCTGGTTTGCATATGATGATGAGGCGGTGGCGTTGGAGGAGTAGTGCTTGGAGCAGGAGAGGAGGAAGGCACAGAGGGTGAGCCAAGTGTGGGTTCAGGTAAGGGCAACGACGAATGTACGGGAGCAGAAGGCAAAGTGGCGCCAGGAGAGTGGTTGATGTCGTGAGATGGACTGGTAGCTACGGTTGGGGCAACAGGAAAGTGGGCTGCAGGCAGATGATCCCAAGAGGATGCTGCAGCAGGTTCATCTGTGGGCGAAGATACACGAGAAGAGGACACAGGAGATGCTACAAAAGGGAATAGAGTTTCATCAAATACAACATGGCGTGAGATAATGAGTTTCTTGGTGGCAATGTCTAGACACCGATAGCCCTTATGATCAGGTGGGTACCCAAGAAAGATGCAGGGAGCAGACTGGGGCGCTAGTTAGTGAGAGGAAGTAGAGGAAAGATTAGGATAACATAAGCACCCAAAGACACGTAAATGATCATAGGAGGGAATTTCATGAAAAAGAGCCTGGTAAGGAATAAGAAACTGTAATGCAGTGGTAGGGCAGATGTTGATGAGATAAGTAATCGTGCCAAGGGCTTCTGCCCAGTATGAAGAAGGCATATAAGCATGGACAAAAAGAGTGCATAAGATGTCATTAATGGTGCGAATCATACGATCGGCTTTCCCATTTTGAGGCGAAGTATAGGGGCAAGAGAGGCGGAAGGTGATGCCTTTGGCAGCAAGGAAGGAGCGAAATATGGTGTTATCAAATTCTTTCCCATTATCACACTGAATAGATTGAATAGAGAAATGAAATTGATTCAGAATATAGGCATAAAAGCACTGGATCGTAGAGAAGGTGTCAAACTTGTGTTTGAGAGGAAATGTCAAGTATAGTGAGTGTAATCATCAAGCATAACAAGATAATACTTGTAACCAGCAGTGCTCACAATCGGAGAGGTCCATAAGTCACAATGCAAGAGTTGGAATGGAAAATATGTAACTGACATTGAAGCAGCAAAGGGCTGCCGAACATGCCGGCCTAGTTGGTAAGCCTCACATACGTGAGACAAAGTGCTAGATTTATTAGATGGAAGGAATGAAGAAAACAAATGTGACATAGTAGTGCGGCTTGGATGCCCTAAACGCCAATGCCAAAGGTCAACTGAAGGTGTGCTAATGGTGAAAGCAGCAGGAGCTTTTATTGGAGTGTCGCCGGAGAAAGGGTACAGATCCCCAGTGCTATCACATCTCAGAGTTTCTCTCTTGCTGTGGAGGTCCTTCATAGAAAAACCATAAGGATCAAACTCAATAGAACAACCATTATCTTTAGTGAATTGTCTAACAGAGATAAGATTTTTGACAAGATTAGGAGTGTGAAGAACATGAGACAGATGATAGGTGGAGAGAGGAGTAGAAAGAGTGGTAGAGCCCGAGCCAATAACAGGAAGAGAAGATCCATTGCCAACAATAACATGCGATGAGTAAGGCAGTGATGAAGAATAATACCGAGAGATCTTATCATGCTCCCCTGTCATGTGAGAAGAAGCCCCTGTGTCCATGTACCAGTCACTTGGACCTACTTGAAAAGGGCTTGGAGGCACTCCTTGCGTGACGTTGAGAGCCTGGATGAGGCCACTGGTGTCCCAGCTAGACACTGGAGGGGGCGCCATCATGGGATAAGCCTGAGGATGCGCTGGAGCTTGAGGGCGTGGGCCAAGAAGGCTTGGACCAGTGGTGCCAGTCCAGGGAGCACGCCAGTGTGCCATGGTGGGCGGAGCGTAATTGTACCATGGGGGTAAGGCAGTTGGATGCCCCCTATTGCAGCCACCATGGCCGCCACGGTTGCCGCGGCCACGACCGCGGTATCCACGGCAGCCACCACCACGGCCGCGATCACCTCCACCACCATTGCCACGACCGCTGTTGCTGTTGTTGTCGCGGTCGCGATCAGTGCGCTGGGCACCGCGATCTCGGTTGATTGGGGCCTGTTCGGGAGAAGAGCAGCAGCAGCAGCCGCCTTGGCATTGTGATCCTGAGATGTCTCCTCAAGAAGAAGGTACCCCCGTGCCTCCATGAAGGAGGGAAAGGGGCGCATCATGGGCAGCATGCTCTTGAGAGTGGAGAACTTGCCGGAGAGCCCTCAAATGAGCTGCAGAACCATGGCGTGGTCCTAGATCTCCTGATCACAGTCAGCGAGGCCGTCTGCGAGAGTCTTGAGACGGTGACAATAGGTGGAAATGGAAAGATCACCTTGCACTAGGGACCGGAATTCAGATTCCAGGTGAACGGCTCTGCTCATCTTGTTGCTGCGGAACATCTGCTTGAGCTTGGAGAAGGCACCATAGGCAGTGGTGGAAGGCATCATGATCAGCTGCAGAAGTTCATCAGAGACAGTGACATAAATCCACCCAAGGACGATGAGATCATCCCGGGTCCACTCTGGATCGTCATGGTGCGGCTCGGAGCCATCGACGTGCCCCTGCAAATTGAATCGCCCGATAGCCAGAAGGAACATGTTCTCTCACTTGGTGTAATTGAAGCTGCAACATCAAGGGTGGGAACCATGATCTTGATGTTGAAGGAATGAATGACTGTGGAGATTGGATTGGGAAAAACTAATGCAGAAGATGCAGTGGCTGCAGCACAAGTGGGAGCAGGGATAGGCAGTGTCTGGGTGTTAGAGGCATTGGTGACATTGGAATCTTGCTCGTCAGCCATGGCTTGCACGAGGAGGATCTAAGAGAGAGAATGAGTGGCTCTGATACCATGTGAAGCGTGAAAGAAAGCTCACTTTGTATTGATGCACTGCAGGCCTACTTATAGGCAAATATACATGCGCTGGGTATGGCCATGCGCAAGAGCCGGAGAAAGTTCAGTAAGCAAAACAGAAAGAGCTAAGTCTCAGCTAAGTCTCAGAGAGAATTAAGGGCGTGTGAGCATGCAGTGCTGAAGACCTGTTCCAGGGCTAGCCACGGCCGTTGAGGGAGTTGAGGTAGCCGAGATCACCGGAGATGAGCTTGCTGTTTGACAGGATGGTGTACAGGGGTGGCTCATGGAGGAAGATGCACAGTGGCAAGGCTGACAGAGGTAAGTGCAACAGTCGATTAAACTTACTGCAACATTTTTTATTCTTCTCTGTGCAACAATCGATTGAACTTATTACAACATTTGATTCTTCTCAGTGCAACAATCGAGTAAACTTATTACAACATTTGATTTTCTCAGTGCAACAATTGGTTGAACTTACTGCAACATTTTGATTCTTAGTGCAATAATCGATTGCACCTACTGCAACATTTGATTCTCCTCAGTGCAACAATCGATTGAACTTATTGCAACATTTTGTTTATGCATGCTGAAACAATTGCCAAAATATTTTTTGTACTGCAACAATTGACTTCGCAGTGAAACAATTGGTTAAACTTACTGAAATATTTGTTTGTACCTACTGAAACAATTGCCAAAATATTTTTGTACTGCAACAATTGACTCTTTCGCAGTGCACAGTGTCCGATTTTTTAACTTCTCAACGGACGTCCGCTCCCTAGCTAGTTGCAGCCTTTATTTATACGCTGAAATTTTTATATTTCGTAATAAATAATCCCGAGTAAATTTCTGTGAACTCATAAAAACATGTTTTCTTTTTCTAGTTTGTCTCTGTAATGTTTTAAAAATATTTTATATTATGATATTGCTTGTACTTAGTTTATATGTTTTTAAGGTTTGAAAGTAAAGTATCACTTCTAAAAATTGTTTAAATATTTATTCTTGTTTAAAATATTATTATTACTGTATATTACTGTTCTATATGGTACAATTCATAATGTCATATGCATTCATCCTATTTCATAATTTCACTTGTGGTGATTATTCATTATTTCATGCGATAGATTTGTACGCGGTTGATCCTTCCTCTGATGTTGCTGTCGATCCAGCGAAGTACGCGGGTTCAAGGCAAGTCCATTGTTAACCATGTTGATGTCCTATGAGTTGTAAATGTTTTTTGGAATTTGTAAAACTGCATGCTATGTTCAATTTAAATTAATAATTGGTCTAGGTTCTAGCTAAACACTTAACTAAATATTAAATGGCTATTAAACATAAACCTTGCTGGCCTAGTAATATTATTTACTTATTTTTGTTGCCATTCTTGTTTAGACTATTTGAAATCTTGCCTAGCAATGCCATTAGCTATTGTTTCATATCGCTATTATGTATTGTTTCAATAAATGATTTGTTGGTGCAAATTATGTTTTGTGTATGATAGTTGGTGTTATCAGCTCTGGGCATTTGCTTCAGCAAGGTAGTTGGTGCTAACTGGGTTTTCAAATTATTTAAACCGAGACTCGGTTGGATGGTAGCAAGGCGGGTGTAGTATTGCATGAGACTTTGGTTAGTGTGGGAACCACCCATAGTTGGTGCTACCTGCATTTTCAAATGGTTTAAACCGAGACTCAGGTGGATGGTAGCAAGGCAGGTGCAGCATTGCATGAGACTTGGTTAATTTGGGAACCATCCAAGTTCGTAAGGACCAATATCTTATGGATGTCAAGAGTAAGTACAACAGTGTGACCACGAGTCCCTATTATGATTAGGGCATGGATGAGTACCCTTGGGACTTCTAGTTTGGGCATTCCATAGGGTGGCGTAGGAAATGGAGATCGACCAAGTACTACATGTTTCGAGTGGGGGCTATGGTCAATCAAATGCAATAGCACTGCAGTGGAATCCTTAGAGGGAATGTCTGAGCTAGGAGAAGGTTGGTTAAAAGCTTTGTGGTGTTTATTCCAGGGGATGTTCATCTCTCGTGGGTAAAGCGTGCAAACTCTATGGAGTAAAAACATTCTAGAAAGTCATGCCTAGGTCATGGGCGGAGGACGGTGGTGTGATCACAATGGTAGTTTTCATTCTTCCCTCTCTTTTTTTTTCAAACGGGTTGTTTTATCCTACAGTTGGTGCTGTGAGGATATTGTTGAAAGCATAGTTAGCACCGTGAGATAGCCAGGTCTTGGGCAAAGACGGTTGGTGTTGTAATTTCAAAACTGAAGATTCAAATGATTTGTTGTGATGATTCTCTTTATAAATAGCATATTAACAGTTAGGATAAATCCTTTAAAATTGTCTTTATGCAAATTATCCTAAGACACTCCCTTGTTAAGCCGACATCGCATCTGTCACTTGGCTTCCAAGTAATTTGGGTGATTACTTACCCCACGTTAAATCATAGGGCTACTCATTCTAACGAGCGTTCTTGAGTTGTAAAATTCATAGCCGTAAGAAGAGGTGTACCAGGAGGATCACTTTGTTGGTGTCGTTCAGGATGAAGAGTACTAAGGACGTGTAGGGCATGTTACCTACATCATGTCTATGGAGTCTTCGAATATTTATTTGGAGTTACACATTCTCTATTGAACATACATTGTTGTTCCATCTTTACAAACTTTAAGATGAAGAAGAATCATTGGAGAGCAACACTACTACAAGAAGCTTAGAAGAACATGATTAGTGCTTAATGTTTATAGAACCCTTCTTGTATAATCAAAGTAGATGATATGGGTTTTTTCGAATGGAGTTTAATGTAGTGTGCATTGAACTAGTCGTGCAGCTATCGCTTGTGTGTTTCTAAACCATTGCCTTTTTCCATGATTGATTGTGTGATATTTTGTTATTGTTGTGCATGGATGTTATACCTCTCTGTTAGTTCTGTTTTTGTTTTTCAGCTCTCGTCTTATTTCAAACCATTTTGTTCGGATGTTAGACACTCGTGGTTCGTTTTCCGCTGCTGTGCTAGTTGCTGGTCGTGGTCATGGCAGAGCCCAAGTACAAGGACAGATTGTTCAACATCCACTCGGAGTGCAATTGAACAACAATCCACTACCAGTTATCCATATGAATTAAGAACTGCCACCGCCGCCTACACATCCGCCTCAGTTGCAACATGTCGGCCCCCGATTTTCGGTCCAATCGGGAACCTCCGTACGTCTGCACATCCTAGGACTGTTTTGCTAGCGCCAGACGAGTTTACAAAAGTGGATCATCTCATACAAATAAACTGAACATTATTATTAATAATATTACAATAGAGTTCAATTACATGGCGGCTCAGTTTAATAGGCCGAGTAGGCCAAATATTACAATACCAAAATGAACTCCTATCAGAGTCTAGCAGAAAAGCGGAAACAGTAGAAAGAAGAGTCGGGTCTCGAGGCTGTGCCCAACCCAAACAGGCAAGCAACTGGAGTCCCGCCTATCACCCGTCAATAGTGTCATCCAACTGGTTCATCTCCTTCTTGTCACCGCTGTTGTCCAAATCCATCCTCGGATCCACCTAAAAGAGTGAGTGGAGTGCGAGGGTGAGCGCGCAATCAAACCGCGCTCGCAAGCCAACACCCAACCTAATGCAATATAATGATATGGGCTGTTTGGTGGAGGCTAGGCTATTTTATTTGCATAAAGCCAGATTTACAATAATTAATAGGTAGAAGTCCTATGACTTAGCCAGATAACAAATCAAAGACGTACTGGGTTATCTATGCTGAAATTGTTCATCATTGGGGTATTTCAATATGGCGACACCGTATGTCCCATTAGTCGGCGGATCCATCCCATGGCTATGGGAATGGTCCCCGAAAGTAGACCAGTACCCATACCTACAACTGGCGTACTGTCTATAAATGGCAAGTCCGTGCCTATACCTACAACTAGCGCACGACTCCCAAAGTGGCGGTCGACTCACCCTCTTAATGAAGAGGCGTGATCGCCTTGAGCTCAACAAAGGCCAGGATCCCATGGATCCAAATAATCATTATCAAGTATAACAAAAAGGGGGTCATTTGACCAACATTCGCACTCAGGCAAACCTGACACCCGAGTGCATGAGTATTCTCCCGTTCTATGCCGTTTTACGTTGATAGTCGGGACCAGCGACCAGCGACCAGCTATACCATTACATCGTTGATAGCGTTTGCTATGCCGTTGTAATGTTGATAGGATCGATCCGTCGTATCTATGCCGCAAATCGTTGATAGGCAAGGATCGACCCATTTGACCTAGACTAGCAAAGGCTAAGCATTTCCAAAGACTTACTAGTCAGAGGAGTTTTAGATTTAATTCCTAGGAATCCAATGGATAAGGTAAGGAATCATATAGTCGAGGTTAAGGGTTGTGCTTAATAGCACATATAGTCGAGTGGTAATATCTAGACCGGCTCTATTAGCCTTGTGTTTAACAACATATTATAGCAACAGAATATAAGCATGCAATTTGCATTATTTAAACCAACATAATTTAAGTAAAACATGGGAATTGACATATGACTTAGAGATATTGGCTCGCCTGGACCGAGCGTGTTGTAACTTGGATTCCGGTCTTCGAGTTGTCCTTCCGGGTCTTCCGGATCTATCGTGAATAATCCAAATAGCACAAATATATTCAGAAATATGCCAAAGCATGATGAATGTTATGCAATCGCATCTAATCGCGTGGGTGACCATACGCATCGGTTATATTGAAGATTATAAAATAATCTATCCTACTTATCAAGGAAGTTCCATGAACTCCACGATAAACGTGCTAAGGATGTCATGCATGTGAGAATGCACCTAAATACCCTTAATTAGGTTCCCCAAAGAATAAACCTATTATTTAGATTAAAATATCTTTAGCAAACACTTTTAAAATATAGAAATAGAATTTTAGCCCAAAAAGAGGCTTCATATTTCTATTTAATAAGTGTCCAAGATTCTAATGGACTTTAATATTTTCCTTAGGTTAAAGTCCTTAGAAAGTATCTATAGAAATATTCCCTCAGTTTTAAGCATAGGAATATCCTATTAAAAAATATCTATTTGGGCATTTAAATATTAGCCCTATAGGAGGCTTTTCATTTCTACTAACTTCTTTATTATAAACCTGCAAGTTTTAGTACTTTCCCTAGGGTGAATATCCTATATAAAGTTTATAAAAGGGTAATCAATATTTTCAGAGGCTAAATAATATTTTATATAAATGGAGTACCATTTCTAGCTTTTCTTTTGTAAAGGAAATGCTACCATAAAGCTATTCTAATTTTCCAGGGGCAAAATAGTAATAAGATATGTCCAAAAATATTTTTCTTAAGTCAAGTATAAGATATACTATTTCCTTGAATTTTATCAATATTTTTGGAGGGGTAAAACTATTTTAAAGGAGCCTATGGCTATTTACTGGATTTTCTTTATTAAAGAAATATCTTGATAAAGGTTATTAATATTTTACAGAGAGTTAAAATTGGTGAAATATACTAAGTTATATTTTTCATGGGTTCCAAAGACACTCTAGTATTTTACATAATTGTTCTAGGATTTTTAAAGGTATCTAAGTATATATAATAAGTCATATAAATTTATTGAAATTTCCTAAATAGAGAAATCTCTGGAAAACTGTTTAAATAGTAACGGGCCAAAAGCTCACATCAGTATGCCCAACTCGGGTTCGCCCGAGCTGAAATAAACCACGGGAAGCGCCACGCAGAAGGCGTATTCCCCAAACCCGCCTCCACCCATATGACAGGTGAGGCCAAAGGGCCCACCGGTCAGCCGCAGCGGAGACCTCCCGCAGGGTTTAAAATAAACCCGACAGGCGGGTCCCCCATGTCAGGCAGAGAGAGAGAGGGAGAGGCCGCGCGTGTACTGTGCGCTGAAAGATGACGTCAACATGACGTCGGCGAGGCCGTTCCTCTGGTCAGAACTCCGGCGACGCCTTCGGTGAGCTCTCGGCGGAGCTACGGGGCACGAAAGTGCACGCCGTTTGTTCCTATGGGTGCGCGAGATCTATCCCTAGGACGTCCTCGCGGCGTTTCGCCGGTTGCGAACCGGGGCGGTGGCGCCGTGAGCAAAGGCGGCGGATGCCCATGGCAAACTGTGGCGACGGCGTTTCATGGCGGATTTCCTACGGGCAAGGGGCCTACGAGTATCTAGGGAGTATAAGAAGCATTACCGAGCCGTTGGTAGAGGCCGGGGAAGCTCGGGGAAGGCTATCGGCGTGCTGGTGGCGGAGGCCGAAACAGGGGAAGTAGTGGACGGTGAGCTCCGGTGCGTCTCCGTCCGATTGGTCCTGGTGGAAGAAGCTTCCTGGTACGGTGAAGCTTTACGCGGAAGAAGAGCTCAAAAGGTAGGGCGACGTGGGAGTATTTGACGGCGCGGCGCCGGCCATTGGCGGCGGTGACGGAGCACGTCCGTGAGCTACAAGCCACGAAAATGCAATTAGGCTCGGTGAGAGCAGTAGGGGGAAGATAGGAGGAGATGGAAGGGGTTGCCGGGGCTCAGGATGCACCGGAACGGGCCCGCGACGGTGATGGTGTTCGGCGGCAACACGGGAAGCGACGGGGGCAGAGCAGCCGGCTCGCATTGCCTATTTATAGGCGAGGAAGGGGACGCGGGGAGGGGCGCATGGCGACGGGGCACTTCAATGCTCACGGTACGACGCGAATCCAAGCCGGGAACGGCCGTGCGGCCGGAGTAATTGATCGAGTACGGCGACCGTGCTTGGAGGGCAAGACGGAGATTCCGCGCGTTGTACCGGCCACGGGGAAGTACAAGACCTAATAAATGCTCGGGGCGACTCGGTGACCCGGTCGGAGGAGCAATGGCGGCGTGGCTTACTGGGAGCTCACTTGAACCGAGCAGCGAGGGAGCACCGCAGTGAGGGAGCAGAGAAAGGGAAGACCGGGTGGGCCTTCTTGGGCCAAGGCGGGGAGAGAGCAGCTGGCTGGCTCGGGCACCGCCCACATGGGCTAGCCAGCTCAAATGGCCGAAACCGAGGGAAGGGAGGGAGAGATATTGACATTTAAAGTCTGGGGGCAGATCGGTAATTTCACTAGGAAAATTCAAATTTGAGTTCAAATTTGAATTAGAGAGGGAAAAAGGGATTATATATTAACTAAGGGCAAGAAAAGAATTAGATGCTAAGACTTATAGTATTATTCCTAATATTGAGATACTATTCACCAACATGAAAATACTATTCTTGGTATGAAATACCACTTTGCAAGCATTTTGATAGGTATATTCACAATATACATATAATCCAAGTAGTTTATTGAAAATTAAAGTTTAGTGGTATGCATATGATTATATATATTTATCTGAAAATATAAGTGCCATTATATATGCATATACTTGCATTGGTCATATATATATAATTATATATATTGCATCACTATATTTGGGGAAAAGACTAAATAAAAGAGCTTTGAAATAATTGTAGTCTTGTCCAAATGAAAATGTGATCTTTGCACAAGGCTATAATGGCATGAAGAGAGATATTGGCAAAAAGGGCAATTTGGTCAATTTATTACCTAATTCGAATTATATCGGAAAGCAAGGTCAAAAGATAGGTTTCACTATATAGCCTAATTTGATAATTAAGAAAATAAGGCCTTTGCATGTAATATGCAAAGCATAAAGTTGGAAATAGTAGATACCGCAATTGTAGGTTTTTGAATAGTACAAAAAGGTGGAATTTTGCAATAAATTGGCTATTTATAAAAATAGTGTAGCTTCTAACTATTATTCAGCTAATAAGCATTTTATAATATAAAATGTTTGAAAGCTTTTTAGAAGATATCCAATTAATGCCTTAAAGCAAAACCTTTAATAAGATTCAAATAAAGGGAGAAATATTGAATATGTTTTCCTTAACACAAAACATCTTAGTTATAAATACACGTATATTTGTATCATTGAGTCAAAAATAATATAGTTTAAGACATAAGCCTTCCAAAATATTAAGGGCATTATTATTATTCAAAAATTTTACAAATCCCCAAAAATGGGATGTTACACAACAAGTCTTGGACATGCACTTGCAAGCTATTTAGGCTATTGCTCGTAACCAAAATAACTTAGTCAGCACCACTACAAGCTCAAGTCGAAAGGTCAAGCTCAAGCTCAAGCTCAAGATAATCAAGACTGCTTGCTCTTGACAAACTTCGTCAAGGCAAATTAATTGGTTTTCACTGAATCTAGGAGCCACTAGTTGCTAAAGACTAGATCGAGAAATTAAGAGGAAACCGGATATGCATGAGTGCATCGATGAAGAATGTGTCCAGCTTTGCAAGTCACCACTATAGTATGTGTTGGTGATATGCCCTAGAGACGATGATATGAGATTATTGTATCATAAGTCTATGTTCATATACTTATCAGCCCATGAATAAATGTCATTGCTTTGTTCATTGTGTATGACTTGATCGTGAAACACTTTGACAATATGATATTATTCTAAGCGATTCTCGGTCACATATTATTATGAGGGACAATAATGATTTGAACAAAGATATGTATTGATTGATGGTAATATTTCATATACCATAGATATGGAGATATCAAATCAATAATGTGGGCACATGTTAGAGAACATGGGGTTGATAGACCCGCCTAAGACACCGCTGAGATTGTTATCTTAAAAGTGCCATTAGGATGTAGTCTCGAGTGGTATACCTATATGATCCTTAGACCGAGATCCTTATTGATTCTCAAAGATGCGTAGTTGTATACTTTGGGGCTATCAAACACTTCACCGTAACAAGGAGCTATAAAGGTAGCTTACGGGTATGCCGTGAAGCATGGCGTGATGTGTAAGAGATCAAGATGGAATTTGCCCTTCCTCGATAACGGGGGAGATATTTCTGGGCCCCTCGGTGTGGATGGATAAGAAAAGTGCATGGCCATGCCAATGTGATTAAAGAGTTAATCACAATTATATCCATTATATTGACGAGTGAATGCGTTGAGCTATCACAAGGGTGGTACGCATCTTGCCTTGAGCTTGACTGGTATCGTGCGGCAAAAGGATCGCTATGTGAGTGTATCAAGGTTCAGCTGATTCGATCATTATATACTTTCGGGGGTCAATATGTGCTGCTAGGTACCGCTATTGACTTGTGATCTGGAGAAGTGGATTTTCGAGATCGCGGTTGACTTGTACATGAGCATAATGGGTCACACACTTAATAGGTTGGAACATGACTAATGGATTGAATCCATTAGTGGGTTCATGCGGATGCAGATCTGCTAGGATGCGAGTCCTAATGGGCTTCTATCGTAGAAGGCCCATTGGAGAGCGCCCTACATAAAGGAGATGTGGCAGTCTCCCCACCACGAGCCCTAACTGCCGCCATACCACACTGCCCCCTAAGAACCCTAGCCATCAGGCAAGACGGGTGCTAGCACACCAACGCATGGAGTTCCACTCGACATGTGGATACCGAGAGGCGCGCCGCCGCCGCTTCGACGCCGATCGATTTAGTCGGTTATCTCTACATCGCCGCACGACAACGCATTTACGACATTGTTGAGGCAGTGACTCACGAGGAGGAGACGTTTGACCAGGTCGAGTTTGACTACTTACGGTGCTTTGGAGCACACAGGGAGGCTTCACCCACTCTACTTCCGCTGCTAACGTGCTCCAAGGGTAACGATCCGTGATCCTCTACTCGTGTGTTTCCTAGGTGCTCGCGGTAAAAAGTTTTGTTTTCGCCAGAGTAGCACCGCGCTTCCTTCAAGTGGTATCGAGTCGATCATGTGTTGTTTCGGATCTGGTTGATGCACATACGTTGAATGTTGTTGAATTTTTCATGGGTTGATAAGATCAATCGGTATCGAGGCTATCAGGTACGAGCTGATAGCACTAGAAGGCCAAAAAGATTAGTTCGTGTTGTATCTAGATCGTGCTGCGACTCGTCCATAACGGCTGGAAACGCCATTTGGACCTCTATTGTGCGCCATCTATGATATTAGCCAACAGATCGAGGCTGTGTGTGCGCTACCTTCTTGACGGGACCTAGCGTGTTGGATCGATACGATCGGTTTATGGAAATTGAGGCATCTGATGAATCCGGTTAAATTTCCATACTGCAATGATAGTGGCAGTAGCGGCCGTTAAATAAAACTTATTCACTTGGTAGGGTGGAATACGATTCTGCGCTTAACTTGTTTTTGCAAGGAATGATGTGAATGGTATGGCTCCCTTGTATGTATGTCATGCATGAGTGTAATTTTCATAGCCTGCGTGCTATGGTTAATTGCAGTGGGCTGCCGTGTTATTGTATAACAGCTTGCGTGATGACTTTTGATGCTTGATATACTCATATAATTTATCACTAGCTATTAGATGTAGTCGCTTGGTGTTTCATCATGAAGGCTTCAAGCATGGTGGCTCGGTGGACAGGATGCACGATGATGGAGATCGAAGTGCCACGGGCCATACTATTTCACAAATTAAGATGATTATTTGTGGTGATTCCTGTCAAGCTATTCTTTCATATTTCATATATTGGTGGATATGATTGTTATGATAGAATGGTTTCCCTTAGAATAATATCTTATGCCTTTCTAATAGCTGCACCTATAAAGATCATGTACATTGATTGGTAGTTTCTGCCAAAGTAGGGTGCCGTCAATCTCCTTGATCAATAGGATGGATGTTGGACATCCGCATGCATAGTATTGGTTTACTTATCAGAGCTATCAAAACGGTTTTGGGCTTCGGAGCGTAGATGGTTGGGAGCCGGGGCATTGAATGCCAACCCAACAAACAAGAGTCGCAATATTGGTTAGTGGAGATTAGAAGGATAGTGTGGGTTTTTAGGGCGTTTCTTCAGTTGTTGAGGTTTCATGGCTGTTAGCTTGATGAAGACTTAGTTTCCGCTTTTGGTTTTAAAAACTCTGATGTCACTTCGATATGTAATACTTTACTGTATTTAAGGCCTATGGTCGCTTGATCTACTACGACCATAGAGGTCGTGCTTTTGTAATAACAATACTTATGTACCGATGTACGAAATGATCCAGCTATGTAATTGTGCACTAGTGTACTGGTCCAGGGACTAGTGCTGGTGGTGTTTCTGAAGATAAGCAGAGCATGCCGACAAGAGCTTGTATCAAATCATACGACTGTAGGACCCTTAAAAACCCGGACCTTTATTAAGGACTAATTCTATAAAAATCTCTTATGCGCAAAAATGTTCTATACTCCTGCGCTAAAATTCTTGTTTTCCCCATACTCACTTTCTTCTAATTTCAAAAATTTTGTAGATGGCCGGTGATCTCACTTGGATTGGAGGACAGTGACCCAAGGAGGTGCACAACACCTTCACCGACGAGCGCTCCACCTACGGTTACGAGGACTCTCGCTCAGCCAGCCCACTTGTTCTGGTCTTACAGCTGCTAGTGGGATTTCTGAAGTTCACCGACCGCCCTCATTACTTTTGGAAGCTAGTCCGCACTCTTCCTCGGACTGGCTATGTTGTAGAGGTGCGGATATACTTCTTCACCGATGTTTGGCCCACTGCCTTCGGACCGAGACACCGAGGGACCACTTGCAGGCAGCCATTGATGATGCTGCTGCCCTTGCTCTTTGTCGACTCCAGACCGAGTACCACCGGGAGTTGACTGCTTCACCCTTCGGGCTCCACTAGGACTCCCTGCCCGACTTCGCCTATACTTCACGCCCAGTGCAGGACCACTTGCAGATGACTACACGCCTTCTCCGAGCTTCTGAGCGTGACCGGGATCTAGCTTTAGAGGAGATTCGGTACTTGAGGTACTACCTCAGGGTTTCGGATAACTTGCTCAGGAGGACTGGTCGTCGGCTTCACCACTACGCCCACAGCTTGGCACTGTGTAGATGACGGATAGACGAGGCACGAGACTTCCAATAGTCTCATTCTACTTGGGATCCCTCTCTTTCTCCTCCAGGTCCCTAGTACTCTCCGCCAGAGTACCCGAAGATCAGGACCACTATGAGGAAGAGGACCCTTCCACCGAGAGCTCTGAGAGGTCTACCCCGCCACCGTCCCCTTCCGCAGTCTTCTTCACGGACTACTTCTACCGATGACTCGTCCACCGCTTCCTGCCTTCCAGTTCCACCCACACACAGTGGTGCGGTCTCTACTTCAGCCGCCCTCCCGCCGTGGGTTTTGCTTTCACTTCCAGGTGCCAGGGAGGTTCCCTGCCGGATAATCGATACGCGTGTACTCCCGTCGTTCTTCTTCGAGTCATAGGGACTAGACATAGACCTAGATTTATGGACGTATGTATTCCCTTTGTTCTGCTCGATGGGATGATGAGCAGATTGTATCTTTATTTTCTTCAAATTGATATGTACTAAACGATGGTGGTATGTTCCACTTATTATGCTTTATGATTATGTTATGAAACCTTGTTGTCTTCATTTAAGATTTTCTTGGACTTGGCCTCATGCATGCATTACCATGATTATATACCTAGGCAAATAATAATCTTAGAATTTACAGATTGCAGGCGACGCTGGTGATGCTCATGGCCAAGGTGCAGTGGGAGGCCGGGGTGCAGCTCGTGGCTGAGGAGTCGGTCGTGGCCGTGGTGCCGGCAATGCCCGTGGCCAAGGGAATATCCCGCCTCCTCCGGCCGAAGAACTGACTATGGCGTAAGTAATGGCGTATCAGGCACAGATATTAGGTCAAGTGCTCAACAACAAGATGGCGGACCATCGCCACCGAGATGGCACTTGTCTGAATGCTTTTATGAGAGCTGATCCACCTCATTTCTCCCAAACCACTGATCCTATGGAGGCCGAGGATTGGATAAAACTGTTCAACGCAAGCTTGAACTTGTTCACTCCCAGAAGAGGAGAAAGTGTTGTTGGCGTCACATCTTCTTCAAGGTCCCACCGCTGCCTAGTGGGAAAACTATCAAACAAGTAGGGTTGATGAAGAAGACGACATTGACAACGAAGAAGGAGAAGAAGAACCTGCCTTAGCAGAAGGAGAAGAACCCCCTCCAAATGGAAATGGAGATGAAGAAGTTGAAGATCAACCACACCCACAGCCTGAGAACTATGTTCCCTAGGAAGAATTTGCAACCGCCTTCCGGGAATATTTTGTTCTGAGGAGTATAAAAAGGATGAAGAAACACGAATTCCAAAATCTGAAACAAGGATTCATGTCAGTATTAGAGTACCTCACCAAATTCAATGAGTTAGCCAGATATGCGCCAAGGGACATTGAAGACAAAGAAGAAAAAATGGATTTCTTTCTGGAAGGAATTGATTCTAAGTTTAAGTCCTGTCTTATGGTTTTGGAAATCGACAACTTCCAACACCTGATTAATAAACCATTGATTTTAGAGAAAGAGCTGAAGGAAGAGGACGCCAACCGAAAGAAGAAGATAACTGCCCGAGTTGGACCTGGAACTAGTCGCTCTTCTCAGTTTAGGTCCCATCCATACCAAAGAATCATTCCACCAAAAAGGCCGGTAAATCGCAGTATGCCTGGCAACCCAGGGCTTGGTGTTGCTAGACCAAGCTCCAGGTTCTCCATCACTACTACTCCCCAAAGATCCCAGACTACCCAAGATAGAGTTGCTGGAACCTGCATTCATTGCCATAAGCCTGGACATTTCACTGCTAACTGTCCTACTATGGCCAAGGATCTTGGAGCCACTGTCAGAGAAAGAGGTCGTGGTAACCACACTGCAAACAGACTCCCCAAAGATCCCAGACTACCCAAGATAGAGTTGCTGGAACCTGCATTCATTGCCATAAGCCTGGACATTTCGCTGCTAACTGTCCTACTATGGCCAAGGATCTTGGAGCCACTGTCAGAGAAAGAGGTCGTGGTAACCACACTTCAAACAGACCTCAAGGCATAGGACGTGGGAGGCCGAATCACGTCGCCACAGAAGATGCTGCTCAAAATGGAGCAGTGTTAATGTGTACGTTCAGAATCTATGACTCTCCTGTACAAGTGTTATTTGATTCCGGCGCATCACATTCCTTCATATCTAAAGAATGCATAGACGGATTGCATTTACCCAATTTCCCACTAAATAAGCCACTCGTGATTACATCCTCTAGTGGACTACTAAAGGATACTAGGGCTTGTCCCTGGATAGAAATTAAGGAGGATTTTGCTGGACTCCGATTTGATCTAATCATACTAGATGGTTTAGGAGTTGATGTGATCATTGGGATGGATTCGTTGACACGCTTTTATGGAGTCCTAGATTGTGCCAAACGGGAAATTCATTTCGCTGGGTGCGGAGCCAATGACCAATTATAGAAGATGGACGAACCTTATCGTTGGGGAAGAGAATTATGGTATATGAAAAAGGACGACCCAAAGAAAGTCTGTGTAGTCCGAGAGTACCTAGATGTCTTCTCTGGGGAACTTCCTGGTCTACCTCTTGATCGTGAGGTTGAATTTGCCATCGAGTTCGTTCCAGGAACTGCTCCGATATATGTCCTATTATAAGATGAACTCTGAGGAATTGGAAGAACTAAAGAAGCAACTTGATGAGCTGCCAAGCAAGGGTTTGATCCACCCAAGTTCCTCTGCTTGGGGATCACCCGCTATGTTTTTGGATAAGAAAGATGGAGGAATAAGGTTGGTAGTGGATTACCGTGCACTCAGTGCATTTACCATAAAAAACAAGTACCCTCTCGCCTCGGTTAAATGATCTCTTTGATCACCGCAAGGTGCTAGAAGATTCTCCAAGATAGATCTTAGATCTAGATATCACCAAGTAAAGGTACGTAAGGAAGATATTCCTAAAACAGCCTTTACAACTAGATATGGGTTGTTCGAGTATTTAGTTATGTCCTTTGGTCTGACAAATGCTCCTGCTTATTTTATGAATCTGATGAACCTCATTCTAATGGAGTTTCGGATAAATTCGTCGTAGTATTCATCGACGATATTTTGATATACTCCAAGAACAATACTGAGCATGAAGAACATCTCGAGCGGTTTTGGACAAGCTCTGTGAACACAAACTATACGCTAAGTTTAGCAAATGTGAGTTTTGGATCGATGATGTCAATTTTCTGGGACACATCATCTCTGCTAATGGAATCAAGGTGGACCCATCCAAAGTAGCCACGGTTATGAATTGGAAAGCACCTACGACCATGGGGGAAGTCTAAAGTTTTCTTGGATTAGCTGGATATTATAGCTGATTCTTAGAAGGATTCTCAAAGATTTCCCACCCTCTCACTCAATTGCTCAAAAAGGCACACAAGTTTAAATGGACTCTTGAGTGTGAGCAAAGTTTCCAACAACTGAAAACAATGCTAACATCCACCCGGTGCTAGTTACTCCAGACATCACTAAAAAGCTTGAAGTAGATTGTGATGCCTCTCGCCAAGGATTAGGGTGTGTACTGATGCAAGAAGGGAGAGTTATGGTGTACGCTTCTCGACGCTTAAGAAGGCATGAAGAAAATTACCCACTCATGATTTAGAATTGGTCGCTGCAGTACATGCACTTAAAATTTAGAGGCATTTCTTAATGGGAAAAGAGTGCGATATCTACACCGACCACAAAAGTCTGAAATACATTTTCACCCAAGCTAAATTGAACATGAGGCAACGGAGATGGATTGAGCTAATAAAGGACTACAACCTGAATATCCTATACCATCCCAGGAAGGCTAATGTTGTGGCTGATACCATGAGTAGGAAAAATCATTGCAACTTCCTGATTAGCTATCCTGAAACCCAAACCCAAATTGAGGGAGGAGAATTGCCTAAACCCTTAGAACAAGATGTTCAGAGAGTAAAGTTAAACATGGTACCACAAGGATATCTAGCAAATATCTCATTCCAACCCGACCTGTTCGGCCGCATAAAGGCTATGCAAAGGAATCACCCTAGCACAAACAGGATTGAACAATCCCTAGCCAAAGGCCACTTGACTAAAGCCACCAAGGACAATGACGGAATAATCTGGATGAACAAGCAAATTTTTGTACTGGATAATCAAGAATTAAAGGAAGAAATTATGAGAGAAGCTCATGAATCCCTTCGCCATGCATCCCGGAAGTACAAATTAAGATGTACCAAGATTTAAAACAAATCTTTTGGTGGCCCCGACTGCAAAGAGATGTAGCTAAATTTGTGGCTAATTGCCACATATGCAGTATGGTAAAAGCCGAACCGTGGGGGCCTCCAACTCTACGGGGTAGAGTAGGAACCTCCTGTGAAACAGCACTAGTCCCTGGAACAGTACGCTAGTGCTTCACTATACATAGTCGGATCATTTCATAACATACAAGCGTGTTTGTTACAAAGATACCGCGCTAACGACGCTTAGGTTCGCAGTACGACCGAACGGCCTTAAGATTACAAAACCAACAGTATTTCTCAAAAGCAAACAAATTGCAATGATACGGATCCCCGTGCTATGCTCCATCATGCAAGCGATGAAGGATCCTACTCCTGGTCTTGATCTGCATCGAGGATCCTCATCGTCGTGGCTTATGCACAGGTTGTCATCTTGCCCTTCATCATCTAAAAGGTGAGTGGATGCGAGGGTCATGAACAATCAAACCGACCGGCAAGCTAACATCAATTCCTAAAAGCATTTATTAATGGTAATGGGCTCTTTGTGTAGCTAGGTTCTTTTGTTTGCTAAAAGCCACTTCAAAATAGAATATAGTAGTAAACCTAACCTAGCAAGTTTTCAAAAGGCATCTCCAAAAGATGCCGAGGTAGCTAACAAGATTATCAAAAGCAATAACTTCTTGATCTCACCAGATAAGATTATCTCGACCATCCTATCCTCTAAGTCTTCCATCCAAACACCCCCATCTTTTTCGGAGTTGACATTCCCGCTATGACCACCACATGCTATGAAGTGCCCGGATCTCGCATAGTTGGGTTGTCACCCACCCTATCTCACCGGCTCCTAGTGATGTCGGGCCTAGATCACCATCGGTGACTGCGCCAGGCCGCATTTTCCTTGGGTTGGGTTTCCTCGGTGGATCGTGTCCTACCTGTGCCCATACCCACGCATCCGCGCGATGGCCACGCGCACGAGGCCGCTACGCGAAATTACCCGCGCTCCTCCTAAGTTCATTCCTTGCACTTAACACATACTCGTGCAGCCACTTTGCTGCACCTGCAGCGAATCTGAGCGTAGATCGCTTAAACCGGATCGAGCCCGCATGCGTAAACCAACAAGTCCTCCTTCTGAATTTCTCCATCACACAACCAAACTCTGGTCTAGATAGCATGGTATACCAGCATTTAGTTACTTCCAAACACATCAAATCTGTCCATGTACATATACTAGGGGGGCCATGAGCGATGGCGCGTCAAAGCCACCGCACACCCACGACATTGTGGGCTTATGTGCGTGTAATGACCCAAAAATTCTGTATATTTATATTTTCAGAATCACTCGTAAGGACGGCTTGTCGCAGAAAATTCTTGTAGAAGACATCCTTTTTAAAATTCACTTATGGATCTATAAAGTCTTTTTAGGCTAACGACTGTCTAAGGTTACTTAACATAGATGAGTAATACTCAAAATATTGCTCCTATTATGAAATATCAAGGAATATTAAAAAGAAAAGGGTAAGCTAAAAGAATTCAGTAAAGGAAAAATAATTCCTTAAAGTTTTAATTCCTTAAAATTCCTAGGCTTACTTGTATGTGTATGTATATATATATAAATATATATATACACCCAATTAAATGAGAAACTTCATTTAAGCACATAAATAAGTATATATGTATATGTTTATATATACACACATATATGTATGTTTATAGAAGAGACTTAAGAACATAAGTAAGTGTTCAAACAAAATATACATATACATATAGATTTTACGCATAAAATGCACTGTAAATCATATTGGTATATGTATGTATATACATATATATATATATATACATGTATATATATATAACAAACATATGTATATTCACAAAAAGGACAATACTCCCATTAAAAATTCCACAAAAAATTACATAAAATAGTTTATACCCTAGTGATAGCCTGAACTAGGTGTTGACCAAATTTGACCTTGGTAGGACCCACTGGGCAGCCTCATTTCTCTCTCTGCCCTTGTGGGTAGTCCATTGAGCAATTGGTCGCCCGCCATGCCCCCACCTCTCCGGCGAATCCAAAGGCCGATGCCCGATTCCCTTGGTGGACGCCCATTGGTCTGTCGCGAAAGCGCCGTTCAACCCATGTTGGCCCCATCGCCGACGGACGCGACGCCCACCATCGCCACGCCGCCACGCTCGTCTGCCATGCCGACCAAACCGACTTGTCGGTTGGCGTGCTACGAGCCGTGTCGCACCGCCCGCTAAGCCCAATGAGCGCCCGCCGCTACCGGCAACGCTCGACTTCGCCACGCCGCACCGCTATGCCGCCCGGATTAAGCAACCTCGCCGCCCCGGCTTGCTCGCGTGTCGCACGTGCACCAGACACCGCCCCTGCCCGCCAATCCACGACGTTAACTCCTAGTGACCACCCCTTACCTCCTTGCGACCGACGGATAAAGATCGTGCTCGGCCGAGCTTAAATCCCGGCCGAGCCGCGATCGGCCCGACCTTCCTCACGTGGGACAGCCTAGACCAGAGCCCCATACCCCAAACCCCGCGCGCCTTTAGCCGCCAGACCCTCACCTCACTCCTGCCCGAAGGAATCGGATCGGGAAGCCTCAAACTCGCCCGATTGCTCTCGCCGTCGCCGGTCACCCGATTCTTCCCCTTTTCGATTTCTCCCTTCTCGGTGAGTCCCCTGCCGATTGCTTTCGCGACAAGCACTACCTCACCCTCGCCTAACTTTCGCCAAGGTTAATTGGACCCGAGGACCTCCAAAGCTCCCTGGCGCCGTGAGCCCTGTTTCCGCCGCGTTCGGCCCCAACGTCGCCAGTTCGATCCACGCCTCTTCTGGCCCGACCATAAGCACGGTGAGCATTCCCAAGCCTCCCTTATGCTTAAACCCGGTTCCGTTTAGCTCCTAGAGCAGTGTGTAGCCTTAGACTATTGTTTCCGAGAACGATCTCCGCCGCCGCTAGGCTCACCGTCGATCCAGGCTGTCGCCGGCGAGCAGCTCGAGACACGTCGTAGAGATTCTCGTAAGGAATCCATAGCGCCCTAGAACTCCTTCCCTAGAGCACCATAGCTCTGCCGCCGCGTCGCCGAAGGATCGCCGGTTTCATGACGTCACCGCGTCGCTCCGGTCGGAGGTGGACGATGATGTCCCGGCCGTTAGATCAGCGCCAAGATACGTGCGTGGGATCGGATTGAATTTTAAATCGCGTGTGAGTGGGAAAGAGCCACTGACATGTGGGTCCTTTGGCCCACCTGTCGGGTTGAGTGGAGACGCTCCGTCAAGAAGACGCCTTCGCGCGCAAGAAACGCCGTTTAGAAACCCGCTTTCGACATGGCTGGTTCGGCTACGAGATAGTGGGCTGACCGTCACTGTTCATCCGATTTTCTCGGATTTTGCCATTTAAAACAAATGCAGTATATAAATTTGACTTATTAAAAATAGCTAAACATCTCTATAATTGCTGGAAAATTTATGATAAATACTAGAGCCTCTGTTGGATTTAATAAAAATATAATCATATACAGTAACAAAATATTATCCCTGGATTTATTCTATTAATGTATCCTTAGGGTATTTATCTATAAAGGATAAATTGCAGAAATGAGTTTCTGCCAATCAAAAATTAAACTAACGCTTAATAAAATCTGAGAAATTCATGTGTGGCATAAAATAGCTTCCTGGACTTAGGAAAAATATAAACTTTATAATATAACTTATAATCACCTCTCATTTAATTACTGACCTAATTAATAACCACAGTTCACTAGAATTACGTGGTAATTTGGTTAATCAAAATTACTAAACCTATCCAAGGATGATAATTTACAGCAATATATGACAGTTAAGTTCTATTTTAAACTAGGCATCAAGGTATTCAATCTCACGACTATTTATAAACATATATAATTATCTGTACGCGTAGAATACATTAATAACTTAAGGTTTTATCTTTCACGCACTTAAGCCCCATCATGACTAAGAATATAATGACAAGATGAGTGATAAAGGAAATACTTCAAACAAAAATCTATTTTTCCTTTATACGTCTATTTGCTAAATCTATGGGTAGTCTATTAAGGGTAGCCTTATGCATCATCCCTCATCGCATGTCATATTCACACACGCTCACCCCGTTATTTCTTTGAGAATTATTGTACATTAATAGGATCATGGAACTCTCTCGATAATTAGGATAAGACCTAAACGTCGATCATCGATCGCTAGGTTAAACGCGTTACATTCCATGCATCATGCTTTCTTATTGCACATTGCTGCTTTATTTATTGTTCTTCGAATACGCTTCGTTAATAGACGCGGAGGAGCCCGGCGTATATCCCGAAGAGCAACAAGAAGACCCGCACTACCTACAGGTCCAAGGCGAGCTAATTTCCACCCTAAAGGGTTTGTATGCGATGAATAGTGGTAGGTTTGGCTGTAAAATTAAGATTGAGACTTATTAAGAGGTATATAGTCATGTAAGTGCTTATTAAAAGGTATATGATAGATAGAGCAGAGAGGAAAAGTAACTAAAAATTGAAATGTTGTGGTTCAGAGCACAGGTTACCTTTAGCTAATGCGAAATCTGCAAGTATCTCAGAACATTGTCGGCAAAGCGTAAGTCTGTCAGAGAAGTAAAAGAATATTTCCTCCATCATCTACACCAAGTTTGGACAGCAGATCAGTATTATTGTGCTAGACTACAGAACGGGAAAGAGTCACAAGCATGCCGGACCCTTCGCATGTGGTCCTAATTAAGCAGAAACTGTCTAGCTCTAGGAATATCACCTTAATTAACACAAGTGCAAAGATTAGCAACACTTGGTACTAAGTTTCATTAAGGGGCTCTTTACTGGGATCTACGGTTGTTCCCTCTATATCTCTTCTAACCCATGTTTGACTGCCATGTGCATTATCAAAAAGTTCCCTTAGATGACCAACATGATAAGGTTTAGTTCCGATTCATTGATAAACTGCACAAAGAAAAAAATGGGCACTTCTCAATCTAGAATACACCTCCATGGAATAGATGTGTACACATGAGAAATCAACAGCAAAACCCCTAATAAATTAATAATATACAAATTGAGCAGTATATTGAGGATGCTAACATGCCTGAACCATCAAATTGCAGAAAAAGATTGGAAGTATAAGATAACAGCAAAAACCTATTTCTTGAGCAGCTAACAGCACACGTTTTATCTGTGAAACCATAAAAATCTGATAGCCTAAATTGTCATATCAATGAGTTAAAAATAATAGCAGTAGGTACTACCATGCCATATATTTCAAATCTAGTACAAGACATGTTGGCGCCATGGTTTATGACCAAAAAAACAAACAGTTCTAAGCTTTGTGGCTATGTTGATAACACCCGTACACAAACAATTCCTCTACTTGTTAATGTAAGAAAAATAGAATATGAAAATAGAATACGGAACCAAGATTGGATCAGATCAGATCTTGCTGCAGATTAATAGAGAAGAAACAAGAAAGAACATAGCAGGAGGCCAATGTACAACGAGCGAGCTGCTGATGTTTGCCCTTCAACAGAGCCTATGAAAACAGGGAACAAAAAAATTCAAAACAGGACAATACGTGTGCATTTGCAGAGTTTTCTTTATGGTGTTAAGAAAAACTAGGCACTAGAACCATGACAGCTTTTACTAGAATATTTCTTTCATTATACTAACCTACTAAGATTTGGAAATGATAGGCACTCAATCAAACCTGGTTATCTTCATGTTCTTTGTACAATGGGCATGCCGCTGTTTGAAAAACTGAAGACAATGCATTCAATAGTTTACTAATGGAAAATTGCATTCTTTTCTTTGGGTGGTCTTGTTCTTGGATACATTTAAATTCATTGGACACTAATTTTTCAAGTATCAACCCAATAGCAAGAGGTCAATGATACACATCCACCGATCACCATCCATTCTTTGAACCAAAGCTAGTGAAATTGGTGCAAGAGAAGGCAATTGAAGAAATTACCAAAGCGAATGGGAGCAAGAATGAAAAAATTTACGTGCAAGGAGGTTTGTTAAATTACAAAGCCAAGAACAGATCACACCGTTGTTCTTCTTGATTACTGCAAATTCCTGCCGTATCAAAGAAATAGATCACCCTAGGAAGTAGATCTTGCTGCAGATGGATCAAGGGTCCTGGAATCAAGAACAGCATGACCGTCAAGAACAGCAAGACTATATTATTTGATTGTTCCAGATAGCGAAGCTCTTGATGTTACCTCGTGACGGATGAACTCACGCCTCGCTGCTGCGTGTTTGGTGACGACAAGCGGCGGACAACGGTAGAAGCATCTAGTCCAGTGAGATCAAAGGAGCACGCAATATCATCAACGATCAAGCTCAGGATCGGCATGGCGCGCCGGTGGAGCCTTAGGCAAGCAGGATACCCTACCTTAGGAGATAACCAAGGTGGTTATTAGGAAACAATGCCGAGATTATGTAGCTGATTGTGGGGAAAATAGAAGGAGATGTACGGTAATAGATAATCAACTGATTGTTGATATTTTAGTTATATTATTATTTTTATTTTATTAAGAGATTATTCCTGAAAATAGAGATATAACTAGAAAGTGGCAACGCTTATACTTGCAACGGATTCCATCTGTTATGGTCCACCTGATTACTACGAATAGAATTTACAACGCAAAGAATGTGTGGCTATAAGATTAACTCTCAACGCATGGTTAGAATGTTGGGAGGTATGCATTGGCAAATGGGGGTTTTTCTTGTAGTGGGCTTTGTAGATTAACCAACAGGGTGCAACCAAACACAACTTGGATCCAAATTTTGCCAAGTTTCCACAAGTTTAGAAGAAAATAGGCATGTTACTAAAACTTGGGGTTAAACCAAAGTTGGCCTCTTTTGACAAGATAAAATCACATTCCGTGCGAAGGGAGAGCCAAAAACCAAACAACCATGCCCATGCCCAAGGAAAAGAAATCCCAAGAGATTCACTTGAGCCACAAGGAGAAACCAAAGGAGAAAATAAAATATTTTTATGCCCATTTATGCACATACCACACTCTTTTTGAATTTTTTTTGCATCATTTTTTTTCTTTTCTTTTCTCCCTTTTTTTTGTTTTGACCTATATGCACACAAATGAGTGATTGCTAGTAGAGCACAGCCCAAGGGCCACTTGGAACCGCCCCTAGGTCACCCAGTAAAATCTACATTCACAAACGCCGAGTTTGAAAAGACGCTAATAGAGCACCTCCCTGAGGCCTTCAGGCAAAGGCTCCCTAGGTTGCTTTCCTCCTCGTGTTTGTTTGCATTATTTTCAACTTACACGAATGTAAACACTTGGGCATTTTGGTTTAGAAGTAAGAGATAAAAGAGTTTCAATAAGGTGGCAACAAGGACTCTCAAAAGATTCTTCCTCGAAACACAAACACAACCATTTAGTCAAAGGACCTCCCAAGCAAGAAATTGATTTGATCAAGTTTTGCAATCATTTTCCGAAGCTCTTTTCCAACCACCCTTGTCTTCTCTCAAACCATTTTCCCAAATAAACCAAAGGAAACTTGACGATCTTGAAACCAAAATACTCCCTCCGTTGGAATTTATAGGGCGTAATAGATATGGGCTCCAAGACCAAGGGCAATGGTCAAATTACAAATTTACCCTTAAACTTAATTGGTGGAGGAGATAATTAATGCTTCAAATAAACTTAATCACACGCATGCATGCATGCTTTAAATGAGGGTACTATAGGAAAGATCCCACTAAAATAACATTAGAAATTGTGTGTGCCCTATATTAAACAACAAATCCAAATCTCTAATACGCCTATAAATCCCAACGGAGGAGTAGTATTTTAGCCAAACCAAGATGGTTAATAAACAAAGCCCTAAAAGATAAACCAAAGGCTACATGCAAATGCAAGATGCAAACTCCAAACCTCCCTCAACCAAAAAAAACTCCTAGAAAGCGAATAGAGGAAGATAAGGAGAGTAAACAGATTCGCTATAGAGCAGGAAAGAGAGACAACAAATGCTCAAGAACATAGGCACACCCTAGCGATAGAAGAAGGGAAGCAAGCCTAAACTCGACTACTAGGGAGAACTAACACAAACCCTGTCTACCCATGTAGCCTCAAAATACCTGGTAAACCTAAAAGTCTATGAGAGACTCACTAGCTAGAGCAGAGGACATTGCTAATCACATATGATAGCAACTTAAGGGGGGTAAGAAGTGCAGACTCTCTAGCCCTGATCTAATGCAAACCCAAAAACAGACCAGAGCAAATGCAGAAAATATATACAAACAATACAAAACTCAGACTCCCTCTTAATTAATACCTCCGGCACTAACCAAGCCTAGCTCTCCCCTGAGGGTGACAAACCAGAGTCAAGTAGAGAAGAAACGGGTCTCAGCCCGAGGACTCATTAGAGCAGACCTAGGAACCCAGTATTGAGATACACGACCAGCAGGACCTACTGACTCTACTTCCACGAAGCCACGTGGCACATGCTCAAACCTATCACCACTGTACCTTGGGCCATCCCTCGGCCTCGATCGCCTCCTCCGTCGGTCTATCGACCCTCGAGGAAACTCGCCATGAAAGTGTCTACCTCCACCGTAAAAACGAAGGCACACCCTGAGGACGGAGGAAACTCTGAAACCTAGACCTATCGAACCCACCAAAGGGCTCGACTTTCCTGAAACCCAGACTAGGCCTAATGCTCATCCTTGACTCCACCTGTCTAGCTACCTGGTGGTGGTGCTATACGTGCCTGAGATACCCTAGTTGCCTGAATGTGATTTTGGACACTCTTGGGATGACGCTTGGGAAAACCTACCGGTGATAGCGAACTCGATATGTGACCGCCCCGCCAGAGAAGTGCAAGCTTAAACTAGGCCTTGGCTTTGTCCTAGGTGGTGCTACAGGGGGTGCAGACTTGGAACCTGACTGAATACTCTTGCTCTTACCAGAAGGAGGTGCTACAGAAGAAGCAATCACCTGGTCAGAAGCAACCTGAAGACCAGCAGACCTGAAGACTGTCTTCTTTGGGACTCCAGAGGACGCAACCACCATCCTACCTCCCTCAGCAGTGACAACCCTGGGTGGGTGACGCTTGATGTGATCAAGCCAGTCAAAACCCAAACCTCTACCCTGTGAAATCTTGGACTGATCCAAGATCAAGTTCAGCTTCTTCTTACCACCAACGAACATCTCAAGAGTGCTCATGAGGTTCTCACACTCTTGATGAAGTTGTGGACAGAACTCACACAAGAGGGAAGAGGACCTAGCAACACTTGTGTTTTCCTAACCACTAGCAACATCCTTACCCTGCAGCCTACACACTTTGTCACCTAGAATCTCAAACTCTCTTTTGAAGGACTGACAGGAAAGACACTCAGAGTTTTGCACTTCAGCTAGACGACCTTGCTACCTGCGGCCTAACTCCTCTAGCGCTTTACTTATGTTCCCATCCATTTCATCACATCGGAAACAAGAACTGGCAGCAGCTAGAGTTTCATTCAATTCAGCAATTTTACTCTTCAATGTCTAATCTAAGCATCAAGCAGTCATTGCACACAGAAGAAGTGGAGCAAAAGCTGTCATCATCTGAGCTAGTTGTGTCCTTAGGTGCAGCATGCTTACTACAGTCCTCATCTAGACTGACTAGGTCCTTAAGTGTGTCATGCGCAGCAGGATTAGGACAAGCAAACATTTCAACTTTAGTCGATTTTATTAAAGCAGTTCTAGTTTCTTCTAGCTCCTCAAGCACACTAAGGCTCTTGTCCTTAAGCTCCTCAAGCTCCTTCAGCACACTAACATGAGCGGTCCTTAATGCAGTAAGTTCAGAAAGAGCTTCATCACAAACTTTTCAAGCATCAGAATCAACAGCAGGAATAGTAGAAGAACTAGACACAGCCCTAGACTTCTCTAGCTCTAGAGTAAGATAAGCTACTTCTTCCTTCAGATCTCTAACCCTACCGTTTGCCTGAGAAAGGAAACCACCTAGCTTGAGAAACGTAGCATTGAGATAATCGTAGTTCTCGTAGCAAGGTACCTCTGAGTCAGAGTTGATGTCGGAGCAGTCAGAACCGGCGTGTCCGGCCATCAAGCACATGCCGACGTAGCCGATGTCGTCGGAGTCCTCGTCTTAGGGCTCCTCCCCATCATCACTCGCCTCCTGGTCCGAGACGCAGGCGGAGTCCAGAGCAGCCAGCACTTTGCGGAATAGCTTCTGTCCCTTCTGGAATGTAGGCTTCTGGCCACCAGGTACAGGCTTTTGGTTCGGCTTGCGATTGTTCTTGGGGTAGTTGTTCTTGGCAGCAGGAGCTTCTTCTCGTCCGTTCTGAAGATTTGGGCACTCTGCTCGAATGTGGTTGAGGCCACCACACTCGTAGCACCTCAAATTGTCTCTCCTCCACTCACTCACTCTCTTGTAAGCTCTGGCAAATTTTTTGGATAGGAGGGCTAAACTCTCTTCAGAAACTGTGTCTAAGCGCTCGTCAGGAAGCTCCACTAGAATAGACAAAGAGACTCCACCAAGATCGCAAGAGGAAGAACCAAAAGAGTTTATGACCAAAGCTGTGAAAGGTGGATCAGTCTCAAGAACTGACAGGTGCTCAAGTTCATAAGTTTTTAAGTTCGAATAGAGATCGTCCAAAGTGAGTGTAGTGAGATCCGTAGCCTGCCGGATCGTGGTAATCTTTACACCCTAAATTTTTAAATCAAGTGCTGAGAGAAAGTGACAAGCATTCTCGGAGTCAGTGAACACTGTCTCAACTGCTCGCAAGTTGCTCAAGATTTTTGTGAACCAGCAGAAACAAGCATCCAGAGATTCACCTAGTTTTTGAGAGAACCGGTTGTACTCACGCTTGAACTGGTCCTGGCAAACAATCTTGACCTAAGCTATCCCCTCATGGAAAGCAATGAGGGTAGTCCAGATCTCGTGCGCCGACTCAAGGTGAGCAACCCGGTCGTATTCATTTCGACCCAAACCTTGGAAAAAATGTTCTTGGCCTTAGCATTGAGCTCAAAATCCTTTTTGTTGTCAGGGATGATTTCCTCCTCATTTGGCACCTTATATGGTTTCTTAACTTTGGCCCAAACATCAAAGCTCTGTGCCATAAGATAGGATCCCGTCCGAACTTTGCAAAAGGAAAAATCAAGGCCATTGAAAATCGGTGGTTTAGTCGAGTACCTCTTCTCTGCCATGGTTAAAGACAGGAAGGGCTCAAAGACTTGCAAGAATCACAAGAGCTCAACCTCGCTCTAATACCACTGTGAACATACCACGACGACCCAGAGGGGGGTGAATGGGAGCCAAATTTTTCCGTAGGAATTTTTCGCACTCGACGATATGTGCTCTCACCCTAACGCACCTCGGTACATCAAGAACCAAACCAATAACCGAAACAGCGTTTAAACCCACAAGAACAAAAAATTTCAGCACCAACTTGTATGTCAAGAAAACTCGATTACTCCCAAATGGTTCAACAAAAACCAATCAAACTCGGACAGCAACTAGATGATGAAAACATTTATCTACCTTCTGGAAATCATCCAAAGGTTCATCAAAAGTTTTGACCTTTTTAGTTCGAAACAGCCGAGAGAAAGAACCGAATCGAAACTGAAGGATCGCGATCCTATGCAAACCAACGATGGTCCGTCCAGGGGCTCTTGAGGGGATGATTCTTGGTCCTTTGTGACCCAATTCCACACCTCAAAGTGGCCCAAAGACGTAGCACAAGGTTTAGCTCAAACCGGTTCAAGAACGGGTCCAAATCGGGTCAAAACGTAGAGAAACAAGAGCAATTTGCATGGGGTTCTTTGGGGTGATTCTTGGGAACCTTAGGGTCCCTAATCCATATTAAAACCACCCTAAAACTTGCAGCAAAGAAGGAGCACGAGCATCACTTCAAACAACCAAGAGAGTGTCAAGAACGAGTCAAAAAACATGAAAAAATTGGACAGCTGCATGGGAGTTCTTTGGAGGGTTGATTAAGGCACCCATGAGGGACCTAATCCATGAGAAAAACATCCCCACCGTGCAGCACCACGTCCATAAGAACAACAGCTCAAAAACTCATCAAGAAAGGGTTCAAATCATGTCAGAAGTGAAAGAGATAGGTGCAAGCTGCATGGGGTCTCTCTGGGATGATTCTTGGGATCCTAGGAGTCCCTAATCGATATGAAACCAGACTTCAAAACTGCAGCAAGAACCGATTACAAACTGCACCAAAAACTTTAGGAAAGGATTCAAAATCGGGTCAAGAAAGGAAGGATCTTGGGCTGCTGAATGGAGGCTTTCTTGGGATTGATTGAGGTGCCAAATTGGTGCCTAATCCATGAGATTTATGCCTCCCATGTTGCAGCAAGATCCAAGAATGAAATAGCTCAAGAACTCATCAAAGAACGCTTCATCTTAGAGAAGAAGAAAAGAGAAGGAGAGAGAGAGAGGAGAAACTTGCTGCACAAAAACACACCTGAAACCATCTCAAAACAGAAAAGAAACCATCACAAAACCAAGCACAAAGTTTTTCAAACTACCAGCTTTATTTCACAAACATGCAAAATACAAACCGGGCAACAAATCTCTCTCTCACACTTGAGAGGAGTTGGCTGGAAGGGACAGCCCCCAAGTGACACCTTGCGGTCCCTTATATAGCCACAAAAGCCCACACTTGGGCCTAAAACCTAGGCCACCCACCAAGCCCATCTAACAAGTGGGCTAACACACGCACGAATCTCCAAGCGCAGAGAACGACCTCCAGCTATTCCTTCGCTTCAAAGCAATCATACGAATATGGATGCCGCACCGTCTCGTGCCTGACCCAATAAGCTTTCTCACCACGGACTCCGCACTCGGCCTGAAACTAGGCCGCCAACCCGCCTGACCGAAGCCTTATCTGCGCCACCTACACCGAGACCATCACCTGCATCCCCAAACACCAAAACACATCCACAACGTCCGTGGCATCGCCACAAACCCAATGCAGCAAACCGATCTCGAATCGGGGTTAGTATGCGCAAATAGCGACGAAAACCGTAAACTACCTGAGCTGAAACTACAACTTTCTAACACTGCAGTGAGCTTCTCGAATTTTTATTATTTTTTCTGTAGCTCAAATGGAAAACTTGTCAAAATGAAAAAGATGCGTCTTGAAATTATTTACAACTTTACTGTATAAACGTTTTTAATCCGAATATGGAAAGATCCTCAAAAATGTGAAAAACAGCAGCACTGTCAGAGCCCTGCGGACGCGTCCGGTGGGCTGCGGACAGCGTCCGGTGGCTGCGAAACAGGCCCAAAAACTGTCCCAAACTCTTCCAAATTTCAAGCAAACTTTTTGGGGCTTCCACCAACTCTTCTAAACCTACTTAGAACACTTAATCTTGCCAGGAGACACTCAAAACATGCACAAACCCATTGTTCAACATGTGACACACAACATCACCTCGGAAGGGCTCCAAATAAACATCGAAGATTCAACTCAAACTCGAAAACGTTCAGACACGCACTTGTCACTATGTTCATCACAACACGAAACTCAACACTAAATTTCTTGTATTTTTCTCAGTTGTTTGAGCTATTTTCTGAAGACCGGGCCAACCTGCACCAAGTGGGACAAAAGGGCCAAACCGCAACCGGGCGAGCCCGGTTCATCCGGTTCACTAACCGAGAACCGGGCCGACCCGTTGGCCTGGTCTGAGTCTGAGTTGAAGTAGATTTAGCTTTTATGTATCGGTACTTATTATCGAGTGTCTGTTGCCAGCAAAACAAAATATTGGACACGCTCGACCACTAAAACTTGGGTAACTCATACGATGCTCACCTCCAGCCCGGCCAATAGCGGCCCCATCTTCGGCCTCAAGCTGCGAGGACATGAGTGGCCCGGCTTATTCTTCTGACCTACACATATCCATCCATCTCTATCTCTCTCTCTCCCCACAACAGCACTAGAGCTTTCTCCTCATCCTCCTCCTCTTCTCTCTCTCCATAGTAGCACTCGAGCATGGATCTCATCGGATCTTCCTCCTTCTCTCTCTCTCCCGTAATCTTTCTCTCTTCTCTCTCTCCCTTCCTCCCTTACTCTCTCTCCCGTAATCTCTTTTTCTTCTCTTTCTTCCTATCTCCCTTACTCTCTCTCTCTCTCCTATACTCTCTCTCTCCTCCTGATTTTCTCTCTACCTTATCTCTCTCCTCCTCCTGATTCTCTCTCTTCTCTCTCTTCTTTCTTTCTCTCTCTCTCCCTCCCTCCCGTACTCTCTCTACCTCCCTCCAATACTCTCTCTACCTCCCTCCTGTACTCTCTCTCTCCTCCTCCTCCCGCTCCTCCTCTCTCTCTTTGTCCCTCCTGTGCTATTCCTATCCTATTTTCTACCTCTCTCATTTTTCCATGTGCCAAGGAGGGGCAGCAGCCTCGAAGCTCTGCTCCAATGTCTCCTCCTCTCTCTCACCCATGGGCTAAGGAGAGCAACCATGGATGTGATGCTCATGGGGATGTGCGAAGTGTGAAAGAAAGCTCACTTTGTATTGATGCACTGCAGGCCTACTTATAGGCAAATATACATGCGCTGGGTATGGCCATGCACAAGAGCCGGAGAAGGTTCAGTAAGCAAAACAGAAAGAGCTAAGTCTCAGCTGAGTCTCGGAGAGAATTGAGAGCGCGTGTGCATGCAGTGCTGAAGACCCGTTCCGGGGCTAGCCACGGCCGTTGAGGGAGTTGAGGTAGCCAAGATCGCCGAAGATGAGCTTGCTGTTTGACACCCCCCTTATTCTGGACGTCGTGTGCAGGACAAACGTGCAGGCTATCTCTGAAATCCAGAAACAAACTGGTAGGAAGTCCCTTGGTGAAAAATCTGCGAACTGAAGGGAGGATGGAACATGGAGGACTTTAACTGAGCCAAGAGAAACTTTGTCACGCACAAAATGAAGGTGAATTTCGATGTGTTTTGTGCGTTGATGCTTAACTGGATTGGAGGAAAGGTACATGGCCTACACATTGTCACAATAGACTATAGTGGAGGAGGTGGGTGGGCGGTGAAGTTCATGAAGGAGCTGACGGAGCCAACATGTTTCAGCGACGGCATTTGCGACAACTCTGTATTCGACTTCAGCGCTGGATCGTGAGACCGTTGATTGGCGTTTGGAAGACCATGAAACAATGTTGTCACCAAGATAGACGCAGTATCCAGAGGTCGATTTGCGTGTATCTAGGCACCCAGCCCAATCGGCATCAGAGTAGGCTGTCAAGTTGGTAGAGGTGGTTCGATAGAGTTGGAGGCCGCAATCTAAGGTGCCACGGATGTATCTGAGGATTCGTTTGACAAGATGGAGATGTGGTTCACGAGGGTCGTGCATGAATAGGCAGGCTTGTTGCACGGCATAGAAGATGTCAGGTCATGTGAGAGTGAGGTATTGGAGAGCGCCGGTGAGGCTACGGTAAAGTGTGGCATCAGATACAGGAGCACCTTGACGAGCAGAAAGTTTGGACTTGATGTCAATGGGTGTGGAGCAAGGATTGCAATTTGCCATGTTGGCACATTCTAGGAGATCGAAGGTATATTGTTCTTGAGATAGAAACATACCGTGTGGATTGGGAGTGGTGAGATGCCAAGGAAATGCCGAAGAGCACCGAGATCAGTCATGGCAAATTCCTTGCACATTTTGGAAGTGAGAGAGTGAAGTAGAGGAGAGGTGTTGGTTGTGAGGATAATGTCGTCGACATATAAAAGAAGGTATCTTTGTAGAAGAGCCGTGGTGGTATATGAGCAGAGATGAATCAGACTTGGACCTAACAAATCCGATGGAGAGGAGAAAGGTGGTGAAACGAAGGGAACCATGTGCGAGGGGCTTGTTTAAGACCGTATAAGGATTTGTTAAGATGGCAGACATGTGTGGGATGAGTGGGATCAACAAAACCTGAAGGTTGTTGAGAGTAGACGATCTCGGATAGGCTGCCATGAAGAAAGGCGTTTTTGACGTCGAGTTGCTTGATAGCCCAACCGTGAGAGACAGAAGGCCGAGAACCACACGGATTGTAGCTGGTTTGACAACCGGGCTAAATGTGTCGGTGTAGTCCACGCAAAGTTGTTGGGTGAAGCCACGAACAACCCACCGTGCCTTGTGCGCGAGAGAGTGCCATCGGTGTTGAACTTGTGGCGAAATATCCATTTGCGGTAACAATGTTGCCACTGCAGGAGGAGAGACTAGATTCCAAGTATTATTAGTCATCAAAGCATTATACTCAGCAAGCATGGCATTGTACCAATTTGGATCCTTGAGAGCAGCTCGGTATAAGGATGGAATGGGAGAAATGGCACTAGTCGTAGTGGAAAGATTGAAGAGCTTGCGTGGCATGACAATGCCGGATTTTGATCTGGTTTGCATATGATGATGAGGCGGTGGCGTTGGAGGAGTAGTGCTTGGAGCAGGAGAGGAGGAAGGCTGAGAGGGTGAGCCAAGTGTGGGTTCAGGTAAGGGCAGCATTTAATGTACGGGAGCAGAAGGCAAAGTGGCGCCAGGAGAGTGGTTGATGTCGTGAGATGGATGGTAGCTACGGTTGGGGCAACAGAAAGTGGGCTGCAGCAGATGATCCCAAGAGGATCTTGCAGCGGAGTTCATCTGTGGGCGAAGATACACGAGAAGAGGACACAGGAGATGCTACAAAAGGAATAGAGTTTCATCAAATACAACATGGCGTGAGATAATGAGTTTCTTGGTGGCAATGTCTAGACACCGATAGCCCTTATGATCGGTGGGTACCCAAGAAAGATGCAGGAGCAGATGGGCGCTAGTTAGTGAGAGGAAGTAGAGGAAAGATTAGGATAACATAAGCACCCAAAGACACGTAAATGATCATAGGAGGAATTTCATGAAAAAGAGCCTGGTAAGGAATAAGAAAGCTGTAATGCAGTGGTAGGGCGGATGTTGATGAGATAAGTAATCGTGCCAAGGGCTTCTGCCCAGTATGAAGAAGGCATATAAGCATGGACAAAAAGAGTGCATAAGATGTCATTAATGGTGCGAATCATACGATCGGCTTTCCCATTTTGAGGCGAAGTATAGGGGCAAGAGAGGCGGAAGGTGATGCCTTTGGCAGCAAGGAAGGAGCGAAATATGGTGTTATCAAATTCTTTCCCATTATCACACTGAATAGATTGAATAGAGAAATGAAATTGATTCAGAATATAGGCATAAAAGCACTGGATCGTAGAGAAGGTGTCAAACTTGTGTTTGAGAGGAAATGTCAAGTATAGTGAGTGTAATCATCAAGCATAACAAGATAATACTTGTAACCAGCAGTGCTCACAATCGGAGAGGTCCATAAGTCACAATGCAAGAGTTGGAATGGAAAATATGTAACTGACATTGAAGCAGCAAAGGGCTGCCGAACATGCCGGCCTAGTTGGTAAGCCTCACATACGTGAGACAAAGTGCTAGATTTATTAGATGGAAGGAATGAAGAAAACAAATGTGACATAGTAGTGCGGCTTGGATGCCCTAAACGCCAATGCCAAAGGTCAACTGAAGGTGTGCTAATGGTGAAAGCAGCAGGAGCTTTTATTGGAGTGTCGCCGGAGAAAGGGTACAGATCCCCAGTGCTATCACATCTCAGAGTTTCTCTCTTGCTGTGGAGGTCCTTCATAGAAAAACCATAAGGATCAAACTCAATAGAACAACCATTATCTTTAGTGAATTGTCTAACAGAGATAAGATTTTTGACAAGATTAGGAGTGTGAAGAACATGAGACAGATGATAGGTGGAGAGAGGAGTAGAAAGAGTGGTAGAGCCCGAGCCAATAACAGGAAGAGAAGATCCATTGCCAACAATAACATGCGATGAGTAAGGCAGTGATGAAGAATAATACCGAGAGATCTTATCATGCTCCCCTGTCATGTGAGAAGAAGCCCCTGTGTCCATGTACCAGTCACTTGGACCTACTTGAAAAGGGCTTGGAGGCACTCCTTGCGTGACGTTGAGAGCCTGGATGAGGCCACTGGTGTCCCAGCTAGACACTGGAGGGGGCGCCATCATGGGATAAGCCTGAGGATGCGCTGGAGCTTGAGGGCGTGGGCCAAGAAGGCTTGGACCAGTGGTGCCAGTCCAGGGAGCACGCCAGTGTGCCATGGTGGGCGGAGCGTAATTGTACCATGGGGGTAAGGCAGTTGGATGCCCCCTATTGCAGCCACCATGGCCGCCACGGTTGCCGCGGCCACGACCGCGGTATCCACGGCAGCCACCACCACGGCCGCGATCACCTCCACCACCATTGCCACGACCGCTGTTGCTGTTGTTGTCGCGGTCGCGATCAGTGCGCTGGGCACCGCGATCTCGGTTGATTGGGGCCTGTTCGGGAGAAGAGCAGCAGCAGCAGCCGCCTTGGCATTGTGATCCTGAGATGTCTCCTCAAGAAGAAGGTACCCCCGTGCCTCCATGAAGGAGGGAAAGGGGCGCATCATGGGCAGCATGCTCTTGAGAGTGGAGAACTTGCCGGAGAGCCCTCAAATGAGCTGCAGAACCATGGCGTGGTCCTAGATCTCCTGATCACAGTCAGCGAGGCCGTCTGCGAGAGTCTTGAGACGGTGACAATAGGTGGAAATGGAAAGATCACCTTGCACTAGGGACCGGAATTCAGATTCCAGGTGAACGGCTCTGCTCATCTTGTTGCTGCGGAACATCTGCTTGAGCTTGGAGAAGGCACCATAGGCAGTGGTGGAAGGCATCATGATCAGCTGCAGAAGTTCATCAGAGACAGTGACATAAATCCACCCAAGGACGATGAGATCATCCCGGGTCCACTCTGGATCGTCATGGTGCGGCTCGGAGCCATCGACGTGCCCCTGCAAATTGAATCGCCCGATAGCCAGAAGGAACATGTTCTCTCACTTGGTGTAATTGGAAGCTGCAACATCAAGGGTGGGAACCATGATCTTGATGTTGAAGGAATGAATGACTGTGGAGATTGGATTGGGAAAAACTAATGCAGAAGATGCAGTGGCTGCAGCACAAGTGGGAGCAGGGATAGGCAGTGTCTGGGTGTTAGAGGCATTGGTGACATTGGAATCTTGCTCGTCAGCCATGGCTTGCACGAGGAGGATCTAAGAGAGAGAATGAGTGGCTCTGATACCATGTGAAGCGTGAAAGAAAGCTCACTTTGTATTGATGCACTGCAGGCCTACTTATAGGCAAATATACATGCGCTGGGTATGGCCATGCGCAAGAGCCGGAGAAAGTTCAGTAAGCAAAACAGAAAGAGCTAAGTCTCAGCTAAGTCTCAGAGAGAATTAAGGGCGTGTGAGCATGCAGTGCTGAAGACCTGTTCCAGGGCTAGCCACGGCCGTTGAGGGAGTTGAGGTAGCCGAGATCACCGGAGATGAGCTTGCTGTTTGACAGGATGGTGTACAGGGGTGGCTCATGGAGGAAGATGCACAGTGGCAAGGCTGACAGAGGTAAGTGCAACAGTCGATTAAACTTACTGCAACATTTTTTATTCTTCTCTGTGCAACAATCGATTGAACTTATTACAACATTTGATTCTTCTCAGTGCAACAATCGAGTAAACTTATTACAACATTTGATTTTCTCAGTGCAACAATTGGTTGAACTTACTGCAACATTTTGATTCTTAGTGCAATAATCGATTGCACCTACTGCAACATTTGATTCTCCTCAGTGCAACAATCGATTGAACTTATTGCAACATTTTGTTTATGCATGCTGAAACAATTGCCAAAATATTTTTTGTACTGCAACAATTGACTTCGCAGTGAAACAATTGGTTAAACTTACTGAAATATTTGTTTGTACCTACTGAAACAATTGCCAAAATATTTTTTGTACTGCAACAATTGACTCTTTCGCAGTGCACAGTGTCCGATTTTTTAACTTCTCAACGGACGTCCGCTCCCTAGCTAGTTGCAGCCTTTATTTATACGCTGAAATTTTTATATTTCGTAATAAATAATCCCGAGTAAATTTCTGTGAACTCATAAAAACATGTTTTCTTTTTCTAGTTTGTCTCTGTAATGTTTTAAAAATATTTTATATTATGATATTGCTTGTACTTAGTTTATATGTTTTTAAGGTTTGAAAGTAAAGTATCACTTCTAAAAATTGTTTAAATATTTATTCTTGTTTAAAATATTATTATTACTGTATATTACTGTTCTATATGGTACAATTCATAATGTCATATGCATTCATCCTATTTCATAATTTCACTTGTGGTGATTATTCATTATTTCATGCGATAGATTTGTACGCGGTTGATCCTTCCTCTGATGTTGCTGTCGATCCAGCGAAGTACGCGGGTTCAAGGCAAGTCCATTGTTAACCATGTTGATGTCCTATGAGTTGTAAATGTTTTTTGGAATTTGTAAAACTGCATGCTATGTTCAATTTAAATTAATAATTGGTCTAGGTTCTAGCTAAACACTTAACTAAATATTAAATGGCTATTAAACATAAACCTTGCTGGCCTAGTAATATTATTTACTTATTTTTGTTGCCATTCTTGTTTAGACTATTTGAAATCTTGCCTAGCAATGCCATTAGCTATTGTTTCATATCGCTATTATGTATTGTTTCAATAAATGATTTGTTGGTGCAAATTATGTTTTGTGTATGATAGTTGGTGTTATCAGCTCTGGGCATTTGCTTCAGCAAGGTAGTTGGTGCTAACTGGGTTTTCAAATTATTTAAACCGAGACTCGGTTGGATGGTAGCAAGGCGGGTGTAGTATTGCATGAGACTTTGGTTAGTGTGGGAACCACCCATAGTTGGTGCTACCTGCATTTTCAAATGGTTTAAACCGAGACTCAGGTGGATGGTAGCAAGGCAGGTGCAGCATTGCATGAGACTTGGTTAATTTGGGAACCATCCAAGTTCGTAAGGACCAATATCTTATGGATGTCAAGAGTAAGTACAACAGTGTGACCACGAGTCCCTATTATGATTAGGGCATGGATGAGTACCCTTGGGACTTCTAGTTTGGGCATTCCATAGGGTGGCGTAGGAAATGGAGATCGACCAAGTACTACATGTTTCGAGTGGGGGCTATGGTCAATCAAATGCAATAGCACTGCAGTGGAATCCTTAGAGGGAATGTCTGAGCTAGGAGAAGGTTGGTTAAAAGCTTTGTGGTGTTTATTCCAGGGGATGTTCATCTCTCGTGGGTAAAGCGTGCAAACTCTATGGAGTAAAAACATTCTAGAAAGTCATGCCTAGGTCATGGGCGGAGGACGGTGGTGTGATCACAATGGTAGTTTTCATTCTTCCCTCTCTTTTTTTTTCAAACGGGTTGTTTTATCCTACAGTTGGTGCTGTGAGGATATTGTTGAAAGCATAGTTAGCACCGTGAGATAGCCAGGTCTTGGGCAAAGACGGTTGGTGTTGTAATTTCAAAACTGAAGATTCAAATGATTTGTTGTGATGATTCTCTTTATAAATAGCATATTAACAGTTAGGATAAATCCTTTAAAATTGTCTTTATGCAAATTATCCTAAGACACTCCCTTGTTAAGCCGACATCGCATCTGTCACTTGGCTTCCAAGTAATTTGGGTGATTACTTACCCTACGTTAAATCATAGGGCTACTCATTCTAACGAGCAGTTCTTGAGTTGTAAAATTCATAGCCAGAAGAAGAGGTGTACCAGGAGGATCACTTTGTTGGTGTCGTTCAGGATGAAGAGTACTAAGGACGTGTAGGGCATGTTACCTACATCATGTCTATGGAGTCTTCGAATATTTATTTGGAGTTACACATTCTCTATTGAACATACATTGTTGTTCCATCTTTACAAACTTTAAGATGAAGAAGAATCATTGGAGAGCAACACTACTACAAGAAGCTTAGAAGAACATGATTAGTGCTTAATGTTTATAGAACCCTTCTTGTATAATCAAAGTAGATGATATGGGTTTTTTCGAATGGAGTTTAATGTAGTGTGCATTGAACTAGTCGTGCAGCTATCGCTTGTGTGTTTCTAAACCATTGCCTTTTTCCATGATTGATTGTGTGATATTTTGTTATTGTTGTGCATGGATGTTATACCTCTCTGTTAGTTCTGTTTTTGTTTTTCAGCTCTCGTCTTATTTCAAACCATTTTGTTCGGATGTTAGACACTCGTGGTTCGTTTTCATTCTTTGTGCTAGTTCTTTGGTCGTGGTCATGGCAGAGCCCAAGTACAAGGACAGATTGTTCAACATCCACTCGGAGTGCAATTGAACAACAATCCACTACCAGTTATCCATATGAATTAAGAACTGCCACCGCCGCCTACACATCCGCCTCAGTTGCAACATGTCGGCCCCCGATTTTCGGTCCAATCGGGAACCTCCGTACGTCTGCACATCCTAGGACCTGTCTTGCTAGCGCTGTACGAGTTTACAAAAGCTGGATCATCTCATACAGTCGAAACTGAACATTATTATTAATAATATTACAATAGAGTTCAATTACATGGCGGCTCAGTTTAATAGGCCGAGTAGGCCAAATATTACAATACCAAAATGAACTCCTATCAGAGTCTAGCAGAAAAGCGGAAACAGTAGAAAGAAGAGTCGGGTCTCGAGGCTGTGCCCAACCCAAACAGGCAAGCAACTGGAGTCCCGCCTATCACCCGTCAATAGTGTCATCCAACTGGTTCATCTCCTTCTTGTCACCGTCAAGCTGTCCAAATCCATCCTCGGATCCACCTAAAAGAGTGAGTGGAGTGCGAGGGTGAGCGCGCAATCAAACCGCGCTCGCAAGCCAACACCCAACCTAATGCAATATAATGATATGGGCTGTTTGGTGGAGGCTAGGCTATTTTATTTGCATAAAGCCAGATTTACAATAATTAATAGGTAGAAGTCCTATGACTTAGCCAGATAACAAATCAAAGACGTACTGGGTTATCTATGCTGAAATTGTTCATCATTGGGGTATTTCAATATGGCGACACCGTATGTCCCATTAGTCGGCGGATCCATCCCATGGCTATGGGAATGGTCCCCGAAAGTAGACCAGTACCCATACCTACAACTGGCGTACTGTCTATAAATGGCAAGTCCGTGCCTATACCTACAACTAGCGCACGACTCCCAAAGTGGCGGTCGACTCACCCTCTTAATGAAGAGGCGTGATCGCCTTGAGCTCAACAAAGGCCAGGATCCCATGGATCCAAATAATCATTATCAAGTATATCAAAAAGGGGTCATTTGACCAACATTCGCATTCAGGCAGACCTGGCACCCGAGTGCATGAGTATTCTCCCGTTCTATGCCGTTTTACGTTGATAGTCGGGACCAGCGACCAGCGACCAGCTATACCATTACATCGTTGATAGCGTTTGCTATGCCGTTGTAATGTTGATAGGATCGATCCGTCGTATCTATGCCGCAAATCGTTGATAGGCAAGGATCGACCCATTTGACCTAGACTAGCAAAGGCTAAGCATTTCCAAAGACTTACTAGTCAGAGGAGTTTTAGATTTAATTCCTAGGAATCCAATGGATAAGGTAAGGAATCATATAGTCGAGGTTAAGGGTTGTGCTTAATAGCACATATAGTCGAGTGGTAATATCTAGACCGGCTCTATTAGCCTTGTGTTTAACAACATATTATAGCAACAGAATATAAGCATGCAATTTGCATTATTTAAACCAACATAATTTAAGTAAAACATGGGAATTGACATATGACTTAGAGATATTGGCTCGCCTGGACCGAGCGTGTTGTAACTTGGATTCCGGTCTTCGAGTTGTCCTTCCGGGTCTTCCGGATCTATCGTGAATAATCCAAATAGCACAAATATATTCAGAAATATGCCAAAGCATGATGAATGTTATGCAATCGCATCTAATCGCGTGGGTGACCATACGCATCGGTTATATTGAAGATTATAAAATAATCTATCCTACTTATCAAGGAAGTTCCATGAACTCCACGATAAACGTGCTAAGGATGTCATGCATGTGAGAATGCACCTAAATACCCTTAATTAGGTTCCCCAAAGAATAAACCTATTATTTAGATTAAAATATCTTTAGCAAACACTTTTAAAATATAGAAATAGAATTTTAGCCCAAAAAGAGGCTTCATATTTCTATTTAATAAGTGTCCAAGATTCTAATGGACTTTAATATTTTCCTTAGGTTAAAGTCCTTAGAAAGTATCTATAGAAATATTCCCTCAGTTTTAAGCATAGGAATATCCTATTAAAAAATATCTATTTGGGCATTTAAATATTAGCCCTATAGGAGGCTTTTCATTTCTACTAACTTCTTTATTATAAACCTGCAAGTTTTAGTACTTTCCCTAGGGTGAATATCCTATATAAAGTTTATAAAAGGGTAATCAATATTTTCAGAGGCTAAATAATATTTTATATAAATGGAGTACCATTTCTAGCTTTTCTTTTGTAAAGGAAATGCTACCATAAAGCTATTCTAATTTTCCAGGGGCAAAATAGTAATAAGATATGTCCAAAAATATTTTTCTTAAGTCAAGTATAAGATATACTATTTCCTTGAATTTTATCAATATTTTTGGAGGGGTAAAACTATTTTAAAGGAGCCTATGGCTATTTACTGGATTTTCTTTATTAAAGAAATATCTTGATAAAGGTTATTAATATTTTACAGAGAGTTAAAATTGGTGAAATATACTAAGTTATATTTTTCATGGGTTCCAAAGACACTCTAGTATTTTACATAATTGTTCTAGGATTTTTAAAGGTATCTAAGTATATATAATAAGTCATATAAATTTATTGAAATTTCCTAAATAGAGAAATCTCTGGAAAACTGTTTAAATAGTAACGGGCCAAAAGCTCACACTGTGCGGCCCAACTCGGGGTTCGGCCCGAGCTGAAACAGCCCACGGGGAAGCGCCACGCAGAAGGCGTATTCCCCAAACCCGCCTCCACCCATATGACAGGTGAGGCCAAAGGGCCCACCGGTCAGCCGCAGCGGAGACCTCCCGCAGGGTTTAAAATAAACCCGACAGGCGGGTCCCCATGTCGAGCGAGAGAGAGGAGAGGCGTGTCTTGTCTTGTTGAAAGATGACGTCAACATGACGTCGGCGAGGCCGTTCCTCTGGTCAGAACTCCGGCGACGCCTTCGGTGAGCTCTCGGCGGAGCTACGGGGCACGAAAGTGCACGCCGTTTGTTCCTATGGGTGCGCGAGATCTATCCCTAGGGCGTCCTCATGGCGTTTACGGCGATTCTTGAACAAGGCGGTGGCGCCGTGAGCAAAAGCGGCGGATGCCCATGGCAAAGCGTGGCGGCGGCGTTTCATGGCGGATTTCCTACGGGCAAGGGCCCACGAGTATCTAGGGAGTATAAGAAGCATTACCGAGCCGTTGGTAGAGGCCGGGAAGCTCGGGAAGGCTATCGGCGTCTTTGGTGGCGGAGGCCAAACAGGGAAGTAGTGGACGGTGAGCTCGGTGCGTCTCCGTCCGATTGGTCTGGTGGAAGAAGCTTCTGATGCGGTGAAGCTTACGCGGAAGAAGAGCTCAAAAGGTAGGGCGACGTGGGAGTATTTGTGTGTGGCGCCGCCATTGGCGGCGGTGACGAGCACGTCCGTGAGCTACAAGCCACGAAAATGCAATTAGGCTCGGTGAGAGCAGAGGGGAAGATAGGAGGAGATGGAAGGGGTTGCGGGCTCGGGATGCACGGAGCAGACCCGCGACGGTGATGGTGTTGGCGGCAACACGGAAGCGACGGGCAGAGAAGCGGCGGCTCGCATTGCCTATTTATAGGCGAGAAGGGGCGCGGGGAGGCGCATGGCGACGGGCACTTCAATGCTCACGATGCGCGAATCCAAGCGGAACGGCCGTGCGGCCGAGTAATTGATCGAGTCTGGCGGCCGTGCTTGGAGGGCAAGACGGAGATTCCGCGCGTTGTACCGGCCACGGGGAAGTACAAGACCTAATAAATGCTCGGGGCGACTCGGTGACCCGGTCGGAGGAGCAATGGCGGCGTGGCGTGGCACTGGGAGCTCGGCTTGAACCGAGCAAGCGAGGGAGCACCGCGCAGCGAGGAGGAGCAGAGAAAGGGAAGACCGGGTGGGCCTTGCTGGGCCAAGGCAGGGGAGAGAGCAGGCCTGCTGGCCTGGGCACCGGCCCAAGGCGGGGCTAGCCAGTGGGCTGGCCGAAACCGAGGGAAGGGAGGGAGAGATATTGACATTTAAAGTCTGGGGGCAGATCGGTAATTTCACTAGGAAAATTCAAATTTGAGTTCAAATTTGAATTAGAGAGGGAAAAAGGGATTATATATTAACTAAGGGCAAGAAAAGAATTAGATGCTAAGACTTATAGTATTATTCCTAATATTGAGATACTATTCACCAACATGAAAATACTATTCTTGGTATGAAATACCACTTTGCAAGCATTTTGATAGGTATATTCACAATATACATATAATCCAAGTAGTTTATTGAAAATTAAAGTTTAGTGGTATGCATATGATTATATATATTTATCTGAAAATATAAGTGCCATTATATATGCATATACTTGCATTGGTCATATATATATAATTATATATATTGCATCACTATATTTGGGGAAAAGACTAAATAAAAGAGCTTTGAAATAATTGTAGTCTTGTCCAAATGAAAATGTGATCTTTGCACAAGGCTATAATGGCATGAAGAGAGATATTGGCAAAAAGGGCAATTTGGTCAATTTATTACCTAATTCGAATTATATCGGAAAGCAAGGTCAAAAGATAGGTTTCACTATATAGCCTAATTTGATAATTAAGAAAATAAGGCCTTTGCATGTAATATGCAAAGCATAAAGTTGGAAATAGTAGATACCATAATTGTAGGTTTTGAATAGTACAAAAGGTGGAATTTTGCAATAAATTGGCTATTTATAAAAATAGTGTAGCTTCTAACTATTATTCAGCTAATAAGCATTTTATAATATAAAATGTTTGAAAGCTTTTTAGAAGATATCCAATTAATGCCTTAAAGCAAAACCTTTAATAAGATTCAAATAAAGGGAGAAATATTGAATATGTTTTCCTTAACACAAAACATCTTAGTTATAAATACACGTATATTTGTATCATTGAGTCAAAAATAATATAGTTTAAGACATAAGCCTTCCAAAATATTAAGGGCATTATTATTATTCAAAAATTTTACAAATCCCCAAAAATGGGATGTTACACAACAAGTCTTGGACATGCACTTGCAAGCTATTTAGGCTATTGCTCAGAACCAAAATAACTTAGCTGCACCACTACAAGCTCAAGCTGAAAGGTCAAGCTCAAGCTCAAGCTCAGCATAATCAGCACTGTTTGCTCTTGACAAACTTCGTCAAGGCAAATTAATTGGTTTTCACTGAATCTAGGGAGCCACTAGTTGCTAAAGACTAGATCAGAGAAATTAAGAGGAAACTGGATATGCATGAGTGCACTGATGAAGAATGTGTCCAGTTTGCAAGTCACCAGCTATAGTATGTGTTGGTGATATGCCCTAGAGACGATGATATGAGATTATTGTATCATAAGTCTATGTTCATATACTTATCAGTTCCATGAATAAATGTCATTGCTTTGTTCATTGTGTATGACTTGATCGTGAAACACTTTGACAATATGATATTATTCTAAGCGATTCCTGGTCACATATTATTATGAGGGACAATAATGATTTGAACAGCATATGTATTGATTGATGGTAATATTTCATATACCATAGATATGGAGATATCAAATCAATAATGTGGGCACATGTTAGAGAACATGGGGTTGGATAGACCCGCTCTAAGACACTGCTGAGATTGTTATCTTAAAAGTGCCATTAGGATGTAGTCTCGAGTGGTATACCTATATGATCCTTAGACCTGAGATCCTTATTGATTCTCAGCATGCGTAGTTGTATACTTTGGGGCTATCAAACACTTCACCGTAACAAGGGAGCTATAAAGGTAGCTTACGGGTATGCCGTGAAGCATGGCGTGATGTGTAAGAGATCAAGATGGAATTTGCCCTTCCTCGATAACGGGGGAGATATTTCTGGGCCCCTCGGTGTGGATGGATAAGAAAAGTGCATGGCCATGCCAATGTGATTAAAGAGTTAATCACAATTATATCCATTATATTGACGAGTGAATGCGTTGAGCTATCACAAGGGTGGTACGCATCTTGCCTTGAGCTTGACTGGTATCGTGCGGCAAAAGGATCGCTATGTGAGTGTATCAAGGTTCAGCTGATTCGATCATTATATACTTTCGGGGGTCAATATGTGCTGCTAGGTACCGCTATTGACTTGTGATCTGGAGAAGTGGATTTTCGAGATCGCGGTTGACTTGTACATGAGCATAATGGGTCACACACTTAATAGGTTGGAACATGACTAATGGATTGAATCCATTAGTGGGTTCATGCGGATGCAGATCTGCTAGGATGCGAGTCCTAATGGGCTTCTATCGTAGAAGGCCCATTGGAGAGCGCCCTACATAAAGGAGATGTGGCAGTCTCCCCACCACGAGCCCTAACTGCCGCCATACCACACTGCCCCCTAAGAACCCTAGCCACCGCGCGCACGGGTGCTAGCACACCAACGCATGGAGTTCCACTCCTGGACATGTGGATACCGTAGAGGCGTCGCTGCTGCTGCTTCGACGCTGATCGATTTAGTCGGCTATCTCTACATCGCCGTACGACAACGACGACGACATTGTTGAGGCAGTGACTCACGAGGAGGAGACGTTTGACCAGGTCGAGTTTGACTACTTACGGTGCTTTGGAGCACACAGGGAGGCTTCACCCACTCTACTTCCGCTGCTAACGTGCTCCAAGGGTAACGATCCGTGATCCTCTACTCGTGTGTTTCCTAGGTGCTCGCGGTAAAAAGTTTTGTTTTCGGCTAGAGTAGCACCGCGTTTCCCTTCAGTGGTATCAGAGCTGATCATGTGTTGTTTCGGATCTGGTTGATGCACATACGTTGAATGTTGTTGAATTTTTCATGGGTTGATAAGATCAATCGGTATCGAGGCTATCAGGTACGAGCTGATAGCACTAGAAGGCCAAAAAGATTAGTTCGTGTTGTATCTAGATCGTGCTGCGACTCGTCCATAACGGCTGGAAACGCCATTTGGACCTCTATTGTGCGCCATCTATGATATTAGCCAACAGATCGAGGCTGTGTGTGCGCTACCTTCTTGACGGGACCTAGCGTGTTGGATCGTCTGATCGGTTTATGGAAATTGAGGCATCGATGAATCGGTTAAATTTCCATCTTGCAATGATAGTGGCGATGGCGGCGTTAAATAAAACTTATTCACTTGGTAGGGTGGAATACGATTCTGCGCTTAACTTGTTTTTGCAAGGAATGATGTGAATGGTATGGCTCCCTTGTATGTATGTCATGCATGAGTGTAATTTTCATAGCCTGCGTGCTATGGTTAATTACAGTGGGCTGCCGTGTTATTGTATAACAGCTTGCGTGATGACTTTTGATGCTTGATATACTCATATAATTTATCACTAGCTATTAGATGTAGTCGCTTGGTGTTTCATCATGAAGGCTTCAAGCATGGTGGCTCGGTGGACAGGATGCACGATGATGGAGATCGAAGTGCCACGGGCCATACTATTTCACAAATTAAGATGATTATTTGTGGTGATTCCTGTCAAGCTATTCTTTCATATTTCATATATTGGTGGATATGATTGTTATGATAGAATGGTTTCCCTTAGAATAATATCTTATGCCTTTCTAATAGCTGCACCTATAAAGATCATGTACATTGATTGGTAGTTTCTGCCAAAGTAGGGTGCCGTCAATCTCCTTGATCAATAGGATGGATGTTGGACATCCGCATGCATAGTATTGGTTTACTTATCAGAGCTATCAAAACGGTTTTGGGCTTCGGAGCGTAGATGGTTGGGAGCCGGGGCATTGAATGCCAACCCAACAAACAAGAGTCGCAATATTGGTTAGTGGAGATTAGAAGGATAGTGTGGGTTTTAGGCGTTTCTTCAGTTGTTGAGGTTTCATGGCTGTTAGCTTGATGAAGACTTAGTTTCGCTTTTGGTTTTAAAAACTCGATGTCACTTGATATGTAATACTTTACTGTATTTAAGGCCTATGGTCGCTGATCTACTACGACCATAGAGGTCGTGCTTTTGTAATAACAATACTTATGTACCGATGTACGAAATGATCCAATATGTAATTGTGCACTAGTGTCTTGGTCCGAGGACTAGTCTTTGGTGGTGTTTCGAAGATAAGCGAGCATGCCGACAAGAGCTTGTATCAAATCATACGATTGTAGGACCCTTAAAAACCGGACCTTTATTAAGGACTAATTCTATAAAAATCTCTTATGCGCAAAAATGTTCTATACTCCTGCGCTAAAATTCTTGTTTTCCCCATACTCACTTTCTTCTAATTTCAAAAATTTTGTAGATGGCCGGTGATCTCACTTGGATTGGAGGACAGTGACCCAGGAGGTGCACAACACCTTCACCGACGAGCGCTCCACCTACGGTTACGAGGACTCTCGCTCAGCCAGCCCACTTGTTCTGGTCTTACAGCTGCTAGTGGGATTTCTGAAGTTCACCGACCGCCCTCATTACTTTTGGAAGCTAGTCCGCACTCTTCCTCGGACTGGCTATGTTGTAGAGGTGCGGATATACTTCTTCACCGATGTTTGGCCCACTGCCTTCGGACCGAGACACCGAGGGACCACTTGCAGGCAGCCATTGATGATGCTGCTGCCCTTGCTCTTTGTCGACTCCAGACCGAGTACCACCGGGAGTTGACTGCTTCACCCTTCGGGCTCCACTAGGACTCCCTGCCCGACTTCGCCTATACTTCACGCCCAGTGCAGGACCACTTGCAGATGACTACACGCCTTCTCCGAGCTTCTGAGCGTGACCGGGATCTAGCTTTAGAGGAGATTCGGTACTTGAGGTACTACCTCAGGGTTTCGGATAACTTGCTCAGGAGGACTGGTCGTCGGCTTCACCACTACGCCCACAGCTTGGCACTGTGTAGATGACGGATAGACGAGGCACGAGACTTCCAATAGTCTCATTCTACTTGGGATCCCTCTCTTTCTCCTCCAGGTCCCTAGTACTCTCCGCCAGAGTACCCGAAGATCAGGACCACTATGAGGAAGAGGACCCTTCCACCGAGAGCTCTGAGAGGTCTACCCCGCCACCGTCCCCTTCCGCAGTCTTCTTCACGGACTACTTCTACCGATGACTCGTCCACCGCTTCCTGCCTTCCAGTTCCACCCACACACAGTGGTGCGGTCTCTACTTCAGCCGCCCTCCCGCCGTGGGTTTTGCTTCTCACTTCCAGGTGCCAGGGAGGTTCCCTGCCGGATAATCGATACGCGTGTACTCCCGTCGTTCTTCTTCGAGTCATAGGGACTAGACATAGACCTAGATTTATGGACGTATGTATTCCCCTTTTGTTCTGCTCGATGGGATGATGAGCAGATTGTATCTTTATTTTCTTCAAATTGATATGTACTAAACGATGGTGGTATGTTCCACTTATTATGCTTTATGATTATGTTATGAAACCTTGTTGTCTTCATTTAAGATTTTCTTGGACTTGGCCTCATGCATGCATTACCATGATTATATACCTAGGCAAATAATAATCTTAGAATTTACAGATTGCAGGCGACGCTGGTGATGCTCATGGCCAAGGTGCAGTGGGAGGCCGGGGTGCAGCTCGTGGCTGAGGAGTCGGTCGTGGCCGTGGTGCCGGCAATGCCCGTGGCCAAGGGAATATCCCGCCTCCTCCGGCCGAAGAACTGACTATGGCGTAAGTAATGGCGTATCAGGCACAGATATTAGGTCAAGTGCTCAACAACAAGATGGCGGACCATCGCCACCGAGATGGCACTTGTCTGAATGCTTTTATGAGAGCTGATCCACCTCATTTCTCCCAAACCACTGATCCTATGGAGGCCGAGGATTGGATAAAAACTGTTCAACGCAAGCTTGAACTTGTTCACTCCCAGAAGAGGAGAAAGTGTTGTTGGCGTCACATCTTCTTCAAGGTCCCACCGCTGCCTAGTGGGAAAACTATCAAACAAGTAGGGTTGATGAAGAAGACGACATTGACAACGAAGAAGGAGAAGAAGAACCTGCCTTAGCAGAAGGAGAAGAACCCCCTCCAAATGGAAATGGAGATGAAGAAGTTGAAGATCAACCACACCCACAGCCTGAGAACTATGTTCCCTAGGAAGAATTTGCAACCGCCTTCCGGGAATATTTTGTTCTGAGGAGTATAAAAAGGATGAAGAAACACGAATTCCAAAATCTGAAACAAGGATTCATGTCAGTATTAGAGTACCTCACCAAATTCAATGAGTTAGCCAGATATGCGCCAAGGGACATTGAAGACAAAGAAGAAAAAATGGATTTCTTTCTGGAAGGAATTGATTCTAAGTTTAAGTCCTGTCTTATGGTTTTGGAAATCGACAACTTCCAACACCTGATTAATAAACCATTGATTTTAGAGAAAGAGCTGAAGGAAGAGGACGCCAACCGAAAGAAGAAGATAACTGCCCGAGTTGGACCTGGAACTAGTCGCTCTTCTCAGTTTAGGTCCCATCCATACCAAAGAATCATTCCACCAAAAAGGCCGGTAAATCGCAGTATGCCTGGCAACCCAGGGCTTGGTGTTGCTAGACCAAGCTCCAGGTTCTCCATCACTACTACTCCCCAAAGATCCCAGACTACCCAAGATAGAGTTGCTGGAACCTGCATTCATTGCCATAAGCCTGGACATTTCACTGCTAACTGTCCTACTATGGCCAAGGATCTTGGAGCCACTGTCAGAGAAAGAGGTCGTGGTAACCACACTGCAAACAGACTCCCCAAAGATCCCAGACTACCCAAGATAGAGTTGCTGGAACCTGCATTCATTGCCATAAGCCTGGACATTTCGCTGCTAACTGTCCTACTATGGCCAAGGATCTTGGAGCCACTGTCAGAGAAAGAGGTCGTGGTAACCACACTTCAAACAGACCTCAAGGCATAGGACGTGGGAGGCCGAATCACGTCGCCACAGAAGATGCTGCTCAAAATGGAGCAGTGTTAATGTGTACGTTCAGAATCTATGACTCTCCTGTACAAGTGTTATTTGATTCCGCGCATCACATTCCTTCATATCTAAAGAATGCATAGACGGATTGCATTTACCCAATTTCCCACTAAATAAGCCACTCGTGATTACATCCTCTAGTGGACTACTAAAGGATACTAGGGCTTGTCCTGGATAGAAATTAAGGAGGATTTTGCTGGACTCCGATTTGATCTAATCATACTAGATGGTTTAGGAGTTGATGTGATCATTGGGATGGATTCGTTGACACGCTTTTATGGAGTCCTAGATTGTGCCAAACGGAAATTCATTTATTGGGTGCGGAGCCAATGACCAATTATAGAAGATGGACGAACCTTATCGTTGGGGAAGAGAATTATGGTATATGAAAAAGGACGACCCAAAGAAAGTCTGTGTAGTCCGAGAGTACCTAGATGTCTTCTCTGGGGAACTTCCTGGTCTACCTCTTGATCGTGAGGTTGAATTTGCCATCGAGTTCGTTCCAGGAACTGCTCCGATATATGTCCTATTATAAGATGAACTCTGAGGAATTGGAAGAACTAAAGAAGCAACTTGATGAGCTGCCAAGCAAGGGTTTGATCCACCCAAGTTCCTCTGCTTGGGGATCACCCGCTATGTTTTTGGATAAGAAAGATGGAGGAATAAGGTTGGTAGTGGATTACCGTGCACTCAGTGCATTTACCATAAAAAAACAAGTACCCTCTGCCTCGGTTAAATGATCTCTTTGATCAGCTGCAAGGTGCTAGAAGATTCTCCAAGATAGATCTTAGATCTAGATATCACCAAGTAAAGGTACGTAAGGAAGATATTCCTAAAACAGCCTTTACAACTAGATATGGGTTGTTCGAGTATTTAGTTATGTCCTTTGGTCTGACAAATGCTCCTGCTTATTTTATGAATCTGATGAACCTCATTCTAATGGAGTTTCTGGATAAATTCGTCGTAGTATTCATCGACGATATTTTGATATACTCCAAGAACAATACTGAGCATGAAGAACATCTCAGAGCGGTTTTGGACAAGCTCTGTGAACACAAACTATACGCTAAGTTTAGCAAATGTGAGTTTTGGATCGATGATGTCAATTTTCTGGGACACATCATCTCTGCTAATGGAATCAAGGTGGACCCATCCAAAGTAGCCACGGTTATGAATTGGAAAGCACCTACGACCATGGGGGAAGTCTAAAGTTTTCTTGGATTAGCTGGATATTATAGCTGATTCTTAGAAGGATTCTCAAAGATTTCCCACCCTCTCACTCAATTGCTCAAAAAGGCACACAAGTTTAAATGGACTCTTGAGTGTGAGCAAAGTTTCCAACAACTGAAAACAATGCTAACATCCACCCGGTGCTAGTTACTCCAGACATCACTAAAAAGCTTGAAGTAGATTGTGATGCCTCTCGCCAAGGATTAGGGTGTGTACTGATGCAAGAAGGGAGAGTTATGGTGTACGCTTCTCGACAGTTAAGAAGGCATGAAGAAAATTACCCACTCATGATTTAGAATTGGTCGCTGCAGTACATGCACTTAAAATTTAGAGGCATTTCTTAATGGGAAAAGAGTGCGATATCTACACCGACCACAAAAGTCTGAAATACATTTTCACCCAAGCTAAATTGAACATGAGGCAACGGAGATGGATTGAGCTAATAAAGGACTACAACCTGAATATCCTATACCATCCCAGGAAGGCTAATGTTGTGGCTGATACCATGAGTAGGAAAAATCATTGCAACTTCCTGATTAGCTATCCTGAAACCCAAACCCAAATTGAGGGAGGAGAATTGCCTAAACCCTTAGAACAAGATGTTCAGAGAGTAAAGTTAAACATGGTACCACAAGGATATCTAGCAAATATCTCATTCCAACCCGACCTGTTCGGCCGCATAAAGGCTATGCAAAGGAATCACCCTAGCACAAACAGGATTGAACAATCCCTAGCCAAAGGCCACTTGACTAAAGCCACCAAGGACAATGACGGAATAATCTGGATGAACAAGCAAATTTTTGTACTGGATAATCAAGAATTAAAGGAAGAAATTATGAGAGAAGCTCATGAATCCCCTTCGCCATGCATCCCGGAAGTACAAATTAAGATGTACCAAGATTTAAAACAAATCTTTTGGTGGCCCCGACTGCAAAGAGATGTAGCTAAATTTGTGGCTAATTGCCACATATGCAGTATGGTAAAAGCCGAACCGTGGGGGCCTCCAACTCTACGGGGTAGAGTAGGAACCTCCTGTGAAACAGCACTAGTCCCTGGAACAGTACGCTAGTGCTTCACTATACATAGTCGGATCATTTCATAACATACAAGCGTGTTTGTTACAAAGATACCGCGCTAACGACGCTTAGGTTCGCAGTACGACCGAACGGCCTTAAGATTACAAAACCAACAGTATTTCTCAAAAGCAAACAAATTGCAATGATACGGATCCCCGGGCTATGCTCCATCATGCAAGCGACTGAAGGGATCCCTACTCCTGGTCTTGATCTGCGTACCGAGGATCCTCATCGTCAGGGCTTGCGTACAGGTTGTCATCTTGCCCTTCATCATCTAAAAAGGTGAGTGGATGCGAGGGTCAGTGAACAATCAAACCGCACTGGCAAGCTAACATCAATTCCTAAAAGCATTTATTAATGGTAATGGGCTCTTTGTGTAGCTAGGTTCTTTTGTTTGCGAAAAGCCAGCTTCAAAATAGAATATAGTAGTAAACCTAACCTAGCAAGTTTTCAAAAGGCATCTCCAAAAAGATGCCGAGGTAGCTAACAGTATTATCAAAAGCAATAACTTCTTGATCTCACCAGATAAGATTATCTCTGACCATCCTATCCTCTAAGTCTTCCATCCAAACACCCCCCATCTTTTTCGGGAGTTGACATTCCCGTTGCGGACCACCACATGCTATGAAGTGCCCGGATCTCGCATAGTTGGGTTGTCAGCCCACCCTATCTCACCGGCTCCTAGTGATGTCGGGCCTAGATCACCATCGGTGACTGCGCCAGGCCGCATTTTCCTTGGGTTGGGTTTCCTCGGTGGATCGTGTCCTACCTGTGCCCATACCCACGCATCCGCGCGATGGCCACGCGCACGAGGCCGCTACGCGAAATTACCCGCGCTCCTCCTAAGTTCATTCCTTGCACTTAACACATACTCGTGCAGCCACTTTGCTGCACCTGCAGCGAATCTGAGCGTAGATCGCTTAAACCGGATCGAGCCCGCATGCGTAAACCAACAAGTCCTCCTTCTGAATTTCTCCATCACACAACCAAACTCTGGTCTAGATAGCATGGTATACCAGCATTTAGTTACTTCCAAACACATCAAATCTGTCCATGTACATATACTAGGGGGGGGCCATGAGCAGTGGCGCGTCAGGCCACCGCACACCCACGTATTGTGGGCTTATGTGCGTGTAACAGCCCAAAAATTCTGTATATTTATATTTTCAGAATCACTCTCGTAAGGACGGCTTGTCGCAGAAAATTCTTGTAGAAGACATCCTTTTTAAAATTCACTTATGGATCTATAAAGTCTTTTTAGGCTAACGACTGTCTAAGGTTACTTAACATAGATGAGTAATACTCAAAATATTGCTCCTATTATGAAATATCAAGGAATATTAAAAAGAAAAGGGTAAGCTAAAAGAATTCAGTAAAGGAAAAATAATTCCTTAAAGTTTTAATTCCTTAAAATTCCTAGGCTTACTTGTATGTGTATGTATATATATATAAATATATATATACACCCAATTAAATGAGAAACTTCATTTAAGCACATAAATAAGTATATATGTATATGTTTATATATACACACATATATGTATGTTTATAGAAGAGACTTAAGAACATAAGTAAGTGTTCAAACAAAATATACATATACATATAGATTTTTACGCATAAAATGCACCTGTAAATCATATTGGTATATGTATGTATATACATATATATATATATATACATGTATATATATATAACAAACATATGTATATTCACAAAAAGGACAATACTCCCATTAAAAATTCCACAAAAAATTACATAAAATAGTTTATACCCTAGTGATAGCCTGAACTAGGTGTTGACCAAATTTGACCTTGGTAGGACCCACTGGGCAGCCTCATTTCTCTCTCTGCCCTTGTGGGTAGTCCATTGAGCAGCTGGGCTGCTCCGGCCATGCCCCCACCTCTCCGGCGAATCCAGCCGGCCGATGCCCGATTTCCCCTTGGTGGACGCCCATTGGCTGTGCGAGTGCGCCGTTCCAACCCATGTTGGCCCCATCGCTGCACGGACGCGACGTCCAGCCACTGCCACGCCGCCACGCTCTGTCCGGCCGTGCCGACCAAACCGACTTGTCGGTTGGCGTGGCCAGGCCGTGTCAGGCACCGCCCGCCAAGCCCAATGAGCGCCCCGGCCGCGCTGGCAACGTCTCTGACCCCCGCCACGCCTGCACCGGCTATGCCGCCCGGATTAAGCAACCTCGCCGCCCCGGCTTGCTCGCGTGTCGCACGTGCACCAGACACCGCCCCTGCCCGCCAATCCACGACGTTAACTCCTAGTGACCACCCCTTACCTCCTTGCGACCGCCGGATAAAGATCGTGCTCCGGCCGAGCTTAAATCCCGGCCGAGCCGCATCGGCCCCGACCTTCCTCACGTGGACAGCCTAGACCAGAGCCCCATACCCCAAACCCGTGCGCGCCTTAGCTTCGCCAGACCCTCACCTCACTCCTGCCCGAAGGAATCGGATCGGGAAGCCTCAAACTCGCCCGATTGCTCTCGCCGTCGCCGGTCACCCGATTCTTCCCCTTTTCGATTTCTCCCTTCTCGGTGAGTCCCCTGCCGATTGCTTTCGCGACAAGCACTACCTCACCCTCGCCTAACTTTCGCCAAGGTTAATTGGACCCGAGGACCTCCAAAGCTCCCTGGCGCCGTGAGCCCTGTTTCCGCCGCGTTCGGCCCCAACGTCGCCAGTTCGATCCACGCCTCTTCTGGCCCGACCATAAGCACGGTGAGCATTCCCAAGCCTCCCTTATGCTTAAACCCGGTTCCGTTTAGCTCCTAGAGCAGTGTGTAGCCTTAGACTATTGTTTCCGAGAACGATCTCCGCCGCCGCTAGGCTCACCGTCGATCCAGGCTGTCGCCGGCGAGCAGCTCGAGACACGTCGTAGAGATTCTCGTAAGGAATCCATAGCGCCCTAGAACTCCTTCCCTAGAGCACCATAGCTCTGCCGCCGCGTCGCCGAAGGATCGCCGGTTTCATGACGTCACCGCGTCGCTCCGGTCGGAGGTGGACGATGATGTCCCGGCCGTTAGATCAGCGCCAAGATACGTGCGTGGGATCGGATTGAATTTTAAATCGCGTGTGAGTGGGAAAGAGCCACTGACATGTGGGTCCTTTGGCCCACCTGTCGGGTTGAGTGGAGACGCTCCGTCAAGAAGACGCCTTCGCGCGCAAGAAACGCCGTTTAGAAACCCGCTTTCGACATGGCTGGTTCGTCTACGAGATAGTGGGCTGACCGTCACTGTTCATCCGATTTTCTCGGATTTTGCCATTTAAAACAAATGCAGTATATAAATTTGACTTATTAAAAATAGCTAAACATCTCTATAATTGCTGGAAAATTTATGATAAATACTAGAGCCTCTGTTGGATTTAATAAAAATATAATCATATACAGTAACAAAATATTATCCCTGGATTTATTCTATTAATGTATCCTTAGGGTATTTATCTATAAAGGATAAATTGCAGAAATGAGTTTCTGCCAATCAAAAATTAAACTAACGCTTAATAAAATCTGAGAAATTCATGTGTGGCATAAAATAGCTTCCTGGACTTAGGAAAAATATAAACTTTATAATATAACTTATAATCACCTCTCATTTAATTACTGACCTAATTAATAACCACAGTTCACTAGAATTACGTGGTAATTTGGTTAATCAAAATTACTAAACCTATCCAAGGATGATAATTTACAGCAATATATGACAGTTAAGTTCTATTTTAAACTAGGCATCAAGGTATTCAATCTCACGACTATTTATAAACATATATAATTATCTCAGACGCGTAGAATACATTAATAACTTAAGGTTTTATCTTTCACGCACTTAAGCCCCATCATGACTAAGAATATAATGACAAGATGAGTGATAAAGGAAATACTTCAAACAAAAATCTATTTTTCCTTTATCGTCTATTTGCTAAATCTATGGGTAGTCTATTAAGGGTAGCCTTATGCATCATCCTCATCGCATGTCATATTCACACACGCTCACCCCGTTATTTCTTTGAGAATTATTGTACATTAATAGGATCATGGAACTCTCTCGATAATTAGGATAAGACCTAAACGTCGATCATCGATCGCTAGGTTAAACGCGTTACATTCCATGCATCATGCTTTCTTATTGCACATTGCTGCTTTATTTATTGTTCTTCGAATACGCTTCGTTAATAGACGCGGAGGAGCCCGGCGTATATCCCGAAGAGCAACAAGAAGACCCGCACTACCTACAGGTCCAAGGCGAGCTAATTTCCACCCTAAAGGGTGTTTTCTTTTACTAGGGAGAATCTCGATTTTTCCTAGTGCGAGTCAACAACCTTCTTTTAGGTGTTTACTTTTATTAGGGAGAGTATATAATTTCCCTAGTATGAGTTAACATTCGGAAGGAACATATTGAATCCTAGTTTTCTTAAAGTATTTTATTTACAATTACAAATTGCATGCTCTCTTTCAAGTATTTATGCCTACTTGTTTAATCTTGATGTATCATGCCATGCTTTACTTCTTATTATTAATTTCCCATGATGATATTGCCTTGATAAAATCATCTATCATTTGACTTCGAAATGATTGCCTTGATGATCACCCTTGTTAACCTGGTTAGGTTGAATAAAACAATTTTAGGATCTTTAGTCTTGGTTAAAATCTTGCTTAGACATTGCTCAGGTCCAATTATTAATTTAGGCTTAGTCACCTCGGAACGGTGAATCGACATTCACCGGACATGATGATTCTTACCAACTTGGTTTACTGAATATTGGGCCTGGCATGCCAGTGTGTGTGGTTGGGAACACGGATGTGTTTCGGTTTGTGGTTAAGGGTGTGATGTAGCTGGGCTACATGGTCTGAAGGAAGGCTGGACCACGGAGATGGTGCTGGGCAGCCAAGCTCGGCTGTGCCAGTCGGAGCGCGAGTTGTTTTCGCGTAGCTTTATGCTGCCCAAGGGGTTTCTGCACAACGTGAGTTCTAGGTGTGCTGGGCAGCCAAGCTCGGCTGTGCCAGGCGGAGCGCGAGTTGTTTTCGCGTAGCTTTATGCTGCCCACTGGGGTTCCTGCACAACACGAGGCCATCGCGCGGTAGTGCGGACTTAGGGGCCCGCTGATTTGCTGGATAGCGTCAGGGTCAACCCCTAGTCCGAGGTGAAGACAGGGGTAGGTCGTCATCCTGATGGGTGATCTAGGTCTTACGTGACAGGGAGCTGTGACTCTAGTGCGGGCTTGGCAACTCGGCTAGGGAAGAACGGGCACTTCGCTGGCGTAAGATCCACAACGGGTGCGCCACACCCGGAAGATGATGGCGGGTGTTTGGAGACGTTTGGCGGTGTTCATGGAAACTGTCGTGGGATGGAAACGTTTGGCAGTGTGCAAGGAAACTGTCGTGGAATAAAAATGATAACAATGATTTAGTAGAACTTTGGTTAAAATATGCTAAGTCATAGGCTTTGATTATAAAACTTGCTTTCTGCAACTAAATGAGCCCAACCTTTCCTTTGGAACCCTGTCACTAAATGCATTAGGTTGGAAGCTAGCTCGCCAGTGTTTGGATGACACTGACTTCGCATTCATATTCTCTCTTAGATGGAGAGTATAAGCAGGATCAGTACGCCTGCCATGAAGATGAAGGACAAGAGTTTACTGATGATCAGAGCGAGGCATAGGGCGTCTCTCCAGTCGAGTGCTTAGGCATAGCCGGCACGAGACTCTTCTGCATCTTTTGGGTCTCTGCACTCTGATCTTTTGGACTTATGGAATATTTTGGGCCAATGTGCCGTGATGTAAACACTTAATAGCCTTCGGGCTTAATGCAGGTATTTATGTGATTTATGTCTTCCGCTTGTATGTAATGATCCGGCTGTGTGAATGGTGTGCATTAGTGTACTGATCCAGGGACTAGTGCAGATCAAGTGGTGGGCAAAAAGGACAGGCCCCATAGTGCGGAACCCACGTCGGTCCTATGCGACGGCTTTTTTTGCATACAGTTTATGCATAGTTTTGCTACACATCATACTTATAAACTGAATTAAATCTAACTAGACTATTGGCAATAGTATTTCTTTAAATGTTTCTATTTTGTAGTTTTTTTGGAATTTTTCAACCGGCTGAAAAAATAGAAGAGAAAAAAGAGAGCAAAAACGTTTATTAAAATTTAAAATTTCTCTAATCTAAAATGTTTTTGTAAAAATATAAATTTTTATGGACCTTCTTTGTGGGGCCATAGTTTCAATTTTGGAAAAAAATTTTCTTGAATTTTTAAACAGCATACAAAAAAGAAAATAGAAGAGGGAAAAAAGAGAGAGTGAAAAGTTTTTGAAATTGCAAAATTGTGTAATTTCAAAAATTTTGCAAAAATAAAACCTTTTTGAGTCCTTCTTCGTGCAAGTATCGTTCCCTTTTTTTTCAAATTTTATTTTTGTAAATTTTTAAATGGCCTAGAATAAAGAAAATGGAAGAGAACAAAGTTTAAAATTCAAAAGTTTTCCAATTTGAAAAGAATCAGAAAAATTTTAAACTTTTTATAGTCTTTCTTTGTGGAACCATGGTTCTATTTTTGTAATATTTTTAGGAATTTTTAAACGGCCTGAAAAAGGAAATAGAAGAGATAAAGAGAACAAAAATATTTTTAAAATTTAAAATTGTTCTAACTTCAAAATTTTTAAAAATATCCAAACTTTTTGTAAACCTTATTTGTGCTAGCATGGTTCTATTTTTACAAACTTTCTATTCTTTTGGAATTTTTAGGCCGTGAAGAAAAAAGGAAATAGAAAAAGCAAGAAAAAGTTGAAGAGAAGCAAGGGGCTGGAAAGATGCGGCCGCCAGGTTTCGAACTGTGGCCACTGCACTGAGTGCAAGCGCACAAGACCAACCCGGTAGTTTCGCCGCCGCGTTGGAAAACAACGAAACAATTTCCTTTATATATAATCTTCGAACGGACGACCAGATCACGTTTCGGCCGACGATCGGACGGCCCGCGTTTAGCCGATGACATGACCGAGCAGCGGGCTCAGGAACGAAACGCGCTTTACGCGCTTTATAGAGATAGTATATCTGTATAGAATCATCAAATAATATTGAGGGAGTAATGTCAACCGATGAGTTTTGGCTCATCAATGCGGGCTTTGACTGCCCGGCCAACAATTATTTATGACCAAAGTGGGTCTAAGCCAAATTTTACCCAAGGCTACAAAGCCTAAACTCTTTTTATGTTTATTGGGAAAAGAGAATAAACAATAAAGGCATGTTATAACATGATTAACAATTTAGGTACTTCAAAAGATAGAGTATGAAATTTAATAAGCAAATCAACTTAGATTTCTCAAAGCTGGGAGATAAAGGATATTCTAGGATGTTATCCTCGATCAGAGTGTCCTGAGGCGCGTCCTGGTATAATCCTTGCGGGTTGTTAACGTCTATAAACGGAAATCCAAGGGAAAGTCATAAGATTCATGTGAAAATGTGATGAAATTATGATGCATGATGTGCAAAGGTCGCTAGCGAGACTAATTTAATATTGAAGATTTAACGTTTCTGCGTATAATGAATGCGATGAATAATATGTATAATAGCTCCCCCTAAGATTGTATATTAAAGTAAATTGAAGTTATAATTAAGTGTCCAAATTATGGTTTATAGGATTTTCTAGAAGTAAATAGGAAATAAGTAATTATTTTTACTTAAGCAATTAAGTGGTTTAATGGCTAAAAGATTTGTTTTATATCCCTTTTCATTTATTGGGAGAAAAATCATATGGGACTAGGGTAATATTATATTTTTCCTAAGCTTGGTTCTGTTTTTGGTGTTTTATGTAATTTTTTGAGATTTTAATAATGTTGTTTGGTATTTTTAGTAAATAAAAATATCTTTCTGGATTATTTAAATGTGAAAAGGAGTAAAAAAAAGCACAGAACAGTACTGGCCTGAGCCCAGCACTACGTGGAGCTGCTTCACGAACGTGGAGTCGAACCGAGGCTCACCGAGGGCGAAGATTGGCTCGATGCGGGGAAAAGCAGAGGGTTCCGGTGATGGCTCCTCGGCGGGCGATGGCGCTGGCTTGGCTACCTCAGCCACGGTGCAAGCTGGGAAAAAGATGCAGAGAGTGCGAGTGCACGGCGGGCGCGGGTTCCACGGGAGAGCGAGAGAGAGAGTGAGCGGGAGAAGGCGGCCGCGGTGACGACGATGAGTTCCGCGGCTTAGCTCGGCGTGCTAGAGGCCGGAGCGGGTGCCACGGGGCTTCAACGTGGCATGGAGATGTGCGTGGCAGCAGAGGGACGCAGCGCGTGGCTCGGTCGAGGCAACGGCGGCGCGGTGCGCCTCCCCTGTTCCTGGGCGTGGCGCACACAGAGAGGAGAGAGAGAGCTAAGAGGAAGAGAGAGGGAGGGATAGACAGGTGGGGCCTATGGGTCCTACTGGCAGTTCTGCTTGCCAACTGAACTTTGGCTAGGATTTGAGTTTGAGTTTGAATTTAAAAGTTTAAAAAATTTGGGCCCTAATTTGGGCTATTACAAATCCTACCCCTTAGGATAAATCTCGACCTTGAGATTTGAGTAGTAACCGGTGAACAAGTATTTCCCAATATTTAAATGTAAAGAAGAAATATACATATTTAAGATGTTTTATTATTAAAAAGTTGAGTTTCATCCTTCTAAAATGTTATTTTAAAGGAATTTTAAAAGGTTTTTAGGTATTATCCCTGTTTGTTTAGTTAGGGAAAGAGGATAAAAAATATATTTGGATTATTTTATTATGGAAAACTCAGGTTTTATATTTTATAACATTATTATTACATTTTATATTTTTTTGTAATTTTTGTGGAATTTCTAGAATTATTTCGATATTTAAAATATTTTTTAAGGTTAATTCTGGAAATGGTAAAAGGGAAAGCAAATAAATAAAACTGGGCTTCAATCGCATGCATGATGGGTCGCTTCGGGTTCTCTTGGGCGGTCAGTCATCGATATCTGCGGGGGGCTACTGAGGCAGGAGGAAGGGAGAGAGTGTATAGGAGGACTAACTCGTGGGGCCTAAGTGGCAGTGAGAGAGAGCAGGGAATGTTCGTCGAGGAAGAACTCTCCAGCGGCGAGGGACGACCGGGAAAGGAAATCAAGGCCGGAGGGTTGCAATTGGAGTGGTGGTGATGCTCACCGTGGTTCGAATGGGGATTGGAAAGGTTTGAGGTGGCTAGACGGTGAGGTCGAGGTGGCGGTGGGATTTGATGATAGCGGCGGCGTGGTTCCAGCTGTCTTTAGCTTGGGGAGGATGCAGTGGTGTCTTTGTGGTGCTTAGTGAACACTTTATTTCCTTGGTATCGAGGTCAGAGGATGGCCAGAGCGACGGGACCATGCTCTCACCGTAGTTGAAGAAGATGGCGTCAGGGTGAGTCAGTGGGGTAACAAAGGGAGAAACGGATCAGAGAGGTAGGCTTGGGGGTGCTACGGCATCTCTCCGGTCCTATTTATAAGCGGAGTTAACTCCTGCATGCGCGCCACGGTGAACCGAGGGCGGTGCCGGCGCTGCGACAGGTCGGCGAGCAATTGGACGCGGTACGGGACCGGATAAACTCTATGGCTTGGGGGATAAGCTTCACGGGATCGAGAGGGTTCCGGAGAGGGCTAGATTGTGGCTGGTTTTGTCCTGTAGCGGCGATGGCGCGCGGTTTCGGCGAGCGGCTATGGCAGCGACGGCGGCGCTGGCGTGGAGAAGACAGGAGAAGGAAGGAACCGCAGCCAGCCGTCGGATCTAGCAAATACGGTTGGATTTGGTTCGACCGAAATCGGTATGTGCCGTGGCCGAGTAACGGGCGTTGGATTTGGATCGGATGGTCCGGATTGCTTCCTAGTCACTTGGTTTCCCACTCGGGCCGGGATGGACCGAAGTAGACTGGGCCTTGGGCCAACAGCACTGCAGAGAGGCTGGGTTGGTGGCGCGTTCCAAATTGGGAAAGCGCATTTTGATTTATTTCCAAAAGGGGAAGCTTTCCTTATATTTCCCAAAATACATTTTTAGATAATGAGAATAGCTTTGGAAAATTATAGAGAACTGTAGGAAAATCAAAAAAATATGAAATAAACTTCTAAAAATCTAGAAAAATGAGGAGAATCCAAATATAAAATAATATCTGCCATTTTATGGGTCAGAATCTCCTGAAAAATCTTAGCAAGGTATTCTCTTAATAAATTAATTAGGGAATTTAATTATATAGTTCCTAGATGGTTCAAGGGGGTTTTTGGGGACTCTATTTGAGACTTTTTGTGGGGAATATTTATGTTAAAAGTGGGAAAAGGTCACATATGTTGGAATAATTTATAGTTTCATTATGCACAAATTACCTTAGATGGAAGGTCAAGTCTTGGGTCCCTGGAGGTATATCATTATCCTAGTACAAGTGGTCATTAACTAATGTCTAGATGATTAATAAGTGACGTCCATTTGTTATATTGCTAATACAGGTAATTGGGTATATGTATAGGTATTCCTTAGCAAGACCTGAAGAGATTTATTTAGCTGGGATATCTGTCGTAAGGTCTTGTGGTAAACGGCTATTGGCGGTGGTGAGGTCATCAAGGATAACGTAGTGGCAAAAGTAGGGTAATAATAACCGAAGAGTAGTGTTTTGGGCAGTAGAGTATTATTAATGGTGCAATAACAAGGGTAGGGTGCTAGGTGGGATGAACCTATCAGTAGAGTGTCACCATCCATGTACTAATGGGCAGCAGTGGGGTGTTTAGTTCTGGGCTTGGGCCGGGTAGGCTGGATCTGAAGGGCAGGCTTATATCGTGGGCGTCGATGGCTGTTAGAGGCGTGTGAAAAATAGAGGCAAAACATTGTCTTCCCATCCCTCTCCCTCTCGGTCTGACTGTCTTCCCATCCCTCTCCCTCTCAGTCTGACTCTGTTTGCTTCTTCTTCCTCCAAACTCTGTACTTCCATGACTATCTAGAGTTCCATTAATCCGAGGATCGTTACAACTTGGTATCAGAGCCACGATTGATTCATGGCGCAACCACATATACCCTCGATTTGATCGGTAAAGAGTTCCGAGAGGCAGGTTGGCCGTGGCAATTGCGGCGGCTGTAAAATCCCTTTACTCGAGGTCCGGTCGAATTTGGGGGTGGTAGCACCACGAATTGATCTGGGAATTGGTGGAGAGGCAAATGGAGACGAGGCTATCAGCAGCCAACGCAGATCTGAAGTCTCTAGGGTTGGATGTGAAAGCAATTTTGGCAGCGGTGACTGGAATTGATGTAAGGCTGAAAAATGAAGAAGAATGGTGTCCTTCAGTGGATCAAGCTTTGAAAGATGTTCGGATTGCAGTTGAAGAATTGGAAACACGTGTATCGTTTTTGGAAGAGAGTCCACAGGGAAATTCATCTCAGAATCCGACTCCGCCTCATGAAGGACAAGGTACAATTAAATTTGTGCCGGATACTGCTCATGTTGATCAGGGTGTTCATGATTATGCGGCTTATTTCACTCAAAATCAGTTGATGGGGGAACTTGCAATAGAGGTATTAGAGGTGATCTGTGGGAAAAAGGGGGTTATAGCAGAGATTTCCGATTGCCTAAAGCAGAGTTTCCTCGGTTTGATGGGGAACACCCTCGCATCTGGAAAGACAAATGTGAGAAATACTTCAAGATGTTTCACGTTCCTATACAGTTTTGGGCGCAATTTGCAACTCTGCATTTCCATGGGAACGCAGCATTGTGGCTACAAACATTGGAAACACAACATCATTTAGACAATTGGTTTGAACTTTGTGTGGCAGTTGAGACCAAGTTTGGCAAGGATTTGTACCATAACTATGTCAAAACCCTGTTGGGAGTTAGGCAGATTAATGGGGTTCAAGACTACTATGACAATTTTCAGAACGCTGCACATAAGGTCTTAGCTCACAATAGCAATTATGATGATGTATTTTTGGTCAATAAGTTTGTGGAGGGTCTTAAGAGTGAGTTAAGAGCAGCAATTCTATTGCATAAACCCTGTACAGTCGATGCTGCCTTGTCCTTAGCTCTGTTACAGGAGGAAGAATGGAATTCTTCAGGGAAAAAGACATATAATCGCACTGAACATAAAGAATTCGCTAAGTTTTTGGCAAAATCGATGTTGTCGAGTGGTAAAGGAATTCTAGGAGTAGCCCCAGGGGACATAAAAGCTGAGGACAAGATCAAGTTACCAGAGAAATATGAGAACCTGCGTATGCAACGCAAAGCTTTGGGTTTATGCTTTAAGTGTGGGGAAAAATGGGGAATGGGACATCGCTGTCCCAAGGTGATTCCTCTGCAAGTGGTTGAAGAGTTACTTTCAGCACTACAAGTGGAAGATTCAGTGACAGAATTAGCGGAGGACGAGCATCATTCCTCGGAGGAGGACACAGTTCTGAGTATGTCCAACTGTGCAGCAGAAGGAACTCAAGGAAAAGGCACAATTCGATTGCATGGATTGATAGCTAAGCGTACCATTTCAATTTTGGTTGATTCGGGAAGCTCCGGTAACTTCATTAGCGATTCTTTGGCTGAGATGCTGCAGTGTAAATTGGAAGAGGTGAGACCCATGCAGGTAACAATTGCGGATGGAGGCCGTCTAACCTGTAACAAACAAGTATCTCAGTTGTCGTATTTGGTACAGGGACACACATTTGTGACGGATTTCATAGTTCTACCTTTGGGATGCTATGATATTATTTTGGGGATGGAATGGTTAGAGCAGTGCAGTCCAATGCTAGTCAATTGGCAATCAAAGACATTGCAATTTGAGCATCAAGGTCAACCAATTACATTGAAGGGCATTGCTTCCAATACCATGCAGTGTGCAATGATTTCAGCTAATAAATTGCAAGGGTTATTAAAAGTTGGTGGGGTATCTGATATGGTACAGCTATGTCACATTCAAGAGGAGCAATCTCTAGAGGCCATTCCAGTTTCTGTGCAAGAAATCCTGAAAGAATTTGAAGATCGGTTTCAAGAACCTAAGGGCCTGCCTCCCAAAAGGTATATGGACCACTCTATACATATTTTGTCTGGCTCAAAACCAGTGAATATTAGACCATATAGGTACAGCCCAGTGCAAAAAAAATGAGATCGAGAAACAAGTGACTGAAATGCTGTCTACGGGAGTAATACAACCTAGTGAGAGCCCTTATGCATCGCCAGTATTGCTAATGAAAAAGAAAGATGGGTCATGGCGCTTTTGTGTGGATTACCGGCATTTGAATGCTACAACAGTCAAAAACAAATACCCATTGCCGATTGTGGACGAACTGTCGGATGAATTACAAGGGGCTCAATGGTTTACAAAACTTGATCTGCGATCGGGTTATCATCAGATAAGGTTAGTGGAATCGGATGAATATAAAACAGCATTTCGTACTCATCATGGTCATTGGGAATTCAGAGTTATGCCCTTTGGACTCACCAACGCACCAGCCACGTTTCAGTCCATTATGAACCGTATTTTGCTCATTTGTTGAGACATTGTGTGTTAGTGTTTATGGATGATATCCTCATATACAGCCCAACATTGCAAGTTCATATCCAACACCTTAAGGAAGTGTTTCAGATCTTGCGTGACAATCATTTCTTAGTCAAGCCTTCCAAGTGTTTGTTTGCTCAGCAACATCTGGAGTACTTGGGGCACATTATTGGTGCGGATGGTGTAGCTACAGACCCATCGAAAGTCAAGGCAATGTCTCAGTGGCCAATTCCAGCTTCAACGAAGATGTTGCGAGGTTTTTTGGGATTGTCGGGCTATTATAGGAAGTTCATACGTAATTATGGAATCATAAGCAGACCACTCACTGATCTTCTTAAGAAAAATGTGTTGTTTGTGTGGACAGAGGTGTATCAACAAGCATTTCAAGCAATTAAACTGGCTTTGATCACAGCACCGGTACTAGCCTTACCAGATTTCACTCAGGAGTTTGTCCTAGAGACAGATGCATGTGACAAAGGTACTAGAGCGGTGTTAATGCAAAAGGAGCACCCAGTGGCGTACTTGAGCAAAGCATTGGGACAGAAGGCTCAGCTATTGTTAACTTATGAGAAGGAGTGCTTGGCAATTCTCATGGCAGTGGAGAAATGGAAACCTTATTTGCAACATAATCCATTTATTATTCGGACAGATCATAAAAGCCTTCTTCATTTAGATGGCCAACACATTCAAACTGGTATGCAACAAAAAGCTTTTATCAAATTATTGGGAATGCAGTACCGAATGGTGTATAAGAAAGGGCTGGAAAATCGAGCAGCTGATGCTTTATCACGGCGTACTCATGAGGAATTGCACACTTTGGCCATATTAAGCTGCACCCCTTGATGGCTTGAGATTATCATTGAAGGGTATCAGAATGATGAACAAGCTAAGAAGCTGCTCACTGAGTTAGCTCTTTCAGGTTCCAATTCTTCTGGTTTTTCCTTTCAAGAGGGGGTGATTCGGTTTCGAGGAAGAGTGTGGTTGGGCAACCATACTGAGGCACACAAAGCAGTGTTAGCAGCTCTTCATAACAGCGGCATAGGTGGTCATAGTGGTATCGCTGCAACATACAACAAGATCAAATCGCTATTTGCATGGCCTGGACTTAAGAAGGATGTCATTGATTTTGTGAAGTCTTGTGAGATTTGTCAGCAAGCTAAACCAGAACATGTTAAGTATCCAGGGCTTTTACAACCATTGCCAATTCCAAAAGAGTCATGGCACACGGTAAGCCTGGATTTCATTGAAGGACTGCCAAAATCGAGTCGTTTTGATACAATTTTAGTTGTCGTGGACAAGTTTTCTAAATGCGGCATTTTATTCCTCTCTCACATCCATATACAGCACATTCTATAGCTCAGATATTTCTGAATAACATCTACAAGCTCCATGGTATGCCTGCTGTCATCATTTCAGATCGGGACAAGGTTTTCACCAGTACTTTATGGCAAGAATTGTTTCGATTATCAGATACAAGACTTAACATGAGTTCCTCATATCATCTGCAAACGGATAGACAAACCGAAAGGTTAAATCAATGTCTCGAGACATACCTAAGATGCATGATTCAGGCTTGCCCAAACAAATGGTCGCAATGGTTGCCTCAAGCTGAGTTTTGGTACAACACAACCTTTCATTCAGCATTAGGCCGATCCCCGTTTGAAGTTCTATATGGGTATGCTCCTCGACAGTTTGGTATCTCTGGTTCCGACTATGCTTCTAATGGGGATCTCAATGAATGGCTACAAGAACGCTCTAAAATGCAAGATCTCATTCAACAACATCTAGCCCATGCTCAACAAAGAATGACTAACCAAGCAAATAAGAAGAGAGGTGAACGTTCCTTTCAAGAAGGAGACTGGGTTTATCTGAAGTTACAACCTCATGTGCAGACTTCACTCGCTAGACGTCCCTGTCATAAATTGAGCTTCAAATTCTTTGGGCCCTATAAGATATTACAGCGCATTGGTGTTGTGGCTTGTCGTTTGCAGTTACCTGAAGGAAGTTGCATTCATCCAGTAATCCATGTGTCTCAACTTAAGAAGGCCATTACTCCTGAAACAGTGGTCAGTCCTGATTCTGCCTTACACTTCATTGTTACTAATGTGCCATTAGTACCTACTGCCATATCCCAGGTTCATCTACATCAAGTAGGGCAACGTGGAGTGCCATTTGGAAGAGTTCACTGGGCGCATCTACCTCCTGGATGGTGCACAGTGGAGAACTTATTTTCTTTGGCGCTTAACAAAGGATCTTCACTTGAGGACAAGCTGAAAGCTAAGGAGAGGGGAGTGTCACCATCCATATACTAATGGGCAGCAGTGGGGTGTTTAGTTCTGGGCTTGGGCCGGGTAGGCCGAACCTGAAGGGAAGGCTTATATCGTGGGCGTCGATGGCTGTTAGAGGCGTGTGAAAAATAGAGGCAAAACATTGTCTTCCCATCCCTCTCCCTCTCGGTCTGACTCTGTTTACTTCTTCTTCCTCCAAACTCTGTACTTCCATGACTATCTAGAGTTCCATTAATCCGAGGATCGATACATAGAGGTGAAGATGCAGGGTAGTTGAGTGATGGTGGTTTAAATATCTATCAGGGGTGAGCCTAGGGGTGTCTGACCATCTAATGAATAGGCGTAGGTTAGGGCAAAGGCAGACATCTAGATCATCGCCTATTGGGATGGAGAATAAGGGTTTTCTGGTTAATTTATTAAAAGTAGTCGTGAACTTTTAAGGGTTATAAGGGATCAGTGCTAGTGTATGACTAGAATAGAAGTGATAGGTGATATGTGTTGCACGTTGTGGATATCGTCCGAATATAGGGTAGTTAGGGTGGAAGACACTATGCATTATATATAGGTGAGTGTTAGCTGTCAAGTATTAACTCGTGGTGCTAGCTCGAGGTCCTCAAATATGGGAATATGGTATATAGATTTCTCTGGGCTTTACAGAAACGTGGATACGCTCGGGGTACTTCCTAAATTGGACTCAGAATTAACCGGGTACTATTTAGAGATTAGGTAACAAGTGAGAAAAGTATTCTTAGCTAAATAGATCGGGAGATCTTTAACTGATGCGAAAGGTTTCGTCTTGTAGTTTTGTTGTTTAGGATTTTCGAAAATTTTTCTTCCGAATTTTAAGGGTTGTAAAAATCTGGGTTGTTACAGGTTATCTGCGTAACTTTTCTGTCGAAATTGGGCTGCCAGGAGTCTTTCTCGAATGAGCTTCACTTTATTCTCAGCTTCCTTCTGGGTATCAGCTCCAAACACTAGATTCTCTCCGGTCTCGTACCAATTAAGGGGTGTTCTGCATCGACGTCCGTAGAGAGCTTCGGAAGGGGCCATCTTTAGACTAGTTTGGTAGCTGTTGTTATAAGAAAATTCAACGTATGGCAGCCATTTCTCTCGGTCGGGCGAAAAATCTAAAGCACATGCTCTCAACATGTCCTCCAGGATTTGGATTACCTTTTCTGTCTGTCCATCAGTCTGAGGATGGAAAGCAGTACTGAAGTTTAAGGTAGTACCTAAAGCATTGTGCATTTTCTCCTAGAGTTGTGTTGTGAACTGTGTTCCTCGATCTGAAATTATTCGTCGAGGGACTCCATGAACGCACATGATACTGGTGTGGTATAGCTCTGCTAACTTCTTGCTGTTATAAGTGGTTTTAACCGGCAAGAAATGGGCAACTTTGGTGAGACGATCAACTATGACCCAGATAGAATTAAACCCTGTTTTGGTTCAAGGAAGACTTATAATAAAGTCCATAGCAATTCCCTCCTATTTCCATTCTGGAATTTTGATTGGTTGCAAAAGAGCTACCGGTCGTTGATGATCTGCCTTGACTTGTTGACAGGTGTGGCATCTGGCAACAAATTCTGCTACATCCCTTTTTATTCTGGGCCACCAGAATTGGGTCTTCAAATCCTAATATATTCTTGTACTTCCAGGATGAATGGAATAATGGAATTTCATGGACTTCGTTCCTTTAAAAGAGTCTCCTTTAGAGGAGGATCATGCGGTACAAAGATTTGATCTCCCTCAAAAGATTCCATTTTCATCCTTCCGAAATCTACCCCCTTATTTTTATTCATAAGGGTTTACAGTCGTGCGGTACTAGCATGTCCCTTTTGCTTGTTCATAATCTGATCCATCAAGGTTGGTTGAACTTCCAGATCAGATATGAATCCGGCTTATACTAAAGTCAGGATAGCTGAGAAATATCTTGGATAAGGGTTTTTGGTAGAGTGAAAATTTGTAGGTAGTTACAATTGGCCTTTCGGCTAAAAGCATCAGCAATGATATTGGCTTTACCATGATGATATTGTACATTCAATTTATAATCTTTAATCAATTCTAGCCATCTTCGTTGTCTCATATTTAGATTGGGTTGAGTGAAGACATATTTTAAGCTTTTGTGATATGTAAAGATGTCGGTTCGGTGGCCCAACGGATAATGTCTCCATATTTTCAAGGCATGAACCACCGTAGCTAGCTCAAGGTCATGGGTTGGATAATTTCCTTCGTGCTTCTTGAGTTGTCGCGAAGCGTAAGCCACAACTCTGCCATCTTGCATAAATACACATCTTAGACCTTGTTTTGATGCATCACGGTATACTTGAAAAAGTTTGTGTATATCAGGAGTGATTAGTACAGGAAGTGGTTAATTTCTCCTTAAGGGTTTGGAAACTTTGTTCACACTAGGGAGTCCGATCGAATTTATTTTTCTTTTTTAACAGTTGGGTCATAGGTCTAGCAATTTTAGATAATTCTTCAATGAACCGGCAGGAGTATCTGGTGAACCCTAAAAAGCTTCTGATTTCGGTTATATTTGTAGGTGATTTCCATTTGATTACAGTGGCAACTTTGGATGGGTCCACTTGGATCCCTTTTTGACGAGAGTATATGACCTAGAAAATTGACCTCACTTAGCCAGAACTCACATTTGCTAAGTTTGGCATGGAGCTGCTGTGCTTTTAGCCAGTCCAATACTAATCTCAGATGGTTTTCATGTTCTTCGTCTTTTTTTGGGAATGGATTAGAATATTATCGATGAGGACATTGACGAAATGATCTAAGTAATCCATAAGGATCACGTTCATCATGTTTATGAAATGGGTGGGAGCATTGATTAGGCCAAAGGACATGACCAAATATTCGAACAACCCATATTTAGTGGTGAAAGCTGTTTTGGGATATCTTCCTTTTTAATCTTGATTTTATGGTACCCAAATCGAGGATCGATCTTAGAGAATTTTATTGTTCCATGAAGTTGATCGAAAAAAAAAATCATCTATTCGAGGGAACGGGTATTTGTTTTTAATGGTGATAGCATTTTGAGCTCGATGATCCACCACTAATATTTAGGTTCCATCCTTTTTATCAACAAACATGGCAGCAGAACCCCATGAAGAACTAGGACGAATCAAATTCTTTTCCATTAGGTCATTTGGTTGTTTCTTTAATTTAGCTAATTCAGCAGTATTCATACGATAGTAGGATTTGTAGATTGGGGCTAGACCTATTCTATAGTAAATTCTAGCTCTCCATCAGGAGGAATTTCGAGGAATTCTCCAGGGAAAACAGGTAAATATTCTTTTACTACCCTTGTATTGGACGGATCTTGGTGAGAGAGATGGAAAATAGTGGGGTTATTTTTATAGGATTTCTCTACCTTCCAGACTGTTTGATGGGTAGTTGGTGAATGAAAATGGGGTTCTCTATTGGAGCAATCTAGTACAGCTTGGTAGTGAGATAATCGGTCCATGCCTACGATGATATCAAGCTCAAAGTTGAAAAAGGCCATAATTGATATGTGAACTTTCTCGGTTCGGGAACTTACGCTTTCTAGAAGCTTCAAGATTTACATCTTTGGCTTCTAATTTTACTACTTAAGTAACTAACTGTTGAGAAGCAGGGCATCTTTTGGTCAAAAGTTGCATATGGATTCTTGGTTGCGATCCATACATAACGCGCATCCTCTTATCTTCTTTTCTAGCGGTATCTTCAAGTGGATAGTGAAATAGCTAATTAAAATAGGCTAGATATTCAAAAACGGATAAATCTCCTTGCTTCAAGTTTTTTTTTTTAATTCGTCTTTCTTCAAACCTACTGCCCTAGCTGAAACAAAATTGTTCCATAAGGCTCCCTTAAACTCATCCCATGTGACACTTGAAAGAGAGGTTGTATCATCTTCCATGGGTGCTTTTCCTCTAGTCGGCAGGTCTTCTTTTGCCCTAACTGAAAATTTGCTTTTGATGGCGATGTAATTGTTCCACCACCTTAAGGCTTCACCATGAAGTTGTTGGGTGACAAGGGATAACATCTTCCCCGGGTGACATTGGATAAGGAAAAATTTCATCTCGGTGTTCTTTATCCATGCAATTGCATCTTGTGGTTCATTTGAGCCAAGGAAGGGTAGAGGGTTGGCATGAAGGAAATCCTCAATAATAGTGTCTTGTTTGATTAATGGGTCCTGTTATTTATGAATGGGGCTTCCAGTGATTGATATTGTAGAGATAAGTTAAGAGTCAACTAGTTGGATAAGGGACATTAGGCTTCGGTCACGGTCCTGTCTGCCGCTAGTTTCGATATCATTATCGCAGCGACGTACCGGCACCAATCCTTCGATGGGTCCTTCTACGCAGCTGGGGGAGATTTTTAAAAGTGGTTTAAGTTTATGCCCTTATGCATGATATGTAGATGCAAGAAAAACGAATCAATAAAAAGCGATAAAAACTCAAGGCACACATGTTCATGTATATAGGACACCATTTGGTTAGAATGGTGTTTCACAGATTTCACTACACCACATTATCTAAGTTAACTATGGAGGAGGGTTGTGAAATCTAATCTTGCACATTCTTAGAACGTAATGTGGAACGCGCCAGACTAGCTTCGCTAATCAGAGCTAGTTTGCTACTTCGGATATTCTATCTAGATTCTAGATAGAACGTAGCTCGTTCACTTGGGTCCTTCTATCGGGGAATCAACCCTAGTAGTTCAGGCTAGAAATCTTCCTTGAACACGTTAAACCTTAAGTATGGGGCTCACTCCTTAAAGTAAAAGAAAAAGGAACTTGTTTTAAATAATGTAAATTAGGTAAGAGAGAGTAGCAGTTGGGTAAGAAAGGTGAACCAAATAGGAAGGGTCCTTTGAACATTGAAGAAATTCGCATAAGCAAATTACTTTTGGTCTTCTAGGATGCCGAATTGAGGTGATTGCTATGATTAGCAAATATAACCAACATAGTCCAGATATTGGGAAATTCAAATTAAACTCTTAACAAACTTGAATTCACTATGATAGGGATGATATCTTATCCCAAAAGTCCCGTAAGCATGACTAGGCTGACTAAGCTACAAGTAGCTTGTTCACATCTGGCTGGTTTAAACAAGTTCTAGGAATAGTCTGTTTGGAATTTTATCTCTAATTGAGTCACTTGAGGTTTAATTGAGGCTACAGGGTAAAACAAGATGGATATAGGTCACAGAGATTACAAAGCCTACAACCTCTGAGACACTTAGGTTACGACCTCCTGAAGCTTAGGTAGTAGTGCAAGTAAAGGTGTAGTTCATAGTGTTAAGGAAACGAATCAAAGTCTTCGGAGCTTAACGAGTGCTCTTGAACCTGTTGTAAGGGACGCTGGTTAGGCCATCTGATCCTGATCTAATGAAATGGCTTGACAATCCTAGGGAAAATACCCGATCGGATCTATTTGTTGCAGCAAGGGCTTCTCATTTGGAAGACTTGTTGAATGTGTAGCAATAACAAACACTCCTATAAGCACATTACACTTCTTGACATAGTCGTCGATCTCTTGTTCCTTCAACTATAAAGCGTCGTGCTATTCTTGGAGTTCTCTAAGGATTTCGTTGATGATGGCTTCTATGGCGCAAGTGTGCTCAAGTTGTGTTGGGAAACAAAGATCTTGTAATTTAGATTGAAAATGGAACAGGTTGGTGTGTGGCTGGTTCCTCAAAGATAAGCTAAGCAGGCAAGTACATAATGATAAATCTCCTAAATGGCCAGAATTGGTGAAAGATCAGCTATCAAGGTGATAGCAAAGCGAATAGTCTCCTATACGGAGACACCAAAAGGTGGGATATCCCAAAAGTGAAGTGAACTGGTAGGGGAGCAAGGTAGTTACCGGCCGGGAAGAAATAGACATACTAAGGTCTTCCTTACATAGAACTCCGGATTCCGGTGATATCCAATGCATTGGAGTATACACTTGAGTAAACAAAAGTTCTCAACAAGTTCTCAGTCAAAGCCTATGTTAAAATCATAGTTATTTGCTTCTTCGGATGCGTTGAGCCCACTACTGCAGAACGGAACATCACAAGCGATTCATAAGGGCCTGTACAAGCGGTTGAGGGAACCGCGTGTGATACTATCACACGCGGTTTTGTGATAGTATCACACGCGGTTCACTCAACCGCTTGTACAGGCCTAACGAACTGGCTGCGTAGCTCTCCAGGCGCGCGAGTGGGCTGCCACCTCGGATAGCTCTGCAAGCGGTTCGTAATTGGAACCGCTTGCGGAGGTATTTCTCTGCAAGCGGTTCGTAATTGGAACCGCTTGCGGAGGTATTTCTCTGCAAGCAGTTCCAATTCCGAACCGCTTGCAGAGAAGCAATCTCCACAGGAGATACTGAATCCATTTCAAAATGGTTTTATAGGGTGTTTGTCGATACCGTTTGAAATAATAAAACTAAATACTAGAAGAGGCTTTTTGTCGCAATTTAATATATATATATGCGTACACATGTTGACATGATCACAAGCTGAACAAACATTCATAAGTATATTAACATTGTCAAAAATCCACAAGTATATATATATACATGTTACATGTGATAACGAGTGCACGCACGCGACGTTTACAAGCAGTTTGAATAATTGAAAATTGTCTATCAAGTTAATTTCTTTGCCGCGTCACTCTTCTCGGCCTTGCTCGACGTGGTGGTAGATATCGCCGCCAGTTCGGCGGTGTTAAAGGAAGGAGAACCGTTAACCCTCACGTGGAACGCGCCTTGAGGGTTTACGATCTCGTCGACAACGAAACCGATGAGTTGTTCTTGAAGTGCGAGCACTCGGTGAGGCGGCAGTACTGCAACGTGGCTATCGGTGTTGGGCTGGCAATTAATAAAGCGATAAGTAAATAATTAAATATCGGAACATATATATGCTTGTAATTAAAGCGTATGTTATTCTAGCTAGCTAACTGGTTCAGTAGCACACACGAACCTCTTCGAAAAAATTAGTGGGAACATCGTCGTGGAGAAAATTTTACATGTAGTGGAACACATAGTAGCCACACAAGTTGTTTCAGTGATCAGCGACTAACCTTCATTGGAAATGAGGATTTCATAACAATAAACAAATTAAATATTTAGATGACAAATTGATAAGACGCACATATAATAATAATATACAGTCTTTGTAGTACGTACCCAATCGCTTAGCCGGACATCGAATTCTTTCTTGAATTTTCCCTTTTGCTTCTTCTTGAACTCCGTGTACGCCGCGTTAAGGATGTTAATGATCCATTGGTATCCTGCCTTAGGCTTCCTTCTTGAGTCTTGTACTCTAATAATTCCATTGCCAAGCTCGATGACGAGAAGGATCCAGTGAAAGCTATTGACACATATTGCAACATGTATGTAAATAGCTGGTCATATATACTACATATCATTGTCTTAAGAAGTATATAAAGGAAGAAAAGGATTGTGAGAACACGTACTCGTAGTTGAAGGGCAGGAATATGTATAGCTTGTCGTGTTGTTCGAGCATTGCATGGAGATTGTATTCCTCGAAATTCTTTCTTTGAGGGGGGTATGAATACACTTTATCGTTGATAATCGATGGATCAATGAAGCCGTACTTATGCGACATGCTGTCTTTAGCAAGCCATTGCATCTCCAATCTACGTATAACTTAGTTAGTTGGAGTCCAAATTTATGGTACGGGAGTAAATAGCGGTGTAAACTTAGGAGCTCGAGACACTTACAGGTACCAGCAGCTCATGAAAGACACGTTGACGGTGTCTTTGTGGTATATATTGTACAAGTATTCGAATTCCAGCCATATTTCTGTGTTATCCCCGCGGTGGAAGTGCTCGTCTTTCAAAACTAAGGGAAACATAGTCGTTCCTTTCATGGCCTGTCTCATGTACCAAATATGCATCTGTCGTATCTTGGTAGGCAGAGCATCTATCTCAGTTGGGTCCACCAACGGTTGGCCCAGTTGATACTTCCATCTGATCGATGCCATTGGAAGATTATCCGTCATTCCCAGAGCTGTTCCTTCGGTATCGAGCCCTACCTCTTCCATGAATTTCCGCACCATCTCTGGATCGACAGTGCTGTCCTCATCTCCTGCATTGTTCTTTTTTTTGTTGGCCGCCCTCCGACTTCTAGTAGCATTTGTCTTGCTCTTCACTATTGTCCTTTCGTAGTTGGTCAGCACTGGAGGTGGCGCCGTACCCCCAACTAACTGTCGGAGATATGTTGGATCAATTTTCAGCTTCGGCTCTGGTTTCTTTGGTGCGAATTGCCTAGCCACATCAGCCTTTGCTGTTGCCTCCAGCTCCTCGGGAGTCATGTCATATGCAAGCTTAACCGGCTCCTTTCCTTTTCTCCCTTGGCTGGATCCCGACGTCGTGGTAGGAGATGCCGCCGCCGGATCCCGACGCCAGACAGCGAGCTTCTTTCTCAGGCGAGATGCTGGAGATGTGGTTGCCCTTGGAGGGTTCTTCTTGCTTTGCGGCGGTGGCGGCGGAGATGGGCTTTTCTGTGGAGCTGTAGGTGGCGGCGGCGACGCTGGAGCAGGCGTACGTTCTTGTTGTGGAGATAAGCTTGGCCCTGCATTATGCTCCAACTTCGAGGCCTCTCCTACCGGTGATTTTGCCTCCACGACATCTGGAAATATAATGTACTTTTTCCGCCAGAGAATGAATGAGCCGTCGAGGGCCTGTCCAAGGCTGGTCACGTCATCGCCCGTAGGATTGTCTAGCGTTAGATCCCCGAAGCCGTCGACCACCTCATCCACCGTGACCTTGGAGTAACCCGGTGGTATATCAATGCAGTGGAACCTATGGCCCGCCTCCACCGGATACGCCATGCCATAAGCCGCCTCCACTCTAGAGCTTCTCTTCTCTTGTTTCTCTCCCGGCTCCTGTATGTCTGTGCATCGCTCGCAAAGCCGAGCCTCCACGGCTTCTTCCCAAAACCTCTTATCCGTCCCGGGTGCTCCTTATTTTGGAGGGCATATGTGAGTAGGTCATTCTCCCTGTCCGTCACCAAGGAGCCCGACCGGATATTTTCGATGCCTTCATCAATCCTCTGACGAACTTCTTGCAAGTCCGCTTCCACCACCACGCTGCCGTCATCCTTGAGTTGGCCCCCATGAGCCATGATGTAATTGCGCATGCGGTCATCCCAACCATCGCATTCAGGCACAATATTCTTGGCTTTCAGCTCCTCTTCTAGCTTGTCCCATTTTGGTGCAGCCCTAACGTAGCCAGCGCTCCCAAGATGGTGGTGGTATTTCTTCTTAAGCACATTCTCCCTATTCTTCTGCCTTGCGGCTTTGCCTTCTTCGGACAGCTTGAAGTTCTCGAATTCTTCCCAATGATCCGCAAGCTTAGCAAACTTATTGAAGTCTGGCCTTGTTCCCTTGTCGATGTAATCACGGGTGAGCTTCGACTTCCACTGCTGAAATAAAGTTGCCATCTTCTTGAAGCCCATGCCTTCACCTTAACCCGACACCATCCGAAATCTGAAATTTGCCTTGATATCGTTCCATATGAGATCCTTGGTAGCTGCAGGAACTTTGGGCCATGTCTTGATGCTGATTGGCACATGATCCCTAACGCAGTATCCTATTGCGTTGTTGAACGGTGCAAGTGCCGAGACCGGGGCTATTAGACTACCGTCGTTGCCGACTTCGGTGATCACATGCTTGGACTTCAGCTTCTTGTTAGGTCCTCGCTAAAGGGACTTTGTAGTGGTCGATGTACCGGCCTTGATACAAAAACATATAGGATATAAATGAGAACACGTGTTATGTGTGAATTAACTTATATTAATGAACATGCCTACTTGATATATACCTCGGAGTTGTCCACGGTATTCTCATTGTCCTCGCCGGTAGCAGGGTTAGCAGCCTCATCGACAGCTTTGCCGGCTGGAGCGTTACCGGTCGCATTGACAGCCTGACCGGCTGGAGCGTTACCAGTCGCATCGACATGCCCACTTATGAGTGTAGACAATGCGATGGTCTCAAACATGAAGTTCTCATGGTCATCGAAATCCGGGTCACCACGTCTTCGTGTCGTCATGGACCCGAAACCCTAATTTTGCGATCTATAGAATAAAAACAATTACTTTAACAATCTATCTCAGCACCAAACCAAAAGATAGTATGAGTACATTTCATTAAGTGATAGTGCACCAAACCAAAAGATAGCATATATGAGTACATCTGGCAATGGCACTCTCTCGTGGGCAATGACATAGCTATATGTGCTGACCAAAACTTCATAAAACGATTGAACCTGAAGAAACTAATCAAAGAAGGTAGCTAGTCCCCTCTATATTTATTAGCTCCCTCCCTTTGAGGAATGTCCCGATTTATAGGAACTTCACGTATCTCTATATTGTTTCTTTTTCTTGCCGTCTTCAAAAATGATCTCTAGTGTTTCTCACCGACATGCCCAATGTACTATGGGTAAGGTTGTGCACGCATGTCTTTGTGTGTGTGAGAGAGAAGATATATAGGTAAGAGAGGTATTTATGGATGGATTGACGAATCAATGTAAATGTTCACCAAAGCGTGCTCTTTATATGTAGGAACAGACCCACCACTAAGGCTGGCTAGGCCACTGACTAGGTTTGACTTTCTACCCTCTTGGGCCTTATTGGAGCATTGTACGAGCTTGTGTTGCATGGTTCTAAGTCATACCGTGTGTCATATATACACTCGTATACCCGACTATCCAAGATTCCAGGCTTTAGTCTTCTTCATTGAGGCATGACAAGCAGGTTGAAAAACAGCCATAGAGGAAGATTCACAATGACAGGTTTATCATATCATCAAAATGAAATTACTTAATCAATTAATCTCAGAGGCAACATTGCAGTGTGGCGTGACTTTGATTTCCGGTAGACCTCCGAAGGCCAACACAGGGTTCAAACTAACTTCCATTCTACCAAACAAACAGATTTTGTTGTGTTTCCCAATCAAGATTCTATGATTTTTTGCCCAGCCAGCGCCGCCTTGCCCCTCACCGCAGCCCGAGCCGGCCACCCCCGTGCCTTCCCTCTCTGTCCCCGTTGGGACATTTCATCGAACATCCTACGGACAGCAACAAACAGAGGAGGAGGGGAGCATGGGAGAGCGGAACCTAGGCCCTCCGGTGTGGCAGCGGCGGCGGCGCGTTGTCGGAGGAGACGAGGAGGCCGGCGCGCTGTCGGAGGCGACGAGGACGGCAGTGCTTGGTTGCAGCAGCGGCGCGACGGAGTCGAGCAGGGCTCGCGGGTTCTGGGACTTAGAAAAAATTTGGGTGTGCAAGGTATGATATAAGGTAAAAGGGTCTCCGCAAGCGGTTCGTATTAGGAACCGCTTGTAGAAGTATCATTACAAGCGGTTGGTAGTACGAACCGCTTGCGGAGGTCAATCTCTGCAAGCAGTTCGTACCACCAACCGCTTGCAAAGGGCCATTTTAGGTGGCGGCGGGAACCCCCATCTACAAGCGGTTCCTATTAGGGCGCTTGGTGCCTCTGCCAAGCGATTTCGATTAAGAACCGCTTGTAGAGGCCCTCGAAGCGGGAAGCCGCAGCGGGAATGAGATCCTACTACAAGCGGATTCAATTAGGAACCGCTTGCAGAGTTAATCACATTGAAAAGGAAGCCGTGCCCGGACTTTGTTGAGATGTAACATTCCTCCCCCTGGGTAGAGCGCGGCGTTTAGGCGCAGGCTCACCCCTGTGCTCGCGGGTTCGAGCCCCCCTTGCGCCCCCTTGCCCAAATTTTTTTTGTTTTTCTATTTCTTTTCTTTTATAAATTTCTTTTATCTCTTTCTTTTCTTTTATAAATTTGTTTTATCTCTTTCTTTTCTTTTATCAATTTGTTTTCTTTTATAAATTAATCTGTTTTATCAATTTCTTTTCTTTTATAAATTTGATTTACCTATTTCTTCTCTTTTGTAAATTTGTTTGATCTATTTCTTTTCTTTTGTAAATTTGTTTTATCTCCTTCTTCTCTTTTATAAATTTGTTTTATCTCTTTCTTATTTGTATAAATTTGTTTTCTCTCCTTCTTTTCTCTTTTATAAATTTGTTTTATCTCCTTCTTTTCTTTTATAAATTTGTTTTATCTCTTTCTTCTCTTTTGTAAATTTGTTTTATCTATAAATAACATTAAAGAAATAACACAAGTCCAATATGCGTATTTTGACAGAAGTTGTACACGTTAAGTAGGGGCAATATTAGCCTTTACAACCGTTCCTTCGTTATGATCGCGACGTATGTAAGGATCATCGACGTCTCTGTCATTCAGGACGGTTATGTCGACATCAACCGCAAAAGGAGGTAGCTCGTCGAACTGGCCATACTCTTCCTCGTCGGTGACGTCTTCAACTCCAACAATCCTTCGTTTACCTTGGAGAACCACATATCGCTTCGGTTTGATCTGCATCTTGTCCTTTTGCTTCTTTGATTTGCTTGAGTTCATGTCTATCACATAGAATACCTGGTGCACAGTTTGAGCTAGAACAAACGGTTCGCGCTTATAGCCGACTTGTTTGAGATCCACAGTTGCCATGCCGTATTTGTCGAGCTTCACGCCGCTTGGAGTTAGCTTCACCCATTGGCACTTCAATAGAGGGACCTTTAACAATGGTCCATAGTCGAGCTCCCATATTTCTTCTATGAAACCATAATATGTGTCCACCCTGCCGTTGTTGTCTAAGGTGTCTATATGGACACCGTTGTTCTGGTTTGTGCTCTTGTTATCCTGCAATCTGGTGTAGAATGTGTAACCGTTGATCTCGTACCCCTGAAATGTCATGATTTCTTGTGATGGTCCACGGGCCAACCGCTGCAGTACTTCATCGTTTGACCCCTTCTGAAGGATGTAGGTTTGTAGCCAACATCTAAAAGTTTCCATTTGCTTCAAATCTATCCAGCCATCTGTCTTTTCTAGGAAGCTGCGCTGTAGGGACCTCTTATGTTGAAGGATATAGGGGCCAATGATAGTTGATTGCTTTAGAACCGTGAAATGTGCTTGCTTAAATGCATTAAGATTATTGCATACAACTGCTTTCCTTCCTAGTGTGCCTTTCCCCCACAGCCTCCCCTCGTGGCGTGATATGGGGACGCTGATAGGATCAAGATCACTAATGTAATCAAAATAAAACTCGATCACCTCCTCTGTCACGTAGCCCTCGGCAATGCAGCCTTCCGGACGAGAACGGTTCCGGACGTACTTCTTGAGGATACTCATGTACCTCTCAAAAGGGAACATGTTGTGCAGATACACGGGTCCGAGAATACCTATCTCCTTCACAAGGTGAACAGTAAGATGAACCATGATATCAAAGAATGCAGGAGGAAAGATCATCTCGAGACTAACCAAACTTTGAACCACATCATCCTGCAACTTATTTAGTTTATTTGGATCGATGACCTTCTATGATATTGCGTTGAAAAATAAACACAGCTTTGTGATTGTACCCCGAACCCACTCCGGCAGTATACCTCTGATAGCCACTGGGAGCAACTGTGTCATCATCATAAGACAGTCATGAGATTTCAAGCCTTGGAGTTTGTTCTCTTTCGTGTTTACGAGTCTCCTTACATTCGAGGAGTATCCGGAAGGGACCTTCACACTGTTTAGGCACTCTATCATGCTTTTTTTCTCTTCTTTGCTTAAATTGTAGCTCGCAGGATGTAGGTACAGTTGTTCTGTCCCTTTTTTATTTTTTGGATGTAGGTCATTCCTCAACTTCATTTCTTCAAGATCCTTCCACGCTTGGAGGGTATCTTTTGATTTGCCATACATATCTATGTACCCTAACAGGTTTAGGCACACATTCTTAATGATGTGCATGAAGTCCAGTGAGTGACGAACCTCCAGCACTTCCCAATACGGCAGGTCCTAAAATATTGACTACTTCTTCCACATTGGTGCCTGACCATCCTCGTTCGGTACATGCATGCTTTTAGAACCCTTTCCAAATACTACTTTTAGATCTTGTACCATAGCAAAAACTAGTCGGCCATTACGATGCTGAGGCTTGCCACAGGTTTCTGGTTGTCCGTTGAATTTTCTGCCTTTCCACCGCAATGCATGACTACTGCCTAAAAACCTGCGATGGCCCATGTACACACACTTTTGAGAGTTTTTCAGGTACATGCAGTCCATTTCATTCAAGCACTAGGTGCAGGCTTTAAACCTTTTGACAGTTTGTCCGGACAGATTACCGAGAGCAGGCTAATCGTTGATTGTTACAAACAACATTGCGCGCAGGCTGAAATACTCTCTTCTGTACTCATCCCAAACCCGTACACCATCCTCCCACAACTTCGCAAGGTCTTCAACCAATGGTTGTAGGTAGACATCGATATCGTTTCCAGGTTGCTTGGGTCCTTCGATCAACAGTGGCATCATGATGTACTTTCGCTTCATGCAGAGCCATGGAGGAATGTTATAGATGCACAACATCATAGGCCAGGTGCTATGGATACTGCTCAACTGGCCGAAAGGATTCATCCCATCCGTGCTAAACCCAAACCTTATGTTTTTGACCTTTTTTGCAAAGTCCGGGTAAGTCCGATCGACTTTTCTCCACTGAGAGCCATCTGCAGGGTGTCTAAGCATCCCATCTTTGTTACGTTCTTCTTTGTGCCAACGCATCATCTTGGAATGACATTTGTTAGCAAACATACGCTTCAACCTGGGGATCACGAGAAAATACCATAACACTTTGGCTGGAGTTCTCTTCTTCGTACGCTTCCCATCCACTTCACTTGGGTCGTCACGCTGCACCTTACACTGTGATTTCTCGCACACTGGACAAACCTCCAGATCGGCATACTCATTGCGATACAGGATACAATCAATAAGGCATGCGTATATCTTATGTACTTGCAATCTTAATGGGCAGAGGACTCGCTTCGATTCGTAAATAGATTCCGGTAGAGTGTTACCTTCCGGAAGCAACTTCTTTACGAGTGCTAACAACTCATCGAATCCCTTGTCCGATATACCGTTTGTGGCCTTCCATTTCATGAGTTCCAGTGTAGTACGGAGCTTTTTTAGGCCCTGCCCACAATCTGGGTACAAAGAAGTTTTGTGGTCCTCTACCATACGCTGATACTTCCTGTACTGTCTTTCCTCCGTGAACTCTCTCTCTCCGTCACGGAGCATCTGGTCTAGCTCATCGTCACCAAACTCGCCAATTGCATCTTCCACGGACCCATATTGAGTGTTCACTTCGTCAACCTCTTCTTCGTCTTCTTCGTATTCTTCATCGTCTTCCTCTAGAATCTCCTCTACTTCACTGTGGTTTGTCCAACAGATATAGTTTGGCATGAAACCTCTCATGACCAAATGGTTCGTAACCAACCATCCTTCGGAGTGCTCCTTCTCGTTCTTGCAGTCTACGCATGGACAAGGTATGAAGCTTTCTGGAGGCAATAATGCATTGGCCGCATCGAGAAAAGCCTTCACGCCATCCCTAAACTCTCTTGACCGACGATCCGCATTGTACATCCATTGTCAATTCATCTATAGCAACAAAAAAAATACAAACATCTATTACAATTTTCAAGTAATGCTAACTACGTCTATTAGTTATAATTACTTTCTATTACCTACCACGAAATATTTACTTTCTTTCATTTAATATGTATAGATCTACCAACCAATTTTTTGCATTTCAAACATTTTAAGCTACCATAGCACCTTATGAAACAAGATTTCTCATCATACAATGCATAAAAAAAATCAATATATAGAAGAGAAGAATATGTACAAGATGCTAGTCACCTTTTAAACAATAAATTTGGATCTAAGAGCCTCAAAAGTTCTAAAGTGGATGTAGCAAAATAAACACCTTTCCATGTATAAAACAAAATTTCTCAACATCCAATGCATAGAAAACATCAATATCTACAGGAGAAGGATATGTACAACATGTTACTAACCTTTCAAATAGTTAATTTGGACCACAAATTTTCAATTAAAAATTTGGCAGCACCTCCCCTATGAACGGAGCTTGGCCCACCATGAGCAGCAGCTTTGTCATGTGTGCGAGCTCGCTGAGGAAGACAGAGTTTAAATGTGCAGAGCGGGAGGGGAGCTCATTGCAAGCGGTTCGTACTAAGACCCGCTTGTAAATCCCTATTACACTGCGGTTCAGTATTTAACCGCTTGTAGAATATTGCAACGATTCGTAATAGGAACCACTTGCACAAGATGGGATTATAGCGGTTCTTATTACGAACCGCTTGGCGCTCTCATCTCGCCTCCGGCCCGTTGGTTTCGAACCGCTTGCGGTTCTCAAACTACAAGCGGGCCGAAGTGAACCGCTTGTAATGAGCCGTTTGTGAAACTCTTAACTGCAGTAGTGGCCGTTGCATTTTATCAGAGTCAAACTCAACATTAGTAGAAAGTAGGGTAAAGGGGAACAATTCAGATAAGAAGAGGGAACAAGGAACGTTTTAAATGGCCAAGGGAAGATAAAGAAAGTGAGTCAAGGAAAGAAATCATAAAAATTTCTAAGCCACTTTATACAAGTAAAATATGTAAGATTCTTAGTTAACGGCCAAGGATAGGTTTCTACAGTCATATGCTCTGATACCAGTTCTGTGGGGGCCTCCAACTCTACAGGGTAGAGTAGGGACCTCCTGTGAAACAGCAGTAGTCCCTGGACCAGCACGCTAGTGCTTCACTATACATAGCCGGATCATTTCATACATATACAAGCGTGTTTGATCCGCACTAACGACGCTTAGGTTTGCAGTACGGCCGGCCATAAGATTACAAAACCAACAGTATTTCTCAAAAGCGAACAAATTGCAACGATACGGATCCCCTGGCTATGCTCCATCGTGCAAATGACTGAAGGGATCCCTACTCCTGGTCTTGATCTGCATACCGCGGATCCTCGTCCTCCGGGCTTGCGTACAGGTTGTCCTCTTGTCCTTCATCATTTAAAAAGGTGAGTGGGTGCGAGGATCAGTACGCAATCAAACCGCACTGGCGAGCTAACATCAGTTCTTGAATGCATTTATTAATGGTAATGGGCTCTTTGTGGAGCTGGGGTTCTTTTGTTTGCGAAAAGCCAGCTTTAAAATAGAATATAGTAGTAAACCTAACCTAGCAAGTTTTCAAAAAGGCATCTCCAAAAAGATGCCGAGTAACTAACAGTATAGCTAACAGCATTGTCAAAAGCAATAACTTCTTGATCTCACTAGATAAGATTATCTCTGACCATCCTATCCTCTAAGGGTGTGTTTGGTTGTCTTCTCAACTCAGTCTGGCTCGTACGAGTTCAGCCAGGCTGAGTTGAGACAGGCTGAGAAGATGCAAGAGATGGTGTTTGGTTGCCTGTGCAAGCTGAATCTAGTTGTGACGAGAAGATGTTTGGATGACCGTATTAGAAGTGAAATTGGTGGGTGGATCAGAGGAGACGGTGTTTGGTTGGATGCATGAGGAGTGGATATACTTATCTCCAAGAGAAAATAATTAATGGAGCTAATAAGGCCCTCCAGATCATGCAAAGCGGAACAAAAAATAGGAAGGAAAAAATTAAAAAATCTAGGCCGCAGATCGCTGCTTGCTTTCCGCGTGGAGCCGCAGATCGCAGGTTGCTTTGATGGCTGATGACGGCAGCTCGTCGTGGCACTGCCTTTTTTCTCTGTCAAGCGCAGGGTTTTGGATAGACGTCGCCGCTTGCTTTCTGCGTGGAGGCGCCTTTTCACTGGCCCGCCTTTTCACTCGCCCGCGCATGCCGCGAGCCTGGCTCGCGGGAAACAAATGTTTCGGTCGTTTCCAGCGAGCCAGACCGTGGGGCTAGGTTTGCATCCCGTGAGCCAGGTTTCAACAAATATATAGGTAACCAAACAATCTTGATCTTGTATCCCCACATCCATTTCTTCATCCATACACCCAACCAAACACATCCTAAGTCTTCCATCCAGACACCCACCATCTTTTTCGGGAGTTGATATTCCCGTTGCGGACCACCACATACGATGAACTGCCCGGATCTAGCATAGTTGGGTTGTCAGCACACCCTATTTCATCGGGTCCTAGTGATGTGGGGCCTAGATCACTATCGGTGACTGCGCAAGGCCGCATGTTCCTCAGGTTGTGTTTCCTCGGTGGATCATGTCCTATATGTCCCTATACCCGCGCATCCACACGATGGCCATGTGTTGTGTTGGAACCACCCCGCAAGTGGCAGTGCCAGGCCGCTAAGCGAAATTACCCGCACTCCTCCTGGGTTCATTCCCAGCACTTAACACATACTCATGCAGCCACTTTGCTGCACCTGCAGCGAATCTAAGCGCAGATCGCTTAAACCGGATCGAGCCCGCAGGCGTAAACCAACAAGTCCTCCTGAATTTCTCCATCACACAACCAAACTCTGGTCTAGATAGCATGGTATATATACCAGCATTTAGTTACTTCCAAACACATCAAATCTATCCATGTATATATATCCGTATAGAATCATCAAATAATATTAAGGGAGTAAAGTCAACTGATGAGTTTTGGCTCATCAGTGCAGCCTTTGACCGCCCGACTAACAATTATTTATGACCTAAGCAAGTCTAAGCCAAATTTTACCCAAGGCTACAAAGCTTAAACTCTTTTTATGTTTAGTGGACTTCTAAGGATCATGATTGACAAGGTAATCATGTTAGGAAAAGAGAATAAACAATGAAGGCATGTTATAACATGATTAACAACTTAGGTACTTCAAAAGATAGAGTATGCAATTTAATAAGCAAATCAACTTAGATTTCTCAAAGCTGGGAGATAAAGGATATTCTAGAATGTTAACTCGCCTGGATCCTCGATCAGAGTGTCCTGGGGCGCGTCCTGGTATAATCCTTGTGGGTCGTTAACGTATATAAACGGAGATCCGAGGGAAAGCCGTAAGATTCAAATGCAGGCTCATATTTTGTTTATTTTCAACCGTGACTCATTGTAATTTGTCGTAAATGGGTGTAAATTGTTGTAATCGACCGTAATTCATAATAACACTTTTGTAATCACTAGTATTTTGTTTATTTTCAATTGTAAAAATCAGTAAAATACAATAAACTTTTGCCATGGCATTCTTTACTTTCCTGTGTGTTCAGTTGTTGCCATATTACATAGCATTACTAATGAGTAACCGACAATAACTAATATTTTTTTGGTCCCCTCGAAATACCGAAATAAAAATTTAAAACTTTTGTAACATGTCCGGTCTTTTTTTTTTCAAAAAAACATTAGCATCGAAACGGTGTAAACCGTCCGTCGATCCAATCGTTGCATAAAAAATTACGGCAAAAAAGGAATGAGAAATATATTTGATGGAGTTTTTAATGCATGCCACGTTTTCAGGATGTTGTCTCCTACGAGGTCTAGGCTAGCTGCATGCAAAATCTCGCGACATATCGTCAGTAATCAGCAGTAATACATGCCACATATTAAATGCGAGTCAGTCACATCTCTAAACCAACCAGAGGATGAATAAGAGCATCCGTAACAGAAACCCTATAATAGTATAGAAATAGAGTTTTAAAGATAAAGTTTTGTTGTGTAAAGTGCAAAGGAATTTTAGAGTAATAGAGAAAGAAAATAGAGTAGAAGAGAGAGAAAATAGAGATAGAGCTTCTGGTGTGGATGTTCTAACTATTCAAATTTCGAGACTAAATAGCTACTCAGACACGTATGTATGTATATATATATATATATATATATATATATATATATATAGACACATATTTAGTAGGAGTAGAACACTATGGTACACACATGTCTTCACCGTTGGATTCACCGTCTAGATAGGTGACAAGTGTCCCATGCCAGCTGCACTCCCTCCACCTCAGGACAAAAATTTGCAGCGGACGGACCGCACGCAGCGCCCTTGCGGACCCGGTCCGGATCAGCTATGCGTGTCCGAGCCCCAATCTCCACGCAGGCCGAGCCCCGCCCTCTTCTCTTCTGGCCGCCTCTCCTTGCTCCTTCCTTCGTGAGCCTCCCTGCCCAAAATCCCTAACCCTAAATTTCGCCCCGCCGGCGAGCTCGTCGTTGGCCGCCACCACGGAGCTGCCTCCCCTGACCTCCAGCCACGAGCCACTGCCCATGGAGGACAGCGGCATGGAGGCGCCGTCCCTGTCCTCCAGCAGCATGGAGGCGCGCCTCGACCTCGGCTGCATGGAGCCGGTCCCGTCTCCTCTAGCGGCATGGAGATGCCGTCCCTCTCCTCCAGCGGCATGGTGCTGGGCTGCCTCCACTCAAGCGGCGCCGTCCCCTCCTCATCTACTGTCACTAACCCAACCACTGAGGCTGCCCCTAAGGTAATATAGTGTAGATTGTACTAGGTGAACACAGAAAATGTGTAACTTGAGGGCTCATCTGTGTCGGTATTTATATTGCCACGATTTTAGGTGAATGGGAGCCCTGAAGAGAATGTTGTGGTCCCTCAAGTTGGAATGATCTTCAATTCAGAGGAGGACGCATATGACATGTATAATTCTTATGCCAAAATAGTTGGATTTAGTATTAGAAAGGGCCATTCAAAGAGGAGAGCCGATAAGACCATATATCAGAAGTACATTGTCTGCAGTAAAGAAGATGAACGAGGTAAACACTCATTGCATGACGCTGTGAAAGAAAATGCTAGCACTAGGACGTCTTGTGATGCTCGTGTGCAGTTTAGGATTTGTTGAAAGGGTCTTTGGATGGTGCAAAAGGTTGTGCTTGAACATAATCATTATCTTGCTAGTCCCAATAAGGTACACCATTTTAGGTCACAGAGACGTATTATAGATGCGGATAAACAACTAATTAGTCAAATAAGACAAGCTGGATTAAAGCCTGCTCAGGTGTATGAGTTTTTCAAACAATTTTATGGAGGATGTAAGAAAGTACCCTTTACGCGAATGGATTGCAATAATGAGATAGGTCGTGAGCGTAGGAAATATTTGAATGCCAATGATGCACAAACATTGTTGGAATATTTGAATACTAAGCAGTCTGAAGATCCAAATTTTTTCTATGCCATACAATTAGATAAGGAGGATGGTCGACTAGCTAACTTTTTTTGGACAGATGGACAATCAATCATTGATTATGCATGCTTTGGAGATGCTCTGTCATTTGACACCACGTTTCAAACTAACAAGTTTGAAATACCTTTTGCTCCAATTCTTAGTGTCAACCATCATAAGCAAACAATACTTTATGGGGCAGCTCTGCTATATAATGAAACAATTGAATCATTTGTTTGGCTTTTCAAAACGTTTCTAGTGGCAATGTCTCACAAGCATCCTAGCACGGTTTTCACTGATCAAGATGCAGCCATGGCAGCGGCAATCAGCCTTGTATTTCCAAAAACCAGCCACTGTCTTTGTTTATGGCATATTTATCATAATGCTGCTAAACATCTTAGTCATGTTATACATGAGCATCCTCGGTTTCTTTCTGATTTCAAGAAATGTGTGTATGAGGAAAGGTCGGTGCAGTGCTTTGACATGAATTGGCATGAACTTTTGGCAAGTTATAAACTTGAGGACAACCCATGGTTGAAAAATCTATACACTTTGTGGGAAAAGTGGGCTTTAATCTTTCGTGACTCCTTCACTGCTGATATGACCTCAACTCAAAGGAGTGAAGGTATGAATAATGTGTTTAAGAAAAGGTTTCGTAGAAAACTTTGTCTTTCAGAACTTATAGAACAATGTGAGAAATGTGTGGCCAATCTCCGTGAAAATGAGTTGGAGGCAGATTATAAGTCAAGACACTCTAACCCAATTACTTGCATACAACATTTACCTATGTTGAACACAGCTGCTGCATCGTATACAAGGAGACTTTATTCAGATTTTGAGGAGCAATTCAAGGAACAATTTTCGTTGTCATTCAATTTGTTACAATGTGATGGGACTGCCATGATTTATAAGGTTATGCCTATGGATTCTAAAGATGAGGCACTGGTTGTCTTTAATTCTGCTTCTAAGAGCATTTCATGTTCCTGTAGGATGTATGAATCCGTTGGTATGTTCTTGCTTTTTTAATCATTACACTGTTTCTTTAATCAACTTTTGTTTATGTGATTGTAACATTTACTATACATGTCATGTAGGTCTATTATGCAAGCTGCGCTTAGAGTCTTCAATATCAATGGGGTTTTTGACTTGCCATCTTAGTACATCCTTAATAGGTGGACGAAATATGAAAAAAAGGAATTTTTTTTCAAAGAGAGAAGGAAATGTAGTGGAAACTTTGAAAGCACATGCCGCTCGTCTCTCTCGGAAGGCCACATCTATTGCATTAAAGTGTTCAGTTTCTAAACAGCTTCTTGATAATTTGGAGAATGCACTAGATAAATTAAATATGGAGGCAGATAGTAACCTAAACCAAATGCCTACCAAATCTTCTTTGGTTTCTCAAAGCTCCAACGAATGTGGGCAGCACATTCTAAATAGCAATGTATCCTTTAGAGTGCCCCCAATCATATTAGGGAAAAAAAAGAAGGCAACAAAATGTACTAGACAAAAAGAAAGGAAAGAATACAAACACTGCTAGAAGGAAGAAAATTGGTAATTCCAAATTATATTATGTATTTTCTTAGAGCTTTCCACCACTATTACTTATTTTGTTTCATGTGTAGGTAACGATATGGAGACATCAGCACAAATGCTAGGAGATGGACAGATGGTCAATACACTAGAGTGTTCTTCAACCATGATTGCCCCTTTTAGCCAAGGTGGATTTACAAGCTTGTTACTTGGAGTTGAAGATGCCAATCACAAATCAGCCACTAGAAGATTATATTTTGATGACATGGGAAATGATGGAAGATTTGAGTAGTAGCTATTTGTGCTTTACTTTTTAGTAGTAGAGCTTGTGTCATGTTTAATTCCATGTGTGGAAAAAACTGAACTTTTGTATGTCATGTAGATGCCTGAATGTTTGTTGAAGTACTCTTATGTCCAGTTTGTCTAGTTCAATACACTAGAGTTGAAGTATTTGTGGGCATCAAGTAATATTTGTTGAATGTTCATTTACTCTAAGGATTCCTCGGCATCTCGGTTCTTGAACTGCCCTTTATACTAATTACCATTGTTTCAAAATAAAAGGAGCAAATCTAGAATCATATATATTCCCTTTCCTTTTGTTGTATATACTTCAGTCATCTTGAGTGTTCCTCTAGGTGTATATGCTGCCGTTGTGGTTTATCAGGTGCATAATACTATATCTCAAGTATAGCCGATTTACCTTAATAGCACTGAAATCATGAAGCTAGGTAATATCATCACTTTTCTTGGGACTATCCTATGTAATATCATCAGTGTCCATCTTTGATGAATATACAAATGATGTACTTGACATAGCACCCGGATCTTGCTTTCCTAGGTATAAATAATGTATTCCATATTTCCATATCCTCCTTATGTTAGCCCTTCTGAATAATGCAAGTGAAACTAGACATTTTACATGCATAGGCTAAAAAACAACAGATTTTGCTGCACCGTGTTCACTATACATAAGAATTATTGGTACTGCCATTTTATTATAGTTCTAGTTCTAAAAAGGACTGTCAATTTATTCCTCAAAATAGGGCTCTGGCAGGGTTCTGCGTAGTGGCTCAAACTGATACCACATAGCTTCCATGTATTCTATTATGTTGGGAGAGATACCTATTTGTACTTCGGTCATCTTGACAGGTGGCTTGAAATTGCTGTGAAACCTGGGATTGAAAAGCTAGTGTTCTGTTTTATGTAATGAGTTAGGGCAGATTCTTAATCTGACAAAGCATGATTGCAAAGACCACTCACATTTTAATACAAATATGCATAGAAACTGCTTCAGTTTTTTCTCTATCTCATAGTATAGCTAAGAAAGGTACCCTTCTGCATATTCAATAAGAGGAATTCCCTTTTTTCTAAAAAAAAATAGAGGAATTGGACAGCACTGGAGGTGGTGATCCAATAAGAGCAATGTGCATCCAAAATACTGTTACAACACTGGAGGTCATACTGACCACAAATGACTTATCAGGAGAAATCATGCAAGGTTTGCCAATTGACACTGGAGGTCATACTGACCACAAAATACTGTTACAACACTGCAGCTGAGGTCTGCCAGTTGACATACAAGGATTCATTTCACATCCTAGCTGCTTGTTTCTCACTACTTAACCATGGCAACTGAACATCCAATTGGCACAAATATCCCATTACTTGTTTCTCACTGCTTGTACAAACATGCCAATTTACAAAGCGGTCAGAACAGCCACATATAGTACATGGTGCCAATTAAACTAACACTGACTTACGTATAATACATGGTGCCAATTAAATCACCACTGACTAGAACAACATCTCCTACTTCACAAGCACAACTATGACTAGAACAAGGAGGCATACAACTATGACTAGAACAACACTGACAAGAAACATCAATTGTGCTAGCTTATGTTTCAATTCCAAAATAATGCCTGCCTTGACACCATGGAGCTCGTCCTCAGATGATACTAAAGCGCCTGAACCTCCTCCGCCACGCGATGCACCTACAACTTGTTCGTATTGCTCTTGCCACATGAAAAAATCACACTCCTTCGAATACGGCTGATTCCGCGGGCATTTGAAGAATCGCTTTCCGTAGTTGGCCGTCGTCCTTGTAGTGCGCTCAATTATCTGCTCCAAGTTACAGTTGGGGCACCACACCAATGGCAGTCCACTGGGCTGTGACATCGGCCTTGCACGGCAACTAGGGGCTGAGCTTGCATGTGACATTCTCACCGAGGACCTGCACAACAAAATAAAACAGAAATTTCCTAAGTTAAACAGATTTCTAGGGGCAACTAGGGGCTGAGCTTAGAGCAGATGAAACCATGTACTGATATATCATAAGCAACTAAGATAACACTGCATTTTCTTAGCCCTAAACCATGCTCATAGTACTATTACGATCAAATTCATCTAGTGCCTGGACTCTCCCAAACAGAATTAGTGTTCACAAAGAACTAAACCTAATTCAGCAAAACAAAATTAGTGTTCACAAAGAACTAAACCTAATTAAGCAACACAGAATTAGTGTTCACAAAGACTCTAATTGAGCAACACAGAATTAGTGTTCACAAAGACCTGAACCTAATTCAAATTCATCTACTGGCAACAAATTAAAGAAATACGATGTACAAAGACCTAATTGAGCAAAACAAGACAATGGGACTTGAACTGCTCGATGCTAGCCGGCCACCAAACGAGCCCGAGCCTAGGAGGACGGCCACAGGTCGGCGAGAGGCGACCCAGCCAGGGCGTCGACAGCGCGGGAGAGCGGAGGGCGTCGACGGCGTGTGAGAAGAGGGGGCCCAGCCAGGGCGTCGACGGCGCGGGAGAGCGGAGGGCGTCGACGGCGTGTGAGAAGAGGCGGCCCAGCCAGGGCATCAATGGCGCAGAAGAGCGGAGGCGCGGAAGAGTGGCGGCGTCAACGGCGCGGGAGAGCGGAGGGCGTCCACAGCGCGGGAAGCGGAGGCACGGAAGAGCAGCGGCGCGGAAGAGCGGTGGCACGGAAGAGCGGCGGGCGTCGACGGCGAGAAGAGCACCGCGATGAGCTCACCGGCGCGGCGAAATTTAGGGTTAAGGATTTTGGGGAAGGGAGGCTCACGAAGGAAGGAACAAGGAGAGGCGGCCAGAAGAGAAGGGGGCGGGGCTCGGCCTGCGCGGAGATTGGGGCTAGGACACGCGTCGCTGATCCGAACCGGGTCCACAAGGGCATTGCGTGCGGTCCGTCCGCGGCAAATTTTTGTCCCCACCTCACGCGGGAACTGCAACTAGCGCACCACGTTGCCATGCTAAGGGCAACAATAACCATATTTTCTTTCTTTCTTTTATCATATCTTTGGATTGTAAGATCCGATGAAAGAACTGTTTTCACATCTATATTTCTGATATTTTTTTCAGGCAAAACTAGACTAGTCTTGCCATATAAATATTAAATTTTGTATGTGCTTGTTTTGAATTGCCTAGTGTTTTAAAAAGTGAATTTTAACATGCCTTTACTATATAAAGAAAAAAATGTTTACTATAATACAATAATAAATTTTACTAGACCAGAGTCATAGTAAAAATGTGTGCTAGCGGAATTAAGTTTGTTTAAGACAAAGTAAATATGTACTGACTTTACTATATATTCTAAACACAGTTTACTATAAAGCAGGAAGAAAATTTACGTCGTAATTTCACTAGCTAGGTAGTAAAATTACCATTGGCAATGTAGAAAAGATACATAACATATTGCGGTAAAGTTACAAACTTGCACAATACAACATATCTACATTTAGATCTGAACAACTGAGTGGCAGCCATCATCATGTTGCGCAATGGGCACCATGCCGTGACTAGGACCATGGTCACGCCGTCGTTGTGCCATTGAGGAGCAACAATGGGTTGAGGAGGCCACCAGGGAGGATGCGCTTCAGGTCGTTGCCGGCGCCGCTAGGGATGGAGACGAAGGTGATTTGCACGTCGGGCTCCACCTGCGCCGTCCACTCCGGCGGTACGCGGTCCTCCGCCAGGATCACAGCCTCCTCCTCGTCTTCTTCCTTCCTCCTTCCCGATGCTCGGTATCCATCTCACGCTCGGGCTCCTCACCAGTGGCTGGAAGCTACGGCTAATCTTGGTCGTGTCCCACGCCGGCAGGAAGCAGAGTGGCCACCGGAGGAGCAGGGCCGCCGCGCCGCCAGCAGGGCCGTCGCGCTGCCGTTTGCCGTGGCCGTGGCCGCACCACGCCGCTGGTCGCCATGGCCGTGGCGGCGCCGCGTAGCCGGTCCCCGTGGACATGGACGCGCCGCGCCGCTAGGAAGGAGGAGCGCCCACCGAGGTGAAGGGGCAGGGGCACTGCGCCGCCGGGGAGCAAGGCGGCCACCAGAGAAGCAAGGCCGCCGCGCTGCCAGGGAGCAGGGGACGCCAGGGGGGAAGAGGGCAGGGGCACCGCGCCGCCAGGAGCAGGGCGGCCACCGGAGGAGCAGGGCCGCCACGCCGTCAGGAGCAGGGGCGGACGCCAGGGGGGAAGAGGGCAGGGGCACGGGGCAGTAGCTGCTACTGGTAACCGACACGGGTAGTGGGGCAATGGCTACGGTGGCCTCATTTATATGGCCTCATTTATATTTTGTTGGTGGTTGGCGGAATCGGACGGACCAGGAGGCTCGCTCGGACGGTAGACAACGTAGGAGTATCGAAGCTTCGGTATTATATATTTATGTAATTAACGGATCTTTCTGTCAGTTGGATCATGTTTGAAAAATGCGTGATGAAAGCACATCTTATTCGTCTTGATGAAATCTCACTATCCATAAAATTTTACATTTTTATTTTTACTATTTTGCATTTTTCAAAATCAGCATAAATGAAGGCTCCAGAACTGTTTAGATCATGGATTTTCAAAAATATGAAATAAATAGTTCAAAATTGAAAAAATATAAAATTTTGTAGATTATGAGATTTCAATGAGATGAATAAGATGTGTGGATGGATCAAGGAATTTCATCAAGGATTGCTTCGAACACGATGCAATTGACAAAGGGAGCCTAACTATATAATACTGTAAAGATATAAGTATATCCTTCTACCCATTAATAGTAGCCTAAATAGGAAAATAACAGTTATTGAATACTGGACTAATGATTTATTCAAGTAATTCAATTGATAGAAAGTATGTTCTTGTTTACAGTATTTCGTTCATCAATTCCCAAGATTTATCTATTTCAATTTATTAACTGCTAATTTAAGGTGTTAAGTATAAACTTAGTTAAACCATGGATAATGTATTTTTCTAGGGTCTAGGAGGCAAAGTACTATTTTATTTCATTTTCCCAATTTTTCCATAATTTATTAAATATTTTCATAAATGGATTTTGTCTTCTAGATTATCTTATTATAGGAAAAATGCCCAAAAGAGGCTCTATTAATGTCATTTAATAAAGCTATTAGACAGTGTTCATATTTTATTTTTTTATGTCTAGAAGGCTTTAAATTAATTTCCCTAATTTTCTAGGATTTTCTAGATATTAATTACTATTTTTAATAAATGGATATTCATTTATGCTTTTATTTATATTAAAGAAATTTCCTAGCTAAAAGAGCTAAATCCATGTTTAGTAGAGAAATTCCTTAAGTATTGTTCATAGGTGATATTTTTCTAATGTTTAGTGCAAAATCTAGTATGCACCAAAATTTTCCTCAAATTTAATATTCAAGTTTGCTATTTATAATAATTCAAATACATTTACTGGGATTTCTAAAAATGTGGAAAGCTCGAAAATTCATGGTGAACAGTACTGGGCTGGCCCAACAACTATGCAGGCCAGCCGAGCAGTGTGAGACACTGACAAGTTGGGTCCACCCATCAGCGGTGAGCGTGCGGCAATTAATGGCCACACCAAAGGCGTAATCTTGAAATATGCATCCACTTATACTGGCACACTGAGGCTCATAGAGGCACAGCGCACACTGCTACTATCTAGTGGGTCCCGTATGTCAGTGACCTACTGTATATTTCGTGTTGTAGTTAAATCCCACCATTTTGATCTAGATATGACTACTCACCATCATAATCTTCCTTACGACGGCTGCACAGTAGCCATGAGGCTCCCTAGCAGCTAGCCGGAGCTACGGGCTACCATCACTCACGATTCAAGTTCCTACAAATGTAACTAGCGATTCCTCATCCATAGGTGATTGTGTCGAGGCCGGAGGTGGCCGGATGCGGTGGCATGACGTGCGGTGGCGTAACCGAACGCCGACGAGGTCTATAGGTGATACTATGCTAGCGCTACTGCTAATCTAGCTTGCGCATAAGGATCTATGCACATATAGATCCACTAGTGGGTCTCGTGGATTGGCCTCTGTTCATTGTTGCTCCTAGATGCTATCCACCACTTCCTCACATCCTCACGTCGCAGCCGCCCCCAACCAAGAGGATCCATCGCCGCCGCTGCCATTGCCCTCAGCCTTAGGCACCATTGCTACCGCCATCGCCCTCAGCCAAGAGGTGCCATCACTATCGCCCCACCCAACCTCGAGGCGCCATCGCCATCATCGTCGCCGCCCCTAGTCTTGAGGCACCATCACCATCGTTGTTCCGACTTGGGCCTCGAGTTGGTGCCATATCTTCCATAGGCCTCTCGTACCAACGTTGCCCCTAGGTCCATCCTCCACCTTCGCCACCCTTAGCCTCATGTCACCCCGCCTTTATGGCCTACCTTCTCATGCCATCGCCGCCCTGGGCCTCAAGCCATCGCTGCCACTGCCTTGGGCGAATGTCGATCGAGGCGAGGTCTTCCTAGGATAGCAGCACGACAATCGCAACAGGAACACGATCACAGTGGAGAAACGCGAGCATGTGATGGGGGAAGGATTGAAATGTGATGTGGTACAATCTAGGATGGAAAGATTTTAGATTTTTTATGGCATTTAACGTAACGGAGTTCTTCCGGTCGCATATTTCGAAGATGGTGATCTATGGTTGTTACAAATGAATTAATCTTAGTTTTTATGTCATTTCATATAGTTTTGAGTGGCCCCATCGTCAAAACATTGTTTCACGTGTTTTCATATGATATCATATGATTTCATGTAGTTTCATATAGTTTCATGAGAAGGGCCCTACCGTTGGAATAAGATTTCGTGTAGTGTCATATGATTTAATGTGGTTTTCATATAGTTTCATGAGATAAGTCCCACTGTCAGAAATTTGATTTCATGTGGTTTCATCATATTGCCCACCATTTAGTTTGGTTCGTGTGTTTTCATATAGTTTCATGTGGTTTTAATATAGTTTCATGAGGTGGGCCCACCGCCGTTGTATTCCTATGTCAACTAGTTTCATCTGTTAGGATAGTTTCATAAAGTTTTATATAGTTTTACAAAAAAAAATCATGTGGTTTTCAGAATGCTTTATATGGTTTTATAAGAAAAATATATGTAGTTCCAGAAAATTTCATGTAGTTTCAGAAATGCTAACGTCATCATGGCTCATATTATACAGTCTATTGTCGTGGAGCTAGTTTTTTGTCCTTTTGCTAGTCCGTTCGTTGTGTAGGCGAATGAGAATACATCCACGCTCACGTATAGACTTCCCCGGCTTATCCTGCCCCTCCATTGTGCATCGAGATACGCGCCTCCTTTCCACTCCCGTCACGGCCTTCTCGTTGCTTCCATCTCCCTCCTCGTTCTCCTTCCTCACCCTTTCCCATTCTCCGATCCGCCCCAACCTCTGCCACCCTCCAGCTCCGCCCCCACAGCTCCGCCGCCCTCCAGCTCCGCCGCCCCAACCACCTCTGGCCTCGAGATCCGCTGCCCTCTAGCTTCGCCTCGAGCTCCGCCGCCCCAACCGCCATCTCCCTCCACCGAGCCGGCCGCCACCCGCCGCCGCTGCCGCCGCAACCATCCCCGCTGGTGCGCGACCACGCCGGCGTGGCCTCGGCGTGGGTGGGCGGCGCTGCCGTGATTCAGCGATGCGACGCGACTCGGTCTTGCCATGGCATGTGTGTGGCTGCTCGAGCGCAGGCCGGCGTGGTCGTGGCGTGCCCGGTGGTGGTCGCCGCGCCGGCAGCAGTGGTGAGTGGCGGCGTGGGGTGGAGGGGGGGTGAACAAACGGTATCAGCTAGAGAGAGAAGACGGGGAGCTCCTTACGGGAGCACAAAAGCCGCGTTCGTTTCTTTTGCATTATTTCTTTTTGGGATATTTATTCAAGCAACCTTCTATGTGGATAACAAAGTTATTTACTTAGCTGATTTAGCCTTGATTTATCTTCCGACAATAAAAGGTTAATCATGCTTGAAGGCTGTTTGCAAAATAATGCATGGTTACATACCCAATTTACTGAAGGAACCTTACAAAAGCAGAGGTACGACTGCCACCTAAGCAAAGAATAACTTTCTAGAAGGTGCTTGCCTGTCAAATATTATGGAGTAAAGCTATATATGTGTTCCCTGTTCTAAAAGCAAAAGATTTATGTTGGTTTTAAAGAGCTATAATCATTGCAGGAACCTTCAGGCTTTATTAGGTTCCACACATGGAATGTAGCACAATCTTTCAAGTTATTGCTAACAAGCCCGATTTCCCCCTACTATATGGGGTTTTAGGCATATGGACGACCGTTGGATATGCTTTAAGATTCATGCTTAATCTCACATAGCCTCAAATAGCATTTTTCCAAAACGACCCTACAAGTTTTCAAGAAAAGCAATCGGGTCCATCTTCCTCTCTCCTTCGAGCCAACCGCTGCCAGTGACCACCGGTCTCTCTGGCCAACGACCACAGCGTCGTCGCCTTGGCGCATGGTAGCCGGGCTAGAACCTGAGCTTGAAGCTCGCTAGCTACTCGGGCTCAACTCAGTTCCAGCTCGACTCGGGCTCGGCTCGTTTGTAAACGATCATGAGTCGAGCCTAGTTTTGAGCTCGTGGACCTAACCGAGATTAGCCAGACTCTGGCTCGTTCGGGCTCGGCTCGTTTATGGCCTAGTTCTCAATAACCTCTAAAATTGCATGTATAATATGTGATGTCTTATGTTTTTAGCGGTTGGGTTGCATATATGGTTATATATTTTGTATAAAATAGTTGTAGACATAATTTCTTTTACAGAATGAGTAAATGATACCTAGGATCTCTCTTCTACTCTTATATTTTCTGTTTATTTTGCCATCCATAGCCTGGCTCGCGAGCACTCGTGAACAGCTCGCGAGCTTGTCACAAGTTGAGCCGAGCCTTGTTTCTAGCTCAGTCACCCTGCCGAGCTCGGCTCAGCTCGATAATGAACGAGCCGAGCCGAGCCAGCCCCTTGCTTGCTCGAGCTCTGCTCGTTTCCGCCTCTAATGGTAGGGCGCCTGGCGGTGTGCACAAGTTTGGGGCACGGCATGGCTCGGTCTAGCTTGGTGCCATGGCTAGCACGGCGACGCAGGCATGAGCCTTCCCGTCATGAGGCGGTGAGGCAGGTGATCGCTGGCGGCAGTGGGCTTGGGAGGCAGAGCCAGTTTGGGGGAGAGAGGAGGAGAGGAGAGACGTTGAAAAAGATGGACCGTATTACTAAAAAATTGAAAACACAGGGTTTTTTTTTTCCAAAATGTGCATGTCAAGAGGTGGTTGGCCTGTGCACGAATTTTGGCGTAGATCCGATGGTTGAGGACGTGCTTGAAACCCATATACCTATGGGCTTATATTACCGTATTGCTACCGCTTCCTAATCTGTTCTACAATTTGTGACCTTGTGTGTGCTTGTGCACAAGGAGTCAAACTCTTGTTTCTTGCTTTCTGCCAATTGTCATCGATAATACTCCGTTCTTTCCATTATTGCTACCTCATGATGCTTCAAAGTTTACCTATCAGACCATAAAAACTTCAATTTTTGTAATGCCATCTGTTAGTTTTTGTAACGTGGTGTGGCATAAAAACTTCAATTTTTCAGTTGAACCTTGGCAGCAAATGATACCAAAACTGTACTACTTTGATTGATTTTTCAGGAAATGAAAAGGACATTTGGATGTACGTTTCTAGGTTCGCTTCCTACGAAGTGTAAAGAGAAAATTGCACCATAGCCCTGAACTTGTACTGTTTATCACTTAGCCCCAACATGCATTTTACTTTATCGCCCCCTCGAACTTATCTCCTTTTGCACTGTTGCACCCCAATCCGTTAGGGATCCGTTAAAATATCGTTAAATGCTGAGGTGGCACCTATGTGTCCATTAAACGCCGACTTGTGCAATGACGTGGTGGTGGTGACTAGGACGGAAAAAATCAAAAAAAATCCAAAAATAATTCAAAAAAATTGAGTAAAATCTTGAAAATTTCAGTGAAAATAAAAACAGAAAAAATTCAAAAAAAGAAAACAATGGGAAAATCAAAAAATGGAAAAAAAAATGCCGTTAAAAATTCAGAAAATCCAAAAAAATTGGAAACAAATCTAGGAAAATCCAAAAAATATCAAACAAATCTAGGAAATTCCAGAAAATACCAGAAAATCTAGAACTACCTTTACCAAAGGTATAGACTGTATTCCACCATCGAGAACTACCCCTACTCCTCATCCTCTTCAGTGGAATGATGGATTTTTGCACAACTGTTTTTTCAATATTTGTTTCAGTTTTTTGGATTTTCTAGATTTTTTGGTAATTTCTCAATTTTTCTAGATTTGTTTCTTTTTTGGGATTTTTCTAGATTTTTTAGTATTTTTTGTTATTTCAATTTATTGGGATTTTTCCATTTTTTTGGCATTTTTGGATTTGTTTGAGTTCTTGGTCTTTTTTCTAAATTTTTTTGTTTTCTCAGTTTTTTATTTTTCTAATTTTTTATTTTCGTTGAATTTTTTTACAATTTTTTTATTATTTTTATTTTCTCAATTTGTTTTCGTCCTAGTAACCGCCATGTTAGTGCACAAGTCAGCATTTAACGGACACATAGGTGCCACCTCAGCATTTAATGACATTTTAACGAATCCCTAATGGATTAGGGGTAACGATACAAATGGAGATAAGTTCAAGGGGGCGATAAAGTAAAATACACGTTGGGACTAAGTGATAAACAGTGCAAGTTCAGCGGGCTACAGTGCAATTTTCTCAAGTGTAAATTATCAAAACTTTTACGAGGATATCAATCTCTCTTCTTTCTTGAAATAGAAGGGAGAACATATCTTAATTATGGAATCACTATTAGTGGTGCAATCATGCAAACAGCCACTCCATCCAACGGTGGTTTACAAATTCGCAAATGCATCCCTACATCACCTCTAAGCCTGGTTGCTAATCCTGGTTGCCAGTTTTACCTCCGGGACGCATTTGCGAATTTGTAAACCACCGTTGGATGGAGTTTGGATGCTGCAGATGGGCTGTTTGCATGATTGCACCACTAATAGTGATTGCACAGGATATGTTCTCAATAGAAGGTGGCAAGTTTTAGAGAAACAACACGTTGCTCATAGGGTGTGGAAATGGGGAATGCGAATTAACTAAGCTATTACGAGCTAGAGTGTTCAGTGCAATGTCAATTTTGGAAATACAAGTTGACAACGGGGTAGTTTCAAGCGCATCCGCGACCACACGATTTGCGCCAAGATCTGCGCTGAGCTCCCACTCCTCAGCCTTGTCATTTTTGCAAAAAACCACATGCCATTCTTTCAATTCTTATTCAAAGTCCTTCCTCTACGCATCCTCTCCTTGTCCCCAACGCAAGGTGGCCACCAGTCGTCCGAGCTGCTGATGACGACCACACCGGCGCCGACACGTGACCACCGCAACTCTCACCTCTAGCTTAGCCCGTCTACCGCGCCCAGTCACGAAGCCAACAAGCCTAGCCGCCTTGCGCCGCACCGGTGGTCGCCGGCGGCGGTCGGCTCAGCTAGAGAGAAGTGAGGAGGAAGACGAGGATCCTATTGCTTTTTTTTCCAATTTTCCAAAAAAAACCACCTACCATTCTTTTGATTCTTATTGAAGGTCCTTCTTCTTCCTCCACTTATCCTCTCCTCCTCCCCAACGCGAGACGCCCACCAGTCGTCCGAGCCACCGCTGATGACAATGCCGCTGCCCGCCCGCGACCACCGCGGCTCTCGCCTCCGCCGCTCGCACGTCTGCCGTGCCTAGCCATGAAGCCGACAAGCCAAGCCGCCACGCCGCGCCGAGGACGCGCTAGCTAGGTCGTGTGCCACGCGTGCCTGGGTGGCCGACTCAGTTAGAGAGGAGTAAGGAGGAAGATGAGGACCTGATTGCTTTTTCCAAAAGTTCTAGGGTTGTTTCCCCAAAATTTACTGGTGAAGCTGAGCACGGATCTCAGCGCAAATCGTGTGGTCGTGAATGCATTTAGAATCACCCCCTGGGTGGAAAATCCGTGTTGATGTCACTTTCACTACCAATGTGTTCAAATATTTTTAGAAAAAGAAGAAAAATCAAGATATCAAAACGGTGTTCGGTGACAAAATTTGGTCAACAATGGCACATATAATATGAACCTACGAATGAAATGGCATAAAAGGACTAGAGTACAAATGTAATGGCATGAAAGGAATAAATAGACTCTGCAGCAGTAACATACATGGATTTAATCCAAAAATTAATGGAAATAACTAGAGCCACCCAGATCATAGTGACACATTTTCATACAATTTTAATACTGCAAGCTGAAGTTCCCCTGCTGGATAATACAGGCAAATCAATGACACAATATTGCTGCAGCAATCACACACAGACTCTGCACCGAGTCTTTTGCAAGCAGTGATCACACAACATACATGGGTTTTTGTTTCTGTTGCCACATACAATTCTGACCATCTTATTTCAAGCACACATATTACCATATATAAAACAAAATAAGGCACGTACACAAAAAGATAAAAACGTAGTACTCCCACCGGTCATAAAAAGTTGTCACAGTTGACTGTTGTACACGTCTTTGACCATTTGTCTTATTCAAAAATTTAGTGCAAACATGTAAAAATATAAGTCATGCTTAAAATATCTTTAATAATAAAACAAATCACAACAAAATAAATGATAACTTACATAGTTTTTTGAATAAGACGAATGGTCAAAGATGTGTCTAAAAATCAACTGTGACAAGTTTTTATGACCGGATGGAGTATCAAAGGCACACGCGGTGGACACACGCACGTGGCATCAAACAACAAATTATTCTTCAGAATGAAACACGGCTTGGCAATGCTTGGTAGAAGCCAATGGCAGCATTAGCAAGACACAGAGTTACCGTCAGTAGATCTGCAGGGTGTGATACAGGGAGCGATCAACATGTTGCTATATTTCAATGTAATTCAGATAATCAGATGGCAAGTAAAGATTGCTGCAGATGAAGGGGGTACAGAAGAGTGCGTGTAAATGTGCACCTGAACAACTGACGATAGATAGTTCACTGTAGAACGGAACCTCGAGGGAGAGGCTTCCTGTAATACGGCGGGTGATGTTGCTCGTAGAGGGAGGGGCCATGGCCGACGTCGAGCCCGTCCCACTGCAGCTTATTCCACCAGTCCCTCTCGCCGTCACAAACGGCGCGAGCATCTCGTCGGTGGCAGCCGATGGCCGGGATCCGCCTGAGGCCCCAGCATCCTCTGACCCTAATCATCTCGAGCATGGGCGCAAGCATCTTCACGCCGCAAATCTTCTCCAGACTGGGCAGATCATGCAGGTAGACGTGCTTCAGCTTTGGGACCTTCACTGTACCTTCTCGACTGCCGGTAGCTACTGCTCCGTTTTGAAGCACGGGGAAGACTTGCCTGAGATCGCCACAGTTGACGATGTGGAGGGTCTCCAAGCTGGGCAAAAACGAGCCCTGGTTATCCCAGAACAGCGGGAGCACGAACATCAGCCTCGTGCAGGATTGCAGGTGCATGCTCCGCAGCTTTGCAAATGATTTAGTGTCGCTGCTCGTCATGCCTCTCCTCCAAATGCAGTGGACCATGGGGAGATGCGCCGCACAAAACGTCTCCAGTTCATTGAACATGTAGACGACGTTGTAGTTCATGGTGAAGACGGCCTGCATCCTGTGGCATCTCTCGACTCGACATTGCTTGAGATGGCTCCATCTTACATGTTTCTCTGGTGTGGACGTCTGTTCAGGGATAATACTGGTGATGGAATGGTTGTCATGAACATGCAAGGACTGTACTCTATCCATCATGAAGACCATAGCTTCCATCCACTGCACGTCCTCTACCTTTTGAGGGTAGCTAATTCCCTCTCCAATCTCCATATGATTGTTGTCCACTGGCTGATCAAACCCAGAGTCGTTGCTAATGCTGCCATCATTGCTAACACCGGTTAACTCATCAGCAGGGACATCAGCATAGCTGCGGCAACAAGGATCAGTGATTGGTGACTTCTTTTGATGCAAGAACCCAGTGCTGTATCGCCCAAAATTTTCCTTGATGCACATGTGTCCACTGTCTTTGCGAGATAAGCATAGATTGAAACTAAATCTGTCTGCACTGAGCGACTCCGGATAAGTTCTTACGGCAGTTCTGTTTCCGTATTCCCGGTTCCACATCCTTACGCCAACTCTTGGCGAGATCATCACATATTTCGTCTCCTTTCCTCCTCTTCCAGTGATCCAGGAAAACTCATTGCCATTTCTTAGCACCAACGACTGAACAAACCTGATGTCCATCGTAGCAACATATGTGTGGCAATTATCCTTGTCTTGGGCATGGTGCTCCAAATAATCAGGTGATACTTTTCGGACCACTTCTCCTCCTCGAGTGTCAACACCTATCACCCTTAGCTGGGGCATTCCCTTCTCTGGCCATAGTATCGAGCGGAGCTGTTCACATCTCAACAAAATAATTTGTTGGAGACTTGAGGCATGTTTTAAATCAAGTGATTTGATTGATGTGCCTGAGAGGTCTAGCTCCTCAAGATTCTGCAGTGATCCACGCAATCTGAAGTTCATCAATCTTACACAACCAACCAAGGAGATACGCGAGATATTGGCCCCTCCTGATCCTCCATCAAAGCTGAAAAATTCAAGTGATGGAGGGAGTCCCTTAGGGCCAACATGTTCTAACCTAGCACAGCCATCTAGAACCAGAGTCTTGAGACTTGTTGCTCCTGACAGGCTTGGCAAAACTCGCATTTCAATGTTCCTAGACAGGTCAAGGAGCTCCAGCTTCACCATATCTGTGAATTCATCAATATTGCACGTCTCCCAAGGGCTTGTTGGCTCAATTACACGAAGCTTTCGAAGGTTCTGCAGTTGACGCCATGCAAGGTTGCTATGCCACATCCTCCCATTGTTTATATGTACCTCCCTCATGTTTGTAGACATCTTCTGTATTGTCTTTGAATCCAGTTCCCAATCCATGTGGCATATGTCTAGCACCCATAGGCTTTCAGAAAATTGTAACCATGGTTTCTCTTGCTTCTCCTGTTCTTCCGTTTTTATATCCTTGCAGCGCTCTAATCCAAGGAATCTTAAGCTACGGCAGCATTTGAAAGGTGGTGAACTAAAATTGAAGGCACAATGATATAATTTGAGCACACGAAGTTTGTCTGATTGATGAAACATATCATCAGGTAGTGCGGCCAATGGTCTTTCAGATCCAATTTTGGCTGCACAGAAGAAGGACGTTGACTCCGGAGGCACAATAGTTGAGTCCCTGACCAAATTCCAACGTTTTGGAGGGGCGGAAAGCCTGTCAAAAAAACTGGGCAATGTATTAGACGAGTAATCCTCCAATTGCAACTGTTGATGCAGAGCAGCAGCAGCATCCCATGCTTCTTCATCCGTGTCATGGCCTCCTTGTATTACCCCATCGCAAACCCAGTAATTGGGAGCGTGGATAACCCAGTTATAGTCCATGATGTCCACGATGTTGCTAGCCTTATATTGTCGTTCCATGATGTTGCCAGCCTCATAATGAAGCACCAGCAAATACTGACAACACTGTGCAGCAATTTTTGGTGTGACACTCTGCCTAGCTGTGTATTGAGAAATTTTCGTTGCCTCCTCTCTCAGTGAAACGTCAGGATCTGTGAGCAAATCCAAATAGAGATGAACATGTGAACCATCCACCTTCTCATTTACATTTTTGATGAGCCGAAGCCTCCCTCGGAAGGTCCAGAGTAATGCATTGTCAGCCCATTTGTCATGGAAAGAAATGCCTAAATCATCCAGGTCAATCGTTTCACTGCTCCCATTGTGAAAAATCACTAAGCTGTTGGTGCCACGTAGGGTCAAATTGATCAATCTTCCAGCTTCTTGTATCTCTGCTCTGGAGCCTTCAGGAACCCCGCTGAAATCATCCTCCTCGTCTTGCCGATCGAAAATCGCCATTAGCTGGCGAGGAAGCCTCACTTCTTCGGCGATCGCCCTCTGGAGTGCTCTACGGCTTTTCCATTTGGAGCAGTCGATGTGGATGATCTTGCTGAATCTGCTCGCTAGTGAGGGCGGTAGGTTCTGAGCAAAATCTCGAAGCACCGTAGAAGCACCCAGTCCGCAATATCCATCCCAGTAGATGGCCTTGTATGTCCTATTCTGAAGATAAAAGGTTATACGCTCTACTGCCACTTTCAGGCTGCGTGGATATATCTCCTACAATGATTGATGGTAATTAGCTGAGGAACATGCATGTTCAGGTGCGCAGCAAGTTCCTATATATATCAAATATTTCTTCGGGAGATTTTTTACGGTCCTTGAGAAGGTACTGGGAGGTATCATAATTTCTAGTGTTAATTTGTGGTATCTACTGGTACCTTAACACTGAGGAGGTATCAGGAGGTACCACAATTTACATTAGAAATTATGGTGCCTCTCAGTACCTCCTCAAGAACCGTAAAAAAGCTCTTTCTTCATAGAACAAATTTTGCAGAGAACAAAACGTGATTACGTGAGTGCTTTACCTTGCATTGCCACGATTTCATAATTTAAGCAATTGAGACTTCCTAAACAAGCCATTTCCATTAAGTGAAGCGGTTAACCATTTAAGCTGAGAATAATGTGTGGCCTAGTTTTCTGACTGAGCCTAGCCATTTTAAGCTGAGAATAATGTGTGCCCTTAACAACACCTTGAAAGCCATGAGCCACGAAATTTTTCCAGCCCTGCCTAGGATCTGAGCCTAGGAAGGTCCTAACTCCTAAGTAGCCCGTCTGTCAAGCTATCGGGCTTCTCTGGCCCGACTTACTTCTAGCTCAAAGGCCCGGAAGGCCTTGGGTTCCGTGTAGAGCTCGGACTCCCAGAGCTCTAAACGGCCTGAATAATAGTCATATCGTAGATCGATTTCATGATATTGCCTTATTCGGGTAACCCACAAGTTTCTATGTAGGTACGAGTTCATTTGATGACCTAGCTTAGTGCACAAGATAATGATGTCTAGATATGGAAGGAAGGATTAAGTTTATCTTAAACTACAAGTACGGACGTATTCGGCAAGGATTATGCCTAGTAGCCGCCTTAGGGCTAGATAGCCAGTCATGCTAGACACTATAAATGCCCCTGTATCGTGCCTTGTAACCCATCTAATGTCATGTCAGATCTAACAGCTACTTGGGATCTCATATCTCATACACATCTAGACATCTAGCGAGATCTTAATCTCGTCTAGGTTAGCCGACATATCCTAATCTTGATCTCAAGGTGTTGTTAAGGGCACAAATCAAGATCTCTCTTGTACTTTGTCATCAACATAGTTAAGAAGGTCGGACATAGGGTTATTACTTCCACTAGTAAGGGCATGAACCACGATACGAAACATCTCTCTTTCGTCCTGTGTGCTTGCCATCCCAAAACCCAAGTATTTGTGAAGAAGAGTGTTGGTTTCCCCAAAATCAACTAAATAAGCTCGGTGAGGACTTATGTTATAAGGGCATCTCCAGCGGTATGCCCAAGCCCCATACCCATCACTGCAGCAAACAGTGATGGGACATGTAATAGGAAAAGTAGAGTGTAGGAATAGTGATGGGGCAGTTGTTGGGGAGGTGAATAGGGATGGGGCAGCCCTATTTGGTGAGGTGTCACGTGAATAGGGATAGGGCAAAAGAGAAATGAAGCAACTGCTGGAGATGCCCTAAGCATCAACAACTGGCACATTCCATGAGGACCGACTATTTTTCTTCTAAAAAATGATCATTGGTGATGGTCAACTCATAAGACATGGAGTATTCATGTCCTTCCGCTAGTTTGGAACTCGAGAAGATCCTTCTTCTCGTCTCTAAAGCCGTCATGAGGACATGCTTAGATTGTGGTCCCGAGCCAGATGAAGATGGACTTCACCAAGGCTCGAATGTTCTCGAGCCATTAATTGATCAGAGACTCGAGAACGTATTTCGAGTCCTTCCCCGAGCATGCATTATGCTCGGGGGCTAGTGCCTTCTTTTTTCCTCAAAATTCCCTAAGCATATGATCCATCCAGAGATGCGACAGCGTGAGAATTGTCTCACTTGTTTGTACTTTCCCTAGGCATCTGATCTATTCCTGAAATGCGGTTGTCTGACCCCCTATCCCTGTTTCTTTCATTCTTGCCATCGACCCTCTAGAAAGTATTTTGTGTATGGCCACCGACCAAGGTGTGTTTACTCCCCCTACTGGTGCAAGGGTGCGCTTTCACTGCTCCTTTTACGCTGATGAAGTAGTCGATCATCTTCATGACCCCCGTATGGCAAGAAATCGAACGTTTGATCGATATTCTCTACAATTTTTGGGAAGCCTCAGGCATGAAAATCAATCTCACTAAGAGCTCGGTTATCCCCATATGTTGTAATGAGTTACCATTGGATACGATACTCCAGAACTTCCCAGGCCCAATGGGGAGTCTGCCCATGAAATATCTGGGTCTACCATTAAATAATGTTCGTGTCAAGGTCATCCACCTTTAACCCATCCTAAACAAGGCCCGACCAAAATTAGTCGCTTGAAAAAGCATGCTGCTATCCCCTAGTGGGTGCAGGGTGCTGATTCTGTCAGTTCTTCGTGCGATTCCGACACACCTTCTCACGGCCTTAAAACCACCGAAGAAATTCATCCAAGAATTGAATAAAGTACGTCGGCGCTTCCCCTAGGCTAGTAGACTACCATGCTAGCAAATGCAAAGTTAATTGGAACTTTTTTTTGAGTAAAGGGTAGGATAACTGTTATCTATTCAAGAGTTAAGAGGAAGAAATACAGGAGGTGAAGTTGGAGAGCTTCACAAGCTTAAAAAGAAAGCAAAACTAATTTACAATTTTGGCATTTGCCGCCCCTAAAGTCAGAGGTCTTCTAAGATTAGCTGGAGTAGAACTGACGAGGGTTGCTCAGAGGTGCGAAAGATTTTGTTGTTACGCTCGATCCAAATGTGGCAAATGACCGCCAAGACTATGGTTTTCGCTCCTTCATGTTTATGTGTGGAAAGCAAAATCCTCTGTCCATCAACGGGGAAGGTTGTCTTGATGAGTCCAATTGCAAGGCCGAAGCACAAAGAGGCAGTGGTGATCTGCGACTCCGGTCCAAATTGCTTGACTGAAGTAGCACTCCAGGAAGAGGTGACTAGGGGACTCCAGATTCCATAAACATAGGGGCAGAAGTAGCAGTTGGGTGTGTGACGACGAAGTAGGGCGTCAACCGTGAGAACCCCGTTGTTCATCGGAAACCATGCGAAGAATTTGCATTTGGAAGGGGCCCATGATTTTCAAATGAGAGAGCCTGTAACCGATATAATTGGAGGTTGTAAGCCGATTAGACTGAGAAGGATCAGCAAAGGCAAAATTTCCAGGATGTCAGGTCAGGAGAATTCGAAGTGAGCTGGAAAAGGTGGATGAGGAACCAAAGATGGATGAACTCTATAGCAAGAGGAGTAATTGGCGACAATCCGTGATCCAGTTGTTGTGAAAAATGGTGTTAGCAACAGACCTGTTAATTGGAACATGACATGCAGACCAACCCGGTTTGGGGGCCTAGGCATTACAGATTTGGACAAGTTTAGCGGCCAGGGCATGGATCTTATTTACCTTGCGATGGGACGGGCAGACTGAGCCATTTTGACCAAGTTTAGCTGGGCAATGGACAAAGGCTAGTTTCTGCGACTCCTCTTGGCTTCTACCATTCCCAATTCGGTGACTAGTCCTGTCTCTCCATACACTCTACGCGCAAGCATAGAACAGTCGCCGAAGGCCTGACAAAGCATGCTTGGACACAAGACATGAGACATCAGTCACAATTTGACTACCCAGCTACTATCAGATCTCATGTAGGGCATCAAGATACTATAATTTAAATGTGTACCATGTTCAATTTAATGGATTGGTCGCTACATATTTTGCTCGCATTATCTGGAAGTCGTGAGTGCCTTCCAAATGCAAGTGTTTTAGCTGGCTGCTCTTGCTGAACAGGCTTTGGATGGCAGATAGGTTGGTAGCAAAAGGTTGGCCTGCAAATACTATATGCGCTCTTCGCCACAGCCAAACTGAAACGGCTAAAACACATAATTCTGGAGTGTGTTTTCTCGTGCCAAGTTTGTGCCATCATCGGGACATGGAAGTAGTGTCAGAGCCTGTATCCAAACGGCTATATATGCAAATAAAATCGACCTAACACACTGGTGGAATTAGCGCATTGACAGCTCTCGTACGGCTGCCAAGGTAACTCGTTCCATCATTATTCTAGTTTGTTGGTGGTGTGAGCGAAACAACCGCATTTTCAACAGCAAGGCGGCGCAAGTAGCCAGGACTATTAAAGGGAACACCGAAACATTGAGTTGTGGTGTGTAGTGGGAGGTCCGAGGTCGTGATCTCCAACAAATCATGTAGTCCTCTAATGTTCGGCCTGGGCTGACCATGCCACTTGCCCTAATTCTGTATATATTTTGCTCATCTACTTAATATATACTCCCTTCGTTATGAAATAGTAGTCGTTTTAGACTTGTCATAAGTCAAAGTTTTAAAACTTTATCTATAAAAAACTTTTAAACTATTTAGATTGAGAACATAATAATTGTATAGATAGATTCGTCTTGAAAAATCCTTTCATAATATTATAATTTTAATGCATTTTATAGATAAATTTTAATAGCTTTTTATGGTCAATATTGTATTTTAAAGACCATGTCAATGTCCAGAACGACTTGTTTTTCAGGATGAAGGGAGTAAATCAGTTCTCTGGTTCGTATCAAAATAATATTAGGGTCGCCCATAAGCACTCAATGGCCTATGGTTGGGGAAGCATTGCCGATTATTGTCTCTAAAGCTGGCAATGACTTGTTTCTCACGACGGTTTATATAAATCATTTTGTCTCTATAAACAGCTAATGTATGAAATGAACAGCTGCTTGTAAATTTTGTGCCTATTGAACAACTGCTAATTGTATTTTTTATTTTTCAGGACTTGTATGTTTCATTCCGTCAATGAATGAATTCTGAAGAGATCTCAGAACTTAGATGTTACATTTACTCTCATTTGCATTCCATATAGAACACTTTGTACATTGATCTTCTCGGAATTCACAATCAATATGTCTCCTACTGAAGCTGAAGCAACTTGGAATTTGCAGGTCATGAGAATTGGCTTTTAACTTAATTGGCAAGATTTTGTATGGATTGTTGCAGCAAGATTGCTGAAAAAAGAGAAATTTTATAGTACACATTAATGAATACTAACTGTTCATTTCTCTTGATCTAATGGCTCGGATTGATCTTGATTTATTTATCGGGCAATTGTACGGTACACCTAGATTGTTTTAGACCATTGATATGATTTGATCTAAGGGCTTTGGTTAAAGTCTTGACCCATAGGGATTGAGAGGTATCTATGGAAAGTCATCATCAATTTAATGCCCATTGATGCATATATGGAAAGTCATTAATCAATTGGACCTTCTTCCATGCATGAAAAACAAAATCAACACTTAATCAATTAGATTCACTTGAATTTTGACTATGAAATATCAATTCTTTTGGAAACTTTATATCTTCGAATATGAAAAAAATGAATTTTAAAATTTTAGAGTATTCTACAATTAAAATTTTAATCTTTACTTTTGAAAATAACAATTTATTTCAAATTTAAAACAAATGTTTCAACATTTGAATATTTCAAATTTTTAAAAATTTCAATCGTTAGTTTTGAAAATTCAAAATTTATTTATTGGAGCTTTCATTTTTTAAATTTAAAACCAAAGTTTCAAAATTTAAATATTTCAAAGTTGTTTTATCTTAAAAATTTTGAAAAGGTAGGTATCATCACAAATACATTGAAATTGATTTAGATTTTACTTTCATCTGGTTTCCAAATTTCAATAGGTGAAAATAAGGTAACTCCATGATAAAAGGAAAAGGTGAAACATGTTGACCTCATATGTATAGAAATGTTAAATTAAATAGTTTTGACCCCTAGGGGTGTAGAGGTGTACCGTAGAAGTGCTCTTATCTATATTATAATGGTAGTATGTGTTTTGTGTGGGGGAACCTTCTGAATGGATGGTCAGATCTAAATTATGCTACTATTACGGTGTATTTACCAATGTGTACCGTAAAAGAGATAAAAAAAAGCCTAAGCTCAAGTTTTTTTTTACTTTGAAGTCCCAGCGTTGCAAAGGGCTGACATAATGGACGAATTGATAAAATTTACCTCTCGAGGCATGGTGATTTCTCAACTAAGGCCCATCAAACACATGAAGATCCAGAAAATGCACGGCAGTGTATTTGGTAGCACCTAAAATAACGTATTTGTTAGCGTATGGATCTCAACACGGCCTTCACAAGGGAAAAACCAAACAATTATTAAGTGATCAAATCTTGACAAGATTAGTCAATGCAATCATACGAACTGCACACTAAAACGCAGGTTTTCAGATGCTTTAAACCGGAGCTAACAGAGTAACAGATCGTATCTCTCTCGATTAATTAGTATGCCAATTTATTTATCTGCAAATCCATGCTAGTGTGCACGCACCCATGCGTAAAAAAGTTTCAGAGCTATAATTTTGGCATGAAAAACAGCACTGAACCAAAATCATGCGTAGTGCCAAGGGTTGAACAAATGGCTCACCTGAGTACGAAGGATGTGGTGACTTTAATTAAGTAGAGAAGGACAGCAACCCTCAACAGCCTCCAGCCTCCCCCAACACAGGAGCGACCAGCGATGTTTATGCCAGTTGGAGGAGGATATAATTGAAATAGCATAACAACAAACTATCGGTGGTGATGACTTGTACTGTGTGGTCTGACTCTTACATGTCAGGTTTTGCCGTTGTCTTTGGGATGCTTTCAGCAAAGCAAGCGTGTTTCTTTGCTTGGGGTTGCTGCCAAAGAACAAATTAAAGGTGGACTTGTCGTTCTGCTAAAGTAAGCTGATGCCTTCAAACACAACCTAAGAAGGAATATGTTTCGCCATTGATCAGTCGAGTGTTCTTTAGTTTGATTCCATACAGTTTTAGGGCTATTAGATGGTGCTTGAGATATGCATGTGTCTGTCAGGTTCCACCCATTACCATATTCGATTCCGTAATGTTCGTCCGTGTGTGCTTACGCTCAGGCGTGGCGCGAATTTGTCATATATGGGGCATTGCTATAGATCCTACTATGAACTTGATTTTTAAGGGGACTTCAATCCCATATGATATCAGCATAATAGAAATACAGAATTGCTCAAAATCGGTCACCTGAGAATAGATAAAATTTCAGTCGACGTATTTACACTAGCAAACAACTAAATTTATATATAGTTGGATGCTCTAATAAGTGCACAAATTAATTGTAAAAAAGTTCATGTACTATTTTGGCATATACATTTGATTTTATAGGTAGTCTCTTTTGTGCATTTGTGTTTTTTTCTTTTCAATGAACATGAAACAACGAAAAAATATCATCTAGTTCATTGATGCACTTTTTTACCATACCAAACTATATGTAAATTTAGTTATTGACCGATGTAAAAGACATCGACCGAGAATTTTTCTATTTTCAGGCGACTGATGAGAAGTCAAGACCATAGAAATAACCCTGCTGACAACGCCACTGAAACGAGACTGTTCAATGATGTTCTTAGTCACTTGGGGCTTGCAGAGATTCCTTTAAGGGATCATCAATATATATGGAGCAACATGCAAAGAAACCATTTTCTTCAGCAACTTAACTGGATTTTCACTTCTCCCAGTTGGACCATCACCTTTCCTAACACAGTGGCGAGATGTTTGCCTCATTCAACTTCAGAGATCATATACCCTGTCTAGTCAATATTGCAACTAGCATCCCAAGAGCCAACATCTTTCACTTTGGGAGATTCTGGATAGACCTTTCTGAGTATATGCAAACAGTGGAATATTATTGGAATCTTGGTAACATGGAGGCTAACCCAGCCGCGAACATCTCAGCAAAATTCAAAACTTTGAGACATGCTATGGAAATCTTTGCCAAGAGCTTCTCCAATCTGCCAGAACTTATCAAAGCTATCCTAGGGTATCTTACATTACCGAATCTGTTTTAGGGTCTCCCCAGGCCCCTCCAATCCTCGGTCCCCTTCGCGCCTTCACACCTTTGGATCAGCTCTTTCAGGGTTGCCCCATGGCCGTGCGGATGCTGATCTGGTTCCGCAGACCACGTGGCTTGCCACCGGATTTCTCCCGAAGCGGCCTTTTTGCCTTGCTATGACATCACCCTGCACTCTTTTTAATTTTGTGGACATGGACCTATTGAATAGGTATCACATCTCAAGAAAACTTTCTTGTTAATCCTTGAGGCATCAAGCCATGACATTACCAGAATATGATGGATTGATCCTTGAGGTTTGAGGCCATGACTTTAGCAAGAATTTTGATAAGTGCAACCAAAATCCCCCTTCAAGCCATAAATGCGTGTTGAGTAGTACAATCATCCAGATCATGCATGTCAGGCCACAAATGCCTTTTTTTTTTTTTTGAAAAAAAGGCAGAAGGACTGCCTATGTATTAATATAAGAAGAAAGTACAGGTTGGGGGGAAGCCCCCCCGGGCTGGTACAAGATTAAGGGATTACAAAGTGAACTCCTGGGACCGTCCAGTGCCGCAGGTCATCTAAGAGCGAGCCAAAGAAAATGGCTACTGGGCGCTCGGAGTCTTGGAAGGTACGAAGGTTCCTCTCAAGCCAAAGGTGCCAAAGGGTACCTATGATGACTGACCGAGAGCCTTGCGAAAACCGGCCCTGAAGGATGTCTTTTGACCACCAGCTAGGGAGGGTAGAGGTATGGATCCAAGCAGCTAGGTTGAGCGCCTGGATGTCGAGGGCGACGGAAAGTCAACTCCAAACTTGCGTGGAGTAGTGGCACTCGAGGAAGAGGTGCTTCGGCGTCTCCAAATTGCGACGGCAGAGGGCGCAAAAATAGTTGTTGGGCAGCTGGCGGTGGAGAAGGGCGTCGGCGGTTAGGACGCGCCTATGCAGTAAGAGCCAAGTGAAGAATTTGCACTTCGAAGGCGCCCAATGTTTCCAGAGGTAGTGGAAGGCAGGAGGGGCCTAGCGCCCGAGGAACTGAAGATTGTAGGCGGACTTGATAAAAAAGATGCCATTAGGCGAGAAGCGCCAAAGCACCTGGTCCTCAGTGTTCGGGTTCAGCGTAACTTGGAAAATCAGCTGAAGGAGCTGGACCAGTTCCGGCACAAGCTGAGGGGTAAAGTTGCGACGAAGATCAAAAATCCAGTTATTGTTGGCGAGGGCATCAGCCACAGAGCGATTCTTTCTGGAGGAGAAAAGGAAGAGATGCGGTGCAATGGCCCTAGGAGCAGGCCCCTGTAGCCAGCGATCATTCCAGAAGGATAGGGACTGGCCATTGCCCAGGAGGAAATCAGCACCAGTCTGGAAAAGGTCCTTGTCAGGAGGGGGGAGGGTCAAAGGAACCCACCCAAATCCTGCAAGGGGAGGATTTGGCGAGCCAAAGCTAGCGCAAGCGAAGTGCCTGGGTTAAGCGACCTAGGTCGGGGACGCCTAGGCCACCCAAGGAGGTCAGGGAGTAGATAAGGTTCCAGTTGACCCAACATTTGCCTCTGGCCGTAGTGTCGGCACTGCTCCAAAGCCAGGCTCGTCTGAGACCATCAATCTTATTAAGGACGGACGGGGTTGGTTGGAGGACCGAGAGAGAGAAGGTGGGCAGGGCGAAGAGGACCGCCTTAAGGAGGGTTAGACGCCCACCTTTGGACAACAGGGGGCCACGCCAGCCAGCTAGGCGACCCGCGACTTTGTCAATAAGGGGTTGGAAGTGGACGTGGTGGAGGCGTTACAAATGCAATTTGAGTAGTACATACATCCCAGATCATACATGTCAGGCCATAATTACAGATTTCTTATTGTACAGTATGCCATTTGTTAAAATCTTTGAAAGTCTTCAGTTAAGTTTGTATGACCTGAAGTGTTTACGAGTAAAATTCTGCAAGCACAACACAGGGCCCTCCCGGTTATCGTACGTTGCAAAGCACCAGGAGACTGTGCTTTACAGCTTGCCATGGCAACAATGATATTGATAGCAAATTGTAACAGGTTCAAATTAACCAATTGCAATATGGGAGGGTCGATTTGTAAGTTGCATAAAAATATACGCCGCATTAACTTGAGCCAATTTTTTGGGCCCAGATCATCGGATGCTGCAGGCCTAGCCCATCCATGAAAGACGTGGAGACAAGCATGTATAGATGTGATGGTTAAAAATGCCCCATGAAACATACGCCTTAAGAGATGAAACGTAATGTGTGCAGCATGTATAAACTTAAATATGATATAATTATCTCTATGATCATCTCCATGGTATATCACTAATCCTAATTAAGAATGCAAAGTCGCCATGTAGTTGAGTAAGGAAGGGGTATGAGATATGAACAAGATGGTCCAAGTGTTATTGTGGACGGTAATACGATATTTTAGCAAAGCATGCGTACTTTGCTAGGATCTTGGAGATACTCACAATTATTAGTGTATTATTATATTTTGGGAAATTTTGTTTTGTACAACTACAAGAGATCAATGTTTCGAAATATACCACTTCGTCTCATTAATAGTGGGATGGTGTGGTATATTTCGAAACTTTTGATCTTTTCGAAAATAGTAAAGGAATTTCTCCTCTTATTTTTGATTAAATATATTCTTTATTGTAACTTTTTCTATGTTTCATCGAGTGCATCAAGACAACACAGAAAGCAGGCAGCCTCATGGGTTCCTTGCTCTCTTTGAATGGAGAAGAAGCTATGGTGATGATGTGGAAAGGGGATCCTGCCCAATGGAAAGCACGTAGAGAAGCTACAAGCCGTTGTGTTTGTGACTTTGTGTATATTGAATGTTTGAATGAAAAAAAATCCCCTTACAAGATCTTATGCGACAGTTTCCTTACAATATTGCACATAAACCTATCCATCGAATTACATTTTAAATAGATTTGTTTGGTATGAACTGCTTCAAAATTTCCGAATTTGAAATGTGATAATCGTCTTCAGAAGGTGCTTATCACAAGTACTGTAATTAAATCCAAATAGAAGTCACGATCAATTTTGATTAAGTTACAATTTCAATTTCAAAAATCTCGAGTAACAACAATGTCACTAGGACAACTATTTAAATTACGAACAATGTATGTTTTGTTTTTCGAACCATCAATCGGCTCAAACATTGGTGGCTGTATTCACTGACAGAATCATGTCTGCATGCAGTTGCTGGCACGGGGCACCTAGTGTATCCTGACCCTCTTTCTACAGCAACCTGGGAGTCCCCTTTCTCACCTTGGTAGCCTGCTCAAATGCATACGCCATCTCGATCAACCTTGGCTCGTAGCCCTTCAATCCTCCAAAGCAAAGCCCAAAGGGGACTCCCAGGTTGCTGTACCCAGCCGGCACGGTGATCCCCGGCATGCCGCCGATGGCGAGGACGGTGGAAGCTCTGTCATTGGGCGTCACGTACGATTGCGTCGAGCTGGTGGTCCTTCATCAGCTTCTCCAGTCCGTTAGCTGACAGCTTGTTCAAATGATGGATTACGGCTCTCTCGGGGGCACCAATGCCGGTTGTGTTTTCAGCCACGAGGAAGATGAATTGCCCAAATTCTTTTAGCTTCTCCGGTTTCCAAGAATTTTGTTTAGTCGGCATTTTGAACGTCAAGTGAAGATTTAATCAGAATAATGAGTAATTTACATTTATAATAGAATCTACAGTACAATTCTACACTAATAATCTCCACTGATATGACAGCTACAGCTACTGGAGAGTGCAAGTACATGGTTCAGTTAGCTGATGGACACAAGTAGCAGTGCTAATTAATTCTTTATTTTACATAACAAGGTATATTGTTTTAGAAATATATTCAATTTAAGAAAACATGATTGTTATAGCATTGTATTAGGGGACCTGCCTGGCATGGCGGGTTAAGAATAGAGCAACTTGTGCATTTATAAGGCGCACAAGGTTACTCTGTAAAGACAAATGTTGCAAATTGTCCCTAGCTGGCGTATGGTTTGAGGCAAAGGAGGTTAAAAACCTCCCTTGTCCCCCCATATAAAGAAAGCACCAGGGGGTCATCCCTAACTTCTCCCCTCATTTTTTTCACTCTCCCATGCTCTCCTAATCTGGTCCTAATACCTAGAGCATCTCCTTGCCCTCTTCCATAGAGGCAGGAGGAGTGCCACCCAAAAATTCATGGTTATGGGCTAGCCCATCAACATTGGCACCGTCCGTGGGGACGACAGGTCCAAATCCCTCACCAAATCCCAAATTGGATCGGTCTTTCCTAAAAAAAAAATGAAAAGACCGGGTTTCCTCGTCCGGCGACTGGCTTCACTGTGGTGCTGGCCGTGTTGGCCGAGCTCTCCACCTCGCCTACTCCTCTCTGTGTCACCGTGGCCCAGTCTGACGTTCTGTCATCGCTGCCCAGCTAGGCGTCGTCTAGAGATGCACTGATGGACAGGCGCACGTGCTGCTCCTCCCACCGCCGCTCGCGCTCGTGGCTGCCGCCCTCGCGCCATGGCTGTTGGTGTCCCACCTCCTACTCCTCCTCCAGCCACCGCCCGCGACGCCAGAGGCCTGCGTGCCCCGCCGGCGTCCCATCTCCTGCTCTTCCTCCGGCCACCATCCGCGACGCTGAGGGCCTGTGAGCCCCGCCCCCGCCTCCCTCTAGCCACCATCTGCGATGCCGGGGCGCGCACCTCCACCACCACCCTCTGGCCACCGTCCGCGATGCCATTGGCCGCGCCAATCAAATTGGCCTTAAAATCCTCAATTAGGGCCTTGTCTAACCACCCACCCGAGCCCATCCTAGGGGTCCTTCCTCCGTAGATCCAGGCCAGGTTAGGGAGCCATGGCCGCCGCCGCCACCGTTTCCTTGCCTTTGCTCAGCGTCACCCTACCGACCACCAATCCGAATGGCGGCCGGGCCCCTCGCCACTGATCCGAGGCTGGCCGTGCCCCTTGCCGCCGACCAGAGGCTAGCCGCGCCCCACACATCGATTCGAAGGCCGGGCGCGCCGCTGCCATCGACCGGAAGGCCGGCCGCCCTCGCCGTCGACCGAGGCGCGCCCTCACCGTCAACTGAAGGCGGTCGCGTCCCTCGCCGTCGACCCGAAGGCCGCCCCCTCGCCGTCGACTCGAAGGTCGGACGCCCCCTCGCCGTCGCCTGAAGGTTCACCACCGCTCCCAACCTGTTAACATATTCCCTGTTGGAAGTTTGCCTTTATTAGGGAGAGTCGATACTTTCCCTAGTACGGGTTAACACTCCAATCGATCATATTAAATCCCAGTTTATTAAAATATTTTATTTACAGTATTAAACTGCATGCACTATAAGTAATTAAACCTGTCTGCTTAATCATGATATATCATGCCATGTTATCATTTGATATTATTCTATCTTGATGATATTACCTTGATATAATCATCTGTCATTTGATTTTATTAATGATTGCCTTGATGATCACCATCACCCTTGATAGACTGTTAGGTTGAATAATATAATTTTAGACTCTTAAGTCTTGGTTAAAATTTGCTTAGACGTTGCTCAAGTCCAATTAATAATTTTTGGGCTTAACTAGCTTCGGAACGGTAAACCGACATTCACCGAACATGATTACATAATGAACCAGGAAACTGGAAATTGGGCCTGACATGCCAGTGTGCGTGTGTCTGATTGTGATTGGAAAAGCGGACGTGGTCCGGCTTGTGGTTAAGATGGAGTAGCTTGGCTACTGGTGTGATGTGAAGAGAGCTATACGTTCACAGACGCGGTGCTAAGAGGAGCGCGGGGCAACACGCGTAGCTGCCAATCGCTGCCACCAAGGGTGGTTCTGCCACATCGTGTGTAGGGCACACGGAGGAACGATAGCGGGAGAAGGAAGTGATTGTGAATGTGTGTGGACTGGCTGGGTCTGAGGTGGGACCGGACGGGCATGCAGTGCTACAAGCAGCGGGAAGTCGCTGACCAAATGGCTGCGGGATTTGTTTCCAAGCACCACAACGCATGGCCATCGCGCGGTAGTGCAAGTAATGGGGATTCAGGAGTAGTACGGCCTGTAGGCATACCCTGTTTGCTGCTATGCTTGAGGTGAAGACAGGATCTTATCGTCATCCGTGAGATGATCTAAGTCTTACGTGACAGGGAGCGGTGACTCTAGTGCGGGCATGGCAACCCGGCTAGGGAAGAACGGGCACTTCACTGGCGTAAGATCCACAATGGGTGCGCCACACCCGGAATATGATGGCGGGTGTGTGAAGAAAGTTCTAGGATGGGTGTGGATTGTGGATTGTGGACTGTGGAGTGTGGATTGTGATGGACAACAATAATGAAAATAATGCTTAATAGAACTTTGGTTTAAAAGTTGCTAAGTCATAGGCTTTAGTTTATAAAACTTGCTTTCTGCAAATAAATAAACCCTAGCCTTTCCTTTGGAACCCCTATCACTAAAATTGCATCAGGTAGGATGTTAGCTCGCTAGTGTTTGGATGACACTGACCTCACATTCGTATTCTCTTTTAGATGGAGAGTATGAGCAGGATCAGTACGCCTGCCATGAAGACGAAGAACAAGTTTATGCTGACGATCAGGACAAGACATAGGGCGTCTCTCCCGTCGAGTGCTTAGGCATAGCTGACACGAGACCTTTTGGATCTTTTGGTCCTCTCCACTCTAATCTTTTGAATATTCTGACTATTTGGGCCAATGTGTCGCGTTGTAACACTAAAATAGCCATTGGGCTTAATACAGGTATTTTGTGTAATATAAGTCTTCCGCTTGTATGAAATGATCCGGCTATGTGAATGGTGTGTACTAGTGTACTGATCCATGGACTAGTGTAGATCAAGTGGTGGGCAAAGGACAAGGCCCCATAGAGTTGGTACCAGAGCATACAACTATAGGAGCCCTAGACCTTGTCCGTTAGTCTAATTATTTTAACCTAATAAAGGAGATTTCTTTACTCTCTAAAATCACCTCATTATAAGATTGATTGCGCTGTATTCTTTTCTTCTAGATGTTTTTGCTTAAAAGCACTAACTCTCTAATTTGTAAAACTATTTTGTAGATGGAGGTTCCGCACGTAGGTTTTATTGATGAGCGTTCCACTTTTGGGTTTACGTCGGGACCCCGAGGGGAGAACGCTCGAGTGCTGCAGGAGATGACTGACTACCTGAGGTTCGAGGGAGCCCCCACTTACTTTTGGAGATTTATACGGACCTTGCCCCGCCTCGCCTACGAGGTTGAGGTTAGGGTTTACTACATGCCCGACGTTGTGGCACACCTCTTCCAGACGGTGGTGCCCCGAGACCGGCTGGACTACGCCATCAGCGATGCCGCTATGTTGGCGATCCAGGAGCTCCAGGAGGAGTACGTCCTCAACCTAGTTGGAGGACCCTTCGTGCACCTGCTGGACGTCCCCCTCCACCTGCTCCCTGGCCTTGGAGAGGCCGAGTACGGGGAGCTGGACCCGGAGCTCCTCCGCTTAGTCCGCCTGCACCGCGGAGCCTTGGAGGAGATTCAGATCCTCCGTACTTCATTGCGGGAGACGGATACCCGCGCCCGTAATTCTTACCGCCAGGCCTACCACCTCTCCGGCCACCTCCAGGTCTGCCAGTAGGAGAGGGACGAGGCCCTTGCCAAGTTGGATCTACTGGATCCCGCTCACCACCCTCGTGCTGGGATGGACCACCCCGGTCCACTTCCAGGACCGCCACCGCTAGCACCACCGCACCCACACTGGGCACACTCCCGCGTTACTCCGCGGAAGAGGTGCCTACCGCCCAGAACTTTGGTGGGGATCCCCCTCCACGACCCTCCGCTGGAGGCTCCTCAGCCTCTAGCGCCTCCCACCAGCTCTTTTGATGCCGCTCCTCCAGCGTTAGCCTTAGAGGACTACCTCTACGCTCCGAGGAGATACCCCGCAGACCGCCCACCGTACACCTATTCCTGTCGTACCCGTTAGGGTGTAGAGGCAGTGTACTACTTTTGTTGTATAGCTCATCTGTAGGAGCTAGAGGTTGTAGCTGTAGATGTAGCTCAGGAGTAGACTACATGCAGCCTAGTTGATGTTCTGTTGCTTTTGTCATGCCGTAGTAGATGATCGGCATGAACTCCTTGTACTAGTTGATCTGTTTTAAACTACGTATGGATCTCTCTTCCTTTAAATTGTGGCTTGGCTTGTATTTGGATCTTACTTCGCTTTTGTGGTCATCATGCATGCATATAGAAATTGTTTTTAAATTAGTAGTAATTATGCAGATGGCTCGTGGGCATGCTGCCACAAGAGGCTGAGGTGCCGGTGCCGCTAACAATCGGGGCCGTGGTCGAGGCTATGGCAATTTGCCCCCACCACTTGCTGGAAACCCTACCACAACACAAGTTTTGGCATATCAGGCAAGATGCTTGGTGCCATACTTGAAAGCCAACAAGCTACACAGCAAGCCGCACAGCAGCATCAGGGATCTAAGATGGCTGATTTCATGAGGACTAAGCCTCTAACCTTCACCTATGCCACTGAGCCTACCGACGCGGAGGATTGGTTGAGGATAGTCATCCGCCAGCTGAACTTAGTCCGCTGCCCAAATGAGGACTAGGTGCTATTCGCCACCCAACTGCTTGAAGAACCCGCCGAGGTGTGGTGGGAAAAATATCTTGCTACCCGCTCAGAAGATGCACAGGATGAGGAAGAAATAGAGGAGGCCGATAATAATGAAGAACCGGGTCAAGATGCTGGCAATAATGCCAAGGGAGGAGATGAGAATGAGGTTGAGGAACAACAAGAAGTCTCAAACTTACAGGCCGCCACCTGAAACATTCCGTGGGCTGAATTCAAAAGAGCATTCCGGGAAAACTACATTCCGCGAGGTGTGCTTCGAATGAAGAGACAGGAGTTCCACAATTTGTGGCAAGGTAATATGACGGTCAATGAGTATTTGACCAAGTTCAATCTGCTTGCTCGGTATGCTCAACAAGACATAGCAGATGACGAGGAAAAGATTGACAAGTTCCTGGAAGCACTACAACACACCTAGGATTCTGTGACATTAGGTTTTTGTCACTGATCAGTAAAAATATGTCATAAACTGCAATCTGTGACGCTTGCATGACGAATTTTGGTTCGTCACCTATCTGACGTGGCTAACCACCTTCTGTGATGATTTGGGGTTTTTTCGTCATAAATTCTATGACGATATTAGTTCGTCATTGATTTTGTGACGTTTCAAAATTGTCATTGACCCAGGAAAAAACATCACTAAGTATCAACTAAAGCTATTGCCACGTGGATTGAATTCGTCATAAAATTATGCACCCGATGACATGGAACTGATGTGGCAAACGGTAATTCATAGGCCACATTACAGATAGCTCACAGAAGTATATCCAGTGTCATAAAAATATCCATAATTCAAAGATGTCCGCATTTCAGCATATATCCGAATTCAAAGATGTTCACATGACCATAGCTCACGAAGTTTAAATATCCACTTTACAAAATAATAGCAGCCACAAGTTCATTTCATAGGCCACATTACATCAACCAACAACACAGATAAACAAAGTTGAAGCTACGGTAGACTGATTGTAAACAACCAGCAACCTGTTCAACCATCTAATAGGAGGAAGCACAAGTTAAACCAGGAAGCACTTGTGTCCAAAAACCAGCCACCAAGTGATAGGAACTAGAAGTTCAACCAGCAAGCACTTGTCCAAAAATAGACAGAAACAGCCACTAGCTGCTAGGATCCAAAATGATGCTTCATACTTTGAACGCTGTCAGCAGAAGAGTATTAATTACGAGAAGATATTCCCAAATGATGCTTCATACCAAGTTCATGAAAATATTTGTAATCACATTTATCTGAAGATACAAAAATAATGTAGCCCATATTTCATATCATCGTATTTGTGTAGTCAAACAATCCCTATGGTCCCCATAAGAAATGACCGAATGAACTTACCAGATTTGCAAACAAATTACTGCCACTATTGATCAATTTCAAAGATATGCTAGCTTTTGAATAGTTTATAAGAGAATCTTTTTCAAGTTTATCAGCCTGAAAGGGTAGATGAATAGTTAAATACCATGTTAGTATGTAAAAAGCATGAAATGGAATATCACACAGTGCTATCAGCATGCAGAGGATTATTTAAGGGGACAACCATTCTAGCTTGGTCATGGTTTAAAATCAACCAACCTAGCTTGTTGCTAATGCACAAAAGGCCATGCTTGATGCTTTACTCCAAACCATGGCACTTGTGGTCTGCAAGAGAAAAACCCCAACATTCAGAATTGAGCAATACTTTGGTTCATCTAGCTCGTGCATTCACACGTTATTCATATAACATATTGAAAGCTACCACGTTATTCATATAACACGTTATTCACCCTAAGAGACTAAGATAATCTTATCATCCATCCATCTCACAATCAATGGAGAATGTCTTTGTACCCCAAATCTGAAAGCTACCACTTGAAAAATAATAACTTGACACATCCATCATTGATTAGAAGATGGATGGAAGAGATGACATAAAGCTAAAGTTTGCTTTTGAAAGCAAAGGCAAGTGACACTGCATTTTGTCGTTAATCCAAAAGAATGTCACAAATTTTGCAAGTGTAGCATCACTAATAAAACATGTCTGAATGTATACAGCTAAGGGAATCAACATGGTTATGTAATTACCTGAGTTTGCAAGGTCAATACTCGATAAGAAAAATGTTGCAAAAATACCAAAAACTTAATGATACCATCAGAGAAATAAATGATTCTATCTACTTTATATATTGTCAAAGTGTCAGTGCCACTCCATGATATGCCAGCAGGAAATTAACTCAGGAAGAATTCAACCATTCAAAGAAATCAAAATTCAATAGAACAGTTATGATTATCAATATATCCATTAGCTATATTGCATCACTGTTTTTTTTAAGAGCATAGAGGATTGAAACTTTGTTTTTCTTCAGCTGGTGGCACACGATCTATTGATAGCACGCCAAGCCTCTAGCACACGATCTGTTTCTTTCACCCCATTGTTGGACTGCTGCCCTAACCTACAAGGCTTCACAAACAGAAGAAAATAACATCTTTTGACTCTAATTGTAGTGTATGTGTATGCAAGCTTTAAATGCAGGACTCATTTCTTAGAACCTAATTATTACCATGGCTAGACCAAGGTTCATGCGTGTCAACTTGTTAATAAGCCAACCCAAACAGAAGAAAATAACAACTTGTATATGCTCAGTACTTGTACCTGCGAGGAACAAATGGAACAAATGGAAACACCTCTTTCAGTATGTTGCAACATAGAGCCTGCAATCCTCTGTTCAGCAACTTTCTCATAATCGTATTTGAGATCTGTAGCAGAACCTTTTAAGCCTCTTATACATCAAGTATTTGAGATCTGCATCGTGCCATGAAAGGGATGGCGCCCAGCTGCAGAGGCGTTGATTGGGGGGCAGCAAGGATGTGAATTGGGGCTGCTCGATCTGAGAAGAAGGGGGACAAAGGTGATTCCAGTGGCAGCAACAAGCCGCAGTATCACAGCAGCGGCAGTACCAAATCCCAATCAAAATTGCAGGAAACTTGTTATCAAAAAAAAATTTGCAAGAAACAAGAAGGGAAAATGGGGAAGGGGAAGAATAAGCTCACCGGTACTCACCTAGAAGAGAAATCAAAGAGAGAGCTGCCTCCCTGCTGCAGCTGGACATGGGGGAAGGAGGAGGACTGGGGAGGACACCGGCCTGTGGAAAAACCGAGGGAGAGGAAGGGCTCGGCGTTGCTGCTCCCTGACCCGCTGCATGCGAAGAGGGGTGAGGCTGCCTGCTGTAGGGGATGGCCAGCTGCAGAGGAGGGCATGGGCGCCGCCGGCTGCTGCTGCTTGAGGGCGCCAAGGAGGGGAGCTCGCCTGGGGAGGGAGGAGGCGCCGACTTGGACAGCAAGGAGGAGAGGGGAGGGCTCAGCCTCCTGCTTGTTTGGTCGCAGCGTGGATCTGGGGATAGGGGAAGGGAGAAATTTTCAAAGCTCTAGAAAGGCAGTTGGCGGGCAGTGAAATTTTCACGGTAGAAGGCGGCAGAGCTGAATTATTTTGGTATAGTAGTGTTATCTGTAATAGCTGTATTAGTACTAATTGTACATTAATAGATTATTGTAAAATAAAAGAATTATATAAGTCTGAACGTGTACAGTTTTAAGAGTGAATAAACGTTTCACGTGTTTTTGCCCCTTTGTATGTATATCTTTATAGTGATTAGTGATATTCTTAAAAAAACAAAGTCATTATTAGAGAAGTTTGAATTAGGAGAAGCTAAAAATATTTATCACATGTATAATGTATAAATAAAGTTTTGACCAAAAACAAACACCGGCTGGGATGGGCCTGTAACCATTAAATGAAGTTTAGCAAGCCCAAAATGTATTTAAAATGAGTGTTCATGAAAATATTTTGTAAATTGCAACAAACGAAATTTTATGACGCTCTAGCTTTGTCATATGTGCTCACCGAACCCTAGTGACAACAATATTTCGTCACAAATTTTTGTCCAATGATCTATGACGTTTTTTATTGGACGTTAGTGACGTTTTTTGTGACGATTCCCCATATTTGTCACTGTTCCAACCCCGTATTGAACCTTATGACGCCTTCTAGAAAAATCGTCATAGATCAATGACGTTTTAGTCTGTTGTCATGCGAAAAACGTCACAGAATCCCAGGTGTGTTGTAGTGAAGGTATGGCCCCTACCTACCGTTCCAAGCTCATCCTTCACGATCACCCTAACTTTCAATAGTTAGTAAACAAAGTCCTCATCTTAGAGAAGGAGCTAAAGGGAGAAGAGGCCAGCCGCAAGCGCAAGTTGGAGGCACGGTCAGCGCAAGGAACCAGTCGGCCTAGACCCGCTCGCCCACATATTTGTCAAGGCCGCCACCCCTCGCACCCAAAGATATCCCGCGCGGACTTACCAAGCTGGTGGTAGCCGACCTGCTCCTCCTGTCCTGCACCTCCGCCTGTTGGTGCCCCTCGACCAGGGTGGTCTGCTAATGATAAGGCTGCTGGTACCTGCTTCAAGTGCCATAAGCAAGGTCACTTTGCCAATGAGTACCCGACCTAGAAAACCCGGCAGCCACGCTTTGATATCGCCCCACCCCGCGCCTAGCCCCCAGCCAGGCGTGGAAGAGGAACTGCCCCAGCCAAAACTGCCCCGCCAGCCTATGGAAGAGGACGCCTCAACCATCTCTCCACGGAAGAAGCTGAGGAGGCTCTAGGAGTACTTATGGGTACGTTCGAAATCTATCACCACCCTCCTCAAGTACTCTTTGATTCTAGAGTATCTCATTTATTCATATCTAAGGGTTATGTGGATAAGCATGAACTGCAAACTTTTTCCTTGGATAAGCCCCTAATTATAAAGTCACCCGGTGGAAATCTAGAAGCCACCAGGGCATGTAAGTGGGTAGACATTTCTCAGGAGACGATAAGTTTCCAGTTCGACCTAATGGTCATTCCCAATATGGGAATATGTGTGATCATTGGTATGGACTGGTTGACCTTCTATAAAGGGGTCCTAGATTGTGAAAAGAGAAAAGTGAGATTGGTTAGACCTCCTGGGTATGAGAGAGTTTGGAAGGTTGATGCCCCCTTCAGATGGGGAAGAGCCATTTGGTTCTTGAGGAAAGAAGATCCCGCAAAAGTGTCAGTAGTTAAGGAATATTTAGATGTGTTCCCTGAAGATCTGCCTGGGCTGCCACCTGATCGGGAAATGGAATTCACCATTGAGTTGGTACTAGGCACGACACCTATATACAAGACATACTTCATGATGAACCCTATAGAATTGGCAGAGCTCAAGAAGCAGCTGGAAGAGTTAATGCAAAAAGGGTTGATCCGTCCTAGTTCATCCCTGTGGGGATCACCGGCCATGTTCGTCGATAAGAAGGACAGAAGCCAAAGGTTAGTAGTGGATTACCGAGCCCTCAATGCGGTTACTATAAAAACAAGTACCCTTTGCCTCGAATTGATGACCTATTTGAGCAACTTCGAGGAGCCAAGAGGTTTTCAAAGATTAATCTTCGATCAGGATATCATCAAGTCAAGGTCAGAAAGGAACATATACCTAAGACGGCCTTTACCACAAGATATGGGCTGTATGAATTTTTGGTTATGTCTTTCGGACTTACCAATGCTCCGGTCCATTTCATGAACATGATTCTAATGGAATATTTGGACCAATTCGTCGTAGTATTCATCGACGATATTTCGGTTTATTCCAAGAATGATGAGGAGCACAAGAAACATCTAAGATTAGTCCTCGATAAGCTTCGAGAACACCAGCTTTATGCCAAATTCAACAAGTGCGAATTTTGGCTAAATGATATCAATTTCTTGGGGCATATCATTTCTGCTGAAGGTATCAAGGTCGATCCCTCTAAGGTAGCGACAGTTATGGATTGAAAATCCCCAACCACAGTAAAAGAAGTAAGAAGTTTCTTGGGATTGGCACGATATTATCGAGGGTTCATTGAAGGATTTTCCAAAATTGCTAGACCCTTGACCTAGCTATTGAAAAAGGAGCAGAAATTTGAATAGACAAAGGCTTGTGAGGAATGCTTCCAAGAGCTAAAGACCAAACTAACCACCGCTCCTGTGTTGGTAACGCCTGATACCAACAAAAGGTTTGAGGTATATTGTGATGCCTCCAAGCAAGGGTTAGGCTGTGTACTAATACAAGAATGGAGGGTAGTCGCCTATGCCTCTCGGCAACTCAGAAAGCATGAGAAGAATTATCCGACTCATGATCTTGAGCTAGCAGCTTTCATACATGCTCTCAAAATTTGGAGACATTACCTGATGGGTAAGCAGTGTGACATCTACACGGATCACAAGAGCCTGAAATACATGTTTATCCAAGCCAACTTAAATATGCGCCAAAGAAGATGGCTGGAACTGATCAAGGACTACGACTTGAATGTCCTATACCATCCAGGCAAGGACAATGTGGTGGCTGACACCCTCAGCCGGAAGTCGCAGTGTAATCATTTAACTGCCCTACATACGGCGACCCTTACGGACATAACCTGCGGAACAGAGATTCCTAAACAGATCGTAAAAGATATAGACGTACTGAACTTGAGTTTAGTGGAAACCGGTTACTTAGCCACACTGGAAGTTCAACCGGACCTGCTTGACCAAATCAAGGAACTACAAAAGAATCACTCTAGCACCCATAAAATTAGAGACCTTATAAAAAGGAGTCAAGGGTGCAAGGTTACAGAGGATGAACAAGGAACCCTACGGTTGGGACAAAGGATTTTCATCCCCCATGACCAGGAATTGAAGAATCGTATCCTAAGGAAGTCCCATGAATCCCCCTTCTCCCTTCACCCCGTGTGCACCAAAATGTATCAGGACCTGAAGACCTTATTCTAGTGGTCCCGGCTGAAGTGAGATGTGGCTGAGTATGTAGCCAGATGCCATACCTGTCAAATGGTTAAGGCCGAGCATCAGCGCCCGACAGGACTTCTGTAACCCTTAAAAATACCTGAATGGAAATGGGAAGAAGTGACGATGGACTTCATCTTAGGACTTCCTCGCACAAAGACCAGATGTGATTCCATTTGGGTCATTGTGGACAGATTAACCAAGGTGGCCCACTTCATTCCAGTCAAAACAACTTATAAAGGAGATAAGCTAGCTGAACTCTATATGGCAAGGACAGTCAGCCTGCATGGAGTTCCTAGGAGGATAATCTTAGACCGAGGATCCTAGTTCACTTCCTAGTTTTGGGAAAAGCTACACGGTGCCCTTTGGACCAGCCTATCATTCAGTACAGCTTACCATCCTCAGACCGATGGACAGACCGAGAGAGTCAACCAAGTCTTGGAAGACATGCTTAGGGCATGCATTTTGGAGTTCTCCACCGATTGGGAGAAATGGTTGCCATATGCTGAATTCTCCTACAATAACAGCTATCAGGCCAGTTTAAGAATGTCCCCCTTGGAGGCCTTGTATGGACGCCGTTGTAGGACACCTCTGTTTTGGTTAGAAGCTGGAGAACGACAAGTGTTTGGAAGAGAATCATTGCAAGAGGCCGAAAGGATGGTAAAGGTCATTCGAGAACGTCTATTAGCCGCCCAATCACGACAAAAGAGCTATGCGGACCATCGCCGTCGAGAGCTCTCTTTCGCGGTCGGCGATTTCGTCTATCCTAAGGTGTCACCATCAAAGGGAAATCAAAGATTTCAACAAAAGGGAAAGTTGGCCTCTCGATATATCGGACCCTACCAGATCACTGCCAAGAGAGGTCAAGTAGCCTATGAGCTGGAATTACCCGACGAGCTTGGTGATGTACACAATGTGTTCCATGTTTCACAACTCAAAAGATGCCTGAGAATACCCGAGGAAGAACTCATTCCCCAGCCACCAGCACCGTTGGACGAAGACTTCACCTATCGAACCTACCCTATTCGAATCCTCGACTACTCCGACAAGCAAATACGGGGCAAGACCGTTAAGTTATGTAAAGTACAATGGGACGACAAGTTTGGAAGGCAATTCTCATGGGAGCCCGAAGACAAGCTTCGCAAGGAGTACCCTCATCTGTTTACTATTTAGACTGTCAAATCTCGAGGTCAAGATTTATTTTTAGGAGGGGAGGATTTGTAACACCCCAAAACCTAGACTTTTGTTATGGTTGAAAAGACAGTGAATTCCAGGCTGCATTTTGCCCTATTTTTGGTCTTAGTTTAGAAAACCATACTAAATTGGAGCATACATTGGGTTAATGGATTTCTAGTATGATAAATCCTAAGGTCACCCAATTTAGTTCATAAAAATTTACCTAACATGAAATTTTCAGTAATTGAATGGTATATGCCCCAAATTTTAACTATATATAAATAGCCCCTGTCTAATTATTCCTTTTAAATCCCCTCTCAAAATTCAACCCAAATTTGAATTCCCCAACCTAGCCTAAGGAAAAAAATGGGTTCTTGGGGCCGGGCCCAACCCATTTTGGGCCCAACCCGACCCAAGCTGACCAGCTAGGCCCTCATCCTAGCCTTTTTCCCCCTAAGCGAGCCGACTGCACCCTCTCCTGGCTTACTCTCCCTGCCTCACCGCCTCCCGGCTCCCCTCTCGCTCGGCTCTGCCCTGCACGTGGGCCCATCCACCCCTCTCACCGTTCGGACTGGCGGTCCGTCGCCTCCCCCCCCGCCAGTGTCGGATGGCCGTGCGCCAATTCTTCTGCCCGAATCCGGTCGTCCCTTATTTCGCCCGGCTTGTGGCCGCTTCGCCCGCCTCTGGGCTGCGCTGCCCCGACTAGGGCATTGGTCACCGCCTGCTTCCCTGCCACCCCGCCCAGTCGCCGCTGCCACGACGTCGCGTCGCTGCCTGCCTCTACATTGTCTTCCCCGAGCCATGATGAAGCCCGCTGGCCCGACCGCGTAGCCGTGCATGCCAAGCTGACCATCACCGCTCTCTGGCTCGCCGCTGCCACGCCATGATGATCCCCATCCTATCCACTGCCACTGGCCACTTCCCTGCCTCTCTCTCGCTCCCGAGCGCTCCCGGGCTACAAAAACTCCCGCCGAGAGCCTTGCCCTTTCTTCCTGTTTCTGCCTCACTACTGCCGTCGCTCCCAACTCCCGAATTCGCCCCCGTTTTCCACCCCGTTGCCTTGCGCTTGCACCCAAGGCACAACAAACACCCAAACCCCCTAGTCCTCCAAGCAATCGGTCCAAGATTAAATGAAGCCCCGCAATTTAAGGTTTTCCTTCCCGCCGGTGCTCCGTTGACCGAACGGCCTCCTTTCTGATTTCTTCCTCTTCGGTGAGTCTCTCCCAAATTCCTTTCAGCTCGAGCATCTCTAAAGCCTCTCTAACGTTTTCCCCCGCTCAATTTTACAAGTCCGCCATTGGTATTGGCCCGCGCCGACGACCCTGTTCTGAGCAACTCCGGCTTCCGCGTCGCCAGCCCAATCTACGCCGCCTCCATCGCTATTCCTTGCTCGGTGAGAATCCTACTTACCCCTTGAGGCTCTAGCTAGAATTTTAGCCTTAGTGTCATTCGGGTTCGCCATCGATTCTTGATCCAGTAGCTCGCCGCCGCCCCGCGCGCAGCGCCGCCAGCTTCGGACTGTCTTTGGCTGATCGGCGATGGCACATCCTAGGTCTAGCTACTAGGTTCTCTTAGCGATCAAAAAGCAGCTCGGTGGAGCAGTGTCGCACCGCCGCGACCACGTTGGAGCTTTACCGGAGCACCACCCTAGGACTGGTCGATGAGGACAATGGCCCAGTGCGGCTCGATCGGGCATCAAGATTCGCGCCGATGTGTGACTGCTGCATCGCGTTGGCGCGCTGAGTCACTGACCGGTGGGACCTTGGTCCCACGTGTCGGGTTAAGTGTTGGCACCCGCCTCGCCGGTGCTTCCGCCTTCGCTTTGCGCCTTCTGGGAAATATGCCTTCCCCTGTCTCTCCCAGGCTGAGCTGCCTAAGGGCCGGCCCATTAATGTGCACAAAGTTTTTCCCAGAATTGCTGAATAAAAACAATTATGGATAATGGAATAGGTTGTTTAATATACCTAGAATTTCCTACAAATCTTAGAAAAATTTTGATAAATATTTCATAGCATGCTTGATTTATTAAAAAAAATCTAAGGAACAGTAACATAGATTTATGCCTCTGTATAAGTAACCTAGTTCTATTCTAGAATTTCTCTTTAGGGAATAAACCCAGAAAAGGAATAATAATTAAATAAATTAGTAAATGACTTTATAAAAATCTGAGAAAATATAAGATAACCTCTAATAACATGATACACATAGTAAAATTTTAATTTGGACTAATGACCCCTTTTTTCAGCCTCTGGATAAATCAAAACTTACCTCTTTAAGTGACTTATAAATAGGCTTGCCAAATATTTTAATTATCTAAAAAGTCCCTAAATTCATGAGAAAATTCCAGTAGGACATAAATAAGATTAAGGAATTTTTGAAGCTATTAACCCATTTTTAAGATCTTAAAGATCCACTGGATAATTATTTGGCCTTAATTACCACTTTCTCATATGAATTTATATAACAGTAATGAAACCTGAATTATTTTAAATACTAAATGACTTCAAATAAATCTTGAAATTTTATGGAAACATTGTTAACCCTAGTAAACTTATTAATATTATATGTCCCTACTAAAACTTGGTAGAATTATTTGACTACTTAGGATAAATTTCTACTACTTAAAAGTGGTTTGTGCTGAATGGTGATGAGTGGTGGTATATTTTTACTGGACCATTCTACCCTTCATCCTTGCATTAACTATACATATACCCAGCCCCACTACCTCCCTTGTCTATTCAAAATTTGAAATCACCGTTGGTGGAGCGGCAATATTTTGAAATCATTCTCGAAATGGGTATTTACTTCATTTTGATGCAATATTTTAAAAATGTAAAAATATAATAAAAACCATGTAAGCCAAGAAAATTGTCTAAAACAAGAAGACAATATTTAATTGCTTGAAAAAACATAATACTTCATAACTAGCGAAATTACTAGGCAGTTGAAAATGCATATGATAGATTCTAATATTTTTTTACTATTTATATTTTCGTAACAACGCACGGGCATTCAGCTAGTAAAACATATACGAATTGGTAAATATATAAGTATGCTATAAAATAAATAGTTAGTTGTTGGATTAAAAGACACTACCAACCAGCTATCCGTATACAATGGATAGTTTCCTAGAATCGATGAAGGAAATACTTCAAACAAAATTAATTTTTTACCTTATACATCTAATTGCTAAATCTATGGGTAAACTATTAAGAATAGCATTATGCATTATCACATGTCATCTTCATAACGTCCACACTACCGTTATCTTCTGTAAATTACTTTATAATAGTAGGATCATGGAACTTCCTCGAAATCTAGACTAAGACTTAATGTCAAACGCCGATCACTAGAGTTAGCGAGAGCATTTCATGCATCTTGCTTCCTATTGCATATTGGTGTTTTATTTATTGTTCCCCGAATTCGTTCCGTTAATAGACGTCGAGGAGCCCGAAGGACACTTCGAAGAACCATAGGAAGACCCCCACTACCGCAAGACCAAGGCGAGTTAACATCTACCCTTATGGGTGTTCACTTTTAATAGGGAGAGTCAGCTTTCCCTAGTGCAAGTTAACATCTACCCTTATGGGTGTTCACTTTTACTATGGCGAGTCAGCTTTCTGTAGTGCGAGTTAACATCTTCCCTGTTGGAAGTTTGCCTTTATTAGGGAGAGTCTATACTTTCCCTAGTATGGGTTAACACTCCAATCGATCATATTGAATCCCAGTTTATTAAAATATTTTATTTACAGTATTAACCTGCATGCTCTTTAGGTAATTAAACCTGTCTGCTTAATCATGATATATCATGCCATGTTATCATTTGATATTATTCTACCTTGATGATATTGCCTTGATATAATCATCTGTCATTTGACTTTATTAATGATTGCCTTGATGATCACCCTTGATAGCCTGTTAGGTTGAATAAAATAATTTTTGACTTAAGGGTCTTGGTTAAATTTTGCTTAGACATTGCTCAGGTCCAATTAATAATTTTTGGGCTTAAGTGGCCTCGGAACGGTGAACCGACATTCATCGGACATGATGACATAATGAACCTGGAAATTGAAAATTGGGCCTGGCATGCCAGTGTGTGTGTTTGATTGTGATTGGAAAAGTGGACGTGGTCCGGCTTGTGGTTAAGATGGAGTAGGTTGGCTACCGGTGTGATGTGAAGAGGGCTATACGTTCATAGACGCGGTGCTAAGAGGAGCGTGGGGCAACACGCGTAGCTACCAATCACTGCCACCAAGGATGGTTCCGCCACATCGTGTCCAGGGCACACGGAGGAACGATAGCGGAAGAAGGAAGTGATTGTGAATGTGTGTGGACTGGCCGGATCCGATGTGACTCCTAGAGAGGACCGGACGGGTGTGCAGCGAGGCACGCAGCGGGAAGTCGCTGACCAAATACCTGCGGGATTTGGTTCCTAGCACTATAACACGTGGCCATCGTGCGGTAGTGCAAGTAATGGGGATTCAGGAGTAGTACGGCCTACGGGCGTACCCTGTATGCTGCCATGCTTGAGGTGAAGACAGGATATTGTCATCATCCGTGGGATGATCTAGGTCTTATGTGACAAGGATCCGTGACTCTAGTGCGGGTGTGGCAACCCGGCTAGGGAAGAACGGGCACTTCGCTGGCGTAAGATCCACAACAGGTGCGCCACACCCGGAATATGATGGCGGGTGTGTGAAGAAAGTTCTAGGATGGGTGTGGATTGTGAATTGTGGACTGTGGAGTGTGGATTGTGATGGACAACAACAATGAAAATAAAGCTTAATAGAACTTTGGTTTAAAAGTTGCTAAGTCATAGGTTTTGGTTTATAAAACTTGCTTTCTGCAAATAAATAAACCCCAACCTTTCCTTTGGAACCCCTATCACTAAAATTGCATCAGGTTGGGTGTTAGCTCGCCAGTGTTTAGATGACACTGACCTCGTATTCGTATTCTCTTTTAGATGGAGAGTATGAATAGGATCAATACGCGTGCCATGAAGATGAAGAACAAGTTTATGCTGACGGTTAGGGCGAGGCATAGGGCGTCTCTCCAGTCGAGTGCTTAGGCATAGCCGGCACGAGACCTTTTGGATCTTTTGGTTCTCTGCACTCTAATCTTTTGAATATTCTGACTATTTGGGCCAATGTGCCGCATTGTAACACTAAAATAGCCATTAGGCTTAATACAGGTATTTTGTGTAATATAAGTCTTCCGCTTGTATGAAATGATCCGGCTATGTGAATGGTGTGCACTAGTGTACTGATCCAGGGACTAGTGCAGATTAAATGGTGGGCAAAGGACGAGGCCCCACAATGCCACTGCTAATTGCCCTAATCTTTTATATGCCATCGCCTATGTCTATGACAGGGGGGTCCTAGGCCTGTATGTCATGGACACAATGATGATATATGCGATAATGGGATTTTTCTCCAATGGCATATATGAAATTTTCCCAAATATTTATGGTCTCTAGATAAATTTAATTATTTTTACTTAAGTATTACTTCCTCTGTCCAAGTTTATAAGACATATTTCTGTTTTGCACATAGGCTAATGAGGCATTGAAAATAACTATACTACTCCTAGTTATTATATCTAAGTAGTCTATTCAATGCATGCATATAGGGAGTACAAGATAAAACAACATATTTATTAGAGATGTTGAGAATATGACATATTTATTTTGCATTGAAATATGAAATATGCTCTATATTAACGTCTTATATTTTTGGACGAAGGGAGTACTCGAATTGAATGATATGATACCATGGTTGACCACGCATTCATGGTAAGTTTGTCATGGAAAGGTAACAGTACCGGTATATTTGCATGCTTGCCTAGCATGCATGTACGTGGCACAAATCATGTTGAAATATATCGGCTACCTTTCTCCAACAACTTACTCCCTCTGTTTTTTTTGTTAAAGGCGTATTTTGTTATAGTTCTAAGACCAAGAGCAAGTGATAAGTTACTTCTATACCCTTAATAATTGTATGGTACCTATAATTACTTGTTGAAACAATCACCTCCATTAAATAGCATGAATGCATGCATGCGCATTTGAAGTCCTGTGCACTCCAACGACTGTGCACTCCAACGAAAAACTAGTGGATGCATGGGCGTTAATTAGAACGAAAAATTAGTTGGCGCCTAATGCAAACAAAACCGCTCTGTTGCAAAACGAAATTTAACTGGCGCCCAACGCTGAAAGGAAGAATTAGCTACCACCTAGTGCTTCCATCCCAAATGAAAATTTATGTTACTGTTGCCTCCTGATTCAAAATGGAAATTTGGCTACGGTGTCGCTCCTGATTCCAAATGGAAAACTGGTGGTGCCACCTATGTTGTAGACCTAAGATAAGTACCTCTTTTACATAGGAGCGAGGGGATAACCCCACTATTTTGTGTCCCAGGTGTCCTTTTTTAGGGGCCATCCACGAAGGCTGGCAGAGTAACGCGGAGCACAAGCGAAGTGCAGCGGGGCAACGGAGGAAGCAGGCGAAGCAAAGACTGAGTCTCCCCGGAAGGCTCGAAATGGTGAACATCGGAAGATAAAGCGAAGGCAGGCGGAGCGAAGTAGAACATAAGCGAAGCCCAATGGACCAAGGAGGATGATGACCCCAACCCCTTGTGTGCCAAACTCCGGGCAAAGAAGTGGCCATCTCCAGGAACTTTCAATCTGCCAACCTTCAAACAGTACAACGGCAAAGCGGGCTCCGGAATTCCTCCATGTCTACGACACGATGGTGGAAGCAGCAGGGGGAGATAATGACATCAAGGCCAAGGGGCTACTGCTGGTGCTGGAAGGAATAGCCCTCTCATGGTACTCCTCCTTGGAGCCCGGGTCCATTGAGAGTTGGCCTCAACTGCACGCAAAGATGGAGAAAAACTTCCAAGGAAACTTTGATGGCATGAAGGAAGAGAGCTGAGTGATTTGTTTGCCATCAAGCAACGCGAAGGGAAATCTCTCAAGAGCTACTTCTGACGATTTTCCAATATCAAGTGCCAGATTCGGGGAGTCAACGACACAACCATCATCCATGCAGCCCGCTGTATCATTTGACGCTAGAAGTCCTGCCGGTAAAGGTCTTTCCCGACAGACCTATTTTTCCCGACAGTCTATGTGTCGGCAATGCTGTATCTTTTCCGATAGACTGTTTGACCCTATTTTTGGCGACAGACTATCTGACCCCATCTTTGCCGACAGACTGCTTGACGGGAAACATTGTATTTACCGACAGACCATCTATCATTACCATTATTTTGAAACAAAAAAATAATAATTTTCACAATTATTAATACAGCCAAAGCTACAACATATCATGCATTCAGTACATACACATATTAACATTCAATCACATGCTGAAAGGGTAGAAATTGATATCATGCATTCAACAACTCATATCAACATTCATACATATCAACATTCTTTCAAAGCAACAACTCATATCATGCATTCAGCTCACATAGAATGAAATTGATCCATGTAGTTGTGCAAAATAACAGTACATACATCACGATTACATAGATTTGTCAACATGAGCATACCACTGCTAAATCATCAAAGGTTCACCATCAACCCCTTTACAAAATAAGTAGTTCATAACAATTCATAACAAAATGAACTTACAAAAAAGAATCCATCAGTTTGCTGCCCCTCAAAGGAATTCATGTTAGGTTTGCACCTCTAATTTTTCCTGAAAAAGAAAATGAAGTGACTTTGAAAAAGCACAACAATTGAAGGAATTAGTATTAACTTATACATTTTGACTCAGGTGCATGCTTCCATGCTGTTTATATAAAACTGGCTTAAACCAGTAATAAGATGAATAAAAACTCTCAAACAAGGTCGACAAGAAAGAAAGGTAGCTAACTAGCTATTGAAATATGTCCAAAGTGAACATTAGAAAAAAAATAAATACTTGCATTACAACATGAAGATGTCAGTGGGGTCTTGCATGCCTTTGTGTCAGCCTTCATCTACAATAATTATCACTAGTTAACAAGATATAATTAATCAATAGAGAAAAATAGAAATAACAAGTCATTTCAGTATTTACTTTTTTCGAAGGCCATGCAATGCAATAGTGGCGGGCTTCTGCCATTGTTTCGATACCATCATACGGACGGGGCAGCATGGCATCATTCCTTAGCACATAATTAACATTAACTTTGTAGTACTCATGGCCAAGGGGCTGACCACCCAATATGGTGCTTGGGTCCGTGGAGAGAATTGTTGCTTTAGCCACAGGGATCTCAGATTTCATAAGACCATATAATATCACATCCATACCACACTAATACATAAATCATTTGAGAGTAATTTAGAGTTAATTACAAGCAACATCTGTGTACCAATAATTGAATTATGCAGAAAAGGAAGAGAATGTTACCACGAGGTTGTCATCTTCGTTGCAAGAGGTTTAATGGTGGCTTGGAGCAGCAGGAGAAACCTTCCTTAAAGGTACGTTTGAGCCTGCAACTTGCTAGTCATGTTGGTCATGTTGTTCTTCATTAACATGTACTTGGTTTGTACTTTTGTTCTATAGCAAACAAAGAATTCTTTCATTACATGATATTGACATCAATTAAAGAAAGATGTACAAGAGATATGTAACGGTTGGTGAGAATTTAAATCATGGTGTGAGTTAGTGGTCTCCGCACGTTGTCCTAATTGAGATAATATCATCTCTTGCATTTGATTCATTTGTTGCTGCATGGCTTGCTGAAACTTCTCCAAGCGTTCACTTAGAGCCGCATATTGTTGCTTGGACTGCCTATTAAATTCCATTTGCATCTGGATTTTTGTTGGTATTTTACCTTGTGTTCCTGGTGTGCCAACATCTTGAGGAATTGGTCCTAAACCTAGCAGATGTACTCGTCCTTTTGGCTTCTTCTCTCCACAGACATGTGCATATAGATCACCTTCTTGAATAGTTCTTTCTATTAATTCTAGGTGGTTCGAAATAGCTTCTTCAAGTTGTTTCTAACAAAGGACACATTAGTTTCATAGGGTTATCCCAATTATAGCATTAGAACATAGGCATGACCTAAACTGGTGTAAAAGGTTGCAAAATTAATTTTAAAAACTTACAATTACTAGTTGAGCTTCTGTTAAAGGTTCTCCACTTTTTCGTGTATGTGTTTTTATAAATATCTTATGTCTTTTAGCAGCGTACCCACGTTCCTCAGCCTATGAACACAACAATTTTGTGAAGAACAATGACTTCAAAGAATGAGGTAAGAAGGTATTTTGTGCATACCAATTCATGGCCAACACGGGCAGAACTTACTTCACGTACGGTTTTATGTTGTCATAGTTGAAGACAACATATCCATGAGCTTGAGTCCATGTTTTATCATCTAAAGTGATACTACATTTTCCAGCCAATCCTCTACCAATGGTGCGAAAGAAAGGAATAGTGGTAGCGGTTGGCATATGCAAACCTGCATCATTTCTAACCCGTCGTGAAAACCGAGTCTCTCCTTGCAAATATCGAGAACAAAATGTGAGGCTCTCATCAAATAGATAGCCCTCTGCAATAGAACCCTCAGGATGGCTTCTAGTACGAACATGACCCTTTAATCGCATCAAATACCTAAGCATATACATGAAACATACCATATTATTATTTAGTTTGTATATATATTTTTTGAATGTGTACTTCAAAAAATTAATTTACCTCTCTATAGGGTACATGTTGCGGAAATGCACTGGACCGCATATTCTTGCTTGGGCAGGAAGATGAACCATCAAGTGTACATAATATCAAAAAAAGATGGGAAAATATTGTCTCGAGAAGACATAAGGTCCTGCTAATTCAGCCTCTAGATTTTCCATATCACTAATACTAATAACCGGTGAATAAATGTTCTTGAAAAAATTGATTACACGAGTTAATATTGCAGTGACATTTTTCGGTAGTACCCTTCTAGCAGTAAGAGGCAGCAAGTGTTGTATAAGAACATGGTTGTCATGGGTCTTTTGCCCAATTATTTTGTTCTCTTTAACATGAACATTACAACATATATCAGATACATAGCCATCAGGAAATTTAACTCCCTTTAATACCTCACAAAATAATGTTTTCTGAGCAGGACTCATTGAGTAAGGTGCTGGAGGTAAATGATATTCACCCAACACTTCTTTAGGATGAAGGTCCTTTCTAATGCCTAGAGCTTGAAGGTCCAAATGAGAGTTCAAGTTATCCTTAGATTTTCCATCTATTTCCAATATTGTATTTGTTATGTTGTAGCATACATTTTTCTCTATATGCATGACATCAAAATTGTTTCTCACAAGCAAGTCCTTCCAATATGGCAAACTAAAAAAAAATAGACCTCCTTTTCCAAATTATTAATGGCTCTCCTTTCTTGCGCTTCCGCTTTCTTGTTGGTCTCCTTCCAGATGGATCCTTCCCAAAATCTATATGCATATGTTTTGTTTGGGCCATAATTTCTTCCCCAGACAATGGCTTTGGTGCTGGCCTAAGCTCCGTCGTACCATCAAACAAACGACCATTAAAGCTCAAATCATGGTCTTCAAGCAAGAACCTACGATGTCCCATATAACGAGTGGCATTCAGGGTATGCTCCTTCACCAGAGGTAACGCATCCAGCCACATAACCTAGACCTGAAAAATCAGTAATGGTCCGCAATGCAGTTGGAAGTACTTGCCCTTTGAAGCATCAAAAGTTCTCACACCATTAACAAACATATTTACCATGTCAACAATTAGAGGTTCCAAATAGACATCCATATCACTACCGGGAGCATTTTTCCTAGGAATTAACATAGAAAGGATGAAATTTGGTTGCTTCATACACATCCATGGTGGAAAGTTATATGGAATTAAAATAACAGGCCAAGTGCTATAGGTTACATTCATGGATATGACTGGATTAAACCCATCTATAGCTAATGCAAGTCTGATATTGCGGCTATCCGAGGCAAACTCTGGATGTTTGTTGTCAAAATCTTTCCAAAGTGGAGAATCCACTAGATGCCTAAGTAAATCATCTTTTGTGCGTTGTTCGTCATGCCATCTAGCATGAGTTGTAGTTTTAGAACAAATAAAGTATAGCTGAAACCTTTTCTTTACTCGAAAATAACGAAGAACCTTTCTAGGAGCTCTATGTTCATGTCTCCCATCAGACTTCTTTGTTTTGGATTTCCACCGAGAAATTTTACTCTTTGAACAAATATTAGCATTTGCGTGGTCTTTCCAAAAGAGAATGCAATCATTTGGGCAAGCATGGATGTGAACATACCCAAGCCCTAAGCTTTTCATAATTTTCTTTGCTTCATTGTAATTTTTAGGTAGTGTCGATCCTTCGAGGAAAGCTTCTTTAAGTAGATCTAGTAGTAGGTTAAAACTTTTATCACTCCATCCCCCAAGTAATTTGGTATGAAGTAATCTAACTATGAACTGTAGCTTCGAAAAGTTCTTGCACCCGGGGTATAGCTCTTGCCTAGAATAATTGAATAATTTATGAAGGGCCTCTAAATTTTCATCTGGTTGTTCAGAACCAACTTCTTCGAAATCCCCTCTTTCATCTAAACCTCGTGCTAAGTCCCCAAGCAAGTCAGAAATATCATCATTTTCTTCTGAACACTCTCCTGCCTCAGCGTCACAATCATCACAGTTCATATCTGTTGGGACCCGACCATACAGACCAAACCCCTCTGCGCTACTGTACCAGTCCCAAGGATCAAGCTGGTACCACAGTCATACAGATTGATAAACAGCACCATACGCTTATTACATTAGAAATAATATAAATTCAAAAGGAGCAGAGTGAGCCATACAATAAATAAATGATAAAAGAGTAGCACAAATCAATAAATTGCGTCGATGCGACCCATCCAAACGCCACAGGCATCTGACCGGGGATCGCAACTAGAAGTCCTGGCCGCCCACGTCAAACTCGTCGTCGTAGACTGCTTCTTCAGTTCCTTCACCTGTTCGTTGGAATGAACAGCTCTACGTGATATGCGAGGTTGAGTACGCGAATTCTCAGCAAGTAAGGTCCGTCTAAATGATGATGTAGGATACAAAGACAGGGTAGGGTTGTTTGCGAAAAGCTAATTTCATAATCTTTCCCTATGAGTTGGAATACTGCAGCTTGAAATTTTAAGCAAAATTAACGAACCATTGTTTTTTAGTTTAACACCAGAATAGCCCTCGCGGCATAAATCGAAAGGCACTCACTGCCAAACCACTACATCAATTAAATTATTAAAACAATGAGACTACACCAGTGGATCTGTTCCGCGCCCACTTTTGACCGTGACCATGGCTACCATGATAGTTTAATCTCTGCAGAGAGGGTACAGTTTACCATGGAATGGATTCACCTTTCGGAGACTCCAACGAAGCCTTTGGTGAGGTACGCCTAGACTTGAGCCCGCCCGCTAACGATTCACCCCTTGGCAGCCTCCCATCAAGCCAGTGGCCCCCTCGTGCGCCTTGCAGGTCTGCAGTGGTAGTTAGCGACACCCACACCTCCAAGTGACACACCCAAGTCCAAGCATCCCAAGTTAATCAGCTAAGGCCTTACCATGTTAACGCCCATGGCTGTACTATATTATATGGGAATAGGCATTCCACCGAATGGAACGGTCCTTAAATAACCGGGGCGGCTTCCGCACCCCAAACAGTGCCTCACGCAACCAGCCAAACTTGCAATCCACCCCAAGTCAACTCACGCCACGTTGATTTTAGTGGATTAATTGATTTTAAAACCCCGACAGCCTCCCACTATCTCATTTTGCACCATACCCTGGAAGGAATACAACACCAGCTATGATACCTCTACTCACGCTAAGCAATCTAGCAAACATCAACTTGGCATAAATAAAACATAATATTCAACCTAGGGCAGCAATGGACAGCAATACATGCTAATTAATTATTAACACGTAATTAGGAACTAGCTACACAGTACCATGAAATAAATATAAAGATAGCATGCAAATTCAACGTCCAATAAAAATATTTTCAAAGTTAGGAGTGACATGCTTCTAACTTGCCTTGGTCGAGATACTGCAGATTGTCCTACAATTCAGCGACAATGATGGCGTCTTCACTGATTCCCGCACCGTCTACGCACGCAAAATGATAGCACAAATAAACAACCAGAAAATAGTAATAATTACAAAAATTACAAGAAAATAACAGTAGGTTGCATTTGATTTTAGAAACTTTATGAAATTTATTTCATGTGAAACAGAATTGCGGTTTTCTGATTATAATTTGGCAAAGCTTGCTATATTTTGCAAAACTAAAAAAACTAAGCACTGTAGCAGCTGGGCTGCTACTTAGCTTATGGCAGGTTCTTGAGGGAATAAATCCCCACGCGCAGTGAGCCGGTCAGAAGGGGGCTGAGAAATATGGAGTGAGAGAGAGAGAGAAAGAGAGAGAGAGAGCAGGAGGCGGCGCTCCTGTCAGTGCTGGCGGCGACAGCGACCGGCGGCGGCGGTCCGACGGCAGCTGGCGGCTGGTGTGGCAGCCGACGACCGGCAGCGACGTCGCACAGCTGCGGCTCCCGTGGCTCCCGGTGAGCGGCGACTTGGTGCGGCCACGAGGCGATGGCGGCGGCTATGGACGGCGGCGGCAGCAACAGCTAGACGGAGCAGGCCCCCCTGCGGGTCTCTTGACGGCAGCGCCTAGTGGCCAGCAGTGGTGGTTGTGGCGGATCCTCTCGGCGGTGGCGGCGGCGTCACACGGCGGCGACGGTGGCGCGGTGGTTTCCTCGGGCACGACGATGTCGCGGTGGCTAGCGGCGAGCAGGCGCATGTGGCAACGACGGGCGTGCCTCGCGTGGCGGCTCCCGGCGCCGGCTATGGCGGGTATCGGCGTCGGCGGCGTGGCCTCACGCGCAGCTGTGGCGGCTAGCGGCAACGTCGGCTTCCGGCGACAGCGGTTGTGGCTACGGTGGTGCGGCAACTCCCGTGGCTCCTCATCGGCAACGCATGGCAGTACTGCTTCCTAGGCGAGGTGGCTGTGATGGTGTCGCAGCGATGGCCAATGGCGGCAGCTGCGACGGTGGTCGGCGGTGATGGCGGAGTCTGACGGCAGGGCGACGCAGCCTCACCTCGAAGGCAACGATGGCTGGCGCTCCTCTCTAGTTCCCTCCTTGCTCTGCGTTGATGCGACTCGTAGCAAATCGATCTGCTAGCTTTTGGGGTGATAGTTCTATGGGTGGTTTTTGGGGTTAATAGGGCTGATCCGCCCGGAGTTAGATTCCCCCAGAATCTGGAGTAATGTATATATATATATATGACAGGAACACCTCAACCTCTCTATTTAGGGTTCCTTACAGTAAGACAACTATAGGTAGAGATGTTTCAAACAAGCTTTTAGTGTTCCTAATAGTTCAAATTTAGACTATTCAAGAGTAGGATCTATCTCACTTATATATATATATATATATATATATATATATATATATATATATATATATATATATATATATGTATATATGTCACATTTCATCCCAATCCTTCCTCTGATTTTGAGACCCTTCATTCTAGGGGGAACAACTCGTTAGGTTATCTCTACTCCTAAAAAGACTGTTGTGGTGATGAGTGATGGCTCATCAAATCAATCTGAACCATTTGATTTAATCTAATGGCTGCCCATACCCCGATCTACGTTCTCCTCTCCACCAATCCACACACGAGCGCGTCGACCCCGCCCGTCTGTGTCCCACCGATCCACGCCTCCTCCTCCACCAATCCACGCGCGAAGCATGGGCCCTCAACTAGTACCTTAAAAGGCAAATCCAGCGGAAGTCTCTTCCCATGCATTGAGCTCATTAGGCAGGTGGACATCTACAATTATGTTCCATGGGATCTCCCAAGTAAGCTTCTATGAATCCCTTGTCAACTAGCTTTTTTACTATGCAGAAACCAATAAACAGGGGCATAAAAGCAAGTGGACTTACTTACCTAAAGTTCCCTATCACATTGCAGTTTGATGAGCAACAATTGATGTCTCAGCAGGGGAAGGGCAACGCAACGGCGATCTGCGCGGGAGGGAGGGCAAGGCGACGGTGGCCTGAGCAGGGGAGAGGTGGCGGCGTGCACAAGGGGAGGGCAAGGCGGCGGCGGCCTGCACAGGGGAGAGGACAAGGCTGCGGCATGCGCAGGGGGGAGGGCGAGGCGGCGGCGACGTCCGTAGGGGGTGGGCGAGGCGGCGGCGACCTACGCTGGGGGTAGGGCAAGGCGGCAGCAGCCTACGCAGGGGAGGGCAAGGCAGCGGTGTGCGTAGGGGGAGGGCAAGGCGATGGCCTGCGTAGGAGGAGGGCGTGGTGGCAGCAGCCTGCGCAGAGGGAGGCGGCGGCGGCCTGCGCAGTGGGAGGCGGCAGCGGGTTGAAGTAGTTTTTTTTGGATTGAGACGAGAAGTAGATTTGGGGAGTGGGGAGTGTGGAGTGAAAGAGTAAATATTTTTTAAGATTCGTGGGGTGGGGGCGACTCCAGCGCCTAATTTTTTTCTTTTGGCGCTACACTGCCGTGTGCAAATTTTGGTCATTTGAGCTGACATACAGATTGTCAAAAGATGCCCCGACAGACTATGTGTCGCTATAGTACACATTTACTGGCAGACCGCCTGCCCACAAATGTCTATATCTTTACCAACAGACTGTCTGTCGTTATACAGTATATTTCCTGTCAGATCGTTTGTCAAGATAATTGCCATCAGTCGGGCTGTCGGTAGATATCTTTCTTCCCGATAGATGGTCTGTCACTAAAGATGGGATGTGGTGTAGTGAGTACCGAGCTATTCGAGGTGAGGCAGAGGGAAGCCGAAGTATTACCACCTCCACCACCCCCACCGCTTCCGGAATATCAAAGAGCCCCACAACACAGAGCAGTCCATCATATGTACAGAGTCATCAATACAGTTACGGGAGGATCCTCCTTACACCTATCTTCAAAAAGGCAACGCAAAGCCTACGCAAGGCAGATTAATCACGTCGGAGTAAATCCACCACCCATTCCCTCGTAGCACTATGAACCCATTATGTTCACGGAAGAAGATGCAAGGGGAGTACACTTTCCACACCAAGACTCCTTGGTCGTCACCGCCATAATCGCAAACTGTAAAGTCCGAAGAGTACTAGTCGATAGAGGAAGCACGACAGATATTCTTTTTACTGATGCCTTCAAGCAAATGATGATCGCCCATAACAGGCTAAGGCGGTCGGAGGTGCCGCTAGTGAGTTTCGGAGGAAACACCGTTGAAACACTTGGACAAATAGAGCTCGAAGTTGCCTTCGGAACACAGGACGCCCGCATCACCCACAACGTCACCTTCGACGTCGTAGACATTCCATTCCAATACAACGCAGTAATGGGTCGAGGGTCCTTAACCTCCCTGGGAGCTATTGTACATCATGGGTTCCTTTGCATGAAAATGTCTTCGCCAAGTGGCACAATCACTGTGCGGGGGACCAGGCCTTAGCAAGAAAAATTGAATTGGAGGGACCCCTACAAGTCAAGCACATATACACGATGGAAGAAGACCCTCTCTCTGACCAATGTAACAAATGGCTCCCAAAACCTAGGTCTCAGGGGGAAACGAAGCGAGTGTCGCTGCAGCCCAAAGGTATCAAGATGGTGACGTTAAGCTCCGACTTAACCCCATGCGAGGAGGAAGCCTTGGTCGAAGTCCTCAAGCACTATGAGGGTGTCTTCGTGTGGGGTCCAGGAGACATCCCCGAGGTGGAGCGGAGAACAATAGAACACTTCCTCGCCATCAAGCCTGATGCCAAGTCTAAGAAGCAGAAGCTAAGGAAGCTAGCTACAGAAAGACAAGATACGGCAAAAATGGAGGTCGCGAAGCTACTGTAAGCGGGAATCATTCGTGAGACTGTTCACACTGAATGGCTCGCAAATGTAGTACTCGTCAAGAAGTCCAACGGAGCATGGAGGATGTGCATAGACTTCACCGACTTAAATAAATCATGCCTAGAAGATGATTTCCCCCTCCCTCGTATTGACCCATTCTTTGATTCCACCGCTGGCTCCGAAATAGTGAGTTTCCTTGATGCATACTCAGGATAACACCATGTCTACATGCGAAGGGAGGATGAAACAAAGATGGCATTCATCACGTCTTTTAGAATGTACTGCTTCGTGCGAATGCCCTTCGAGCTCAAGAATGCTGGCACGACTTTCGCAAAACTGATAGCAAAGATCTTCACCAAGCAGCTTGGGAGGAACATTGAAGTCTACGTCGATGATATCGTCGTCAAGAGCGACAAGAAGGAGAACCACGTCACCGACCTTTGGGAGACATTTGACAGCCTGATGGCAGAGAAGGTAAAACTTAATCCTGAAAAGTGTGTTTTCGGTGTGAGAGTAGGAAAATTGCTAGGATTCCTAGTCTCCGACCAAAGCATTGAGGCAAACCTTGAGAAGATAAGGGCGATACAAGACATGGCCCCCCCCGAGAAACGTCAGGGAAGTCCAAAGGCTCACAGGGCGGCTCACGGCCCTCAGCAGATTCTTACCCAAGTCCGCGAAGCAGAGCCTCCCGTTCTTCAATGCCCTCCGAACCAACGAAACATTCTCCTAGGCAAAAGAATGTCAAGCGGCATTCGACAACCTTAAACAAGGTCGAATGAAGCTGCACACTCTGTAAAGCTCAAAGCAAGGAGAGGAGCTTCTCCTGTACCTGGCAGCAAGCCCCTCCGCAATAAGCGATGTCCTAGTATGAGAAGAAGCCACGAAGCAACAACCGGTCTACTTCGTCTCCGAAGCCTTGCAGGGAGCAAAGCTCCGGTACTCCGAGATGGAAAAGCTAGCGTACGCCTTGCTGATGGCATCAAGAAAGCTCTGACATTACTTCCAAGGTAACTGCATTAAGGTACCCACAGCATACACTCTGAGCTCCATGCTGCCCAACAGGGAGAGCTCCGGTCGAATCAGCAAATGGGCGGTGGAGCTGGCACCATTCGAGCTATCTATCGTCCCGCGCACTAAATCAAGAGCCAAGCCCTAGCGATCTTTGTAACAAAATGGACATCCCCAGTGGCAGAAGAACAGGACCACGTAGAGGTATGGATCATACACTCAGACGGATCGTAGGGAGTGAACGGAGCCGGAGCAGCAGCGATAATCATGATGCCCGGAGGAGAGAGGGCTGAATTTGCGGTGAAGCTGAAGTTCCCCTCGATGAACAACACTACTGAGTATGAAGCGCTTCTCCTAGGACTCCGAAAAGCAAAAGTTATGGGAGCGAAGCGAGCGGTGTTAAAGACTGACTCAAGGCTAATCGAAGGACACATCAGCAAAGAATATCAAGTAAAAGATGTACAGCTCTAGAGGCACACTGACACAATCAGAATGATGGAGAAAAGCTTCGCAGGTTTCTCTGTGCAAGCAATTCCTAGGGAGCAAAATGAACGAGCAGACGAGTTAGCAAAGGCAGCAGGTGCCAGAGTAGCTTTACCCTCCACCGTGTTCTTTGAAGTGCTCCAAGTTCCATCGGTTGCCGTGGAGGTCAACCACATAGCCCCAACAACTACTAAAGAATGGAGGGACGAGATGTACAGCTGCCTTCTTGATGGTGTCCTCCCACAAGACGAGGTGCAGGCGAAGCGTCTAGAAGCCAGAGCAAATAAGTATGCTATCATTGAGGGGCTCCTGTTCTGCGGTGGGCTCTGCGCCCTATGGCTTCGCTGCATTTCCCAAGACGAGGGAATCGAAGCTTTGCACGAAGCACATGAGGTGGACTGTGGCGCGTACCAAGCCCCAAGGAACATCGTAGGAAAGGTGTTAAGAATGGGCCTATATTGGCCAACTGCACTGTAGGATGCGGAGCGTTTGGTTCGACATTGCCACGCATGTTAGTGGATGACCAAGCAGAAGAAGGCACCACCAAGCAAATTACACCCAATACCCCCGATGTGGCCCTTCGCCAAGTGGGGGATTGACATTATCGGTCCGATAGCAAAGGCTCGGGGGAGCCTCCAGTTCGTCATTGTGGCAATTGACTACTTTTCTCGCTGGGTCGAAGCGGAACCAGTGGCGAAGATAACAGCAGAAGCTACACAGAGATTCTTCTGGTAAACTATCATATGCAGGTTCGGGGTACCATTCCAAATCGTCATCAACAACAGGTCTCAATTCGAATCTAAGAAGTTCAAAGACTACTGCGAAGGAGTCGGCACCAAAATACGCTTCACCTTGGTGGGCCACCGCCAAGCAAACGCAGCAGTTGAGAGAGCAATTGGGATAATCCTAGATGGCGTCAAGAAAAGATTGTACAACTTAGCCAAGGGAACCTAGCCAGATGAGCTCGCTAAAGTCCTCTGGGCGGCCCGCACGTCCGCATCCAGAGCAACTGGGTTCTCCCCCCTTCAGGTTGGTCATTGGAGAGGAAGCAATCACACCTGCGAAAATTCAAGCTAGGTCCCTCCGGGTGATCAAGGGCCCTGCATAGGAAGGAGGGGAAGTTATGCGCGATCTAACTAAAGAATACAGGCTCCAGGCCTTGATCACAATGAAGGCCTATGCGAAGGAGTCAACATGAAGCTTCAATAAGAAGGTGAAACAACACAACCTATCGCCAGTGGACATGGTACTAAAAAGAGCAAATCGGCACATGTGAAGCTAGAAACAACATGGGAGGGACCATACGTCATCAAGGAATCTACAGCGAAAGGCGCCCACAAGCTAGTCACTCCAGAGGGAGAAGAAGTGCCAAGGACTTGGAACACTGAGGCACTCAAGAGGTTTTACTCGTGAAAGGTTCGCGTCGCAGCTGAGCGAATACTTTAAAAAAAGTTGTACAAGCAAATAAATGAGAAGAAGTTATGACCGTGGGCCGTTTTGCGCCTCCACCTTGGTTTTTTCCCCTTCGGGGGTTTCCACATTAAAATCACGTGCCTCTCTGTGTCTGGCATCTGTTGCATCGCAGGCTTCAAGTGAAGGTAGCGATGATAGAACGCAGAACGCTTTGCTGGCACACATTCCACCCGCTCCTTTGTCACCCTGAGTGCTTGGTGGGCTAAAGTGCCACTCACTCCTTTGCCCCGTTGAACGCTTGGTTGGCTAACGTCCAACTCGTTCCCCCCGCATGGGGCGCTTAATAGGCTAATATCCTACCCGCTCCTTCGTCGCGCCGAGTGCTTGGTGGGCTAAAGCCCCACCCACTCCTTCGCCCCGTCGAACACTTGGTTGGCTAATGTCCAACCCGTTCCCCCACGCAGAGCGCTTGGTAGGCTAAAGTCCTACCCATTCCTTCGTCGCCCCGAGTGCTTGGTGGGGTAAAGTCCTACCCACTACTTCGCCCCATCGAACGCTTGGTTGACTAACGTCCAACCCGTTCCCTCGCGCGGAGCGGTTGGTAGGCACACGTCCTACCAGCTCCTTCGTCACACCAAGTGCTTGGTGGGCTAAAGTCCCAACCGCTCCTTCGCTCTGTCGGACGCTTGGTTGGCTAACGTCCAACCCATTCCTTCTTTGCGGAGTGCTTGGTAGGCTAACGTCCTACCCGCTCCTTTGTCGCGCCGAGTGCTTGGTGGGCTAAAGTCCCACCCACTTCGCGTCAGGGGTGAAGGCCCGATGCATCCTTCTCATGGTAGGGAGCACCATTGCTCGGCTGTGGAAATCTAGGACCGACAACCCGGAGACATCGAACCTAGGGTCAGAACGTGGGAACCCCTAATTGCACCCGGAGCCCACACCGAAGGTTTTCGATATGAGACCGATAGGCACCGCCGCCGGGGAAGGCGGCGAAGCCGGGGAAGGCGGTGCCGCCGCTGGCGTTGCAGGTAGATCCACGATGGCCGGCTCTTCCATCAGGGAAGCTCCCCAGTCCACGATGGAGACAGGCGGGACCGCGGAGGTCGAGAGCTCTGCAGCCCCCTTAACAGAAGCAGGAGGCTCCGGTGGGACCCCCAGCAGCAAGGACTAGTGGCTCCATCGATGGTGCGGTAGGCGAGCATTCCGAGGGAGGGCCCGTCTCCATGGCCTCCGCGGTTTCTCCACCTATGCCTAACTTTCGATCAGGCTCCATGACCCTAACTCCGTCTGGATGACCCATAGGAAATGTTTCAAGGGTCTGACCTTCAGGCCCAGTCGGGGTGTCCGGAGCGGAAGGCTGGACGCGGAGCCCACGCGCTTCCTCCACGCGGGGGCTGCTCGCCTCCGCGTCGTCATCCAGATCCACAAAGTCCACCTCAGGAATATTAAGGAAGGAATAGCCGAGAGAACGCGCCTCGGACGGGTCGGCCTCGTGAGGAGGTCTGCTGGCGCGTGATGGGCCGGCGACACTACGGCGATGAAAACGGAAGAGTCCCCTCCCTCGTGCACCTCCTCGTCGTCCTTGTCGTAGCCATTGTCGTCTTTGCCTGTGTTACAGCTCCCGTCGGAGGGAGGCACGGCCTGGAGCGAGTGGATGGAGATCACCCTCGTCCACTTCGCCAGACGGGGGGGCTATCCCAGCCCCTAGGCTTGGGCACCGCGCAGGGCCCCAAGTCCGTAAATCGGGCGCAACGCCTGGCACCCACCGCCTCCATCGCAGCCTCATACTCCGTAGGCTTGCAAGGGCCGAGGAGCTCGAGCACCCGCTTGTCGGCCGCCCCACGCCTGCGGTTGCAGACCCCCTCCGGCCTTACTACCGACAGCGTGCCGCCCTCAGACATCTCCGTGGTGATGATGGGGATCCTCGCCAGGGGCTCCACTCGCACGAGGCAGAACTCCTCCGTCAGCTCGCGCATCATGCTCTGATGGCGGAGAGCCTTCAGAAATGCTTGGAGTTTTGCCTCATCGGCCGTCATGACCAGGTTCGGCGACTGGACAGCTCGGACGGGGCCTAAGGATGTGTGAAGTGGGGTGAACAAATCGTCGAGGTTCTGGTAATACCACCAACGCGTCCAGCCTGCCTCCCATTTCCCTTTAACAGGGATTTCCTTCGACAGTGGTCGCATCGTTTGGAAGTTGAGGGAGCCAAAGCAGGACCGCACACCCTCGTCGCTCGCCTTCTGGTGCTTTGGCTGCCAAAAGGCATCCTCAATGAGGGAGAAGACTCGTCCGGACAGTCGGTGGCCAGATAGGTGGAAGGCCCAATCTAGCATGGCTAGCCGGACAATAGCGTTAGGCGTTAGCTGCGATAGCTCCGTCTGAAACAATTACAGCATCTCCCCCACCAACAGAGAGGCGGGAAATCGGAGTCCTGCTTCTAGGAAGACGGAGAACACTACTACCTCGTTGGTGCCCGGCCGCGGGGTGTCCTCCCTTTCTATGGCATGCATGGTGGAGCGTGTCACGTCAAACTCGTTCGCCAGGGCATCGAGATTGGCAGCGCCCAGGGCAGAACTCCCAAGCACGGGGGATAACGCGGCCGCGTCCTCCTTGCTTAGCACCGGCTTCACTTGAGGGGCTTTTCGGGGTGCCAATAGCCATCTAGAAAGGACGGTGACAGGGATGCTTCCGCGGTGGCGAAGAAGCCGAGCGGTCCTTGATGGCGATGGCAAGCGATAGTGACAAAGGAAAGCGGCGGAAAAAAGCAGAAAGACGCTAGAAGGACGAGGAAGAAAAGAGAGAGCCCTCACCCGTTGGCCCCCAGGTGGGTTTTAAAGGCAAAGGGGGCTCCGTCCTAGCCATGAGATGGGGACACGTGGTGCGAATCGCGCAGAAAGTGGAGGTGTGGATGACGTGGGCACTCGAGCCACCTGCAGTGGCACAAAGCCTAATGGTCGTAATGAGCAGCTGCGAGAGACAGAACGGTGCAAGTTGTTGAACCGATGAGTGGACGCCCGCCACGTGGCAACATGCTGAAGGGCATGGGAAGCGCAACAGGCGTAATGGAGAAACTCGGGAGACCACGGGGAATGCCTCGCTCCATATGCCCAAGGGAGCCTAGGAACGTAGGCCTTCTTGTGACATGGCCAGGGGCATAGCGAAGCAAGCCTGTAGCCTTGAGGGGTTCCTGTTGTAGACCTAAGGTAAGTACCCCCTTTGACATAGGAGCGTTGCGTCCTAGGCGTCCTTTTTTAGGGGCCATCCACGAAGGCTGGCGGAGCACAAGCGATGTCCAGTGGGGCAACGGAGGAAGCAGGTGAAGCAAAGACCGAGCCTCCCTAGAAGGCTCGGAACAGCGGACGTTGGAAGATAAAGCAAAGGCAGGCGGAGTGAAGCGAAACATAAGTGAAGCCCAAGCAGGTTGGACCAAGAAGGTGGTGAGCAGCAGCATAAGCATAAGAAGCCAGCCGGGACCGAGGCGAGCAGCGAAGGAACGGTGTAGATAAGCAGACGGGGCACTTATGCGGAACAGCCCAGAGGGAAGGCAGAAGGGATCGGCGGAGCAGGGGATGAACTTCCCCCGAGGTTTCCTAGAGCAGTGATCAATGAAGGATGAAGCAGAGGCGAGCAAGGCAGCGACGGGGCGTACCTTCTTGCTGCCAACGAAACCAGGGAGACAAACCGTACAGCCAAACCTGCCACCCCATCAGAACACTCGAGCAGACCCTGCACCACACCAGGATAGCCTGTAACCGCCACCTGTGTGTAGTTCCCCTTGTAACCCCGCATAGGATGCTAGCACTACTAGAGAAACGGCCATCAGTACCGGTTGGGAACGGGCTTTAGTACCGCTTTTGAACCCAGTGCAGCCATCCGGATCGATGTTTAGGGCATCGAGACGGTTCAACTAACCGCATCGATGGGCCTAGGTTGGCTTAAAATGGTTTTGAAATATTGGAAGAAACAAGTCTCGAACCTAGGACCTCTATCACTTCTCGTGACTCACACCTCAACCTTCTAACCAACTCGCCCACCCATGCGCTCTGATATGAATAGGATATGCACACCTTGTAACCTTTTCAGAAACAAGGCATCAGTACCGGTTGGTGCTTCCAACCGGTACTGATGCCCTCACATTAGTCCCGGTTTATGTAGAGTTTTGATTCAATTGATGTAGAGTTTTGCTGGGTAGCAAGGGGAGATGGGTTTGATATTCGTTTGATGTGCCAACCTTCAAATTGCCCGGATCTAAATATTTTATACCTTGGTTTTGTTTGTGCTATTCAATCCATACAGCAGAAAAATCCATGCAAGACAGTGGAAGAAAAAGTCAGTTCGGTCGCAAATGCTTACGAGGAGTATCCAATGATAAGATCTAATTATGTCTTCCTCACTCACCAAGGCTGCTTGAGGGAAATTATATGAACAAAAGGTAGCCAAAAGTACAATATCCCGCATATGAGCAAGCATGCGTTAGAGAGGAATGATGATCTTCCAAGCCAGCTCAAATGTGACTCTCGCCTACAAGAAGCCATTGATTATTTGAATTAGTGCCTTTTCAATTCTACTAATGAACAAGTTGTAGATTGTTTTGGCTCAATAGAGCACAAGTCTGTCTATTGAGATGATAATCTCCATGCCATGTTCTCTGTAGTTTTAGAATAATTCTATCAAACGCAATGAGTACCAGATGACATTCATTATCAAATCCATATATTGATGCATAGAATGATATGTGAACAGTAATCAAAAGTTAACAAATTCTTATGCTACCACACGCCATTTGAACCATATATTCATGCATGTCATCTTTGACTACCATAGACACTAGCAATGACAAAGAACACTACTTCTTCTCTGGCTTAAAATAATAAGAAACATAAATCATCAAAAAGATGTAGCGAATCCTTTCCAGTCCTTCATCGCTAGAATATGAACTAGCAAAACTCACATTTCTTTCGCTATGGGCTCGTCGTCGCCATCATCCTCTGAATCTTTCACTACCATGGCCATGAGGCCTTCGGCGGCGGTGCCCTTCAAGTCTTCCACCACCTCCACTGCTAGCTAGTTCTTCACCTTCGACATCCCCGGAATCTTTCACTATCATGGCCATGAGGCCTTCGGCGGTGGTGACCTTCAAATCGTCCACAACCTCCACCGCAAGTTCTTTCTACTTCAACGACCTCAGAATCTTTCACTATCATGGCCATAAGGCCTTCAGCAGCGGCTTCATTTGAGTAGTTCATCACCTCCACCGCGAGTTCTTCGCCTTCAATGCCCTCGAAATCTTTCACCACCATGGACATGGAGTCTTCTCCATCATCATCTTGCGAGTCCACCATGCTAACCATGGGTTCTTCACCTCCCTGATCCTCAGAATCCTGAACTAGCACTGCCATGGGGTGTTCGTCGCCGTTATTCTTTGAGCCCTCGATCATGATGTTTTTGTTCGTGTTCATGGACTGCTAAAATGGACGGGATAGCATACAAATGGTTGCTTTTATTGCATGCATGCAATAAAAGCACTAGTAGAAATAGCGTCCAAGCTAGTATATACATAATCGAAATAGTTGAAGTTTAGGAATCGCTATCTTTCATTTTCTTAATTGGAGTTCTAGGTATGGGCTTATATGGTTCCGACGAACCAAGATTAGATTTGGAAAGATTAATTAATCGATCATACCCTGCAACATTGGAAATACTATTTTATTTTGGTTTCCTTATTGCTTATGCTGTCAAATTGCCGATTATACGCCTACATACGTGGTTACCAGATACCCATGGGGAAGCGCATTACAGTACATGTATGCTTTTAGCGGGAATCCTATTAAAGATGGGAGCATACGGATTGATTCGGATCAATATGGAATTGTTACCTCATGCTCATTATCTATTTTCCCCCTGGATGGTAATAATAGGAGCGATGCAAATAATCTATGCAGCTTCAACTTCTCTTGGTCAACGAAATTTCAAAAAAAGAATAGCCTATTCCTCCGTATCTCACATGGGTTTCATAATTATAGGAATTGGTTCCATAACCAACATTGGACTCAACGGAGCTATTTTACAAATACTATCCCATGGATTTATTGGTGCTACACTTTTTTTCTTGGCGGAACGGCTTGTGATAGAATACGTCTTGTTTATCTCGAAGAATTGGGGGGGATATCTATCCCAATGCCGAAAATTTTTACCATGTTTAGTAGCTTTTCAATGGCTTCTCTTGCCTTACCAGGAATGAGCGGTTTTGTTGCAGAATTAGTAGTATTTTTTGGACTAATTACTAGTCCAAAATTTCTATTAATGCCAAAAATGCTAGTTACTTTTGTAATGGCAATTGGAATGATATTAACTGCTATTTATTTATTATCTATGTTACGCCAGATGTTCTATGGATACAAGCTATTTCATGTTCCAAACACAAATTTTGTGGATTCTGGACCGCGAGAACTCTTTCTTTTAATCTGTATCTTTTTACCAGTAATAGGAATTGGTATTTATCCAGATTTTATTCTCTCGCTATCCGTTGACAGAGTGATAAGAGAGAATATGAAAGATTTTCATATTTTTCTTGATTTTCTCAAGATTTTGAACCTCGCCATGAATCTATATCTCGATATCTCGATATATACATATATAACCTCTACATATATCTCTATATATACATATATGATTATATTATGCAGTAGACCCATAATCGGAAATCGAAGTGGCTAATTTTTGAATTGAGTAAAAAGCCCTTTTAACTCAGTGGTAGAGTAATGCCATGGTAAGGCATAAGCCATCGGTTCAAATCCGATAAAGGGCTTTTAAATTTGGTAGTGGAGTAATGCCACGCTAAGACGTAAGTCATCGGTTCGAATCCTTTAAAGTACTTTTCTAATAAATTTATTATTTATTCACCTTTTTTCTATGTTTTTAAAAATTTCTCTATTTTTTCTTGAATTTTATGACTATGACTTAGTGCGGGGTGCATGCATTTTTAGTCTGAACACTAAACAAAGCACAGAGTGTAAATTGCAAAAAAGAAATCAAATTGGACTCTTTTTCCTGTTAGATCAATCAAATCACCACCTCTACTGAACTAATCTAGAATCCCTTTTATTAATCTATTCTTATTCTATACCCTTTAAATGAATTTCCCTAAAAAGTAGGGGATGATCCGTGAGTTAACCTAACCATCAACTAAAAAAAATCCTATGAAAGCATAACAGAAAAGTAGGAAAGACTCTTTACTTTGGATCTAGTTATACTCTTCGAGTATATTGACAATTCCAAAAAACTGCTCATACTATCATTATAGTATAATGATGAGCGGTTGTATATGGCCCTATCGTCTAGTGATGCCCCTATCGTCTAGTGGTTCAGGACATCTCTCTTTCAAGGAGGCAGCGGGGATTCGACTTCCCCTGGGGGTAGGGAGTATTATGAAAGGAGGTTAATCGTAGATTATCAAAAACCCTAGAATAAATTCTTCCTGGGTCGATGCCCGAGCGGTTAATGGGGACGGATTGTAAATTCGTTGACGATATGTCTACGCTGGTTCAAATCCAGCTTGGCCCAAAAATTTAGGGCTTCATGAATATGAACTAAATCCATTTGTTTTTCTTCCATAAAAAAAATGTCTGATCCATAGAAATAAAGAGAAAGGGGAAATTTTTTTCTAATCCATATCTGTCTCATTCCCTTTTTACAAACAAAAGGGTTTTTCTTATTGAAAGGTGGATTATCATCCATTTTTTGCGATAAAAAATCGCGACATACTAGTTATGTCACTCTCACTATACTCACATATTGTATGTGGGTATGTAGTATATGATTCATCTATTTCTTAGAGTACGACAAACGAATCGAATCTTCTTATGGTTCTAGATATAGGTATGTATGCCATACACCCTTGGGATTGTAGTTCAATTGGTCGAGCACCGCCTGTCAAGGCGGAAGCTGCGGGTTCGAGCCTCGTCGGTCGAACTAGGGTTCAATGAATGGAAAAATTCATCTTTCCTTTTTCCATGAAAAATTTCCCCCCCAAAAAGGGGGGGCAGGAGACAAGATCAAGTACCCATGGGGCACCCTTAACTTCACTTTTTTTATTTCGCATTTCTCATTAAAGAGGGAAGGGAGGCCCGTAGGAATTTTTTTTCGCTACTCCTGGTTGATAAAGAAAGACATACATATCATACGTGGATTAGTATAATTTAGAATATTACTCTATCCTTATGATGATACCATCCTCATCTTAACTTCCTATTCGACTCTTATGGAATAGAGTACCAGATTTTACCGAATCCCACATAAACCGTATTCGTTTATTCTTAGACAGTGAATTTAATATAATTAGTACTTTTGGATTAACCTGCACCCTTCTATTTTGTAGTTCCAACTTTGTTTGTGTATGTTCAATGACTAATTGGAAAGAATTTATCTCATTCTCATTCTATTTGCGGACTCTTTTTTTATGGATCCGCTCTCATCTTTAGACTCCAAAAGTGGATATTCATAGTAACCTAATAAAATAAAAGAAAAACCAAGCAAAGCAAACGCCCTTTTTCTTATAATTATACATACAATTATGTATGTATGTATTATATGACCGACTTTCTATGGGTCACATAGACATCCAAATAAGCAGTAGAAGTGAGATGGAGAAAAGAGAGCTTAAATAAAAAAAAATCGAATATTTAAAATTTAAGAAAAAGGAAGGGAAATTGGATAAGATAAGAAGGATCGCGGGTTATAGATATAGAAAAGAAAAAGTGGTTCAATATTTCTTGCCCTACTATTGGCCAAACTACCTGAGCACTGGGTCCAATGTGAGTAGGATCGCTTAGCCATGCTTCATAATTGGAAAAACGGGCACCATGGAAGTACATGCCACTCAACCAAAGAAAGATAATGGAGAGTTGACCGAAATGAGCACTAAAGACTTTTCGAGAGATCTCCTCCAAATCACCGGTATGACTATCGAAATCATGAGCATCAAGATGTAGGTTCCAGATCCAAGTGGTAGTATCGGGGCCCTTAGTTATTGTTCTTGAGAAATGGCCGGTTTGGCCCATTCCTCAAAAGATATTTTTACAGATCCCTTTCACAACAATTTTTACTTCGGTTCGTGAATCGAATAATCATTAAGTCCTCCTCTTTCCGGACAAGACATACAAAGAGACCCGCCTAACTGTCTTTTTAGTGAACCTTTGAAAGATAGATATTATGATTAGTCCTTTTCTTTACTATCTATCGTCCTTCTATTTTTTTTTAGTTATTCACTGGAACAATTATATATTGAAGTCAATCCGAGGCAAGTGTTCGGATCTATTATGACATAAGGATTAGGTGCCTAACGGACATTTTTTATCTTGGAAAATTATTTCCCGACGTAACAAAAAAATCTTTTTTTAATTTAAGAAGCTAGTGTATTTTTTTTGAAGGTATAAGCCCTATCTACATCTACTTTCCTTGAGTAGAGATTTTTTTATTCGATTCCAAATTCCAAGATAACTCATTAGAATTATTAATAAGAAATAAGACGGTCCTCATATATTAGCGATGTTTAGATTGCCCTTCTTTATTCACTTTTTTACTTCTATTCTAGATGAAATATCATATAAAATAGAAGGTAGAAGAAAGAGATATAATGAAATTCTTGATTCGATCTTCCGACCTAATTTATTTGATTAATAAATCAACAACCAAACTACCCGTTTTATGAAAAAGGGGAGTGGTCTTATTCAAATTCAAAGCGCTTCGTAATCTTCAACCAGTTCGTGCTTCAATATAATTTCCGGAGTAAGCGCTATAGCTTGTTTCCAATACTCAGCAGCTTGATCAAACCAAGCTTCCGCAATTTCGAATCACCCAGTAGAATGGCCTGTTCTCCTCGGTCGGAATAGGCGGTTCCTTCCCTAGAACCGTGCTTGAGAGTTTCCTACCTCATACGGCTCAGAAATTGCTATCTTAATTTCCCCTATCTTAATCTTAACTGGATTCTATTTCTCAAAAATCGATCCAATTTCTTCTTGGGTTAAGCAGAATTCTTGGGCCAAGCAGAATAAGTTAATTACCTAAGTTTCAAACCCTAATTTGGATCAATAATCAGTTTGATCTTTTCTCCCACCTTCAGAAGAATGAAGCATAGATAGGCTGCTGAGTATTGGAAATTATAAGCTTTCTCTTTGTGGCATTCCACCTCTTGCTTGCTTCTGGTCCAAAGATGAAATCCTTAGTAATAGTTGGTTGTATTCACCCTTTTTTGGAATAATAGCCTCTTTTACTGCAGGATTAACTGCGTTTTATATGTTTCGGATATATTTACTTACTTTTGATGGGTACCTGCGTGTTCGTTTTCAAAATTACAGTAACACCAAAGAGGGTTCGTTGTATTCAATATCCTTATGGGGAAAAGGGATACCCAGAGGAGTGAATAGAGATTTCATTTTATCAACAACGAAGAGTGGAGTTTCTTTTTTTTCACAAAATATATCCAAAATTCAGGGTAATACAAGAAATAGGATGGGGTCCTTTAGTATTTCCTTTGGAGCTAAAAACACTTTTGTCTATCCTCATGAAACGGAAATACTATGCTATTCCTCTTTTTATATTACTGCTTCTTACTTTGTTCATTGGATCCATAGGAATCCATTTTGATAATGGAGTAATGGATAATGAAATAGCGGAGTTAACCATATTATCAAAGTGGTTAACTCCCTCAATAAACTTTTTCCAGGAAAGTTCTAATTCTTCCATAAATTCATATGAATTTCTCACTAATGCAATTTCTTCTGTAAGTCTCGCTATGTTTGGTCTATCCATAGCATATATCTTCTATGGATCAGCTTATTCCTTTTTTCAGAATTTAGATTTAATAAATTCTCTTGTAAAAAAGAGTCCAAAAAAAACTTTTTTGGATCAAGTACAAGTAAAAAAAAAGATATACAGTTGGTCATATAATCGTGGTTATATAGATATTTTCTATACTAGGTTGTTTACCCTGGGTATAAGAAGATTAACCGAACTAACGCAATTTTTTGATAAGGGTGTCATTGATGGAATTACTAATGGAGTGGGTCTTGCTGGTTTTTGTATAGGAGAAGAAATTAAATATGTAGGGGGGGGGCGAATATCATCTTATTTATTCTTTTTTTTATGTTATGTATCTGTGTTCTTATTCTTTTTTCCTTAATTCATTATTCCATGAATTCCTCAAAACGAGGCTCATCAAAATGCAAAATCTAAGACTACTATAAGACTACTAATAAAATAAGAAAAAAATTCGAACGATTAAATTACTTCTCCGAATATCCAACCGACTGATTAATTTCTTATAACGTACTCTATTTTTCTTTGCCAAATAAGCTAGCAAACGTTGACGTTTTCCCAAAAGTCTTCGTAGACCTCTTTCCGATGAAAAATCTTTTTTGTGTAATTCCAAATGTGAAGCAAGTCTCCGTATCTTATTGGTAAAACTGAATACTTGAAATTCAACAGAACCCCTGTTTTCTTCTTTTTCTTCTTTAACCATAAATCCAAAAATTTTTCTACCTCCTTTCTTTTTCATGTATTTTTCTGATCAGGAAAAATAAAAATTATGTCAGTTATTTTGAAGTTATTCTAATCTCGTACACACAAAAATTTGCAATTATTCATCTACTACTGGAATTTGGATTTATTTTATCGATGCAAATTGGATTTGGATAGAAGGGTACATTCTTTTATTTTAGATAGAAGAAATGTTTCTTCTATCTAAAATAAAAGAATTTTGCTGATTTATTTATTGCTATATCCAAACAACACCATTTAATTGATATCGTTTAGCAAAATGAAACACAGGATATGCATCCATCTTTCGCTCGAGAATTTCACGGGATAGAGATATGGTATAAGAAATAGGCTATTAAGTAACTCTAAATGAATTGTGGATACATCTGTATCCTTAACATACTGAAACGACTGCCATTATTAAGTATCAAACCAATAGCGATTCATACAAGCTAAATCTTCTAATCAATGGTGGGCCAATAATGAATTTTTTGCATATGTATTAAGACGCTTGGCCTGATTTGAAATTGTCCGAGTTTTTATGTTGTTTTCATTGCAAAATGATGGATCTCCTTCCGTAACTTTCCAATTACGAGTACGAGAATTGAAAGACATGAAAATTCTCAATTCTCTACGGCATCTAGGAGATAGATAGAATATTTTCAGAACAAGAAAATCAGAAGAATCTTTTCTCTATTCACTACTATTCGCGTCTTCGACTTCTATTAGTTTCTTTTCTTCTTTAATGCAATAGCTATAGTTTGATATAGAATCCATTTCTCAAAGTAATGGAAACCATTCTCTTATAGGAAATGCTTCAAAATCGCTATTCCATCTTTTAGGTATCGTGAAAAGTGATACTGTGAAGATCGTGCATTTCACCACATTCAGATCCGTTTTTCGAGTCCATGATATAACCAAATTGGATGGATCTTCCACCCGCTTAGCTAAGAAAGAATAGATGCAGAGGTGGATAATAGATCGATATGAAGATCATGAGCTGCCCCATAATAAAACCGCCAAGAGTCGCGAATATCTCCTCTTCCCTAATCCAAGATTGGAGAAAGAAGATCTAAGAGGGACCTATGGAGAATGTGGTCAGAAATCCATAATAGAGTCCCACCACAACGATCGAATTAATTATCCTCATCGAGAAACTTAGACTACTAAGTAGAAAAGATTTGAAAATCATGGCATGGGTCTCCTTTTTTTCTTTCTTTAGAGTTTTCTACATGCACAATTTCTCGATGTTTCGATGAGAATTTCTTGACTTTCCATATATAGAAAGAGATAGACTATAAATGACATCTCTTATGTAAATAAGACCAAAGGGATGGATATTAAATGATAGGAAGTGCTAGGAAGTGAAATAGAATGAAATAGAGCCCCTTTGGGCTTCCCTATGAAATGAGGCATGGAACGGAGTCACTACGAAGAAATTCCGGGAGTTACAAAAGAAGCCGGACTCATATTGTTCATGGGTTGAGAGCGGAGTTGAACTCTAGGAGGTCGAATCTCCCTTGTTCCTCAAGAGCTCGATGGTAGAGCGGTCATTTGTTAATCGACCGTCGTGAGGTTCGAATCCTACTTGGGAGATTTGATTCATTCTTTAATGTAAGAATAAAGAATTGAATTAAAGGGCTTGCTTTGACCCTTAGGAGTAGGTAACCCGCTCGCTATCCTTGCTTGTTTCTATTGCATTCTATCTCATCGTATCACATTTTGTTCTACGATTCTACTTCAACAAAAGGAAAGAGCATATCCAAGTTCAATAGCTTTACGTCCGCTATCCCGATCATGATTTTTCTACCCTCGGGGAAAGTAAAGGCCCTTCCCTTTGGAAGGCGTGGGCGAGGAGGATTGAACCCCGACACCGTGGTTCAGAGCCACGTGCTCTAATCCTCGAGCTACAGCCCACCCCGTCTCCACTGGATCTCTTCCGGGGTACCCCCAAAAGGAACCTTCCTCTCCTCGGCCATTTCATTTCGGGTTAAGAAGATGGGAAAGCGCCTTTCTCTTTATAAGAACAATGCGTTCCGAGGTGTGAAGTGGGAGAGAGGGATGTGATGATTGAGGTCTTGAATAAGACAACCTTTGCATTTTGATTTGGATCTTTTTCGTATTTCAAAATAGTGAAAAAGTAAAATAAGAGGTGTTAAGCTTTTTATCATTCGGCATCGAGCTATTTTGCCGCAGGACCTCCCTACAAGATCGCCACCGCAGAGAGTTTAACCACCAAATTCGGGATGGATTGGTGTGGTTCCTCTACGCCTAGGACACCGAATATCGAACCATGAACGAGGAAAGGCATGAGATAAATATTGGCTAGTAATTGTGAAGCCCCAATTCTTGATGGAAGGGACACCAAAGGCCTCTGCCTCCCTCTCTATCTATCCAAGAGATGGAAGGGCGAGCTTTTTTTGGTTTTTGATCTTTTCATCAAAGAGTTGAACAATGAAGATAGATGGCAAGTGCCGATCAGTTTGATCAGGTCGTGTAGGAGCAAGGTTCAAATCGTTCGTTCGTTAGGATGCCTCATTTGCATACATCACGCACTTCCACTTGACACCTATTTAAACGGCTCGTCTCGCCGCTACCTTATCCTATTTCCATACATGCCGCTCCATCCCGTATGGGTAGAGAACCCGTCATTGTCTCTATTTGTGCTACCGAGGCTCTAGGGAAGTCGGAGGAGAGAGCACTCATCTTGGGGTGGGCTTACTACTTATATGCTTTCAGCGATTATCCTCTCCGCACTTGGCTACCCGTTTACGTCAGAGGCACGATAAGCGGTACACAGAGGTGCGTCCTTCCGGTCCTCTCGTACTAGGAAAGGTCCTCTCAATGCTCTAACGCCCACACCGGATATGGACGAACTGTCTCACGACGTTACGAACCCAACTCACGTGCCGCATTAATGGGCGAACAGCCCAACCCTTGGAACCACCTACAGACTCCGGTGGCGAAGAGCCGACATCGAGGTGCCAAACCTTCCGTCGATGTGGACTCTTGGGGAAGATCACTGTTATCCCTAGAGTAACTTTTATCCGTTGAGCGACGGCCCTTCCACTCGGCACCGTCGGATCACTAAGGCCGACTTTCGTCTCGCCGACGGGTGAGTCTTGCAAATCAAGCTCCTTCGCCTTTGCACTCGAGGACCAATGTCCGTCGCCCGAGGAAACCTTTGCACGCCTCCGTTACCTTTTGGGAGGCCTCGCCTCATAGAAACTGTCTACGAGGCGTCCCTTGGCCCTGGTCGACACAAGGTTAGAATCCGAGCTCTTCAGAGTGGTATCTCATCGATGGCTCGGGCCCCGGAAGGGGGCCTTCTTCGCCTTCCACCTAAGCTGCGCAGAAAGGCCCAAAGCCAATCGAGGAACAGTAAAGCTTCATAGGGTCTTTTCGTCCTGTGCGGGTAGTCCGTGATCTTCACAGACATGTCTATTTCACCAAGCCTCTCTCCGAGACAGTGCCCAGATCGTTACGCCTTTTCGTGCGGGTCGGAACTTACCCGACAAGGAATTTCTCTACCTTAGGACCGTTATAGTTACGGCCGCCGTTCACCAGGCTTGATCGCCGGCTTCCCTGTCATCAGTTCACCAACTTCCTTGACCTTCCAAGACTGGGCAAAGGCCGGCCCCATACATGGTCTTACGACTTTATGAGACTGTGTTTTTGGTAAATGATCGCCGGGCCTGGTCTTTTATGAGGGCACCCTTCTCCCGGTTACGGGCTATTTTGCCGAGTTCCTTAGAGAGAGTTGTCTCGCGCCCCTAGGTATTCTCTACCTACCCACTGTGTCGGTTTCTGTGCAGTACCCCTTTGTTGAAGGTCGTTCGAGCTTTTCTGGGAGTATGGCATGGGTTACATACTTCAGCGCCAGCGCTGGTATGAGCCTCGTGGAGAGGCAATAGCTAGTCCACGGGCTCATACTTCAGCTGCTTGCAGCGCAGTACTCGGACCTCGGCTCGAGGCATTTTCTCTACCCTTCTTACCCTGAAAAAGCAGGTCACCTAGTGTCCTTAAACCTATAACCAGCTTTGGCTAACCTAGCCTCCTCCGTCCCTCCGCACCAACAAGGGGTAGTACAGAATATTGACTGTTGTCCATCGACACGCCTTTCGGCCTGATCTTAGGCCCGACTCACCCTCCGTGGGCGAACCTTGCGGAGGAAACCTTGGGTTTTCGGGGCATTGGATTCTCACCAATGTTTTCGTTACTCAAGCCAACATTCTCGCTTCGCTTGTCGACCCTCGCTTTGCGTTTGCTTCCCTCTAAGGCGGGAACGCTCCCCTACCGATGCATTTTGACATCCCACACGGCAGATCGCTTAGCCCGTTCATCTTCAGCGCAAGGGCGCTCGATCGATGAGCTATTACGCACTCTTTAAAGGGTGGTCGCTTCTAGGCAAACCTCTGGTGTCTTTGCACCCCACCTCCTTTATCATTGGCGGTCATTTAGGGGCCTTAGGCGGTGATCCGGTGTTTCCTCTCGGCGATGAAGCTTATCCCCATCGTCTCATCGCCGACCTTGACCCTGTTATTTTTGGGTCATATCTAGTATTCAGAGTTTGCCTCGATTTGGTACGCTTCGCGCAAGACCGAAAAAGTGCTTTACCCTAGATGTCCAAATAGCTCGCTGCGCCTCAACGCATTTCGGGAGAACCAGCTAGCTCGGGTTCGAGTGGCATTTCACCCCTAACCACAACTCATCCGTTGATTCTTCAACATCGGTCGGTTCGGACCTCTGCTTTGTTTCATCCAAGCTTCATCCTGGTCATGGATAGATCACCCGTGTTCGGGTCCATAGCAGTGACAATCGCCCTATGAAGACTCGCTTTGCTACGGCTCCGGTGGGTTCCGTTCCTTAACCAAGCCATGCCTATGAGTCGCCGGCTCATTCTTCAACAGCACGCGGTCGAGATCACTTTCCTCCCATCGCTTGGGAGCTCAAGACGGTTTCACGTTCTATTTCACTACCCATCTGGGGTTCTTTTCACCTTTCCTCACGGTACTACTTCGCTATCGGTCACCCAGAGTATTTAGCCTTGCAAGGTGGTCCTTGCTGATTCACACGGATTCCACGTGCCCCATGCTACTCGGTCGAGCGTAAGCTAGTGATGCTTCGACATCTTGGACTTTAGCCATCTAGGGTGCGACACTCAACCGCTTCGCCTAGCAGCACAACGCTTGTATTGCTCTCCCACAACCCGTTTTCACGGTTTAGGTTGCTCCCTTCGCTTCGCCGCTACTACGGAATCGCTTTTGCTTTCTTTTCCTCTCGCTACTAAGATGTTTCAGTTCGCCAGTTGTCTCTTGCCTGCTCATGGATTCAACAGCGGTTCAAAAGGTTGACCTATTTGGGAATCTCCGGATCTATGCTTATTTTCAACTCCCGAAGCATTTCGCCGCTTGCTACGCCCTTCCTCGTCTCTGGGTGCCTAGGTATCCACCGCAAGCCTTTCCTCTTTTGAACCTCGCGATTAACGTTAAGGCTATGCCATCCTAAGGTGCTACTAAATGGAAGGATCTTATCAACGTCCATGAATGCGAAATCATAGATCGAACCGCCGAATTGGCAAAATTCGGCGCTATCATAGTATCCGCTAAGTTCACGGGCTGGATATAAGCGGACTCGAACCACGACATCCGCCACAGGGTAAACCACCGCCTCTCGGGCCTCCCGACGGGTTCTACCATAGAGGTCAACGATAGACAATAACTCCCCCAACACGACTTACAACTTTCATCATCTTGTGCTCTCCAAAGAGCAACTCTTCTCAAAATCTCAAAACAAAAGGTGCTGAGTTGGAATCCCATTCTAAGGATTCTTGTGGTTCCGGGAATCCAGCTACAGAGAACCAGAACGGGAGCTCTCCCTTTTTCCGCCTCGACTCTTTGATCTTAAACTTAAGAATGCTGGTTTTAAGAACAGTGATTGCCCTTCTCCGACCCTTCTTGCCCAACCGGAGAGTGGACGGCTAATGTGTTCCACTTATTGAACAGGGTCTATGGTCGGTCGTGACCCTGGGCCTTGGCGTCCTTGGGGTGATCTCGTAGTTCCTACGGGTGGAGACAATGGGGTCGGTCCATGGATTTTCCTTCCTTTTGCCACATTTCGCTCAAAGGGTTGAAGGAGATAGTGCATCAAGCTATTCGCAAGGGCCAACTTGATCCTCTTCCCGAGGGATCCCGGATGAGGAAGCCTAGGAGAGCCGCCGACTCAACTATCGTCCATGTACGATCCATACTAGATCGACCAACTGCCCATTCTACCTCCTCTACCTTTTGACAGCCCATCTTTTTGTCTCAAGAGAGTCTTTCAAATGGCATGTTTCAGTCCTCTTCCCCATTACTTAGAAAAAGTGAGCCACCGGTTCGGTACAAGATACTATCATTACCGCTTTGGACAATTAGACACCAACCCAGAATCAGAAGCGACCCAATTGCAAGAGCGGAGCTCTACCAAGTGAGCTATATCCCCCGAGCCAAGTGGAGTATGCATGAAAGAGTCGATGCTTCTTCTATTCTTTTCTCTGGCGCATTGGGCCATCTGGACTTAAACCAGAGACCTCGCCAGTGAAGTAAATCATCGCCCCTACGATCCAACCAATTGGGAGAGAATCAATAGACTCCTTTTCGAGCGAGCGATTCATCCTTCGAACGCAGCATACAACTCCCGTTGTCTGCGCTCTTCAAGTGTGCTTCTTCCCCTTCTCCCCTTACGATGGCAAGTCCTTGGGAAATAACTCCGATGGGCGAAAAAGGAAGGCGTTAAGAGACCCTCTGGCCCAACCCTAGACACTCTAAGATCCTTTTTCAAACCTGCTCTGCTCCCATTTTGAGTCAAGAGATAGATAAATAGCCACATCCCATTGCACCGATCGGGGCGCCAGTGACTTAGGGGTCAAGACCAATAAGCGGCTTATTTATACCAAGCATTCCTCTTATGGCTAGATCCAATCTCCTGGTCCCTACGGAAAGGAAAAAGAATTTCACGTTCTTCCTTTCAGGAAGGAGGATTAGGGAAGTTGTTGCTTTCTCCGCACCGCCGGGAAAAGCATGAAAAAGGCTCGAATAGTGCGATCCTCCGTCACCCCGAATGAAAGGGGTGATCTCGTAGTTCTTGGTGCGTGAAGATGCGTTGTTAGGTGCTCCATTTTCCCATTGAGGACGAACCTCAACTCTGTGCTCGAGATAGCTCTCCATACACCGATAAGGGATGTATGGATTCTCGAGAAGAGAGGAGCCGTGGTGGCCCCGGACCGCCTTGGGATCCCACGGGTGTATAGAAAGTTAGATCTACATGGGATCTCACCTGAATCGCCCCATCTATCCTCCGAGGAGGAGTTTGTTTGGTTTCAAACTCCGATTCAAACAGAGGAGTACGCCATGCTATCTTGTGCCTTGGATGATCCACATCTTGGTCGAGGCATTGATGAGCACATTGAACTATCCATGCGGTGAGAGCCCTCCTGACCCGAACTGCACAACGACGCAATTATCGGTAGCGCTCTACCACTGAGCTAATAGCCCGTCGCTGGCCTCCCAAAGGAGGCTGCGCCAAAGCGAGAAAAACTCCATCCCTTTCCATCCCCATGCCGCCACACCACACGGGGGGGACATGGGGACGTCAAAAAGGGGATCCTATCACTATCAACTAATTTGTTCCGACCTAGGATAATAAGCTCATGAGCTTGGTCTTACTTCACCCTAAGCGAAAGAAGACTTCCATATCCAAGTTTAGCTCAGACGTAGCTGCCTTCTTTTTGGGCGTGAAGCGTTGTCAAACCAAAATACCCAATAAGCATAAGCATTAGCTCTCCCTGAAAAGGAGGTGATCCGGCCGCACCTTCCAAAGACTACCTTGTTACGACTTCACTCGATCAGAAGCCTAGCCTTAGGCATCCCCCTCCTTACGGTTAAGGGTAATGACTTCAAACATGGCCAGCTCCTATAGTGTGACGGGCGGTGTGTACAAGGCCCGAACGGATTCACCGCCGTATGGTCGACCGGGCGATTACTAGCGATTCTGCTTCATGCGGCGAGTTGCGATCTGCAATCCGAACCGAGGACGGGTTTTGGAGTTAGCTCACCCTCGCGAGATCGCGACCCTTTGTCCCGCCCATTGTAGCACGTGTGTCGCCTAGGGCATAAGGGGCATGATGACTTGGCCTCATCCTCTCCTTCCTCCGCTTAACACCGGCGGTGCATTCAGGTTCCAAACTCATAGTGGCAACTAAACACGAGGGTTGCGCTCGTTGCGAGACTTAACCCAACACCTTACGGACGAGTGACGATAGCCATGCACCACCTGTGTCCGCGTTCGAGGGCACCTCTCTTTCAAGAGGATTCGCGGCATGTCAAGCCTGGTAAGGTTCTTCGCTTTGCATCGAATTAAACCACATGCTCCACCGCTTGTGCGGGCCCCGTCAATTCCTTTGAGTTTCATTCTTGCGAACGTACTCCCAAAGGGATACTTAACGCGTTAGCTACAAAGATCGCACGGTCGAGTCGCCTGACACCTAGTATCCATCGTTTACGGCTAGGACTCTGGGGTCTCTAATCCCATTTGCTCCCCTAGCTTTCGTCTCTCGATGTCGATGTCGGCCCAGCAGAGTGCTTTTCGCCGTTGGTGTTCTTTCCGATCTCAATGCATTTCACCGCTCCACCGAAATTCCCTCTGCCCCTACCGTACTCCGGCTTGGTAGTTTCCACCTTTGTCGTGGTTGAGCCACAGGATTTGTGGCGGACCTGAAAAGCCACCTACAGACGCTTTTACGCCCAATCATTCCGGATAACGCTTGCATCCTCTGTCTTCTGCGGCTGCTAGCACAGAGTTAGCCGATGCTTATTCCTCGATACCGTCATTGTTTCTTCTCCAGAAAAGAAGTTGACGACCGTAGGCCTTCCACCTCCACGCGGCATTGCTCGTCGAAGCTTTCGCCCATTGCGGAAAATTCCCCACCGCTGCCTCCGTAGGAGTCAGGCCGTGTCTTAGTCCCAGTGTGGTGATCATCCTCTCGGACCAGCCATCGATCATCGCCTTGGTAAGCTATTGCCTCACCAACTAGCTAATCGACGCGAGCCCCTCCTTGGGCGGATTTCTCCTTTGCTCCTCGGCCTACGGGTATTAGCAACCGTTTCAGTTGTTGTTCCTCCCAAGGGCAGGTTCTTCGCGTTACTCACCCGTTCGCCATCGAAACACCACTTCCCGTTCGACTTGCATGTGTTAAGCATGCCACCGCGCTCATTCTGAGCCAGGATCGAACTCTCCATGAGATTCATAGTTGCATTACTTATAGCATCCTTATTCAGAGACAAAGCGGATTCAAATTGTCTTTCCTTCCAAGGATAACTTGTATCCATGCGCTTCAGATTATTAGCCCGAGTTCGCCACCGCCAGATATAGCCAACCCTACCCTATCACGTCAATCCCACAAGCCTCTTATCCATTCCCGTTCGATCGTGGCGGGGAGTAAGTCAAAATAGAAAAACTCACATTGGGTTTAGGGATAATCGGGCTCGAATCGATGACTTCCACCACGTCAAGGTGACACTCTACCGCTGAGTTATATCCCTTCCCGTCCCATCGAGAAAGAGAATTAACGAATCCTAAGGCAAAGGGCGAAACTCAAGGCCACTCTTCCTCCGGCTTTCTTTCCGCACTATTATGGATAGTCAAATAATGGGAAAAATTGGATTCCATTGTCAACCGGTCCTATCGAAAGTAGGATTGACTATGGATTCGAGCCATAGCACATGGTTTCATAAAATCATGACGATTTTCCGATCTAAATCGGCGAGGTTTCCATGAAGAAGATCTTGTTCAGCATGTTCTATTCGACATTGGTAGGAGAAGAACCCGACTCGGTATTCTTAAAAAAGAGGGAAGCAGAACCAAGTCAAGATGATATGGGTTGCCCCTTCTTCTTGCGCCTAAAGATCTTACCATTTCGAAGGAAGCTGGGGCTACATTTCTTTTCAATTTCCATTCAAGAGTTTCTATCTGTTTCCACGCCCTTTTTTGAGACCTCGAAACATGAAATGGACAAATTCCTTCTCTTAGGAACACATACAAGAAAAAGGATAATGGTAGCCCTCCCATTAACTACTTCATTTTCATTTATGAATTTCATAGGAATAGAAATCCATGTCCTATCGAGACAGAATTTCGAACTTGCTATCCTCTTGCCTAATAGGCAAAGATTGATCTCTGAGAAAGACCGATTCATTCGGATCGATATGAGGACCCAACTCCGTTGCATTGCCGTAATCCATGTTCCATATTTGAAGCGGGTTGACCTCGTGCTTCTCACATGGTACAATCCTCCTCTCTTGAACCCTTTTCTCCTCGGTCCACAGAGAAAAAATGTAGGGCTGGTGAAGCAGTTCATCACGGAAGAAAGAACTCACAGAGCGGGATCGCTAACTAATAGAATAGTACTACTAACTAATACTAATATATAGAAATAGATATCTAGAAATAGAAACGAACTAATATATAGATAATCGAAATTGAAAAGAACTGTCTTTTCTCGTATACTTTCCCGTTCTATTGCTACCATGGGTCTTATGCAATCGATCGGATCATATAGATATCCCTTCAACACAACATAGGTCATCGAAAGGATCTCGGACGACTCACCAAAGCACGAAAGCCGGTTAGAAAATGGATTCCTATTTGAAGAGTGCCTAACCGCATGGATAAGCTCACATTAACCCGTCAATTTTGGATCCAATTCGGGATTTTTCTTGGGAAGTTTGGGAAGAAATTGGAATGGAATAATATCGATTCATACAGAGGAAAAGGTTCTCTATTGATGCAAACATTGTACCTAGAGGATAGGGATAGAGGAAGAGGGAAAAATCGAAATGAAATAAATAAAGAATAAAGCCAAAAAAATAAGTCGAAGATAGAAGTGCCCAGATTCCAAATGAAGAAATGGAAACTCGAAAAGGATCCTTCGATTCTCAAAGAATGAGGGCAAGGGCATTGATACCGAGAAAGATTTTTTCTTATTATAAGACGTGATTTGATCCGCATATGTTTGGTAAAGAACAATCTTCTCCTTTAATCATAAATGGAAAGTGTTCAATTAGAACATGAAAACGTGACTCCATTGGTCTTAGTTAGTCTTCGGACGGAGTGGAAGAAAGGCGGGGACTCTCGAGCGAGGAAAAGGATCCTTCGAAAGAATTGAACGAGGAGCCGTATGAGGTGAAAATCTCATGTACGGTTCGTAGAGGATAGTAAGGGTGACTTATCGTCGACTTTTCCACTATCAACCCCAAAAACCCAACTTTGCCTTACGTAAAGTTGCGAGTCTGATTAACCTCTGGATTTGAAATCACCGCTTATATACCGGTATTGGCCATAATTTACAAGAACATTCTGTAGTATTAGTAAGAGGAGGAAGGGTTAAGGATTTACCAGGTGTGAGATATCGCATTATTCGAGGAACCCTAGATCTTTGTCGCGAGAAAGAATCGTCAACAAGGGCGTTCTAGTGCGTTGTAGATTCTTATCCAAGACTTGTATCATTTGATGATGCCATGTGAATCGCTAGAAACATGTGAAGTGTATGGCTAACCCAATAACGAGAGTTTCATAAGGGACCTGGAGCGAGCTACCATGAGACAAAGGATCTTCTTTCTAAAGAGATTCGATTCGAACTCTTATATGTCCAAGGTCAATATGGAAATTCTTTGAGAGGTTTTCCCTACTTTGTTCGTGTCAACAAACAATTGAAATACCTCGACTTTTTCGAACAGGTCCGAGTCAAATAGCAATGATTCAAGCACTTCTTTTTCCATTACACTATTTGGAAACCTAAGGACTCGATCGTATGGATATGGAAAATACAGGATTTTCGATCCTAGCGGAAAAGGAGGAAGCGGATACTCAATTTAAAGTGAGTAAACAGAATTCCATACTCGATCTCATAGATCCCTATAGAATTCTGTGGAAAGTCGTATTCGATGAAAGTCGATATATGCGGCTTGGAGGAGATCTTTCCTATCTTCGAGATCCACCCTACAATATGGGGTCAAAAGCCAAAAAATAAGTGATTCGTTTTAGCCCTTATAAAAAGAAAATGGATTCTTGAACCTCTTTCACGCTCATGTCACGTCGAGGTATCGCAGAAAAAGAAGCGCAAAATCCGATCCAATTTTTCGTAATCGATTAGTTAACATGGTGGTTAACCCTATTATGAAAGACGGAAAAAATCAATGGCTTATCAAATTCTCTATCGGCCGTGAAAAAGATTCAACAAAAGACGAAACAAATCCACTATTGGTTTTAGGTCAAGCAATACGAGAGTAACTCCCAATATAGGAATAAAAACAAGGCGTAATAAAAAGGATCGACGCGGAAAGTTCCGATTGAAATAGGATCTAAACAAGGAAGAGCACTTGCCATTCGTTGGTTATTAGAAGCATCCCAAAAGCGTCCGGGTTGAAATATGGCTTTCAAATTAAGTTCGAATTAGTAGATCTTTGCCAAAGGAGTGGGGTGCCATACGCAAAAAGAAGCGACTCATAGAATGGCAGAGGCAAATAGAGCTCTTGCACATTTTCGTTAATCCATGAACAGAATCTAGGTATGTAGACACATGGATCCATACATCTCGATCGGAAAAGAATCAATAGAAGGAGAATCGGACGATATCTTTCTCGAAACAAACAAAAAGGAAAAGAAAGAGAAAACAGAATCATGATCAACCAAGCCTCTCGGGGCTTGCTTAAGAATAAGAAAGAGGAATCTTATGGAAATAGCATGGAATAAGGTTTGATCCTATTCATGGGGATTCCGTAAATATCCCATTCCAAAAATCGAAACAATCGGGACCTTTCGAGATTGGATGCGATTACTAATTCATGATCGGCATGTCTGAGAATGAAAACGATTCTACGAGAATTTTTATGAAAGCGTTTCATTTGCTTCTCTTCCATGGAAGTTTCATTTTCCCTGAATGTATCCTAATTTTGGCCTAATTCTTCTTCGATGATCGATTCAACCTCGATCAAAAAGATAGACCTTGGTTCTATTTCATCTCTTCAACGAGTTTAGTAATAAGCATAACGGCCCTATTGTTCCGATGGAGAGAAGAACCTATAATTAGCTTTTAGGAAATTTGCAAGCGAACAATTTCAACGAAATCTTTCAATTTCTTATTTTATTATGTTCAACTTTATGTATTCCTCTATCCGTAGAGTACATTGAATGTACAGAAATGGCTATAACAAAGTTTCATTATTCAGATAATGACTACTCTAGGGGAATGTTTTTATGTGGTGCTAACGATTTAATAACTATCTTTGTAGCTCCGAATGTTTCAGTTTATGTTCCTACCTATTGTGCGGATATACCAAGAGAGATCTACGGTCTAATGAGGCTACTATGAAATATTTACTCATGGGTGGGGCAAGCTCTTCTATTCTCGTTCATGGTTTCTCTTGGCTATATGGTTCATCTAGGGGAGATCGAGCTTCAAGAAATTGTGAACGGTCTTATCAATACACAAATGTATAACTCCCCAGAATTTCAATTGCGCTTATATCCATCCTTTGTAGGACTTGGGTTTAAGCTTTCCCCACCGCTTTTCATCAATGGACTCGATGTCTCTGAAGGAGTGTGGTTCGCTCGACAAATTCCTACCTCTATATCTATCTCTCGAGGTGTTTGGGTTTTGCAAAACTCCATAGACATGCGAAGAGAATTGCTATCCCCACTCCGACCAAGACAGAACTTTTACCAAAAGTTTATTGTGATCTTTTGTTCAAATAACAATTAAGGTGAAGCGAGGTCGGGAACAACGAATCTCTTTATGATAAACAGATCCATTTTGCAAGCTCGTTATTACGGGTAGTTCCTACAAAGAATCGGACTAATGAGCGTATACAATGCTTGAATTATCGATGTAGATGCTACATAGTGGGTTCTCATCCTTCGAGACTACGAGTGTAATAGGAGCATCCGTTGACAAAAGGATCACCCTAAGATAATCATCTCATGGCTATTGGGAAGCGAATCAAATCAGATGGTTCTATTTCTCAACCTTTCGACTTGCTCCTACGGAACCAAGGTCGAAAGGATTGAAAAAGTCGGTCATTCACAACCAGCGATGAAGGATTCCTCGAAAAGTTAAGGATTAGCGGTTCTTTTTGAAATCGATTTGAAAAAGAATGGATTGGGTCTTATACATACGCGAGGCGGTAATCAAAAAGAAAGAAGACGAGTTCTTCTTTCTTTTATCACTTAAGGCCGGCGAGATGAAAGTCTCATGCACGGTTTTGCATGAGAGAAAGAAGCGAGAATCCTCTTTTCGACTCGACTCCCCACTCGATCGTTGCTTTTCTTTACATTACTTGAAAGTAGTTGCTTGACTTGACCCTTGAATTCTCGATATTCCTTTTATTTCTCATCAAGCGAATGGCATCTTCTTCCGAAATCCTAGCTATTCTTAGCATGATATTGGGGAATCTCCTTGCTATTACTCAAACAAGCATGAATCGTATGCTTGCATATTAGATCCATAGGGCAAATCGGATATGTAATTATTGGAATAATTGTTGGAGACTCAAATGATGGATATGCAAGCATGATAACTTATATGCTGTTCTATATCTCCATGAATCTAGGAACTTTTGCTTGCATTGTATTATTTGGTCTACGTCTAGGAACCGATAACATTCGAGATTATGCAGGATTATACACGAAAGATCCTTTTTGGCTCTCTTTAGCCCTATGTCTCTTATCCTAGGAGGCCTTCCTCCACTAGCGGGTTTCTTGGAAAACTCTATCTATTCGGTGTGGATGGCAAGCAGGCCTATATTTCTTGGTTTCAATAGGACTCCTTACGGCGTTCTTTCTATCTACTATTATCTAAAAATAATCAAGTTATTAATGAGTGGACCAAACCAAGAAATAACCCCTTATGTGCGAAATTATAGAAGATCCCTTTAAGATCAAACAATTCCATCGAATTGAGTATGATTTGTATGTGTGATAGCATCTACTATACCAGAATATCATTGAACCCCATTCTTGCAATTGCTCGGGATACCCTCTTTTAGTCGCTAGGTCTATTTCTTAGTTCAAGATCCTCTTACTAACTGGAATAAAAGAATTAGTAGATCTGTTCACCAAAATGGGAATGGGCGCTAGGGTTATGAACTTATAATCATGGAATCGACTCGATCATCGATTATAAGTTCATTCCATACCGGACAGGCCGTGCACATTCTTATTATGAGAAGGGGTCATTCGAGCCTATGGAAATAGGATACTCGTTTACATAGAAATCCTTACGTCCTTACATTCTATTTAGGATTAGGAATAGGTGTAATCAGACCTGCTTTTGACATATCTATCCTTATTTGGGTACCATATGGACCTCTTTGGGCTTCTATTGAATCAAGAAATTGGATTGTACATCTTTTTGATTTTGATATCGATTTTGATACATATAAGGTGTCCTACGGATAATGCAAATCGAAGCTATTTGATGTGTGACTCAGGCCTATATGATCGATCGATCGAAATACTCCAAGACTCCACCTTTGTCATATATGGAATATATCACATTAGATAGATATCATATTCATGGAATACGATTCACTTTCAAGATGCCTTGATGGTGAAATGGTAGACACGAGACTCAAAATCTCGTGCTAAAGAGCGTGGAGGTTCGAGTCCTCTTCAAGGCATAATATGGAGAATGCTCATTGAATGAGCATTCCCGTAGAAGTATTCCGAAATCTGTGCTGGCGCTCTCCTCTATCTTCGAGATCCTTAACCATCTCCCTAGGAAAAGTAGCGGTAAAAGCCAAAATAGACTAAATATAGCCCGAACGATCCTAAAAATCCTCGAAGGAGATAATAAAGAACCCAAAGCAGACGGTATCCTCTTCGCAAGGGTGGTCTTAAGAACCCAAAAGAGGTTGCTCGGAAGAGATAGATGTATCCCAACCTCTATTGCTCTCGCGTAAAGCCTTTTTTTTACGACGGAAAAAGTGACTACGAATTCCCTTTTTGTTTGCGAATCCTGTTTGTATCCTTTGAGCGTCGCCCATAAGTAGCGATCAAGGAAATCGATCAAACGATCCCAATACCGTGAAAGAGAAACTTCCCTGATCCAGGAAGCTTATCATAAAGGGCTTCGACAAGGGGTTTTATTCGTTCTTTGGGCAAAAAGATAAAGATCGGATAGATTCGAACCGCAATTGCAAAGGTAATAACTACTATGCCAGCCCAAATCATGATCTTCACCAACTTGGATTTGGTTCTCTCGAAAATCGCGAGTTGCAGAGATGAGAACCATGAAAAGCAAGATCCCGAATAAGAAAAGCGAAACCGAGGAAACCACAAGAGTGAAGACTAGTAGAGTCTCGTCTTTTGTCATTCTTTGCTCCTTTTTCACTCAATGATTCATTCAATTTCCCGACCAAAAATTCTATATGTCTATTCTATGATATTTCTATATTCTATGATATTTCTATATATATAGAATATGATATCTAATATGACACCCGATTTGTCAAAGGATTGGATTGGTGACTTACCCATTCGGTGACTTTGGCATCGGGCGTTCAAAAGCGGGTACTATCGGATCGGGTGAATTAGAGAATAGACAGAGATCCGTTGGCATTTCAGCCTTTCTTCTCCTTTCGGGGCCTATCCGAAGAGAATCCGGTACCTCTTGGTCCACGAATATCGAATAGGACGAACGAGCCGGCCTCCGCGGATATCTTTGCTTCGAACAAAACCCTCCAATCAAATAGATTGTCCCAAGGGCACCGTATTCTAGGAGCCCAAGTTATGCTATTGAAAATTGTTCCTCTAGCAGTTCGGTTTGACCATTCCGTTCCTTTTTCAAACTCCACTTCTTTTCATATAGCAATCCCGATCAAAGAGAGAACAATATCCATTTCAAAACATTTCTAATGGATTCCTTGGTTCGGACCGACGAAGTAATGGCACTCAATTATTATCAATCTGATTGCAATCTTTTTCTCGTCGGTAAGGATTGCACCAGAGCACCTTCTACTTCTAATAGGCCATGAACTATAGATAGAGAAGAATCATTCGAGCGAGTCCATAAGAAGCGACCCACTTTTTTTCATCGGTTCGGGAAGACCAAAGATCTTCTTGCGACCGGTCCGCCGAAAAAAACTCAAAAGAGAAAGAAGTCTCGTTAATCTCTTCATGCTCGTTCCAAGTTCAAGTACCCTTTGGCCAAAGAAAACCCACTTCGACACGATTGCCTCTTTATATAGATAGATTCTATGGGGTTATTACTTAGAAGTCTATTTTGTACAAAAGCCCTCCTATCGATAGAAAAGGGGTCCCATGATCCCGAGCCGGTCTTACCTTGGCTCGCAAACCCCAAGTTTGTCTATGAAGAGCTAATCTATTGTATTAGTTTCTATAATGGATTTCTTATGTGGAATACTAATGGATAGGGCCTCGTTGCTAAGTGCTACAAGATCTAGTGCACTTTGGAACTCGTGGTTATGGACCCGAATCCTTTAGTATGGAACATTGTCTTTTCAAGTAAAAACCCTAGTATATGAAAGAATGAAAAGGTGCTTTCGTTCTTGTGGAATAAGAAGCCCTCGTACCTTAATGAAAGGAAAATAGGAATTTTTCGTTAGGTATTTGACCAAATAGGATCGTCCGGTTCTATAGAACCTATCACTAAAATACCCGATAGGGCTAAAGCGGAACGAAAAGGGTTTTCCATGAGATGGTAAATGAAAACGATTAGCCCCACACGAGGTTTGGGAATAAGTGATTGTCGATAATGAGCAAGGAATATCGTCTTTACGCTAAAGAGGATCTATTAAACTCATAATTCATTATATCCTTGTTATCAATGTCAACTAGGTATCATAAGTAAATGGATCCCGGTTGTTCAATCCTTTGATAAGCAAGGTCATTCTTTGCTAAAGAGAAATGATCACTATGAGTCGACTCAATAGAATTGGATCCATTCCAAATAGCGAGAATTAGGATTCTTGATCCCTCTCAATCTCTCTTTCAATTCGAGGATCCAGAGAGGTGTTTTCAGAGTCATCTCCGAATATTTTCGATTTCATTTTTCTATGATATGTCTTTCTATATGAAAATTGGTTATTTACGATGATCCTGTTAGCATCCATGGCTGAATGGTTAAAGCGCCTAACTCATAATTGGTAAATTTGCGGGTTCAATTTCTGCTGGATGCAAGCGAACGGAACGTTCCATAAGTCTATTGGAGCGGGCTCTCTATCCATAGAATCTCATCCATCATCCATACATAACTAATTGGTATGGTATATTCATACCATAACATAAGAACAATAAGAACTCAATTCTTATCGATCTTTGGAACTCGAGCATAGGGGAAAGTCGATTTATGGATGGAATCAAATACGCATATTCTGAGAAAAAAGTCTTCGTTTATTGGGAAAGAATCAATATACTTTTAATGTCGAATCGGGATTCACTAAGACAGAAATAAAGCATTGGGTCGAACTCTTCTTTGGTGTTAAGGTAGTAGCTGTGAATAGCCATCGACTACCCGAGAAAGGGTAGAAGAATGGGACCTATTCCGGGACATACAATGCATTACAGACGTATGATCATTACCCTTCAACCGGGTTATTCTATTCCACTTCTAGATAGAGAAAAAACTAAAGGAGAATACTTAATAATACGGCGAAACATTTATACAAAACACCTATCCCGAGCACACGCAAGGGAACCGTAGACAGGCAAGTGAAATCCAATCCACGAAATAATTTGATCCATGGATGGCACCGTTGTGGTAAAGGTCGTAATTCCAGAGGAATCATTACCGCAAGGCATAGAGGGGGAGGTCATAAGCGCCTATACCGTAAAATCGATTTTCGACGGAATCAAAAAGACATCTGGTAGAATCGTAACCATAGAATACGACCCTAATCAAAATGCATACATTTGTCTCATACACTATGGGGATGGTGAGAAGAGATATATTTTACATCCCGGAGGGGCTATAATTGGAGATACTATTGTTTACGGTACAAAAGTTCCTATATCAATGGGAAATGCCCTACCTTTGAGTGCGGTTTGAACTATTGATTTACGTAATTGAAGTAACCAATTAGGTTTACGACGAAACCTAGAAATCGATCATCGATCCAATTTGACTACCTCTACGGGATAGACCTCAACGTAAAACCGTTGAGTAACGGCAACAAGAGATTGAGTTCAGTAGTTCCTCATAGAAAATTATTGACTCTAGAGATATGGTAATATGGAGAAGACAAAATTGTTTGAAGCACGCATGTAACCTAAGCGCCCTTGTTTCAAAGAGAGGAGGACGGGTTATTCACATTTAATTTGATGGTCGAGGCGAATTGAAAGCTAAGCGGTGGTAATTAAGACCCCGGGAAAATAGGGATGTCTCCTCGTTACCCATAATATGTGGAAGTATCGGCGTAATTTCATAGAGTCATTCGATCTGAATGCTACATGAAGAACATAAGCGGATGAATGAACGCGGAGACCTAGGATGTAGAAGATCATAACATGAGCGATTCAGCAGATTTGGATTCCTTTCCTATATATCCACTCATGTGGTACTTCATCATACGATTCATATAAATAAGATCCATCTGTCTAGGGATCGTCATATACATCTAGAAAGTGTATGCTTTGGAAGAAGCTTATACAGTTTGGGAAGGGTTTTTGAGAGAAAAGAAGAATCTACTTCAACCGATATGCCCTTAGGCACGGCCATACATAACATAGAAATCACACGTGGAAGGGGTGGGCAATTAGCTAGAGCAAAAGTCTGTAGCTTAAACCGATTACAAAAAGAGGGTAATCGGCCACTTTAAGATTACCATCTGGGAGGTCCGTTTGGTATCCCAAAATTGCTTAGCATGATCGGACAAGTGGGTAATGTTGGGGTGAACCAAAAAGTTTGGGTAGAGCCGGATCTAAGTGTTGGCTAGGTAAACGCCCGTAGTAAGAGGGGTAGTTATGAACCTGTGGACCACCCCATGGGGGCGGTGAAGGGAAAGCCCCCATTGGTAGAAAAAAACCCACAACCCCTTGGGGTTATCCTGCGCTTGGAAGAAGAACTAGGAAAAGGAAAAAATATAGTGACAATTTTATTCTTCGTTGCCGTAAGTAAATACGTAACTAGGAATATGGAAAATTGCATTTTTGGAATTTGCAATAATGCGATGGGCGAACGATGGGAATTGAACCCGCGCATGGTGGATTCACAATCCACTGCCTTGATCCACTTGGCTACATCCGCCCCTTATCTAGCTAAAGGATTTTTCTCTTTTTTCCATTCATCATTATTCTATTTATTCTGACCTCCATACTTCGATCGAGATATTGGACATAGAATGCCACTCTTTAAAATAGAAAAAGGAGTAATCAGTTGTGACACTAAAAAAACGAATCCTTTTGTAGCTTATCATTTATTGGCAAAAATCGAAAAGGTCAATATGAAGGAGGAGAAAGAAACAATAGTAACGTGGTCCCGGGCATCTAGCATTCTACCGCAATGGTTGGCCATACAATCGCGATTCATAATGGAAAGAAACATATACCTATTTACATAACAAATCCTATGGTAGGTCGCAAATTGGAATTCGTGCCTACTCGGCATTTCACGAGTTATGAAAGTGCAAGAAAAGATACTAAATCTAAATGCCGTTAACTGAATTCAGAATAGAAAGATTTAAAATAAAAAAAACAAAATAGGCGGGAATAACCTTATTTATGACAAGTTTCAAACTGGTAAAGTATACCCCTAGGATAAAGAAGAAGAAGAGTGGACTAAGGAAACTGCATAAGGAAAGTTCAACCGATCGTTTACTTAAGTTCGAACGGGTTTTCAAAGCACAAAACGCATCCATATGTCTGTTTTCAAAGCACAAAGAGTTCTTGATGAGATTATTTGGCGTTACTACGAGGAAACTGTTATGATCTTGAGCCTCATGCCTTACCGAGCATCTTATCCCATCCTAAAGTTGGTTTATTCGGCAGCAGCAAATGCTACTGATTATAGGGATTTCAACAAAGCGGATTTATTCATCACTAAAGCAGAAGTCAGTAGGGATGCTATTATGAAAAAATTCAGACCTCGAGCTCGAGGACGTAGTTCTCCCATAAAAAAAACCATGTGTCATATAACAATTGTACTAAATATAGTAAAGAAAATATAGTAATATAGTAAAGAAATCTAAATAATCTTTAGATCCATCTAAGATTTCGATTCCCAGTAAAAAAATAGAATAGAAAAATATGGGACAAAAAATAAATCCACTCGGTTTCAGACTTGGTACAACCCAAAATCACCATTCCTTTTGGTTCGCACAACCAAAAAATTATTCTGAGGGTCTACAAGAAGATAAAAAAATACGGAATTGTATCAAGAACTATATACAAAAGAATAGGAAAAAAGGCTCGAATAGAAAAATAGAATCAGACTCAAGCTCAAGTAATTACACATAATAGAAAAATGGACTCGGGCTCAAGTTCAAGTAATTACACATATAGAAATTCAAAAAGAAATCGATACGATCCACGTCATAATCCATATTGGATTCCCCAATTTATTAAAGAAAAAAGGAGCAATCGAAGAATTAGAGAAAGATCTACAAAAGGAAGTTAATTCTGTAAACCAGAGACTTAATATTGCTATTGAAAAAGTTAAAGAACCTTATAGAGAACCTAATATTCTTGCAGAATATATAGCTTTCCAATTAAAAAATAGAGTTTCATTCGAAGGCAATGAAAAAGCCATTGAATTAACTAAAAAGCAGATATAAGGGAGTAAAAGTAAAAATTGCGGGCGTCTTGCGGGGAAAGAAATTGCACGTGCGAATGCATCAAAAAGGGTAGACTCCCCCTCCAAACAATTCGCGCTAAAATAGATTATTGCTGTTATCCAATTCGAACTATCTATGGAGTATTAGGTGTAAAAATTTGGATATTCAGAGAGCGAAAAATAACTAGCCTTGTCTTTCCAGTCTGCTCAGTGATAGAATAAAAATGACAAGAGCCTTTTTTTCTTGAAATCCTAAAAAAGAAGAAATTTTACCTCTTTCTATAAGATTTAATGAAAATTGATAAATCTTTTAATATAATTGCTATGCTTAGTGTGTGACTCGTTAATTTTTTCTTTAGAGTCGAAAATGGGAATTCAAAAAAAAAATTGACTGAATCTTACTATAAATAGAAAAAGAAAAAAACTTAGTAATTATAAAAAATTAACTAATAACCAACTTATTGCTTTGTATTGTCGAGATCCTAACTAAGAAACAGTCACTATATGAAAAATACATCTATCATAAATGAGTAGATCTATCATATAGTTGTAGCAACTGCAATTTTTTCTCTAAAAAAGAAAACGAATTCTGGGTTGTGAAGCAAATCTAAAAGGATGTGGATAAAAGGAGGGATGATAGAAAGCAGGAAGAGGAATAAGAAAGATATAGGACTCCCATATGTATGGTCTATGAGTTACATCATAAAAGGCAATGTAATAAAGCATCAATATAATAAAAATAATAGAGAATTCGAAATCGTAACTTGAAACAAGAAATATAAATTTAAAGCAATAATAAGGAGCAACTCGGGTTAATAAAACTGAGAAAATTGACTCGGAAAGATATTTTTTGGAAGCTCCATTGTGGGATTCAGACCTAACCATTAAAGGAGAAGTAGTGGGAACGATAGAACCTATGACTGCATAGAATTTTTTTGAAAAGAATTCTAATACTTCATTGGGTGGGATGGCGGAACAAACCAAAAAAATTGCCTTATTTGGTAAGGTTATAAATTAACAAATAAGACAGAAAGAGTAAATATTAAGCTTGAAATCCTTATTGAAGTAGAATACTTTCTTTGCGATTCAATAAGAGTCAAAATAAGGAGATTTTTTTAAGAAAGATTACATTATATATAAATATAGAATATAGATAAATAGACACACACATCTAGATATATTCTAGATCTTCTTTCTTGACTATATATTTTTCTATTTTAACAAATTCCATATTCAATAAAAAACCTAACTTTTTCTATTATCTATTAATGTGCATCTATCCGTAATATTTTTGAATATTATGGAATTAGAAAATTGCACGCTTTCTCATTTCATTCGCGAGGAGCTGGATGAGAAGAAACTTTCATGTCGGTTTTGCGGTAGAGATGGAACTAAGAAAGAACCATCGACTATAACCCCAAAAGAACCAGATTTCGCAAACAACATAGAGGAAGAATGAAGGAAAATCCTGCCGAGGCAATCGTATTTGTTTTGGTAGATATGCTCTTCAAGCACTTGAACTGCTTGGATCACGTCGAGACAGATAGAAGCGGGACGAAGAGCAATGACACGATATGCACGTCGTGGTGGAAAAATTTGAGTGCGTATATTTCCCGACAAACCGGTTACACTAAGACCCACGGAAACACGTATGGGCTCGGAAAGGATCCCCGAATATTGGGTAGCCATTGTTAAACCAGGTCGAATAGTTTATGAAATGGGCGGTGTATCCGAAATGTAGCTAGAGCAGCTATTTCCATAGCTGCCGATAAAATCTTATCTGAAGTCAATTTCTTCAATTAGAGATATAGAACCCCAAAAGGGGTATTGAAGATAAAAAAACCTGGTTTTCTTTACGAAAAGACAATATTTCTTTCATCCTTTTGCATTGAAATAACAAATTGAAATCAAAATAATATGATTCAACCTCAGACCCTTTTAAATGTAGCAGATAACAGTGGAGCTCGAAAATTGATGTGTATTCGAGTCATAGGAACTGCTAGTAATCCATGATATGCTCGTATTGGTGATGTTATTGTTGCTGTAATCAAAGACGCAGTGCCCCAAATGCCTCTAGAAAGATCCGAAGTAATTGAGCTGTAATTATGCGTACATGTAAAGAATTCAAATGCAAAGGCGGTATAATAATACGCTATGATGACAATGCAGCCATTATCATTGATCAAAAGGAAATCCAAAAGGAACTCGAGTTTTTAGTAGCGATCGCCGAAGAATTGAGAGAATTGAATTTTACTAAAATAGTTTCATTAGCTCCTGAAGTATTATAAATACTAGTAGGCAAGATATAGATCAAAGAATAAATTTAGTAGATTGTGTTTCACGTATATGCTTTAAAATCCAAAATAAAAAGAAAGAAAACATGTTGATTATAGAAAAATTAGGAGGAACCTAGAATTAGAGTCTTATGGGAAAGGACACTATTGCTGATTTACTAACCTCTATAAGAAACGCGGACATGAATAAAAAAGGAACAGTTCGAGTAGTATCTACAAGTATTACGAAAACATTGTTAAAATACTTCTCGGAGGGTTTTATTGAAAGTGTTGGAAACATCAGGATAATAACAGATATTTCTTGGTTTCAACTGCGACATCAAAAGAAAGACTAGAAAAGGAATATATAGAACTAGAACCTTTTAAAGCGTATCACCGACACGGCTTACAATTTCGCCAACTATCAAGGAATTCCTAAAGTTTTGGGAGGAATGGGAATTGCTATTCTTTCTACTTCTTGAGGTATAATGACAGATCGAGAAGCTCGACTAAACAGAATTGGGGGAGAGGTCTTATGTTATATATGGTAATCGCCCCTCCTATAGGACCCGAATTCTATCTCGAAGTTCCTATTTTTCAAATAAAAAAGCGTTCTATTTTTATTTGAAAATAAAAATAGAAAAATAGGAGAAAAAAAATATGACAGAAAGAAAATAGGAGAGAAGCAAAAGTCACTTTGGAAGGTTTAGTTACGGAAGCCCTACCCAACGGAATGTTCCGCGTTCGCCTAGAGAATGACACCATCATCTGGGCTATATTTCAGGAAAGATCCGGTCTAGTTCTATACGAATCTGATGGGAGATAGGGTCAAAATTGAAGTAAGTCGTTATGATTCAAGCAAGGGCCGTATAATTTATAGACTTCCCCATAAGGATTCGAAGCGTATCGAAGACTCGAAACGTACCGAAGACTCGAAGGATACCAAAGATTTGAAGGATACCGAAGATTTGAAGAATTAGGTTTTTTCTTTTTTTTTTCTAGGGTAATAAATTAAAAGTTCCACAATTCAAGCGAAGAGACCCATTTTTCCCAAAGATTAGATTCATAATTTAAGAAAGGAATACGGAAATATGAAAATAAGAGCTTCCGTTCGTAAAATTTGTACAAAATGTCGACTAATTAAGTAGGCGTGGACAAATTAGAGTCATTTGTTCCAACCGAAACATAAACAAAGACAGGGGTAATCTTTTGAAAAAAGAACTTGACTTTCTAAAAAGTAAAAAAGTACCATGAAATGCCCAAATTCCAAAAAAATCATAAAAGTAAAGGATATATTTTACCTGAAGCGGATATCTTTGTATCTTTTTTCTTTTTGTTATTTCTAACTCATATTTATGAGACAATAAAATATGACAAAAGCTATATCAAAAACTGGTTCACGTAGGAAAGTGCGTATTGGTTTTGCGTAGGAATGCGCGTTTTAGTTTACGGAAAAGTGCGTAGAATAACAAAAGGAGTTATTCATGTTCAAGCTAGTTTCAACAATACTATTATAAGCATTACGGACCCACGAGGGTCGGGTGGTTTCTGGTCCTCATGGTACTTGTGGATTCAAAAGCTCAAGAAAAGCATCACCCTATGCTGGTCAAAGAACAGCCATAGATGCTATTAAATGCAGTGGGTTTGCAACAAGCGAAGTTATGGTAAAGGGTTTGGTAGTGGAAGAGATGCGCATTACGAGCCATTGCTAAAAGTGGTGTACGATTAAGTTGTATCTGCGATGTAACACCTATGCGCATAATGGATGTCGACCTCCTAAAAAAGCGTCGTAAAAAATTAAACCGCTTTCAAGAGAAATAAGCGATTCAATGATCAAATAATAATACTAGTCTATTATGGTTCGAGAGGAGGTAGCAGGATCACTCAAACACTACAATGGAAGTGTGTTGAATCAAGAGTAGATAGTAAGCGTCTTTATTATGGTCGTTTCATTTTGTCCCGCTTAGAAAAGGTCAGCGGATACCGTTGGTATTGCCTTGCGAAGAGTTTTACTTGGAGAAATAGAAGGAACATGTATCACTGCGTGCAAAATTTGGGAGGCGTGCCACACGAATATTCTACAATAGCAGGTATTGAAGAATCCGTACAAGAAATTTTACTAAATTTGAAAGAAATTGTATTGAGAAGTAATCTCTATGGAGTTAGAGCGCATCAATTTGTGTCAAAGGTCCTAGATACATAAGCTGCTCAAGATATCATCTTACAGCCTTCCGTAGAGATCGTTGATATGGCACAACCTATAGCTAACTTGACAGAGCCCATTGACTTACGTATTGAGTTCTGAGATCAAGAGAGATCGCGGATATCACACGTAATTGAAAGAACTCTCAAGATGGAAGTTATCCATAGATGCTGTATTCAAGCCTGTTCGAAATGTGAATTCTAGTATTTTTTCTTGTGGGAATGGAAATGAAAAACACGAGATACTTTTTCTAGAAATATGGACGAATGGAAGTTTAACCCCTAAGGAAGCTCTTTATGAGGCTTCTCGTAATTTGATTGATTTATTTCTTCCTTTTCTCTGAGAGAGGAAGAGAGCACTAGTTTGAAGAAAATAAAAGCAGGTTTACTCCACCCTTTTAACCTTTCAAAAAAACTAACTAATCTAAAGAAAAAACAAAAAGGAATTCCATTGAATTGTATTTTTATTGATCAATTAAATTGCCTTCTAGAACGTATAATTGTCTCAAAAGGTCCAATATACATACACTATTGGACCTTTTGAGTAAAACAAAAAAAGATCTTATGAGAATTGACAGTTTTCATATAGAAGATGGAAAACAGATATGGGACACTCTAAAGAAGCATCTCCCAATTGATTTACCTAAGAATAAGTTCTAGTTTTAAATCCATTGCAATTTTATCCTCTTCTTCTTTTCGAGTTAGAATAAAAAAAAAAAAGAAAACAATTTTACATCTTTGGCACAATCTATATTTTTGCGAAATGGATCATAATAAAATGGATTTTGGGTATCTAGGGAAAATTAACTTGGAAGTAACTATTTCCTAGATACCTATGCACGGTACTTCACGGTTGAATGAATCAACCTGAAAAATCCCTAAAAAAGACCTAAAGTTAAGGATTTTTCAATGGGTAATTGTCGCGCCCCTTCTCGGCTTACCTAGCGAGAACGGTCGGACCTGCACTAGGCCCTGGATCAGTAGGCTAGTGCAAGAGTTACACAGCTGGAATCATTTCATACATCGGTGTCCAAATATTACATAACAGCGATCATCCGATCGCATTAGTAACAAGCGGCATTTAAGCCTTAATTCTGAGACCAAAGTTCATCGAGTAGCGGAAATCTCCCAAAAGGCAACTTGCAAGTTCAAAAGAATAACAAAATCACACGGCAATTTGTGTAACCACACACGGCGGTGGAGCGACTAAACCCTATCTAAAGCATCTACTCGATCACAGTGCGAGGATCTCCTTCCTCATGACAATCGTAGGCATCTTCCTCGCGGGCTCCTCCATGTCTAAAGATAGATATTTATCTTGGTCGGTGTCATCCAAACAACTGGCGAGCTAACACCAACAATGCATTTAGTGATAGAGGTTTCAAAGGAAATTTGGGTTTATTTATTTGCATGAAAGCAGTTTGGAAATGAAAGCCTATAACTTAGCGGTTTAACCAAATTCACTGTCAAATTGATTATTTATCATATTTCCTTTTCAATGCACAACCAATCCATGGCGGTTTCCAAGCACTCGCATAAGCGTTCTCTTCCCTCCCGCCATCATCTTAGAGTGTGGCGCTTTCGTTAATGGATCACATTCCCCGACAAAGTACCGGTCTCGTCCTAGGCTGGGTTCCGACCCACGCTAGACTCACGGCTCTCTGTAGAATGGACCTAGATCATCCTCGGATGGCGACATGAAGCTGTCTTCACCTCAAGCATGGCGGCGGAGCGAGAATGCGCCCGCAGGTCGTAACTACCCTGAATCCCCAATACTTGCACTACAGCGCGATGGCGGTGGCGTTGTGGTGTTAGAACTATCTCCATGAGCGGATAGTCGATGGCGTCTGCTGTGCATCACGATGCACCGTGCAGGGAATCCTTGATTCAGCCCGGCCCGATCCACTAAGGGCCTCACCCTTATGCACTTCCTTCTTGACTAACTTCGCACCCTCCGTGTGAATCACGATGTGGCGGAACCCCTCCTTTTAGGGCAGCGCCGCGGCATTACGCGGATCTCGCGCGCCTCTTCCATGCACTACGTATGTGGGCGATTAGCTTCCTCAAATCACGTAGCCAGCTACTTCATCTCTTACCCAATGCGGACCCGATGCGCATTGCGCTTTATCACAACCATACACACCTTGGCATGCGGGCCAATTTCAATTAACCATATTCAATGTGTGATCATGTCCGGTGAATGTCGGTTCACCGTTCGAGGCAATTTTAAGCCTAAAATTAATAGTTGGACTGAGCAATGTCTAAGCAAGATTATAACCAAGACTTAGGAGTCTAAATCAGTTTATTTAAATTAACCAGGCTACCAAGGGTGATCATCAAAGCAATCAATAGTAAACCAAATGACAGATGATTAATTCAAGACAACATCATCATGGTAAATTGATAGCAAGAAAATAAATGGCATGATACATCATGATTGAACAAGTAGGCATAAGTACTTAAAAAGGCATGCAGTTTAATACTGTAAAATAAATACTTTAGAAATCAGGATTCAATATGTTATTATTGGATGTTAACTTGCACTAGGAAGCGCATCCTCTCCTAGTAAAAGCAACACTATTAAGGATAGGTATTAACTTCGCACTAGGGAAAATCGAGATTCTCCTAGTAAAAGCAAACTCCTTTGAGGTGGATATTAACTTCGCCTTGGGAATTGAAGTCCGGGTCTTGTGCGGAGTCCTCGAGCAGTGTTCCGGATCCTCTACGTCTAAACGGAGAATCAACAATTCATCATAAACACGATGCGGCGAAGAAAAGAATGATGCATGAAATGCAATCGAGGTCGCTCGTATTCGCTCATTTACGATTCCTATGTTTAACTATCTACATGAATCCATATATATATATATATATATATCGAGAAAGTTCCATGATCCTTCTAAATAATGAATCATAAGCGGAATGGCGCGAAGTGCTTGTGAGATGATGCACATGATACATGTATATATATGTGTAATGAAATTTCTACCTAATTAACCCAATAGGACAAAATATGGTTTTATCGTCTTTTAAAGTACTTTAAATAGTTAGAATATGTTAACATGATACATGTAGCTAGTTATTCATGTTTCCTAATTATACCAATATTGAGTTAACATGTAATTAGGAAACATATTATAGGTTATACTATATTCACCTAGGTCCAAAAGTCATTTATCGGCATCCATGATTTTCTTATGTTTAACTTAATTGTTAATCTATTTTTAATACACAACATTCTATTTTTTCTTATTTTTATATGAATTAATACCTAAAATAAGCAATGGATTTAATCTAGGAAGTGTTAGATTCTTTATAATGACCAAAGTTATGATAATATTTTGAAAACATACGTACCATTGCATAAGCTATGGCGTTTCCGTAAAATTTCTATGTGACAAACACAAATTTCTAGATTTCAAAGGCCATTAGAAATTTGATTGGTTCTAATTAAATTTTAAAAATCACCAAATAGCTAATTAACAAATCTTACTTAGGAATTTATTATTTATAGCAAAATTTAGGAATTGTTGGAATAAAAGTTCAAGCAGATCTTAAATGGGAATATGTTTTCATGTTCATAAAACATTCATACACATATATATATATATATGAATATATGTATATGTATATATGTACACACATATTCACATAAAACCAAAAATGATAAATTGCTCTAAAAATCGAGGAAAATTCTATATATTAGTTTAAACTCTAATTGAGAGTTTGACTCGGTGTTGACCAAAAGGAACGGTGGGACCCACTTGGCGACCTCTTCTTTTACCCTGCTCTTGTGAGCATTTCCCCAGCTTGTTGTCTTTGCCTCGGCTAGCTTCTTCCCCGCCGGCAAAATCCGCCCATGGTGCAAAATCACCGGAGATCTGCTCTTTGGTGCTTGTGCATGTCGTCTTGGCTCTGGCGACCCCAACCGCATGGCCAGTGTGACTCCGCCATCGTTCGCCGCCTTTCATGGCGCCATAGCCGACCAAGCCACCTTGTCGGGATGGCGTGGCAGGCGTGCGAGCACCGCCCACCTTGCCCAATGGCCGACTTGGTCGCGCCGCCGATGCCCCAGCACCGCCGCGTCTCGGTGGCAATGCCGCCGAAGCAAGCCATCTCGCCGCCCGGCTCGAGACATTCGCAGCGAAACAAGCCACCGCCCAGCTAGCCAATGAGCACTAGAGCTCCTCTGTGACCGTCTCACATCTTGCGACCGTGGTCAAAAGCCGAGCTCGGACCGAGCTTATATGCCACCGCGCCACATCGGCCGTTTTCTCCCTCTTTTCACTCTCCGTCGCCGGCCCAAACCAGACCTCCTTAGTCTCCACATTGTCTCGCGTTTGCCGCCATGACCTCGTGAAGCTCTGCCCGAAGGAATTGGTCGAGTCATCCCGAGCTCGTCGAGCCTTCTCGCCACCGCCGACCGCCGGTTCTTCCTTGCTCGGACCTGCTCGGGGGGCGCGCCGATCATCATCTCTGGTGAGCTTCGCGGCAAGCCCTTGCTTTCGGTGAGCCGCTGTCTTCCCCACACCGTGCTCCCTCTTTTGGCCCGAGGGCCGCGGTCTCCCCGGCATCGTGGCGCCGCCTTCCTTGCTCGGATCTGCTCGGGGCGCGCCGATCATCATCTCTGGTGAGCTTCGCGGCAAGCCCTTGCTTTCGGTGAGCCGCTGTCTTCCCTCACACCGTGCTCCCTCTTTTGGCCTAGGGCCGCCGGTCTTCCCGGCATCTTGGCGCGCCGCCTTCCTTGCTCGGACCTGCTCGGGGCGCCGATCATCATCCTGGTGAGCCGCGGCAAGCCCTTGCTCGATAGCACCCACTAACCCCGCATAGCTCATCGCGCGCTATTTTTCCATAAGCTCGACCCTAGGTCATTTACTCATGTCGCGGTAGCGGTTCGCCGCCGGGCATAGCTCGCCGCGTCCGGCCGTTTACAGCCTCGACAAGGGCACCCCTAGATCGCGTTAGCTCGCGATTCCACCGAACCCAAAACGCCCCAAGCGGTGCACCTAGCTCCGGCTGGCCGTCGGCTAGCCTCGGCCGTCTTGCCGGCGAAGGAAAACGATGGCGGCGAGCCGTCCGATCTGCGCCAAGATCCGTGCGGCTTCACCGTGTGTGGTCGGTGACAGTGGGCCCGGTGTCGGCCTTCATGAGATTTAAAACTCCAGCGGCGGCTTCTTCCGTCGTGACATGTGGGCCTCGGTCCCACATGTCGGGAATAAAATCAGGCGCCTATGACGCCAGCGCCTTCGCTCGCGAGTTCGCCTTCGAATCGTCTTCGGCGTGGTTGGCTCGGCATGAGTTAGCGGGCGACCCGATATTGTTCACCCTTTTTCCCAGATTTTATAAATAAAACAAAAGGCGATAAATAAAGCGATTTATTTAAAATAGGTAGATATCATTAAAAATTCTGGAAAAATTATGGTAAATACTAGAGCTTGTGTTGGATTTAATAAAAATAGTACCTCACACGATGTAGAACACGGTTCCTAGATTAAATCCATTAAGCTTATTTTAGGGTATTAATTCATATAAAAATAAGAAAAAAATAGAATGTTGTGTATTAAAAATAGATTAACAATTAAGTTAAACATAAGAAAATCATGGATGCCGATAAATGACTTTTTGGACCTAGGTGAATATAGTATAACCTATAATATGTTTCCTAATTACATGTTAACTCAATATTGGTATAATTAGGAAACATGAATAACTAGCTACATGTATCATGTTAACATATTCTAACTATTTAAAGTACTTTAAAAACGATAAAACCATATTTTGTCCTATTGGGTTAATTAGGGTAGAAATTTCATTACACATATATATACATGTATCATGTGCATCATCTCACAAGCACTTGGCGGCCATTCGCTATGATTCATTATTTAGAAGGATCATGGAACTTTCTCGATATATATATATATATATATATGGATTCATGTAGATAGTTAAACATAGGAATGCGTAAATGGCGAATCTGGCGACCTCGATTGCATTTCATGCATCATTCTTTTCTTCGCCGCATCGTGTTTATGATGAATTGTTGATTCTCCGTTTAGGCGTAGAGGATCCGGAAACACTGTTCGAGGACTCCGCACAAGACCGGACTTCAATTCCCAAAGGCGAGTTAATATCTACCCTCAAAGGAGTTTGCTTTTACTAGGAGAATCTCGATTTTCCTAGTGCGAGATATACCTATCCTTAATAGTGTTGCTTTTACTAGGGAGAGGATCGCTTTCCCTAGTGCAAGTTAACATCAATAATAACATATTGAATCCCAGATTTCTAAAGTATTTATTTTCTGATATTAAAGCGCATGCCTTTTAAGTACTTATGCCTATTTGTTCAATCATGATATATCATGCCATTTATTTACTTGCTATCAATTTACCATGATGATGTTGCCTTGAATTAATCATCGTCATTTGGCTTGCTATTGATCGCTTTGATGATCACCCTTGGTAGCTGGTTAATTTAAATAATCTGATTTAGACTCCTAAGTCTTGGTTAAAATCTTGCTTAGACATTGCTCGGGTCCAACTATAAATTTTAGGCTTAGAATTGCCTCGGAGCGGTGAACAGGCATTCACGGACATGATCACCAAAGAATAAGGTTAATTGGAATTTGGGCTGGCATGCGATATGGTTGTGATGTCTTTGCAATGCTTGATTTGGGTCGGCATTGGGTAGAAGATAAATGGCTGGGCTCGTGATTTGAGAAGCTAATCGCCCACATCGTAGTGCATGGAAGAGAGGCGGCGAGATCAGCGTAATGCCGTCTTGCTGCCCCAAAGGAGGGTTCCGCCACATCGTGTGATTCACACGGAGGGTGCGAGTTAGCCGAAGAAGGAAGTGCATAAGGGTGAGGCCCTTAGTGGGTTGGGTGGGCTGAATCAAGATTCCCCAGACGGGTGCATCGAGGATGCAGTGTGGCGTCCTTGACTATCACTGCGGAGATAGTTCCTAACACCCAAGCGCCGCCATCGGCGGTAGTGCAAGTATTGGGGATTCGGGGTAGTTACGACTGTGGGCGTACCTGTCTGCCGCCATGCTTGAGGTGAAAACGGTTTCATGTCGTCATCAGAGGATGATCTAGGTCCATTCTTCTGAGCCGTGAGTCTAGCGTGGGTCGGCACCCAGCTAGGGCGAGACGGGTACTATTTGGGGAATGTGATCCTAGCGAGTCGCGCCACTCGGAAGATGATGGCGGGAGTGGGAAGAGCGTTTGGCGAGTGCTTGAAGCGCCATGGGTTTGGTTGTGCATTGAAAAGGAAACATGATAAATAATCAATTTGACAGAGGAATTTGGTTAAATTGCTAAGTCATAGGCTTTCATTTCCAAAAGCGGCTTTCATGCAAATAAATAAACCCGGCCTTTCCTTTGAAACCTCTATCACTAAATGCATTGGGTTGGGTGTTAGCTCTTGGTGTTTGGATGACCTTGACCTCGCATAAATATCTATCTTTAGACATGGAGGAGCCCGTCGAGGAAGATGCCTACGATTGTCATGAGGAAGGAGATCCTCGATGCAGGGACCGAGGAGTAGTTGCTTAAGATAGGGTTTAGTCGTTCCACCGATCGTGTGTGGTTACACAGTTGCTGGTGTGATTTTGTTGTTCTTTTGAACTTGCAAGTTGCCTTTTGGGAGATTTCGCTACTCGATGAACTTTGAGTGCGTAACTAAGGCTTAAATGCCGTTTGCTACTAATCGATCGGATGATCATTTGTTATGTAATATTTGGACACCGATGTATGAAATGATTCGGTGTGTAACTCTTGCACTAACCCTCTTGATCCGGGGCCTAGTGCAGGTCCGACCGTTCTCGCTAGGTAAGCCGAGAAGAGGCGCGACAAGCTGATATCGAGCATCTGTTGTAAGAACCCTAAACCTGCCGCTAGCTAAGGATTGCGTATAGTTTATAAAAAATATTTTTTCCAAAAGCTGCTCTTGTATATCTTGTCTTTTAACTTTCACAA